>CM021109.1:294079207-294755334 GCA_007115665.2 Sequoiadendron giganteum | reverse complement strand
TCAAGTGCCACCAAAAGCTATTAATGAAGACTACCAAATCCTATTACATTCCAAGATCCACCTCAATCTGCTAATCTTCTTCCGAGGAACCAAAATCTCTGATACCAATTTTTGGACTCAAGGGGACACTAACAGGGGGGGTGATCAGTGTTCATCAAATCTTAACCTACTTAATCTGAAACTCAACCATTCTATCATTACATTAAAATAAAGATGCAAGAATTCAAAGGAAACATTCATAACACCATGACACAAATAATTTTGCATGGAAACCCTATTAGGGGAAAAATCATGGTGGAGGTTAATCCATAATTTGAGTACTCAAATAATTTTTTACAAAAGGGAATGCACTTGCATTCAGGCACACTACCTAGAGCTCAGTGCCTAGAAGGGAACACTCACTACCTTACAAAAGGTTAGATTAAAACCATCTAAAGGGTGAACTGAGATAGTAGCATCTATTCATGTCAGGTGACACTTCCGATGAAGCTCATAGATTACATTTTGGACCTTCTTTTTGACTCTTCACTTTGATATGCTCTGCTCTTCTTTTTTTTGCTCTTCACATCATACATAGAAAAATTTGCACTATTACTTCACTGAATTTCACACCATATTCACATTCGCTATCTTCACATATTTCTCCACATCATGACACACACAAAATGATAGAATTGATCTCATATATATATATGCTATCAAGGATTTGATCATTCTTATGTCGGCTTTATAAAACATTTAGCTCTTCTCAAATGTTACCCATATCCACCACTAATTATTTATGTGCATCCTCCAAAGTTGGTTAAGACAAAGAGAGGACCTAAAAAATTATAATAGAGCACAAAAACATTTGTTTAATTACTCCTTATACATCCACGATTACTATATTCACCAAGTTGGCTTTCTAGCATAGATAATCAACACATTAGTGCACCAGATCTCCTACATCGCATACTAGTGAATGCATATCAGTATACTTCATGAATAAGCATCAAAAAACATAAACAATCCTTCTTCAGAGATTCACAACCCAAAATAATAGGCCAATGAGATGTTAAGATCAAATTTTATGCTTATAATAGGATGCCCTTCTCTTCACTTTGTTCTACCGGTGTAAACCAAAATTGTATTGTAGATCGGATGCATGAGTTAGGTTGCCAAGGTTGCCATCAATGAAAACACTTGCAAGCCATATGCTAACAGCTTCACAGGAGATTGCAATCAGCCAAGCATCAAAGGTGGAATCGACCTCTCAGGTATCTTTCTCCCCCTCTCTTCTCGGCTCATAGTCTCTTGTTTCTCCCACAATCCCTATGGTACCCATCACTCTAAATGTGATCCTATCTATCTTTATCCTTTTCTATAATGGATGAGGGAGGATTCTCCTAGTTTTCTCATATCAAACAAATGGATTTCACTTCCCCTCGAGCTACCCTGCCACTGGTCAGAGCCCCATCTAATGCCCAATTTGCCTCCTCATCCATGCCTATGCCTATCGCCCCTTGGTGTCTGAAGTCGCTGCCCCTTTGGCCCCCTCTGAGTTAGTTCTGACTCAAACATTGTAGTAGTTAGAGCCCATCGCATCTCCATTACCACCATTCCCCATAAGTCCCTCCATTCCTTCATCACCTAGGATTTGGAACATTCCTCTCTTCTCTCCATTCACGGTTGCCCTTCTAAAGAAGAAAACATCTGAGGTCACTTGCCTCCCTTTCCCTTTCATTGTTCCTCTCGATGCAGCCTTTGCAGGAAAACGCATCAAATCACCGGCTCAATTATTGTCACAAAGCAATACAACGAACCAAGCTCGAGCTCTCTGACTCGATAAGTAAAAAGAAAAGGATTCTAGGAGGCCAACGAAGCCCAGAGTCTAGACAATTTATAAAGAGGCTCAACAATCGTTGCATTTTGTGACCAAGCATCCCAATGTTACCAAACTATAGGGGGAAAAGAAACTCGATGACTATGACATCCATGCCATTAGATTGGACTTACGTGTTTCCTGACCACAAGATAAATTTAAGCTAATGGAGGAGACACAACGGGTGGTGACCATCGACTTTCTTAAGTTTGGTCACAAATTAAAGAAGGTGGAGGATGAGCTCAAGGCTGTTAAAGGAAGAATTTAGGTTCTATTGGAAAAGGAAAAGTCATAAGAGGCTAAAAGGGCATGCTTCACACATAATGCACATGTAGAGCAAGCTAGCTTACAAAGAGAACTTGAGAAATTCCAATCTTAGGAGTTAGACCAAATGGTTGAGCTATGAAAAAGCAACCAGGAATTATCAGACAGGTTGGCCTAATTAGAGGAGGAAATTTAGCAAAAGAATGAAGAGTTGTAGCAACTACACACTCAAATGGAGCAAGCAGTATAAGAAAAGGAGACAAATCAAGTGAGCGTGCAAGCTCAATTACAAGAAGAACTCTAGAGGATTAAGCTTTCCCTAGAGGAAGATTCTGCAGCCCAAAGCTAGGCCGAGGAAAGATGGTTGGCCACACAAAGAGACCTATAGGAGAAATTCTCCTTTACCATAGAAAAAATTGTGGGGCTAACATAGGAGATTGGAACAAGGGATGCAAAGATTAATGTCTTGAAGAAGATCATTCAAACTCCTGCCCCAAAGTCAGACCTTTGCTTAATAGCCCAACAACTGTATGCTTCGTACTGGGAGAGAGTCAAGGCTTTATGTTTGACTCTCCAGCCCACACTTCAATTCATGGTGGAGGTGATAGATTTATGCAGGGAGGTTTGTGGCACAATGGAACAGTTCCCACAATTCATAGGGGAAAAGGTTCACAAAGTAGAGAAGCTGCTAGGAAAGCTATACACTATGCCAAGTGAGGATCTGGTACGAGCTGGGGTTGAAAATCAAAGGTCAGCTGCTAGGATCATAAGGGAGTTCATCCGCTGCCATGAGACCACCCTTCATGCTTAGCGTTGCTCGGTCACATTGGGGCGAACTATGGATGAAATTAGGGCCAGGCTTTCCCAACTGACCCAGATGGGCTTTCCCTCTCCATTTCTTTTTGATGAATCGGTGAATACTGCAGAGCAAATTGCAGCAAAAATTGAGGAGAGGAAGCAAGATTTATCAGTTTTTTCATAGCTTCAGCCAACCTCCTACCACCAAGGACATTGAGGGTGTAATTCATTAGATCGCATGACTATGTTTTTAGCTTGAGGTCGGGTCTATAATATCTATGATGCTACCCTTTAAGGAAGTGATCAATCTGCATGAGACACATGAGATCCTATGTTCCATATCAACACCTTACAAGGCCAATTGGTTGTCCTTTTAGATCGCCCTTTCTAAGCTCTGACTCCAATGCCCAATGAATAAAGCCCTAGTCACAAAACTAGAGAATTTTTGATTTGAAGTTTTGCAGGAAAAACACCACTCATAGTCACCAAAAGTTGTGGATATTTAATATATCCCATGCTCCCTTCAGGTTGTTATTATTTTTTGCTCAGCTTTTAACCGCCCCGATAATGCTAGGGTCTTCATGTTAAATTTTTGGTGATATCGACTCATTTTTGCCACATGTCACCCAGTCGCTCATCAAAGGGGAGCTTCCCTTCCTTTCTTTTCGAGCCCTATTCTCTCCCCACGTGTTGACTGATCGGGATTTTTGAGGCCTACACTGCTACGATTCCTTTTAGACCTCAACTGCATGCCACATTGCCCCATTTGTACAAACTTTTGAAAACTCCACAAGTGGTGCCGATAGTAAGGGTATTGCCATATGTCCTCTTATTGCAGGATTTATCGAGGAACGAGGAGGATGAACCATGAATTATGAAATGTTGCCACATGGCCCTTTGGTAGATCTTCTTGAAATGAATGAGTGGTGATAACACCAAGGTACCATACTCTGCTGTGTGTTCTAACTACCTTCATTGGGTGGTCACACTTGTTTGCACTGGGTAAGCCAAGACCACTACCATCATTTATAGAGAATGCATCTAGCTTGCGAATGACTGGGTTCATGCTCGAGAATCTTTCTGTTACAACAACCATGATGAATCATTGCTGCAAGCATCATGACTCATGATGGGGAATCTTTTCTATTACAAGCCTTCAAGTAATGGAATACTTGACTATATATATTGCTTCTTCTTCCGAAGAACGAGTTCGAAATATCGACAAAAGAATTAGAAAGACACCAGGCCTTTTTGTGTTAGATAATTGTAAAGACACAGACTATGCCCTTGTAATTTGGCCTTTCTATTTCTTAACTATTGGATAACATTATACTGTGTTGTTTCTAAATAGTTTGTTTGCAACTTCAATTATTTGAATAGAATGTTGATTTATAATCATGTCTCCGACTATTTTTGTTCAATAAATCTCTGTGCAAATTATTTTATGTCATGAAATGAATTATCTAGTTATTTCTCTTTAATTTTTGTTATCTTGGGACATAGTAGATTGTTGAATGGGCCCTTAGATCTCATCTACAAGATAGGTCTATCGTGCCTTACATCTAGATCTTGGCGCATCGCCCTAGTTAGATCCTTTTATTTTATATTTCTTCCTTTTCCCATTCAAAACCCTAGTTATAGAAAAAGTCATCTTCTTTAAAATCTGGACGTTACTTAGTTTAGTGCAATAGGTCCCCCTTTTAACCGAGTTTCTCACAAAGGGTTGTTACCTTGTCATTTTTTGGCATCAACAATATTCTAACCAAAAAATACAAGATGTGAGCACCAATTCCAAGATAACAAATGCAATATAGAATACCCCTCCACAAAACTATAATGGATAAATTAAGTCATTAAACTATAGAGGACATAGAGGGAATGGAAGGGAAATTGTGAAAGAGATGATGCAAATTATTTTAAATGCAATAATATTGGACATTATTCCATAAAATTTTGGTCAGACAAGAGAAAGAATTATGCATTTTATGGAAATCTAGATAATGATCTCTATAGTTGTGAGAGGTTGAAATAGTCCTTCCATAATGATTTAGCCAAATCAAAGAGTGATGAACTCCAAGGGCCAAGTAGAGGGATCAAAGTCAAAAGAAAAACACCAATAAATCCTTTGCAAGGAGCTAAGAGATGTCAGAAGCAAGATAATTGGTCATTTGATACATCTACTAGTGAGGATACCTTTGAAGAAAAGTACCAAGAGGAAATTAAAATTTAGAAAAATAAAAATATAATATCAAAAAATAAAAAAATTAATAAAAAATTAATAACCTACCAAGGGACCAGTATTTCCAAAAACAAAACATTCATTATGAGGAAGATAATGAAGAATATGACAAAGAAGAAGAAGGAACTGAATATTTCTAGCCTAGTAAGAACCAACATGATAAAATCATGGAAAATACAAAAAGAATGATCATTCAACAAAAAAGTGAAGAAAGTGGATGTTTTTCAGATAAAAGAAGTTGGCTACTCTAGCACAACAGAAGAACCTCCTGATAAAAAAATAGCAATTTAGTAAATATTGGAATAAGTTAGAAAATATCCATAGAGTACAAAGCAGCTAAGATTGGGAGAATATACCACTATTGATAACTGAACATGTTAATCATTGGAAATTTAAACATATCATGGTAGACCAAGGAGTCGAAATCAATTTTATACCAAAAAATAATTGGGAGAAATTAGGAAGACCAACACTAATAAATACTCCCTACAATATCAGCTTAGTGGATGGTTCAGGTATGCAAACCATGGGAACATGAAAAAATGTTGAATTCAATGTGCACAGAGTGAAGTTAACAATTAATTTTGAAGTAGTAAAAACTTTGAATACATTTGGGGATTTTTTGGGATTATAATGGTTTGTTAATGCAAATAAAATATTAAACTCTACAAAGGAGGAAATATCTTTCACAGATGATACCAAAGTAGTTCATATTCCTTTAGGTGATAATGAATATGATTCCTATGTAGATGATATTTCCCAAGAGATGTATGAAGAAGATAATACAAAATTGATATATTCAATCTCTAAATTTCCTAAAATGGATATAATAGAGGAATCTAATAGTGAAGGATAAATTGAATTAGAAAGTGAGGATGGTAGCATAGACATTAAGGATGTATTAAATGCATGGATGACTGAAGAACCTGAGTTGACCTCTTGAAATTTATATAGATTCAGGAGAGCATGAATGATACTCAAACAAGTTAAAGATATATTTTACATACCATAAATAAAGAAAAAGTACCACAAATATTGGAAGGTGTACAAGAAAATAACCTAGTCATTATTTCTACAGAAATCAAAACAAGTGTACCATATTCAATGAATAAATTCATAAATTAAACTAACACAATGGAACAATACCTCTTCATACACTAACCCTAGATAGTATAATTCAAAAATAATTATAAAAACAAAACATAAGTGAAAAATCAGAAACAACAAAACCATGAAATTCTTTATCTTTATGAAACAAGGGTGTATGATATAACAACATTTATGACATACAAGTCTTATTTTGAACACCTATTTCCTCAAACTAACATGACACCTCAAAATATTAAAAATATAATCGGTATTATATCTTACTATAAGATCCCAAGATAAAATTATTAAGAAAGCACCTTGTATAAAAGTATAGTTGTATTTTTATATTATAAACTTACCCACCAAAAACAGTCCTAGGAAAAAGCAACAAATAGATAAATGTGTGAAGGTGAGTAAACAAATACAACATTAAATGTAAATAAAACTATCAAGAGATATAAATCAACAGGGAAATCACCAATCAACTCACTCTACATACATTATCTTTCCTACAAAATAGAAAAATTGGTCTAGGAAACTCTTTACACTAGCTCAACCATCGTAACCTCTTTTACCTACTATTGCAAAAATGGTTGCACATAATCTTGTGGATATCTCCAATAATCTTGGTCCTAACTACAATAAGTTCCCCTACAAGGCAATGGAGGTAGATCTGAATAGGAATTTCTCTAAAATTTTAGCCAATGTCATCCATATAGAAGATATACACAAATATATCCATGCTCCTCTAACAAAAATCAACCATAAAAAGTTTGAAACCCTTTGCAAGACCCTACTACAACATGGAACACAAATCTATCTTCCACAATATAGTCACATATAGGAGAAGTATCTAGACATATGGAAACATTTCCTAGATTTCACAAAGGAGGAGGGGTGGGTCTAAATTATCTTGAGCTGGATCCATGATGAATACATCTACCTAGATAAAGCCTATACAATTACAAAGGAATTTATTTAAGAGGTAATAATATTGTAGGCACAAGGGGAAGTACCACCAAGGAAATAAATCAAAAATAGAAAAGTCACTAAGTTGAATAGTGCAATATATGATGATAGGAGTCTATATGTAACAATGTTTACAAACCTTGTGGTCAGATACACCACTATGGGTATTGCCTACAAGATATACTATATAAATAGGGAAGAATCAACCACAACAACATCAACTCATGCAAAACATCAAATGGTGGTGGAAGGAAAATATGTTGACCTTCATGAGGTGATATAAGAATAATTGTTGGAGAATGAAGAGCATACCAATTGGCCCTACTACCAATTTAGGTATGGGACCTTGTAAGAGAGGGGGACCAACCACTGTAAGGCCCCAGCTCATGAAAGGTCGAGAGTAGTATGGCTTCCCTAATTTACCTTAGTTTAGAGGAATGTTAGGATAAGCGGGATGAGAATTATGAAGACTATGAGGCCCCTGGATCACTTTGCAAACCCAAGAGTTGAAAGGAGACTAGGCGAGTCAGTTTTTAGGGTCGACTCTATGTCTCAAATAGCTCTTTGTTAGTGGAAAAAGCGTGGTTTTGGGATGACAGTGCGGCATGTTGGAGTCTCTTAGGTGTGTTGGTGTCCGTACAGCTAGAAAACCAGGGAGATAAGGTCTAACCTCTGAGAAACGAACTATCAACCTAGTTTAAGAGTTTCTAAAGGGGCAGAATAACACTATGAAATGTGAAACATAAAGATGAATATGATAAAGGATGTAAATTACCGCAAGGGTGACGAAGATGATCTCACACAATGACCTCTTCACCAACTTGCTCCAAGATCTCTCCGCCTATACACAAAAAAGAGGGAAAATGTTGGGGGGTTGTTTAGGGGTCTAGCTCAGTTAGACCCCCGTTTTGGTGTTTTCACCTCCATGAACAACCAAGTTTGCAACAATATAGAAATAATGCGATAAAGAAAGGAATACAAGAAAAGTACACAAAACACTACAAAATAGTAATGTGCTTACTCAACCAACTAATAGAGAAGATGAGTGAGGAGCTTATCACCTCCGTCCAAAGTACTCAAGGCTAGTGGAGGAGAAAGATGAGAGGAACTCAAGCCTCTACTACAATAGAGTCATCCTATGCTTACTCTATTGAAGTGATAGAGTGGTGGATTACTACTATAGAGTGTGAGATGTTGTTGCTATGCTTGAGAATGAGTGAATAAAGTTATGAAGAGATGTCTAGAGATCAACAAACCATCAATTGAAAGAATAGGAGGTGAATATGAAGAAGAGGGATGAAGAAATGGCCATATTTCGGGTTGGCCGCCGGAGGGAGGCATACAATTCAGCTTCCAATAGGAACTATAATGTCTCTACAGACTCCAAACATAGGAATCTACCAAGGACATAAGCTTATGTGAAATGGGAACAGTGGGATTATGTGGAATTAAGCCTCTGATTTTGGTTTTCTAAAGTGGAGAAGGGAAAAAGGGGAATTCGCATTAGGGGTGCAAATTTGCTCCAATACATTTTCCTTCACTTTCATGAGCACAAATACTGATGAGTGCTTCGATAAAGTAGATTGAAGAAGTAGTAAGGTTAGAGAAGTATACCTGAATCGTTGAGGAAGCAGAGCACAATCTAGCGAACCTGAAAGTGTAGGACAAGCAAAGGACTTCATAGCTCCGCAAAACTATAAAGCTGAAGAATGAAAGCGCCTCACAAGCCCATGAACCTGCAAGGGGGTATCCTTCAAGAACTCTCACATGAAGGAAACCAAGAAAGGCACCCTATAGACCCACAGACCTATAAGGAAGGTATCCCCCAAGAACTCGCACATGAGGGAGACCGAGCAAAGGGGACTCCACAGAGTCAGGAATGGTGACATGTTTACTCGCAGATAGAACACATCGAAAAGCAGTTGTGCAGGCCAGTGAATAGATGGTCATGTAGACCATCACCAAGTTGGAAGAATTTCAAAGAGGTCCCTCGAGAACCCTTCAAAAGGAACAGGGGTCCACTCAAGGGACGCGCTATTTGAAAAGTGAAGTCTAGTGAGGTTGCCCTCAAGCTAGACACAAGGATGTGAAGTAGGTCTAGTCGGGCTGCCCCCAAGCTAGACATAAAGATAGGAAATAGGTCTAGTCTAGCTGCCCCTGGGCTAGATGCTAATATGTGAAATTGGTCTAGTTAGCCTGCCCCTGAACTAGATGGAAAGATGTAAAGGATTTTTGAGGGGATCCCTTGGGAACCCGATGCAAAAAGAAAGGGGTCCACTCAAGGGACGCACCATTCAAAAGCCAATGCCTTATTTCTCGAATCAATTCATCATCAAGGAATCATTTTGAAAGATGTTCCTTTCATCAAGGAATTTGAAAGGAAGGATGTTCTCCCACGTGAGGGGAAGATCAAAGTTGTTCCCACTTTGGAGGAAGGTTTCCAAGTCCTTTATTTATGAACCCATGATGAAGAAAACTTGTTTCATTAGGGTTTCAAGTTGAGAATGCAATTCTAACAAGGAAGTGTGTGAAGGATCTTGAGAAAATATTTGTCGACAACAAATTATTTTTCTAAAGATCTAGGTAATGGGGAAGTGGTGTTGTCACACATGAGAGGGACAACTGAAGCAAAGAAGAGAGAAAGAAAAAGAGAAAGAAAAAATGAAAGAGAACATGAAAAAAGGGCACATGGGAATCTAGTTTCATAGGGTTAGATCTGCCTTTATTTATATATAATAGGTAACCACGGTGCAAGGAAAAATATCATCAATCCCCAACCATTAGATCAGGAAGAATGCACGAAAGACAAAGTAAAAATAAAAATTTGGGTCAACATGGAAGGAAACTTAATACTCCCAATGCTTTGCATCATCCCCAATTTTTCAAAAGTCAATCACAAACATGGAAGAATGATGATACACATAGAATAAGGTTTACAAACCAAACACCATGCCTATATCCAAGAACCAACAAGGGTGACGAGGGTCATCCATGAGCATATAACATGATCACGGGGGAAACACATCACAACAAATGCACATGTCTAATCTAAAGATCAAGAAGAGGGTCTCCCCCTAACACTGGTCAACCAAGAGGTCATCAACCTCCCACTCTAGATCATCGTAAGGGGAAGGATGATGAGCCTATAGTGGTAATGATAAGGGGAGGTGCTTACGACCCTCCCATAACAAGGGCTAGGGAAGAAGGACCTATGAGGTCCCCATCACTCAACTCTTGTGGGTCTAAGGTTAACGACCATGCGAAGATCACTGACAAGGTCATAACTTCATCCATTGAGTTAAACATGCACTTAACCAAAGTGTTGTGTTTCACCTCGACGAATGAAGGAGTTTGTACCCAAGGTTCACCACTAGGCTCACCGAGAGATTCAAGAGTGGTGACAAACTTAGGAGAGGATGGGACTAGTTCCATCACTAAGATGGAACAAGTTAGTGTAGGACCACCTTTTGGGGAAGGTGGGCCCCTTCTACATCCTCCATTGTTGGAGAAACCACTCTCTACCTTCTTCTTCATCAAAGGAGACAAACTTCTCATAGATGGAGCAAGAAGGGTAGAGGGAGAGGAGGAAAGGACCATAATAGATACAATCAAAGTATTAATCATATCTATAGGCTTCGGGAAAGGAGAGACATCTAGAATGGATGTCAACAGAGGTGGCTCCATAGAAGGAGTGATGAACACTTGCACCTTTCTAGGCACATGTGCACATGCAACGGGAGCCAGAAGTGATACAAAGTTAGTTTGGACATAAACAAAAGGGAAGAGAGAGGAGGAAACAAGTGGAGGTCCTAATATAGGAGTGGTTGTATCCTCTCCTTTCTTTTGTAAGACGGCTTACTCAACCATAAGAGCCTTTTTTCGGTGCTTGCACTTGTGCACAAGGTAATTTTTGTGACTCTTTGAACCAAAAGCTGGAGGTTGCGAAGGAATGGAGGGCTCCTTCTCAGCCATGGGAGTTTCCTCCATAATTGTTTCTAGTGGAGGGACAAGATTGGAAATAGTAGGGGGAATTGATTCTAGTGCCTTGACGACAGGCCTCTTCCCATTTACTACTTTAGGAGCAAGAGCGGTAGGAGACCGTGGAGGCCTAGACATAGAGGACTCTCCATGGGGGGGTTTTTGTCTACTATACTAAATAGTCCTAGGCTCTGTGGGTAAGACAAGAATCTCAAATGTAGGGCACTTAGCCTTTCGCTATGCAGGCACCATGGGATTCTCTTGCAGACGTGAGACATAAGCGGATGGTATCACAACAGAGCGAGAGGATGCATCGGGTTGAACAATAGAAGAGGAAGAAGGAGGATCTAAAGACCACTTTTCTTCTTCTCTTCTACGTGCCTTGGTGGTATCAATGTCAGCTTTAGGCAAGCTCTATGTAAAATAGCATAAGGTGAAGGAGGGTATCTCACTTTCAACCCAGAACATCCTTTCTTATAATTTTGATATGTGTGCTATAGAAGGTCCTTCCTGGGCAGGAGATGACCAATAGGTGCAGGCCAAAATTAATCTAAGATATAGCTTCCATGAGCAACCGACAGTCTATAACCGATATCATGAACAACATGTACCGAACCCCCATAATTAAATTTCAAACATTTGTGCACAACCAAGGGAACTGCATTCATAGCTACCAGCCAGGGGATGTCTAGCTTTACTCTAAAGAGTTCAAACCCTGGGATGATGTCAAACTTAAGGTTCACAGACTTAGGTCCAACAAGGACTGACATGACAATACTTCCTATAGGAGGTACAAAAATTTTTATCATGTGTGTCGATGGTACTCTTAGGCGCATCATATCCATCCTTATACAGGAAGTTGATTAACATGATCTCCTCAATTATAATGTTTACTTGAGCTATCAGGTCAATGAGAACACCTACTATGGTATTGCCATTTATCCTCGCGAGAATGTAGAGAGGATATGGTTCCCTATTAAAGCCCATCGATAGGTCTTGTGAAGTGAATGTTATACTAGTACTACTACTCAGAGGTTGCACAGAGGGAATAGGTTGATTTAAGAAAGAGGCCATCATGCACACTCAACAACACTTCCACAGAGTCTCCTAAATGTTACAAGATATCCTAACAGTGACCCAATTCTAGTTTCATTACACAACACCTTTGGAACCTTCCAACTATGCCTACTAGGGGTCGCAGGTTGGGTTGTAAGGAAGAAGCCTCACAACACTCACACCTAAAACACTCCTAGGATACGAGAAAATGAACTTTTAGTATCACAAAATGGAACCAAAACGAAGACTAGGAGAGTTGGTTTTTAGGGTCGACTTTGTGTCTTGGATAGCTATTTGTTAGAGGACAGAAGTGCGGTTTTGGGACGATAGCATGGCGCGTTGGCATCTCTCAGGTGCATTGGCCTCCGTATGACCAGAAAACTAGGGAGACAAGGTCTAACCTCTGAGAAACAAACTATCAGCCTAGTTTAAGAGTTTCTAAAGCTGTAAAATAATGCTATGAAATGTGAAACATAAAGATGACTATGATAAAGGAAGTAAATTACTGCAAGGGTGACGAAGATGATCTCACACAATAACATCTTTCCCAGATTGATCCAATATCTCTACACCTACACACAAAAAAGAGGGAAAATGTTGGGGGATTTTTACAGGTTTGCCTTAGTCAGACCCCAGTTTTGGTGTTTTCACCTCCATGGAAAGCCAAGTTTGTAATGAAATAGAAATGATGCAATAAAGAAAGGAATACAAGCAAAGTACACAAAACACTTCAAAATAGTAATGTGCTAACTCAACCAAGTAATAAAGAAGATGATTGAGGAGCTTACCACCTCTTTCCAAAGAACTCAAGGCTAGTGGAGGAGAACTATAAGAGGAACTCAAGCCTCTGCTACAATTAAGTCATCCTAGACTTGCTCTATTGAAGTGATGGAGTGATGGATTGCTACTATGGAGTGAAATTTTTTGTTGTAATGCTTGACGGTGAGTGAATGAAGTTGTGAAGACATGTCTAGAGATCAACCAACCTTCAAATGAATGAATGGGAGATGAATATGAAGAAGATGGATGAACAAAAAACCATATTAGGGTTGTCTAGCCAAAGGGAGGTGTTAAAATTAAGCTTTGAATAGGAACTGTAACATCTCTGCAGACTCCTTCTTGTTGGAAAAGCAAGGATAGATAACTGAGGGGGGAGGGGGGGGTGAATCAGTTGTTATAGAAATTAAGCTTATTCAACCTTAAACAACTTATAATCTCATATCTAATAAATAATAGTGAAAGCATGAATCAATAACACATCAGAGACACATGAACACCAAGATTTTTATACGTGGAAACCCTGTTAGGGGAAAAACCACGGTGGATGTTAGTCCACAAGATTATACCTTGTTAGAAGTATAATGAAAGAAATGAATAGGGAATGCACATGCATTCAGACACACTACCTAGAGCTCATTGCTCAAAGGGAAGGCTCACTGTCTTACATAAGACAATCAGATTAAATCCATCTGATGAACATGAAATGAGAAATTAGCTTCTTCATAAGCTTGATTACAGTTCTAGTTAGGCACAAAAACACTTCTTCACACTTCGCTCAATCTTCTTCACACTTCGCTCAATCTTCTTCACACTTTGCTTTGCACTCAAATTATTTGATCTTTATTCGCACATATACTTCACACACATTCATCTAACATACTCTGAGCGTACTTCAAAATGAATAAACAATCGCTCTTATATATCCACTACACGGATTTACATCAACAACTTTGTCGGCCACAAATAAAGAATAAATTACAACTGTCGGCCTCAATACATAAACAAATCTTAATGCACACCAACCTAAGTTAGGCACAACATAGTGAGGACCTAAATCAATATCCCTGAACATGCCAAAAAATAAAATATTAATCCATAAGGATCCGCAACACGCTACCACCATCATGTCGACCAAGAACATGAAAACCTTAAACACACAAGGAAAAATCTTCAATCACGAACACATCGATCAATGTGAACGTACCAAAATGATAGAGAACAATCTAGAAGTATCGCTGAACACCTTAGGAACATACATAGTAACTCAATTCACCAGAATTGCAATTTCATCTTCCAGAAACACTTGTTATAGTAATTGAATAACTGTAGGAATACAAAACTTCATAACTTCCTCAAATATTGATGTGTACCACTAAAACTTTTGGACAACATACTAGATAAGCTCAGCAAAAAACACTTTAGTGTGCACTTCCTGATAGTCAATGTACAAAAATTTTCATCACTCAGACCTTCTCAGCTTCACTGGTTGCCTATAATATATTTATTACAATTTTATCAATATCTTTGACATATATAGCCTTCAAAATCACCAATGCTAATAATTTTGACATCAATGAAAACCGCATATCAACAACACAACCACAACATCCAAAACTCTCCCCCTTTGGCATTGATGGCAACACATGATGTGAAAAATAATACCATCAACACAACTAGTTTTTCACATACTTCTCTCCCTTTGATTTGCAATTCTCCTCTCATAGCTCTTCTCTCCCTTTCTTGAGTCTTCTCCCCCTTACTTCAAGATTTTTTCACATTTTTCTTCTCCCCCTTTGACATTAATGGCAAAGGTACACATGCTTTGATCCACATATCATCTGAAACATCTGACTACTCCCCCTGAGTTGCAACCACCACAACATCAATTCGAAACAAGATCTGACTGTAAGTCCATGGATTGATGCAAAGACATGCATCTTAGTTCAGATTAGGAGGGGAAATTACCCCAAACTTGCCTTTGAGATACTCAAAAGTATCCTTAGGCAATGGTTTAGTAAAGATATCTGCAATTTGTTTCTTTGTACGCACATATTCCAATCTGACCTCTTTATCACTCACCTTGTCTCTCAAAAAGTGATACTTGATAGATATATTTTTTGTCTTTGAGTGTAGCATCGGATTCTTAGAAATGTTTATGGCACTTGAATTGTCACAAAATATAGCAATTGGCTCATCATACTCAACTCTGATATCTCCCAGCATCTGCTTCATCCACATCACCTGAGTACAATTGTTTGCAACAACAATATATTATTCCTTACTGATGAGAGCCAATTATGTACCATTTTATGCTATATTTTAGCTTATTTCATATACCTTCACACCTACTTCCACATTCCAATTTCATTCCATATCATACTATTTCGCTATTTTATGTTCCATATGATTAAATATGTATAAGTTGTATTTAATAGAGTTTTGGATAAAATATGGAAATTAATTATTGGTTGTATTTACTATAAGCATTATGATTTTCAAACAAAGCTTGCATCATGCTGATTAGAAGAACTTCCTCTCACCTTTTATGCAAAATGTCTTCCTGTCATTTTCTGGTTAGGAACTTCTATGTATTACCTTTTGACCAGCAATTTATTTGTCATCTTTTTAAAAGACAACATCATCATCCAAGGTGGTGTTGGTTACCCTTTATTGCTAAATTTTAATAAGCACAAGAAATCATGGTTATTTCCAAATAGAGATGCAACTGCAGGCTATGAAGAGGAAACCAAAAACCTTCACTATTTATTATAACAAGACAATTCATGGTCCACAAAATATGGAGCAGATGCAATCGGTCAACGCTCCACATGTGTTATTCTTATGGAATAAAGGAGGAAATCCATGCTAGATATTTGTTTCTAAATAGCTAGAGAAAACTCTACAAACCTTCACATCATTACTATTTTCCATCCATTATAATAGTTGTGCTTGCCAGCTGTGTGGAGGAGTAAAACAAAAGCACGTTCTATTCTCATCGGCCGTTATAGAAACACAGTTTTAATATGTAGGCTAGCGAACTATATTATTTGTTTCTTTTACCTTGTTGGCTGCATGCCAAAATAAACTTAAGATTTATTGTATTTCATTGTTTCAAACAATGTGTATATAAATAGGCGCACTGTAAGGGAGCTGATAATATAGATTTTAGCAGATTGTTGTACACAATTTTATGTCTTACTTTTGAATAAATAAAATAACATGTATGCTGATCCATCCAACATAGAGAGGCATTTTATTTCCACTCAGCATGTGAACCAAAAGAAGGGCCCACTCTTGGAATGCTCGGTGAGGTTGCTACAATAGTTAGAATTTATATTTTGTGTAATTTAATTTTCTACTGCATTTTATTTCTGTGTAATTTAATTTCTTGTGTTTTATTTACAAGCTGGTTTAAACTGATCTTCATTGGATAATCATTTCATATGCTGATATTCTATTGATGTTGGTGTGTTTATTTGAAGCATAAAGTGCGAGTTATATTCTGATTTATAAAGGAGATTTATGTGGTCTGTAATAATTCATGTCACTATTGCTCCCAACACAGATTATTAATAGTTCTTGTCGCACTTTTGACAAAAAGACAGAATAGGAAAGTTGAACCAAATTTTTGATAGGCAATTTATGCATGTTCTAGTTGCAATTCATTCTCCCTTAATTCATTGTTTTCCTCCCTTAGGTATACTACCACAACACTTCTCGAAAGCTATGATCCTTGGGTTGACACTCTTAGACCAAGCTGAAATATTTCTTATTCTTTACCCCAGTTTTGGCCTATCACTCAGCAGTAGATAAGGAAATGGAATTTTGCTTTTTACTTAGCCAGGATACCAGCTTCTTTCCCAAGAAGAACGCACCACCACTTGTGCTTTTCCTATCATTTACATCTCCTACCCAATCTGCATCTATAAAGGCATTCAGTGTAATATCATCATCCTTTGGATACCATAACCCAAAGTCAATTGTTCCTTCCAAGTATATGAATATTCTCTTTATTGCAGTCACATATGATTCCTTTGGATTAGCTTGATATCTAGCAACCATGCACACAACATTCATAATTTATGGTCTTGTCTGAGTTAAATAAATAAATCCACCAATCATTGCCCTATATCTTGTTTGATTAACCTTAGGAGAATCATCATTTTGAGATAGTTTTCATTTGGTTACCATGGGTGTACCAATTGGATTTGCATCTTCCATGCCAAACTTTTTCAGTAACTCTCTCACATACTTGGACTAAGAAATAAAGATTCCATCATCTAACTGAGTAATTTTCAATCCTAAAAAGAATTTTAGTTCTCCTATCATTGAAATTTCAAATTCACTTTTCATTTCATTAGCAAATTTCATGCACCCATTATCATCACCTTCAAAAATAATGTCATCAACAAAGACTTCAATAATCAACTCTTTATCCTAATCTAGTTTGAAATAAAGATTGTTGTCAGCAGTACCTTTATTGAATCCAAGCTTCAACAAGTATTTATCTAGTCTTGCATAACAAGCTCTAGGGGCTTTTTTGAGTCCATATAGTTCTTTCTTCAACTGAAAAACCATGTCCTTTTCATGAGTCAATTGAAATCCATCTAGTTTCGCAACATAAACTTCTTCTTCTAGTTCACAATTTAGAAATGTTGACTTCACATCCATTTGACATACTTTATAATTCTTGAAAGGTGCATGAGAAATAAATAACCTTACAGCTTCAATTCTAGTAACAGGGGAAAAATTTTCTTCAAAATCAATACCTTCCATCTATGAGTATCATTTACATACCATTCTTGCTTTATTCCTGATCACTTCACCTTGTTCATTCAGCTTATTTCGAATGACCCATTTGGTTCCAATCACATTTTTATCTTGAGGTCTAGGAACAAGAATCCATGTATCATTCTTCTCTATCTACATCAATTCTTCCTTCATTGCTTCCATCCAATGTTCATCTTTACATGCTTCATTAACATTGCTAGGCTCAATCTTGGATATCAAACAATATTCTTCTTCTAGTTTTCACACCTTTTTTCTTGTCTCCTATGATCTAACTTTCAGAATGACTTCATTTTACATACCTTGGAGTTTTTGGTTTTGTTCTTTCTTCTGCATTTCCACTATCTTCTTCTTCATGATTTTCTTGATTCACCATAACACTTTGAGTTTGATTATGTGTCTATGCATTCTTTCCATTATCAGTACTATCTTTTTGGTCATCTGAATCATATATGCAATACCTTGATGATCTTTCAATATCCTCATCAACTCTGACATTTGCACTCTCAACCATCTTCTTCAATATTTTATTGTAACACCGATAAGCTTTTCTCTTAGTAGAGTATCCCAAAAAGATTCCTTCATCACTTCTAGCTTCAAATTTTCCTATATCTTCATTTCTTTTAATATAACATCTGCTTCCAAAGATTTTGAAATACTTAATAGTAGGTTTATGACCAAACCATAGCTCAAAAGGAGTCTTAACAGATTTATTATTGACATTCACTTGGTTGATAGTATACACAATAGTTCTTATAGCTTCTCTCTACTAGAAATGAGGAACATTACCTTCCGACATCATAGTTCTGGCAGCATCTAAATTATTTTTGTTCTTTCTCTCAAAAACTTTGTTTTGTTGTGGGGTCTGGGGAGCAGATAACTATCTTTTTATTCCATCCTCTTCACAAAATGAATCAAACTCCCGAGAAGTGAACTCACCACCTCTGTCTAATCTTAAACATTTGATCTTCAAACCTATCTCAGTTTCTACCAAAGATTTAAAGCTTCTAAATTTCTCTAATGCCTCATGTTTTTCTCTTAAGAAAGCAACCCAAACCATTCTAGAATAATCATCAATAAGAAACATAAAGTACCTTTCTCCTTGTATACTTTTGATTCTAGATGGACCACATAGATCAGTATGTACCAAATCCAATACTCCATTGGAATGATGTTTTTTGCTTTGAAATGAAATTCTTGTATGTTTTCCCATCTGACATTCTTTGCATTTAGTGTTAGTAGGCTTCACTAACTTAGATAGATCTTTGACTGCTTGTATGGAGCTTATTTTGACAATGTTATCAAATTTCACATGACACAACCTTCTATTCCATAACCAGCTTACATCAACTTGAGAAATCAAACAACTTTCACTAGTAGCATTCAAGTGAAAAATATTACCTCTTGTCTTTGTACTTGAAGCAATGACATTTCCTGAGCTTCCCAATATCCTCCACTTACCATCTTTGAACTGAAGATTGTAACCTTTGTCAACTATCTATCCAACAATCAATAGATTATGCTTCAATCCTTCAACATAAATAGCATCATCAATATTGCATTTTCCACCAAGAGAAATAGTGCCTCTACCATAAATCACACCAACATTGTTATCTCCAAATCTTACAACACCACCGTCATACTTTTCCAAGCTTAGAAACTTTCTTTTATCACTAGTCATATGATGTGAGCATCCTCTATCAATCACCCACTCATCCTTCTCATCAATTATTGCTGCAAGAGTTTTCTCAATATTCTAATTACCAACTGATTCAGTGGACACTAGACCATTTTCCTTGATAGTAATGAATACCCATTCATCTTCATTTGTAGTTTCTTTATTAGATTCATCACCAGTAACTCCTTCAGCATAATAACATTTGTTTTGAAATCTAGTCTTATCAAGTTTATACTTAGAGACTCTTTCAAAACATCTTGATGCAAAATGACCTATCTTACTGCAAGAGAAACATTTAATAGGTAGCTTTCCTTTCTACTTACCTTGTACTATAGCTTCTCTTTTCACAATTAGTGCTTCGAGTTCTTCTAGCTCTCTTTCTTCATACTTGAATGTTTTTCTTGAACTCTCTCCCGGATCATATCTTTGTTGGATTTTTCTAGATGCATTAGCTTTGAATGCAGACTATGTCTTAGGAAAGGATTCACCAAATTCACTCAACCCAAAGGCAGAAAGTTTTCCAATTAGCATGTCTCTTGTCACATTTGTTACTGTCCTAAGCTTTTCAGTAGCATGAGCTTTTGTTTTGTAAGAAGTAGGCACATATCTAAGTATTTTAGGCATAATCTCATCTTCTTCCAAGGTTCCACTGACACATCTAATTTCCATCACTAATTCATTTACCTTTTGCGAGAAAGAAAAGATGTTTTCATCTTCACTCATCTTGATGTTCTCCCACTTTCCTTTCAGACTTTGCAGCTTAGCAACTTTCACTAGTGCATCTCCTTCATACAATGTTTCCAAATTTATCCAAATCTCATGTGTAGTCAAGTACCTATTACATTTTTCATCTTTGAATCTGTCAAAGCACTTAGTAATGCTTCTATAGCTCTAGTATTAGTTTTTCTTCTTTGATCTCATCAACAGTAGAGGGACCATTCTGAGGAATTGTATATGCATTCTTTGTAATCTTCTAGAAAGGTTCACCAATGCACTTCAAATGACACTCCATTATGACTTTCCATAGAGATTATTTTGTACCATCGAATCTAGGACTATCCTTCTTGTATGATGCCATCTCAAATCACCTCAAGTTGTTAGACTTCTTCAGAGGAACTAGCTCGGATACCAATTGTTGGAAAAACAAGGATAGACAACTAAGAGGGGGGGTGAAACAGTTGTTAAAAAAATTAAGCTTATTCAACCTTAAACAACTTATAATCTCATATCTAATAAATAACAGTGAAAGCATGAATCAATAACACATCAGAGACACATGAACACCAATATTTTTATATGTGGAAACCCTATTAGGGGAAAAACCATGGTGGATGTTAGTCCACAAGATTATACCCTGTTAGAAGTATAATGAAAGAAATGAATAGGAAATGAACATGCATTCAGGCACACTTCCTTACATAAGAAAATCAGATTAAATCCATATGATGAACATGAACTAACAAATTAGCTTCTTCATAAGCCTGATTACATTTTTTATTAGGCACAAAAACACTTCTTCACAATTCGCTCAATCATCTTCACACTTTTCTCTGCACTCAAATGATCTAGTCTTTATTCTCACATATACTTCACACACATTCATCTAACATACTTTGAGTTTACTTCAAAATGAATAAACAATCGCTCTTATATATCCACTACACGGATTTACATCAACAGCTCTGTCGGCCACAAATAAAGAATAAATTACAATTGTTAGCCTTAATACATAAAAAAATCTTAATTCGCACCAACCTAAGTCAGTCACAACATAGTGAGGACCTAAATCAATATCATCAAACATGCCAAACAAATAAAATATTAATCCATAAGGATCTGCAACATGTCCACCAAGAACATGAAGACCTTAAACACATAAGGAAAAATCTTCAATCATGAACATGTCGATCAACGTGGACGTACCAAACTGATAGAGCACAATCCATAAGTATCACTGAACACTGTAGGAACATACTCAACAACTCAATTCACCAAAATTGCAATTTCATCTTCTAGAAACACATGCTACAGTAACTGAATAACTGTAGGAACACAAAACTTCATAACTTCCTCAAATCTTGATGTGTACCACTAAAAATTTCAGAAAACATACTAGATAAGCCCAACAACAAACCCTTTAGTGCAGACTTCCTGATCATTAGCATACAAAACTTTTCATCACTCGGACCTTCTCAACTTCAGTGGCTACCTACAATATATTTATTATAATTTTCTCAATACCATCGACATATACAGCCTTCAAAATCACCAATGCTAATAGTGTTGACATTAATGACAACCACATATCAGCAACACAACCACAACATCCAACACATCTATGGAAATTTTCTAGGGACGTAAGTGTGTCGCATAGACATCTACGTGCCGCGTGGGTGTCCTAGTCAAAAATGCCTCCATCGACACTCAAAACATGCACCAAGTGGAATGGGAACAACAAGCTTATGTGGAATTAAGCCTCCGAGTTTGGTTTTCTAAAGTGGAGGAGGGAAAAAGGGGAATTTTCATTAGGGGTACAAATTCGCTCCTATACAGACCTTAATCATATGCTTAACATTTTATTTCATGAATGAACTAACAACCTTTGTAGGTATGATATGGGACAATACTAGATTGATAGCCACAAAAAAATGACCACATCAAAAAATTCCAAGATGCCACCTCCTACATAGCCACATATTAGGGTTACTTCAAATCCATTCAATAGAGTTTATAAAATAGACATCACATATCATATGAGATAGTTCACAAACATAAAAGATATATTATTCCTAGTAGACAAAGACTACACTCTAATGGAGGCTATAAAACCTAAAACATTTTGGATGTCAAAACTCCCATATGAGGTCACAAATGCAAAGATTGACTCATATGTGGTACTATTTCTTCAACTACTAAAATATCCTAATATAGATAAGCTCATAACTTATTGATCATGGACAATCTGAGAAAAAGAAAGAGAAGAAGAATATGGACAAAATTAGAGAAAAAATAAGGGGAAAATGGGACCTAAGTAAAGAAGAATAAGACAAACAAAGAACATCTACTATGAGGAGGTCTGAAATACTTCAAATAGGAACACCCCTAGTTGCATCTACTCAATTTGAAGGAAGTAGAGGTAGGGTAAAGAGGAAAATAGATACCACACCATCACAAAGAAATCATCACTAGAAGAAGCATTTGAAGTACTCCTTCAAATGAGTGCATAAAAGAATAAGAAGAGGAAAAATAAAATCATAATGAGAGGCTTCCCTATTAGAGGAAACAAATCAAGATATGTAATAGTCTAAAGAACAACAATCAAAAACTCCAATGATTGAAGACACCTTGTGTAATGGATTGTTTAGAAAAGAGGTTTTGGAACAGGCCTAGAAATTCTATGAAGAGATGGGGTCCCCAATAAATCTGTTATAGAAGTGGTTATTATTTGATATATATTGGCTTCCAACGTAAAATTAGAAGCCCTAATTGATCAATTCTTTCCAACTCTATCTACCACACTGTGATAAAAGAGGGAACACATTGCACAGGAAGAGGAAAAAATGAAAGAAGAAACAATTGTGGGGATAGCCCCATCAACCTCCACAAACCAAAAATAGAAGTTCATTTAGATATAGGCAAGGGAACTCTGGTTGAAACAAATACTGAACAAATTAATGTTGAGAAATAAAATTATTGCAAAATAAATTCAAGATAAAATCAAGAAAGCCATAAATAAGTCCTACAAAAAAATTGTGAGGAAGAAGAAAAATATTTAAAAAATTCCATCTTACCCATTTAGAAAAAAACCCCTCAATAAGACAAGTTCCTTCTCCCCCTCCACAATCCCCAGAGAAACCATCATCCTCTACCACCACTTCCCCAATGTAGTCCATCAAGGACTTTTTAGCCAAACAAAAGCAACTACAACCTGTAGATTCTCCAAAATTGTTGTAGCTTCCATTAATTGGCTCATAGATTTATCTCTCCAACATTACACCACTATAAAAAGTTCATTGGGAGACATTTTTCACCAAACTTCCTGAGAAGACATTTTGAATTAGCATGTAGATAATATAGAGCAGCTAGGTGACATCATCAAGGATATTTGAAATAAGCACCCCCAGGTGTAAGGGGACTCTTTCCAACCTATCACAACACAAATTAAACTCTTAGTAGATGGGGTAATTCAGGAAACACAACTACAAATAAACAACATGGTACAAGCCAACACGATAGAAATACAAAAATCTAAAATGGACGAGGAAAGAAATGACAAAAATATAGAAAGCTAAAATGGATGAGAAAATAAATAAATGTGTCACTCCTCATTCAATATTAGATAAATATATCAACACTTTAAATAATACATAAACCAACATCAATACATTATACCAATTTACCTCTAATGGCCTACTATTACAACAAAAATCAAAGGACAAATGGATCAGATCGAACAACACATTCTTTAGGTGGCACAATTTTATGATGCAATAAAGGATATTGTTGATGAGTATTTTTGCACATCACAACACAAAAAAGAAGTATTATATCTCTCTTGAAAGTAAATATAACCTTTGAGACTTTAGAAAGATTACCCCAAGCCTTTGATAGTCAGGTCTTGACTTTGCAAAAATGACTCAATGGTTTAATGTTTTGTTGTTTAACAAGGGGCCTTATAATTACCTCACTAGAAGTTGATAACATGATTTTGAATGGTTTGAACTTGATATGAAACCCTAACTTGATTCCCATATCTAAGATCTGAAAATAATCTTTAACATGCATGATATTTGCAATTTGGATGACTCTTTTCTCCTTTAAACTAACTCCAATATTCAAATAAATGTCAAAAGATAGGGTAAGAAGAGATTAAGTCAAGAAAACCTAAGGACAATCACAATAATGATTTGGTGCTTCAAATAGATGGATCCCTCACTAAACCAATTCATATTTAATAAGATACCAACTCATAATACCACAAGAATAGTGCAATCTTCAAAGGTGATGAAATATTTTTAGATTATGAAAATTTATATAAATACCCAATTATGTCATAATTCAAACAAATCTTCACAATTGAAATAATAATATTTAAGGTTTAGGCTCACCATGCAAAGTAACTTACAATTAGTAGGCCACAAATGGTATGAATCAAAGATCTATCACATATCTTTACACTTCATCATCATTATAATTGAACTCTATCTAATATTGAAGAAACAAAACCATGCAAATATGAAAAACCCACAAGTGAACAACACAATTCAATGTTTTATTGCTTGTATTAATTTCAAATGTTTTGTTACAAAAATTACTACTCAACCATGTTTTAAAATGAGAGAGGCTTCGTTTTATAGGAAAGGACAACAAACTTAAGGAAAAATCAATGGTGGAGATCGTCTCAACACCAAGGGCCAATATTACATTAGCATTTAATATTTGGATCACAATAAATATTTGCTATATTTTCATCATCTATCTCAATTGAATTCAATTACAATCCTTTATTGAGATATGTAAAAGTATAATATATTATACTCATCATTAAATTACATTTACAAAATTCCAAGAAATCTAGGGCACAAGTTCCCAAGAATGCTAATTTTGAATACATCAAAAAAGAGCCACTTGGCATCTAGGATCACAAAAAGTTGTCATATATTAAACTCCTCCCCTCCAATTTCTCATTGGCAACAAACTTCATACAAGATATCAATACAGGAGTGATTTATCATTAGGTGGACCAAAAAAACATAAATTTTATAGAATTAGATGTCATAATGATGAATTAACTAATGATGTTGAGCCATCCAAGAAACCTTGTGATAAAAAAAACTCTAAATTTTCACTAAAATTTGGGTAGCCTAGTGCATGTAATCCAAGCACAAATCATTAGTTGAATCCTTATGAATCTACAACTTTCATTGCTTCTTCAAAACTTGCACATTGATTTTCTTCATGATTTCAAATTCAAACTTAGTCAACTCTTTCAAAAATTGGCTACATGAGCCCATAACATCCTTTATTTGGGTATCAATATTACCCACTTCTTGCTCAATCTGACACACTATTTCCCTCCAAAATTTCATAGCATGCATCCAATAGTGGGGTTCTTTGATCTTTTTTTTACTTAAGATACCCTCTTTCATCAAAAATTTACTAGGAAGCCTCTGGATAGCCTCCAATTTGGGAAATACCAAGCCATGGAATTTCTCATTTCTACTGCAATCTTCATATAATTTATCCACTTCTTCCTTAATAATGAGGAATTTTTTGCGCTCTTTCATGGAAATGTCAATTGCCTTATTCTTACTGCCAAAAATATACCCCAACCAATTCTATATAGACTGAGATCATGACCTAATTTTCTTCATCCTATCTACCTCATTCTTTGATAGGAATACCAGAGTTATTACCTTCCCTTGCTCACTCTGGATTGGAGTGACTAAATTATTGATGAAGACAATGAGTTTGATTACTTGAGATCTTAAATCATTCTTAGTGGCCTCATATTTATTCATCCTATGGACAATACTTGTCACTAACCCTTGTAGTTCATCCATTTCTAGGTCTCTATTGGTAGGGATGAGGTTTATAGTGGAAATATTGAATTCTTTTGGTAAAATTATCTTACTATATTTATCCACCATAGGGGTAGCCACATGCAAAATTCGAGATCCTAAATAATTCTTGGTCATATGAGACCTTATTTTATCCTTATTTATTTCTTTTAGATTGTATATTTTACCTAAGACAACTTCCAAGCTTCATTCAGGCACCTCAATGATTGAATTCTTGTTCTTTATTTATTATTCTAGCCATGAAGGGGCTACAATCCTATCACCATTATAATCTACTCAAGGAGAAGGATAAGACCCCCTTTGAATTTTATTTATATCCATCCCTACCTCCTACACACTTGCTTGCTCTACCTTAGTCTTATGACTAGGAACATCCTCTGATGGTTCTTTTTGTTGAGGAGAAATAGGTACTTCCTCTTGAGAGGCTAAGATTTCCATATTTTCCTCTTCCTACCTTTGTAAAATCTCCAACACTTTGTCTACATTCTCCATGGTTGGAGGCTCAATTGTTCCTTGTAAACTAGAAGGAGGGGTATCCTCAACCAATTGATTTAATAAAGATATATTGACTTGAGATAGAAAAGTGTTAGCTATCTCCTTGGGCATGTGAGAAAGGTGGGCTATAAAGGTCTGAAGAAGGTCTAAGGAAGTAGGAGTGAGAGGAGTGGATGTGATGGTAGAAGATATGGTGGACATGGTAAACTTTGGAGATGAAATGGAGGAAGGGGAAACATGAATGGTAGAAGTACTGGGAGAATAATTAATGGTGATAGGAGAAATGGAGGGAGTGATAATAGAAGTGGTGATATCCATAGAGATATATAGGGGTAGGTGAAGAGAAAATGGTGGATGCAAGAGGAGATGTGGAAATGGAAGGAGTTGGGATTGAAATATAAATAGAAAGAGAATCCTCCTAACCTTCAATAGCCTACTCAAATAAAAATGTCCTTTCCCTTCTAGTCCTTTTAGTTTGTGGCTTACCTCCTATTGGCTCAACCTTTTTTTTATAGACCCTAGGCTTTGTAGTGGGTTTTCTTTCATCCTCTTTGGCCTTCTTAGCTTTGAATTTTTCCTTAGAAGATGTTCCTACCTCCTCTCCTATAGACTCTTTTCCTTGTCTAACCTCTTCCTTGGCATGCTATTTTGCTTCATAAGAGTAATTATGTTCCTCTTCTATATCCTCAAATATTAACTCCACTCCCTAGTCCATGAGAGAAGAAGTTTAAACCTCTAACCATCTCTTGGTACACCTCAAGACTGGCTAAGTTACAACATTGAGATCTATAGCTTCTTCTTTAACCTAATTGAGAAATGAAATAGGTTTATCTATTACTGTGTGCAATACATATGTGAGTAAAATAAATAATCAAAACACACAAGCAATGAGACATTATACATTAGAAATTGAATTACAGAATTAACTAAATTCAAAGCATAATCAATTCCTAAAAACGTTCCATTGTTTCCTATCTCTAAGGATTCTTTGTATCACAATGGCTCTCAATTTTTTGCTAGCACTATGATATTGCAGAATGACAACCTAGAGAATGGATGCTATAAAATGCAAGAATCCTAATTCCTACATGGTTTGATAAACTATATGATTAAATGCCATGATGTTATGATTATGTGGTTGTAATAAAATTGAAGATGCTATGCTGCAAATACTATAATATAACTATTGTAAGGAAGCTAGTATGACAATGGTAATGCAATTACTACACTAAGAGATGATTCCAAACTAGCATTATAACCACAATTCTAAATGCTAAAAATTATCTAAGTTCTAAATGCTCTCAAATGATTTCTACAGAGTAAGTTTGCTTCAAGATGTCTTCTTAAAAGCTGGAGCAAGCAACTGTATTTATAGGATTTCTAAGGTAGATTGTGATGTGGAACGATTCAACGGTCAAGATTATGATCCAGAGAAATGGACAGTGGAGGAAGAAGAATTTGGAGAGAATCATGGAGGTGGTTCCATTTAATAGAACACTTTTCCAAGTGTTGAAGAGAATCAAAGGGAAGGAAAATCCATGTGTCCAAGGTGGTTTGAAATTTGTTGCTGGATGTTGATGGAAATTCTCATTTTACAAAATTAGAAATATTTAAATCCATGTAACACATGGTGAGGTGGTAGGTGAGGTGGAAGGAAGTTAGAAGAATATGTAGAAATGTGACAAAATTGAATTTAAAATTGAATTTTAAATGAGAGGGGAATTAATCCAATAAAACAAATTAGTTAAATTTGTTTATTTAATTAAATCTAGAGGAAAATGATTTTAGATAGGAAGAATTAAGAAATGAACCATATACATAGATTTGGAAATTTATTTATTAGTAGAGGAATTAAGATTCATTAATTAAATAACTAGTATTTAATTAATTTTTGCTCTTGACCATTTTTATGTGTATACATTTTGCCCCTCTTTGAAGTGATGTGCGTAGACGCATTGCTTCAAAGAAAAATTTGTCAGACCGTGATGATAAAAATTTCAACTTGCCCTAGACATTTATTTTTCAATGATAATTGATGTATGCCCCCTCAGGAGATAAATCAAGGAATTTTTGAATTTTTAATGATTTTTGAATTTTTTAGAAAATTTTGATGATTATGAAATTTTCAGCATGCTTCAACGATTTATCTCCCAAAAATTGTTGTGAAATATACCCCAGTTGATTAATTGATGAATTTAGCTACTTTGAAAAATAAAATAAATCCATGCCACTTAATTACCCACCTTAATAACCCCTTTAATAGGTAAAAAGTGAAAAAAAAGCTCATTTGTGCATTGACAATTTGAATTTTTTTGAGATATTGAGCAACTTTGAGCACTCAGAGAAAAATGGTGATTCTGATTTAGACTCATCAATTCAAGCGTGTGCAACAATACAACCGCTCGACAGTGTACAAACCTCTGGTATGAAATTCTAAATCTTGTCTTTGTCAATTTTGAAATGATTTTCCTACGTTTTTGAAAATTTTGAATTTTTTTGTTCAAATGTTTTAGCGCATCCATAGGATAGAATAGAGCATAGATGACTTGTTTTAGTGCATAGGATTAGGGTTTTGGCACATACATGACCTGATTTAGCACATCGGCTACCTGTTTTAGCGCATAGGATTTGTTAGGGTAGAATTTGATGATTTTTCGCATCCATGTGATAGAGTAGCATATCCATAGGATTAGCGCACAGGTGCACTATTATAGCGCATTGATGTGAAAATTTAGCGCATCTATGAAAGTGGCGCATAGATCAAATTTTCTAGCACATCTATCTTTTAGTGCATAGAAGCCCTGTAATGGCACATCCATGCCAGAATTGAGAATTTTTAATTTTTCTCCTTGATTTGGAAGTTTTAGATCGCTTCAGACTTCTGGTTGATTTTGATTGATGATGTTGATAGATTAGGTGATGATCGATCTCATGATAGGTGAGATTTGATGACTGCTTGATGATAATCATCCTCATGATTGGTGAGGATCAATGATAGGTTGATTAATTGACCTAATGATAGGTGAGGTGCTTCAATAGATTGATAGGTTGATTGATTGATTGATTGCTTGATTTGATATAATGTTGATTGGTGATATGTTATGATGATAGGAGAGTGATTTAGGAGTCTTGATGTCTTAGGAGTGATTCTCAAAGATGTGAGATATGATCCCATAGCTGGTACAGGTCGACATGGATGTGATTGAGAGGTGTGGGTTGTACTATTTGATTCATCTGCCCTAGGTTAGGATTAATCGGGCACTATTGACATCACTAGCAGAGAGGTGGCATAGTGACCACAACACTTTTCACCTAGTTACTGGCGAGATGACTGTGACGCCAAAGGATGTATACCGGATTCTTCAGATTCCTGTTGTTGGAAAGGTAGTTGTTTATGATGCTACCAAGCAGGGAGGCACAAATTCATTACAGAGGATCTTCCATGATGACCATATCAGTGGTATGAGCTACCTTGGCAGGAGTTATTTGAGAGTTATACCCCATTACCTTTTGTACTTGCTAGTTTTCTTGGTGGTTTCCTATGTCCCGATCATAGGTCGAAGGGACTATCTGTTGGGTGGGGTTGAATATTAGAGCAGATGATTTTATAGGGGACCCGATATGCTTGGGGCTCATGCATGCTTTCCCATATTTATCATGATCTTCATCAAGTAGTTTACCTTGGAGCAACTAACCTATCTGCAAGAGTCACATTACTACAGATCTGGGCATGGGAGCACATATTTGATACTTGACCAGTTTTTGATAGATATCGACCAATTGGGAGGCCTTATGTTTATGGATACAGTGGGATGGTTTTCCAACATAAGCTGGGAAAATTGGAGTATTGGAGATGGGTATTGGATGATCTTGATACTGTGACCTGGCGGCACTAGTTGGACTGGGAGTAGTGGATTGAGGATCAACTAGAGATTCCCTATGTATGTACTGTCAGATTTTTTATTAGATGCACATGGTTCATTATTAAGAGATTTTTGCTGGGTAGAGTACATAGACAGTATGGTTGAGTATAGGGCATGCCACAAGGAGTGGCTACTTATGCTAGGAGGCACCAAGACATACAAAATTGGGGGCCCCTCTTGTCTTATGATGCAGCATATCAGGAGTACTATGGTTTACAACCCATTGCATGGGCATATAATCCAGAGGTTGTAGAGGATTCCATATCAGAGGAGTATGCAGATTACTTCGACACACACTCCTTTCCCAGATTATCTAGTTCAGATGAGCCAGTGCCAGCATTAGATGATGATGAGGAGAGGGAACCAAGATAGAGGTAAGGGAGGGGTGATGGAGAGGAGGAGGAGATGGAGGAGGGGATGATGGAAGAGATTGGGATAGAGGAGGTGGTGAAAAAGGAGGCAGATCCTTCGATGTGCAGGATACGATGATACCTCTATGCTAGAGATCCTTGGTGGCAACCGTGCATAACATGTTCAGATTGGGGTGCCTTCACAGTAGTAGCAGACATAGATTGTTGCATTATAGGTATAGGTTCAGATGTTGTAGGGTCAGCTAGCCCAGGTATAGGCTCTACTCACATAGGCCCAGAGATAGATACAGGGACAAGCATAGGCCCTGACATAGGCGTAGGCTCATATTACCACCTTGACAGGTGAGAGAGATACTCAAAGATAGCGGGTTGAGTGGGTTGAGGGTGTTTTCGAGAGAGTTTTTAGGGCATCATAGGATACTACCACTATGTATTATATCAGAGAGATACGAGACATGGATAGGGAGGCTGAATATTATAGAGGTAGATATCATGAGGCCATACTTGCAGAGTGATGAGTGAGCTATACACAGTCCGTGAGTAGACTGACTCACTTGAGGTCCACCAGTAGGGGAGTTACTCAACCACCTCCATGACCACCAGGGGCAGGGCCATCAAGAGGGGCAAGTCTAATAGGAGGGGAAGGTCCTATGACATCTCGGGGCAACACCATAGATTCTCGTGGTCATACTTGATTGTATTGTTGAGACATTGATACACATTGATTTAGAGATTTTTTTGATATTATGATATACTGTCCCATTTTTGATGATGTATCTCTTTATGTTTTTATACATCCTTGTACACTTGACAATGAGATTTATGTGATATGCAGCGATGATTTGTGATCTACATGTTGTTTATATGCTTATGTGATGGATGAATTTTATTTTCTATGCTATGTGATGATTTATATGCCTATGTGATGATGATGTGTGAATGCAATAATGATTCTATATGTTTATGCTATGTTTTATGTATGGATGCATTAATTAATTCTATTTATTATGATGTATGAGATGGATGCAGTTATGCAAATGTTATGATATGCACTCTATGTTGTATTTTCACATGTTCATATATGCCCTAAATGTATAACCAAATGTATGCTATGGATGAATGTATGGATGACGATAATATATGGATTATGATGTTATTTATGGATGGATGAATGGGTGAATTTATTATAGCATGTATGACTAGATGGTTTATGGAAAGTGATAAATGAATGTTGATGAATGATTTAGGAAAATGCTTTCTTTTGGATTTCATGATGCAAATATATGATCTAAATGTGTGAATGAGTATGTAAATGGATTATGATGATGTATGAATGATTGTTATTATGGATGATGCCCTATTTTTGGATTTTTTATGTAACCATATGATTAAATTATGTAGATGTATGATATGTGTATGGATTATGAAAATGATTTATTTGTGTATGTATGCAATGTAATGTAAATGTGTGATAAATGTGTATGTATGATGAATGCCTAAATGGATGGATGATGATGTTTTATTTTATAATGCAACTATTATAATGGACATATGGATGAATGTATGATAATACTTTATAATTATATGATATGGAATGGATAATGCAAATTAAATGATATGATTCATTTTGCTATGTCAAGTGCACTCAATCTTTTAATAAAAGATATCATCATGTTGAAGATTGTCAACCTTGGAAAATCTATAATGTAAATGTAGAACTAATATAAATGCAATCCTATCTAAGCCATGCAAACCTAACTATAAAAATGTTGTCATCTAATTCATTGTGCTTGGTATCATCATTGAGCTTTTTATTATGTTGAAAGTTAGTACAAACATCGATGGTGTAATTAGACCATGATGACCTAAGTAAAACTTCCATATAAATTCCTTTGAGTTTTATATTGCAAGATAACACAAGCATCTAGGTATAATCGGACTGAGATAACCTAAGCATTACTTACGTAAATAGACAAGAGTTAATAATTTTCCCATGCAAATTTAGAATGTCATCAGTGATACTTTGTAGAGCATGTCCCATGACAATTTGCATAGTAGTAATGATTGACTCACAAACAAAAAACAAAGAAAAATATCATTCTCCTTCTTGGCCCCTCTAGTTTAGAACATCATCAAGGTACTCGAGAGAAATGAACAAAAATTGAGATACAACATCTAAAAAAACGTGCCAACATGATCAAACCATGATTCAGAAGATGATCATCCAATGAAATTCGATTTGCTTGTCTTTATGTTGAATTGGATGGTTGATTTGGTTGATTGATTGCAATGGATTGATGTCCAACATGATTGTTGTGTGTGCCAATTTTCCTTGCTATTACTTGTTTGTTACCGATTGGTTTAAGCTCAACGATTATTTTCCCCCAATGAGTTTAGGATTTTTCCCCCAGTGAGAAACAAACCAATTATTATGGATATGGAATATGAAACCAATACAAGGTGGGACATGACCACAACAGATGATTATGGATATGAAGTTCATTTCTATGATAGACCTATATGCATATTGATTGGAAAAAGAAAATGGTTGACACATGTTCCAAAATAGATGGAATAGCAGATCCAATAAAAAATAGTGCCTGTTTACTAGGTTTTCACCATTTTCTTTTATTGTACTTTTTCAAATTTTATGATTTTTTGTTGTTGTTACCAAGATGCTTGTTTGCTAGGTTTTCACAAAGGTAATGATTTTTTTTTTTTTTTTGCGGCCATTTTTTTCAGGATTTTTTTTTATTTTTATGGATTTCTTTCAGGACTTTTTCTGATTTTTTGGATTTTTCAGGACTTTTAAGCATACACTAGATGCATTATGTGTAGAACTTATTTAGATGATGGTTGTTCATCGGCTCTTCAAATAGATCCCCTTCTAGTGTAGACAGGTGACATGCCCCCAATCTAAAGATTGATACAATAAAAAAAGGGCCTAACCAATTTGGCTCAAATTTTCCTTTATTTTCTTGATCTTTCCGATTACGGGGATTTTCCTTTAGTACTAAATCACCTACCTAAAATTTCCTTGGTTTAACCTTATGATTTGTAGCTCCTAGACATTCTCTACTGATATGCTTTCAGGTGAGCCACTGCAAGCTGACGACGTTCATCCAACAGTTCTAGCTCTTGTAGTCTAGAAACTCAGTAATCTTCATCAGAAATGATACCTTTCAAGGACACTCGAAGTGATGGTATCTCAACCTCAATAGGCAAGACACCTTTGGATCCATACAAGAGGGCATATGGGGTGGCTCCTATGGGAGTGCAGATGCTGGTATGATATTCCCACAAAGCAGGGTTCAGTTGAATATGCTAGTCATGTCTAGCATCGTTGAAAATTTTCTTTAGGATCTTTAGGATGGTTTTGTTAGAGTCCTCTGCCTGGCCATTTCCTTGAGGGTAGTATGGCATAGAAAACTAATGTTGGATATGGAACCTTTCACAGAGTTCCTATACGTCCTGATTCTTGAAAGGCTTGCCATTGTTAGTGACAATGGACTGAGGGATACCATACCTACAGATGATATAGTTTAGAATGAATGATGATATATAAAATCCAATGATGGTAGCCAAAGGCATGGCCTCGACCCACTTTGTAAAGTACTCCATGGTTGTAATGATGAACTTGTGTCCATTAGAATATGGCAGGTGAATTTTACCTATAAGATCCAATCCCCACTGACAAAATGGCTATGTTGACACGAAGGGTTGCAACTCTTGGGCTATTGCATGGATAAGATTACTGTGGATTTGGCATTTCTGACATTTTTTGACAAATTGGAAGGACTCTCTCTCCATATTCGGCCAATAGTACCCCAAATAGAGGAGTTTCTTAGCAAGGGTTATACCACTTGAATGATTGACACAAATACCTTCATGGAATTCTTGTAAAGCCATTTTAGACTCATTGTGTTCTATACATCATAAGAGAGTTCAATTAAGACCTCGTCAGTAGAGTACATCTGTGATAAGGGTATGGCGGGCAGCTTGGCAAATAAATTTTTGTTTTTGGTTTCAAGAGAGATCAGGAGGAAGGGTATTATCTTTTAGGTAGGTGTAGATCTTCTCATAGATCAAGGTATAAAAATCAATTATGTGGCATATGAGTTGGGACTCAGGATCGTCATAGGCAAGGGTAAGCACTAGTTCCACCATGAACTCATAACGACTTCATTTTTTTGGAATTTGTAGCAAAGAAGCAATGGTAGCTATAGAATCGATAGCTTTGTTGTCAATCCTTGGAATTTGATCAAATTTAATGTCAACAAAATATTTCTTGAATTAATCAATCATTATTTTATAGGGCATCAATTTTTCATCCTTTATTTGGTAATCATCGTTGACCTGATTAACGACTAGTTGAGAATCCCCATAGACTTGCAGCTCTATGATTTTCCATTCTACAGTTATCTTGATGTCGATGATGAGTGCTTCATATTTTTCCATGTTGTTGGTGGAGGGAAACATCAGTCGGTATGATTTTGAAATATTATGCCCTTGAGGAGTGATGAATAGAATTCTCACTCTCGATCTGTGTTGACTATATGAGCCATCAAAATACAATACCCACTACTTTGTTGTTATAGTTAGGACATCCACATCTGGAAATTCAATGTGTAGGGGATGATCATCATGAATCGGTGCCTCAACTAGTTGGTCAACGTTGGCTTTCCCTTTGATTTCTTTTCTGTTGACATATTGGATGTCAAACTCACTGAGTATCATTACCCACTTGGCTAATATTCCCTTCAGGTTTTCTTTTCTAAGGAGATATTTCAGCAGATCTATCTTAGCTATGAGTTTGATTGTATGAATCAAGACATAGTGTTGCAATAGTTGTGTGTCAAACACTACTACTAGACAAGATTTTTCAATGGATTTATAGTTGATTTCATAACCATTCAAAGTTCTACTGATATAATAGATCACTCTCTCCTTTCATGTTGAATCTTCTTGTGCTAACAAATCTCCCAATGATCGATCAGTTGTGGCTATGTACAATAAGAGCGGTTTTCCTTCTGTTGGTGGTGCTAGGATGGGTGGACTCATTAGGTATTTCTTCAGTTGATTAAAATTTTCCTCACATTTCTTGTCCCATTGAAAGGAAACATTTTTTTGCAGCAAGTGGGTAAAAGGATGGGTCTTATCAGCTAGTTGTGATATGAATCTTCTGATTGACTGAAATTGGCCTTCAAGGGACCTTAACTGACTAATATTCTTCAGAGGCAGAATTTCCATGATAGCTTTCACTTTTGTAGGGTCTACCTCAATGCCTTTTTTTGACACTATATATCCCAATAGCTTTGCCAATGTTACCCCAAACACACATTTCTTTGGATTCAGGCAGATGTTGAACTTCCCTAGTCGAGTGAAGATTTTATCTAGTATATCCAAGTGTCCTTCTTTACTGAAAGATTTGGCCAACAAGTCATCCAAATAAACTTCCATAAAGGTATGCATCATGTCGTGAAAGATGATTGTCATTGCTCTCTGATATGTGGCTCCTACGTTCTTTAATCCGAAGGGCATATAATTCTAGCAAAAGGTACCCCATAGGCAGGTGGAAGTTGTTTTATCCTAGTCTTTATGTGCTATCTCGATTTGATTGTAGCCAAAAAATCCATCCATGAGTGACAACATGCCATGACCCACTATTAATTCTACAATGATATCAATGTTTGGTAAGGGAAAATCATCTTTTGGGCAAGCCTTATTAAGGTCTCTGAAGTCTATACAAATTTGTATGTTTCCATCAGGCTTTGAAATAGGTACAATCTTGGATATCCAATCAGCATAATCAATGGGTCTAATGAATCCTACATCCAATAATTTATTTAATTCCGCCTTCACCAATAAGGAAATGTGGGGATGTATTTTTCTCAACTTTTGCTTGACTGGTTTGACTCCTAGAGGGAGGGATAAGTGGTTCATGATGAGATCTGGGTCTATCCCTAGAATGTCTGCATATGACCAGGAAAAGTTGATTTTCCGCTCCTCAAAAAACTTGATAATGTTAGGCTTTTCTTGTTTTGTCAAGGATTCTTCTAGATGGATATTTTTCACCTTTTATGCATTATCGATATTGATGGATTGTGTTGGATCGATCAGAACTTTGGATCTTTCTTGGAAGTGCTCTGGGAGAGTGTCAAATTTCCCATCCTTTGACGCCTCGGATAGGTTTTCACTTTCGGATGCGCTCTTTATTTTTATTCTTTCTTGATCTGATAATGCCATGGAATGATTTTCACCATCAGATCTTTCTTTTACTTTAATCATTTTGTAGCTGAGAAATTTGGCACTCCCCTGTCTAGAAGCTCTGTTCTGAGATTCATCGATGGAATAGGTTTTAGGATTAACAACACAGAGGAAGTTGATGATGGCCTCATCATTTGAAAAGGTGGGGATATCAATAGGCTCAATTTGGTCCCAATCTATGAGTTCAAGATGTACCAATGGTAGGGAATCGTCAGATGGGTTCAGGTCAAAGGTCATAAGGGTCCTAGTGGTGACATAATCATTGAGCAATAATATGTCAAGGTCAAGTTTGATGATGTCCCTCTCCTTTGATTGATCTATCTCGCTAGGAGTCTAATCATCTTTGCTTGAGCCATCAATGTTTTATGATCTTAATTCAAGTGGTCTTAATCCTAAGATTTGTCCCTCCTCAAATGTGGGTGTATACTTGTGTACCACATCAATTTAATTATCATGAAAGGACTCTTCTGATAGTGAATCCCACTCATATTCATTGGAATTAGTTTCATGGTGATCACTAGCTTGCAGTTGCAGGATCCATTCAACAAACTTTTGTTTTAGGTCCTCCTTTGTTTCTTCGTCCCTTCAATGCTCTTTATATCCCAACCCCGTCTTGTCTTTTGGATTTTTTATGATGGGTTGGATGGGTTCCACAATGCCTTCTTTCCTTTTTCCAAGAGTTCCTTGTCCTTAGTACCCCATCTTTTCCAAGATTGAGAATCATTTTCCATACTGTGTGGTTTGTACAGTAACCATTCCTTCTTGAGATTCACTTTCATCCTTGTAGAGCCAATTTAGAATATCCTTGTCATCAGATTCTTTAGCTTGGGTGCTTGCTTTTATGAATCAACCATGAAAAGTGTGATAGGTTATGAGGATGGTTGTGATGAGGTTGATGGTTGACCATAGGACTTTGGTGAAGATAATTGCGAAATACATAGGGATTGCTCAATGGAATATTCACCCACACCTTTGTCTTTGACTTGGAATTTTTTCTCAAATTGATTGGCCAAAATGTTGAGCTAGGCTTCAGGATAGGTGGATGTAGAAGGGGTAGCTAGTTCCTTTTTCTCTGGCTATTTAGATGAGGAACTTGGTTGACCTCCTTCATTTGGGGACGTGGATAGCAGTTTTGACAAGGGATTGGATTGATTTTAATTATCGGGGATGTTATATGTGGAGGAAAGGGCTTCCTTGTTGTGAGGCACAAAGACATCTTGGACTGACTTAAGGGTATTGCAATATTGGGGACTATTAGAATTAGAAGGAATGGTAATCTCTTTCCCATTGCAAGGAGATTTTACACATTGATGGTACATTGAGGGGACTACCTACATTTCATGGATCCAAGGATGACCCAAAAGTGTATTATATGTTAAGTCTTTATCCAGAACTTGGAAAGTCATATCTTTTTGAATTGGCGCTACCTGAACTGGCAATATAATTAATATCTTTGAATCTCTTTCATTGCCATCATAAGCTTTGATGGTGATCTTTTTCCTTGCATCTATTGCATTTTTCAGAGAATCCCAGTGCACGAACAAGCTTTAAAGTACATATATTAAGACCGGCTCCTCCATCTATTAGGACGTGCTTGACATGACTTTTGTGTATTAGGACCTCAATATGAAGGGCTGCGTTATGAGGATCGGTGAGAGATATGTCATCATTTTTTGAAAAGGATAAGAAATGAGGCACTACCAAATGCCCCACCATGGCTTGGAAAGTGCAAAATTCCAAATTATTTGGTACTGTTGTATCAACTAGGGCCTTTTCCAAAATCTCCTTGTGGGCGGGTGAGATCTTGAGAAGCTCCAATATTGATATTTGCACTGGAATCTTTTGGAGCTGATCAACAATGTTATATTTATGAGATGGGGCAGCCGGTGTTTTGGAAGTGCTTCCTTTTAGAACATATTTAGATTGTGCCCTCATGGTCACATTTACGAGCACACTGTCTTGCTTTCCTTTGATTTTTATGACATTAATTTGATTTTTTTTGCAGCCATGTCTTGTTAGATATCATGGACTTGATTAGAGGGGATGTTGGTGTCATTAATTTTTTTTTTGGCTATGATGGTATCTTGTCCATATTGAATCGGAGGATTATTGATTGGATTGTTGGCTGCAACAATTTCTTGTGTGTTATTGATCTCAATGTCATTTGTCTGGTCATCAACGGCTGAAATATGATAGATGGTGGTGTCGTGAACATAGTTTACTTTTTTTCCTTTTTCATTCGTGATAGAAGATTCCCCTTTGTCATAATTTGGCAAGGGGTTCTTGTATGCCCCATGATCAGCATTTGTTTGGGGTCCTTCTATTGGTATGATATTATTGTCAATCAAGTCTTGTATCTTGTGTTTTAATTGCATGCAACTAGTGTTTAAGTGACCTTTGCATCAATGAAATTCACAATAGTGGGCCTCGTTCCACCATGAAGATTTTACTTTTGGTTCAAAACCTCGGGTGTCGAGAAGAGTGATAAGATTTTCTGCAATAATTTCTTTCAATGCGGATTTGTATGATTGACCTAAGGGTGTGAACTTCCTGTGGTTATTCAATGTTTGGTATGGTAGCGTTCTGGATGTTGTGTTGTTTTGATTGTTTTGACTATTGCTTTGGTTGGTATTTTGGTTGTTTCTTTGGTTGGTGTTTTGGGTGGTCTTTTGGTTGGTATTGGAGGTGTTTCCTGACAAATTGAATACTGGCTTGGCATTATGTGTTTCAGTTGAAGTGGCGTTGTTAGTATTCTTGTATTTTTGCTAAAACTTTGGTTTGTCATTGTTATTATAGCTTGGAATCATTGTTGTTTCCACACTTCTCTCTCTATCTACTGGACATCCTGATGATGGATCATGGAGTATGATCCGAAATGTTGATGTAAAAATTTGCACACAGTTTTTCCAAAAATCTTTGCATACAAATCATGGACTGTGGAAACAACAGAATGTTATTAATTGTTATTTGTAGTTATTGGAGGAGTTAGCTGAATTGTTTTCATTGTGAATTTTTAAGACTCCTCTCTTGGCCAAAGCTTCTTCAATTTTAATTCCATTTTTAATTAGTTTCTCAAAGGTTAGTGGACATTGTAATTCAAGCCTATAGCTCATATCATCGTTTAAATTGTCAATGAACACCTCCATCTTTTCCTTTTCTGGTATAGCACGAGGATACCTTGCAAATAATCTCCTCCACCTTTGTAATAATACAAGAAATGACTCTCCCTTTTTATGTTTCACATTGCAAAGGTCTTTCATTGTGATCTCATGTTGAATATTATAAGAATATTGGGTGATAAATTTGTTGACCAACTCTTCAAAGGACTTGATTCCTGGAGGTAATTGTGAGAACCATTGCATGCATTGTCCTCCCAAGCTTCATGAGAATAATCTCATCAAGTAAGTTTCCTCATGTGAAAATTCTAGGCTCATTGTTCGAAATTCTCTAATGTGATCTATAGGATCCATTTTACCATTGTATTTATCATATTTAGGGAATTCACAATGTTTGGGAAACGAGATCATGTTTACACTTTGTTCAAAAGGGTAGGGACATATGTTTTGTATTGAGTACCTTTTCGTGACTCTAGTTTACATGTTTTGCATTTGTTGTTGAAGGGTTTGTATCTGTTGTGTTAAAGCATTTATGGGGTCATTGGTTCTCGCTTCATTTCTTATTTTGATTTGTGTTTCTATTTCTATCTTTTTAGGAGTTCCTTTTATTTTTGTGACATCAAAATCTTCGGGTAGTTTGACCCCTTTGTTTGCTAGCATCAAAAGGTATTTTTCACCCTCCTTTTCAAATATCCTCTCCATGAACTTGTGAAAATTAGGATCTTTTTGTGCGTGTTCTATGGTTTCATCCATTATTTCTTCTATCTCATCTTGATGAATTCTGAAAAAGGGATTTTCTTCTCTTTTAGCCATTTTTTATTGGGTTTCAATTTATTTCTCCTTGAGTTTTTATCTTTGTGATATTGTTTGGATGGGAATACAAGTGATGAGAATATACTAAGCTTTTTCTTTTATCAAAGTTTGGGAGTGCCAAAAGGACTAATTTAAATCTGATTATGCAATGTTCATTTCGGGATGAAGGATGATGAATCTTGATGGTGAAACACAAGTGCTAATCAGAAATAGGTGTGATAACGAGGCACTTTTGGATGTTCGACAAAAAGTTTAGGTAAAGGAATTTCACTTGAAAATGTTTTTTTCAACAAGTTTGAGATTTTGGTATGACTAAGGAAAGGTTCTGGACTAAAAATGATCCTGAATTGTGAGGCTAAAGTTTAGACAGATAGGGAATTTATCTATTTGGTTTAAAATTTTTTGGATGTGCTAGAACAATGCATAGATGCACCAAAAGACAAATGCACTAAGGAATGAACTATATGCGCTAAATGATGGATGGTATGCACCAGAACAGGCAATGGATGTGCCAAAGTATGATAGGTATGCGTTGTAGGATTACATAGATGTGCTAAAATAGTCAATAGATGCGCCAGAACAATAAATGTATGCACTATAATATGACAGGCATGCTCCATAATAGTAAATGGATGCACCAAAAGATGGAAGGCATGCATGAGGGTAGTCAATGGATGTGCTAAACTAGAAGATGGTCTATGTTTTTGACAATTTGATGGATTTTTTTGGTCTTTTGGCAGAGAATCTGATTGTTTTGTTCAGATTCTCTTCTAAATCAATGGTTATATATTCTAGTATGTGATGTTTGTTCAAAATTCATTTCAAAACATGCATGTAAAGCATATCAAGCAAGTACAATCCTTAGGGCTATGAAGGACAGTATTTACTAGATTCCCACTTGGATTTTTAGGCTAGTTGTGCTTACTTTTGGTGAATGATTAGAGGATTGACCACATTGGCTCCCCCTTCTATTGCACTCAATTCTCGGGTCAGCCAAGCCTCAGTCCTCATGAATCTCCCATGATGGACTTCTCGTTTCTACCAAAAGCCACAAGAATGTGGGATGGCTTCAGAGGTTATACCTCTTGCACCAACAAATAGAAAAGGGATTTTGGCATACTATAACAAGGGTTCTAGTAAAGGCATTTCATTCATGGGGGATCATCCATACGGTAAGAGACCATTGTTTCCCTTCTTGTCGGAACAATCCTCGTGATACTTGAACTTTCCTCAAGTACTCACACTTATATCCTGGGTGGAAGTCGCTTGGCTTTAGCTTGTTCCCAGTTGGGTCATTCCCTTGGGGTGATTACCTCTTGTCCCACCAAGGTACACCCTCTAAGGATTAAATGCAATAAATGAAAAAATGTGGTCTTGGCTTTCTGATCACCCAGTTAAGGGGAGATCATACATGCGTACCACTATCCAAACACAACAAGCATGGTGTTCATTTTTTTTCTAATTAAGCTAAGTTCCTAACTTAATAAAAAAGAAACAACAATTAAATTTAACTCTGCAATCAAATGTTAGTAGTTCCAACTTTGGAGTCTTTGACAATGTTCTTTATGGTTTCAGCAGAGTCTCTGACAGTGTTCTCAAAAATTGCAAAAAAGAGAAATATTAATCAATTTTCCAAATTATGAATTTATGCCAAATAAAATAGATGCACCATAACAACAAATCAATGCGCTAAAATACTACACCTATGCGCTAAAAAGACCTATGTATGCACTAAAACAGTCTAGTAATGTGCTAAAAGAAACTACGAATGAGCCAAAATACTCCTTGTATGCGCCAAAATATTGCATGTATGCACTGAAAGGTTACTAGGATGCACCAAAACAGTGCTCGTATGTGTCAGAGGAAGTTTCGTATGCGCCAAAGGAATTCATGATCGTGCTAAAAGATTTCACGTCCCGACCTGTAAAACAAACTTTTCCAGAAAAAGTTAATAAAAGGGGCTAGGCCCCATGGTGGGCACCAAATTTATGTGTACTGTAAATATGTGAGTAAAATGAATAATCAAAACACACAAGCAATGAGACGTATTACATTAGAAATCAAATTACAGAATTAACTAAATTCAAAGCACAATCAATTCCTAAAAACATTCCATTGTTTCCTATCTCTAAGGATTCTTTGTATCACAATGGCTCTCAAATTTTTGCTAGCACTATGACGTTGTAGAATGACAACCTAGAGAATAGATGCTATAAAATGCAAGAATCCTAATTCCTACATGGTTTGATAAACTATATGATTAAATGCCATGATGCTATGATGAATATGTGACTGTAATAAAATTGAAGATGCTATGCTACAAATACTGTAATATAACTATTGTAAGGAAGCTAGTATGACAATGGAAATGCAATTTCTACACTAAGACATGATTCTAAACTAGCATGATAATCACAATTCTAAATGCTAAAATTTTTCTAAGTTCTAAATGCTCTCAAAGTTCTTTAGTGCTCTCAAATGATTTCTATAGAGTAAGTTTGCTTCAAGATGTCTTCTTAAAAGCTAGAGCAAGCAATTGTATTTATAGGATTTCCAAGGTAGATTATGATGTGGCACGATTCAACAGTTAGGATTATGATCCAGAGAAATCGACGGTGGAGGAAGAAGAAGTTGGAGAGAATCATGGAGGTGGTTCCCTTTAATAGAACACTTTGCCAAGTGTTGAAGAGAATCAAAGGGAAGGAAAAGCCATGTGTCCAAGGTGGTTTCAATTTTTTTGCAGGTTGTTGATGAAAATTCTCATTTTACAAAATTAGAAATATTTAAATTCATGTGACACATGGTAAGGTGGCAGGTGAGGTGGAAGGAAGTTAGAAGAATATGTAGAAATGTAAAAAAATTGAATTAAAAATTGAATTTTAAATGAGAGGGGAATTAATCCAATATAACAAATTAGTTAAATTTGTTTATTTAATTAAATCTAGAGGAAAATGATTTTAGATAGGAAGAATTAAGAAATGAACTATATAAATAAATTTGGCAATTTATTTTTTAGTAGAGGAATTGAGATTCATTAATTAAATAACTAGTATTTAATTAATTTGTGCTCCAGACCATTTTTATGTGTATACAATTACCTTATTGTGTTCTTGCTCTGAAAGCACCTTACCATCCTCTTGAATCTGATCTAGGATAACAAAAAGGCGAAGGGACTTGATCCACTCCATAATGACCCTAGAGTAATTTATCTTCCTAAATTATAGGTCATCATGGCAATTGGCCCAAAAATCTTCAATAGCTAACTTATGCCTTTATTGTCGGCCTACTAGTTTCTTCATCTCCCCATATGGGTCAAAAAACCTCCTAAGACTATGGAAGTTAAATTTGTGGAATTGTAGCTTCACATTGGAACTTTCAGCTGACTAAGATGAAGGACAAGCATATATTCCTCTTCTAATGGCTAAAGGATAAGGAATGCCTACCCTATGCTTATCTTTCAATAATTTATTTGTAGTTTAAAGTTTCTTGGTCATATCTAGAAGTACGATCTTATTATTGGGGTACTTGGGAAATCTATAAGGTGCTCCTGAGATATCTTCCATTTTAAAGTAGGTGAACTTAGGGAATTGGATGAACCAATATCTAAACCTCTTGATTATTTCCATTGTGGAGGAAGAGAGCCTTCTATTTAAGTCTCCCTACAAGGTTCTTACTATGAGAATGAAAAATACATCATTTACCCTATTTTAATGGTTAATTAAATTCTATATTTGTAACTGAGGGTAGAAATCATAAACCTTGTGTTGGTTAGGTCTAGTACTAATTGGTCCCAAGCATGTCAAACCTCTATATCTAAAGTTCTTGGAAAGGGTGTAAACAATATAAGAAGTCATATAGAACATCTTGGTTTTCTTCACTATAGAGAACTACTGGTGGAGATTGTCACTAATTATTTGTGCCCAATGAAATTTCTTAGTTCCCCTAAGTATTTCTTCTACATAGTAGAACATCCAGTTTTAAAATGTACAGGATGAATTCATCCCCATTATTATACTTAGTAGAGTTACTAAGTTATTCACCTTTGTGATGAAATCACTCCTATATAGGAACTTAGGCAACTTGAGAGCATAAAACTTAGGATGTCTCATCCACAAATCATTAATAATATTCATGCATTACTTTGGTCCTTGATCAAACAACATTGTAGATTGATATGTGGTAGTCAAGGACATGGTTGAGAACATGGGGGTGTCAAAGGTCTTTGTGATGGGAGCATTTGAAATATATGCTAACACTCTCCCATTTGTTTCTATCATCATTTTGTAATCTCTATATTAATGGCTAGAATAATAACTAAAGAACAAGAGTATAAACATAGGAAAATTTCTTAGTTCCCCTAATGATTGTCACTAATGATTTGTACCCAATTAAATTTCTTAGAACTTCCCCTAAGTATTTCTTCTACATAGTAGAACATCCATTTTTAAAATGTATTGGCTGAATTGATCCCCATTATTCTACTTAGTAGAGTTACTATGTTATTCACCTTTTTGAGTTATTCACCTATGTGATGAAATCACTCCTATATAGGAACTAGGGCAACTTGAGAGCATAAAACTTATGATGTCTTATCCACAAATCATTAATAATATTCATGCATTACTTTGGTCCTTGATCAAATGACATTGTAGATTGATCTGTGGTAGTTAGGGACATGGTTGAGAACATGGGGGTGTCAAAGGTCTCTATGATGGAAGCATTGGAAATATATGCTAACACTCTCCCATTTGTTGCTATCATCATTTTGTAATCTCTATATTAATGGCTAGAATAATAACTAAAGAACAAGAGTATAAAACTTAGGCAACTTTCTTAGTTCCCCTAATGATTGTCACTAATGATTTGTGCCCAATGAAATTTATTAGAACTTCCCCTAAGTATTTCTTCTACATAGTAGAACATACATTTTTAAAATGTATAGGCTGAATTGATCCCCATTATTCTACTTAGTAGAGTTACTAAGTTATTCACCTTTGTGATTAAATCACTCCTATATAGTAACTTAGGAAACTTGAGAGCATAAAACTTAGGATGTCTCATCCACAAATCAATAATAATATTCATGCATTACTTTGGTCCTTGATCAAACAACATTGTAGATTGATCTATGGTAGTCAGGGACATGGTTGAGAACATGGGGTTGTCAAAGGTCTTTGTGATGGAAGCATTGGAAATATATGCTAACACTCTCCCATTTTTTTCTATCTTTTTATAATCTCTATATTAATGGTTAGAATAATAACTAAAGAACGAGATAATAATTCTACTTAGTAGAGTTACTAAGTTATTCACCTTTGTGATGAAATCACTCCTATATAGGAACTTAGGCAACTTGAGAGCATAAAACTTAGGATGTCTCATCCACAAATCATTAATAATATTCATGCATTACTTTGGTCCTTGATGAAACAACATTGTAGATTGATTTGTGGTAGTTAGGGACATGGTTGAGAACATGGGGGTGTCAAAGGTCTTTGTGATGGAATCATTGGAAATATATGATAACACTCTCCCATTTGTTGCTATCATATTTTTGTAATCTCTATATTAATGATGTCTACATTCCATGATTAAGTTTGAGCACTGCAGTGAGGTGGGGAATCCAACAGCTTGGACAATCCCACTTTGTACTATCTTCCTGGCATTGTCAGTTGGGTTTCCTCCAAAGATCCTCTCTTTGAACTCCTTGACATCAACATGTCCAAGATTGGTGTCTCCAATCATGCTCCAATCCAAGTTAATTTTGGTCTCCGAGTATAGAACTTTGAATTCAAACTTCATTTTTATAGCCCTAGCCGTTTAAATCTATAAGAAAAACCTTAATGAGAAATTATTTAAATGAACCCTAAATAATCATGAAATTTGAAACAAATGATTTCATCTATTCATTTTAATTTTTTTCCTAGAAGGTTAAATGGGTCTCCTTTGTTGGTAGATTATTTATGATTCAAGTAGTTTTAGATGCAATTTCAATGTGCATGATGTCAATTCTTAATTATCTCTCTTTACTTATAAACTCTATGAAAAAAATATGAGGAATTTTATTTAGAATGATAATGGTGAAAATAAAAATATATATCTTATTACCTACAAAATAGTTTGGAATTGAGAAAACATGATAACATTGGTATGAGAAATCTCCTTTTGAAAAATTATCCTAGGGGACTAAACTTGTATGATGACTATACAGTTGTCCAAATTTAAAATGTTGTAAAATTCTCTAGAGAAAATATCTAGAATGCAAATATCCAATAAATATTCTCACAATTTCTAATCCTTATAAAGGGTCACACATATGTAATTTCATCATTTATTGTCTTGTTGATCATCTTACCTAGGAGATAATAAATAGACCAAGGGCCCTATTTTGGCACAATTCCTTGGATGGATGCTCTATCTTGAATTTTTGGGAAGATTTAAAGGAGTCTAAAACTATCTTGTCTCAATTCTAGCATACTAAATCCAAAGATTATTTTTTCTCACATGACTAATGATTTTCCAAGGATAGGTCGGAAATATTTCTCTAAGGTTTCACTTCATTTGGGTCAAAAAGATATTTTGAAATTTGAACTTGAGCATATGAAGGTTTTTTTTAGCCAAGAAGATGATATCTTGCAATGGACTAGCTCTAAATGTGACAAGTATGTGGTAAAGGATTTATATTTGTTGTAGGTTGTTAGCCTAAGAGCATTCAACATACCTCTTATGTTATGTTAAATTCAATCATGTCTTCCCTAAGTTGGTGATTTTGTCTAGCTAACCCTTAATAGAAAAATCCTTACTGGTGATTGGCTTGCTAAGATTCCCTTAACTATGATCTTATATTACACATTTTGTGTAGTTTGTGTTGGTGTTTTTTCCAGAAGAACCTTAAAATCCCCTAAAGGGTATCCAACCCTTGTTCTCAAGAATCTTCAAGGTCATCAGCCAACAAACAAAAGCTTGATATACAACCTTTTCTCCCCTGCACTTTAGGCTTTGTTAAACCTGGGAGGGTAATCCCAACAATGTGTTTTCAAATACTTGTGTGCCAAAGTATCAAACACACAATAAACAAATGATTCTCCTTAAATGTTTAACAAACACAATACCCTAAAGTTTTGGCTGACCTTTCTGGCAGTGTCTAACTTAAACATGAGACATATTATTCATTAAATTCCACACACACTCACAACAAGATTAATAAATAAATTTGATTTAAAATATAGTTGCTCACAAACAATCTCAAGAAACTGCAGCGTTAAAGACTAGTGCCCAATCCTAGGGTGGAGTCACCTAAACCATGAAGTTTAGAGCTCATTACAACATTCACACTATCATAATTATGCCTATAAAATGATGCATTACACCATTGATACTAGAAACCAAACCAGTTATACTTTATTAATTCAGATATATAGTTGCATAAACCTCTTTTTATGTTCATACAATTTAATTCATTTTTTGAATGGAAGTAACAACATAGAACAAACATTCAAGGAAAAACAAGAAGATGAATAGTAGGAACCCTTCATTTCTTATATTCATAATATGTGCAATGTGTACAATGGATACAACTAACTCAGAATATATGATCATTTACTTGCAAATATAAAAATGTTGTAACTAAATTCATCGTTTAAATGACTCAAAAAACTCCCAAAACCTAAAACCAAACACTATACATTCTAGACCCTATTACAAAATATACTTCTCGTGAGATAGAAAAGAATGAACAACCTTTAGGGTATTGTGTCTGTTAAAAATTTAAGGAGAATCATTTGTTTACTGTGTGTTTGATACTTTGGCACACAAGTATCTGAAAGCACATTGTTGGGATTACCCTCCCAGTTTTAACAAAGCCTAAAGTGCAGGGGAGAAAAGGTTGTATATCAAGCTCTCGTCTGTTGGCCGCTGACCTTGAAGATTCTTGAGAACAAGGGTTGGCTACCCTTTAGAGGATTTTAAGGTTTTGATGGAAAAAACACCAACATATTGGTGACTTTGCTGGGGAGAATTTGAATCTCTAATGTAGACTATCATATCACAGTGTCAATAATTTGGTGAATCTAAAAATCTGGTTCAGATATTGAGAAGTTTTCAGACCTGAAAGTGGTTGTGTTGTAGCAATTTTAAATGAATTTATGTGTGACTTTGCTATGGGAGAGCACCCAAAAGGAAATTCATCTTTGAAAAGCTTCATATTGCTTCAAGTTCAGTCCTATGTGAAGAGAGGTGGTGACTCTATGAAAGAACTTGATGAAGATGTGAAGAAGGCTTCAGATCTACAAAGATTTTCAGACAGGAAGAAGAATCCATTGCTGCAACGTATCCAAGTATTCTTTAGTTTTTGGTTTTCAAGAAAGATAAATTTGTATATGAAAACCATATTTGAAAGTCTTGAAAATTTGTGTTCCCTATTAGGTGAAATAGCACTAAGGAAGGGAAATAGTAGTGATTATCTGCATACTTATGTATTACTAGATTGTAGTATCTGTTATGAAGTGAAGTATGCAATATTTTTTAAGAAAATCATTTAGAAGGTCTTAAGAAAGTTGAGATAAGAATCTATATTGTAAAAGCTTGAGATTATGTTGTAAAAGAAATTTGAAGTACCCTGTGTAACTAAAAAGCTAATATGAAAAGGCTTGTAAAGGTGTAAGAAAATGTATCATCAATATATGCATACTTGTATGGTTCCTAGTGCAACCATGGTTTGTGATAAACACTAGCCAAGCTTCCAAAGAAGTTTTAACACTCAAAGATATAGACCCATCAATTTTAGTGGAATTAATGGTTAGCCAAATGTTATTATATCTGACATCAGAGATAAGTTACCAAAATTCAGTGGTACAAAGAGTGAATCAGCAAGAAAGCATCTACAAGAATTCAACAATTTAATGGAAGATTATGAAGTTGATCATGAGGATGTGATCATGAGGCTGTTTGTTCAGTCTCTAAAAGGAGATACAAGAGATTGGTTCTTTGATTTACTAGCATGCTCTATTTTTTCTTGGGATGAGTTCAAAGCAGTGTTCATGGGGCAATTTAGTGAAATAATCAATGATAGTTTTGTGCTCAATAAATTTATGAGCATTGAGAAAGAAGAGGATGAGTTGGTCCCAACATTTAACCAGAGATTTGCTAAAACATTGAGGGATATTCCAGAGGTTTTGAGGCTGAGTGATGTAGTCTGTTGGGTTGTATACTTGGATGCTTATGATAATGAGATGAGCTATCTATTAAGAGATAAGGATCCTAAAACCTTGCATCAAGCCTATGAGATAGCCATGAACATTGAAAACAACCGAAAATATGGAATGCAAAAAGGTCATTTGAATACAAGTGTTTGTTGCCCTGAGACTCTGAATATTGATGAAAGTTGTAAGTTGGAAATTAAAAATGAATGTCATAAGACTTAACCCCTATTGTTTCAACTTGCACATCATTCCATAATGTTGATCATTTAGAGCCTCAAATAAATTGTCGAGAAGTTGTATGCAATAATGATCCTATGGTCTTTGTTCAAGCCCTCTCTTGCATAAGGAGAAATGAAGGAGAATCATCTTATGATCTCTATGCAAGATTTATGGCACCCTATCTGCAATTCCTAAGTGTCATAGACCTGAAAATTTAGTATGCATGATTTATTTTATGAATCTTTTGAACCAGGTTTGAGTGTTCTGCCAAAGGAGTTGAAGACTATTAGGCTTGACCAAGTGTGTGAATTCATTTCTTGTTTTGAAAAGATTAGAGATGATCATCAAAAGGATATTATGTTTTCAATCTGCAATGATAATGTGTCTGCTGCTTCGTATGAGTCAAGTAGCGAGATATCACATGAGGAAGAAGAGAGTAGAGAAAAGATTAAAAATGCATACATCAGTGAAGCAAATGAAATGTGTGGTTTTAATTCTTTTGAAGTTTCCAATACCTATAGCCCTATGGAAGATGTAAGAATGTGCAATAAGTCTGAAGATTTTGAACATAGTTTTAGTGTTGATGAATCTTCTTGTTATAGTAATGATGATGGCATTGAGTATGATCATTCCTCTGTTGATCATGATTATCCTCATGAAGAAAAGATAGAATCCTTTGTTGCAAAGAAGAAAGATGATGATAATGATGAGAACACATGTTTGCTTGAGAAGGAACAAATGTCTTCCTATGAAGAGTTTTCAGAATATGAGTCAGGGATGTTAACTATAGAGGATGAGAATGAAGTTGACAATCTATCTGTATGCTCTTCTAGTGATTATAATGATTTTGGATATAATGATGATATGAAGGATTTAGACCTTCATGTTGAGGCTGAGGCTTTTATGACAATAATAAATGTAATACAAAACCCTTTATTTGATGAGCCTCCATCATCTTCATCAGAGATGAGAAATAATGATCCTTATTGGTGCAAAGATAATCCACATTTTGCTAAGAATTCTAATGATGCAACTGAAATAGGGTCAGAATGTGGCCTTAAGAAAATAAAGCAACATATTGATGAGCTCCTTGAGGGCATTGCTTATTATTTTTTTACATTTGATATAAATGTTGTAGACAAGGCTAAATATCATGATGCCAGCTATTTGGAAGACTATGAATACTTTCAATTTCCAGTTCAGATGGAAGGTATTTTGATGGAGCATGACAATGAGATGAATAACAAGAAATGTTATTTTCATATGAACATGTTTCATATGATGAACATAACACATGTGTCATGTGATGATGAAATTTTTTCAGTTTATGCCTAAATATACAATGAGGAATGATAGAAATTACACTGGCAACGGTATATTCAGAAAAGTTGTGAGGGATGTCAGTGGCAATGTCTGTAATCACGTAGATTTCAGTATTAAACACATTTTTTTGCTTGTAGGAAGAAGGTTGTACTTGTTGCAGTGGTATGGCAGAGGTAAGTGTGGGTTGAGGAAAATCAATTCCTTCAACAGGCTAGTGTTTGACAAAGGAAAATATCAGTTCTTCTTTTCATTCGGTGGCCTGGGGTCATCAAATATGGTTTAAAAAATGGAATAAAGACTCTATCACCTAATGTCTTCGCACTTGGTCTACTCCCCAAAGAGATCTGAAATCTCTCCATGCCCACAAAAGGCATGCGTCCCAAGTCAGAGCCACTGATGGCACCTTCAAAATTCATGATGAAAAAAGTTGATTTGCACACTCAGAAGTGCACCTAAAAATCTGCCCCAATGTCCTAGTTTGGAGGGTCATAAATCGGAGCCAGTTGATTTTCATGCCAAATACTTTGGTGGGCATACTCATGTGACATATGTGAGTATGTATGTCAGATTTTAGCCCCTTGTGATAAGTTTTGATAAGGTTTTGAAGCACAAAGCTGGAGGGTTCTAGAACTATTTTGTTGTTTGCAAACACTATGTCCTGCAAAGTGGCCTCCTGTCCAAGCTGGTATTTCACAATTGAATGATTGTCACGATGAATGGATTGTTGCCCTATATTCCTCCCACATTCATATGCTCCCTTATTTGGTTTCAAAGTCTCAAGATTTGATTTTCTATTTTTTCGAAATCAAAAGCAAATGCAGTTTGTTCTAATTTTACATCATTTCTAAAACTTTTCAAGGTAGTCAAGTTTGACCCTTAATATCTTGTGATGAATGATGATTCAAGGAAAACCATCTTACACACATACTCAGTGGAACCAAATGACCTAGTGTGTCTAGTGGAAGTTTCCCAGGAGATGATTTAGTATTTTTCAAAGTGGCAACTTGGTGAGCACTAATTGATTTTGAACAGGTGCAATTGCAGAAAAGTCTAACCGAGTCAATTTGGATATTAATATCTTGCATCTCAGGATGAATTTTGCCAAGTTGTTTGTTGCAATAAGTTCTTGGGTCAAATGTCTACATGTCTGTTTAGTTTTAGACCCCCAAAATGAGTTTTAATGGGTTATTTAATCATTTTTTGATCACGGCAGGGCCAAAAATGGTGTTTCAGAAAGTTCCAAATTTTGAAAATCTAACAACCACCCATTTCGTTTTTTAGTTTGAAACATCTCCAGCTTTATTTTCATCAAAAATGGAGGTCGTTTGATACATTATTTTAATGTATTTCGGGTGTGGCGAACACATCTTGAGGGCCAGTTTACAAAAGGAGGTACTTGAATTTTAAGGGCTAAGAAAAATTGAGGAAATGGGTTTGCTCTAAATAATTGATAATGTCCCTACACAAATTTCCACAACTCTAGGTGTCCCGATTTGCTCGTAGTGAATTTTTTCCAAATGGGCCACAGGCCTAATTAGAAGTCACAAATTTTTATAATGTTTCAAATGTTCATATTTAAAATATTTTGAATATTTTAAATATTGTGCAAATGAAAAGAGTCATTTAGGGAAAACATTAAATACATTTTCAAATGTTATGAGGAAAAACAAGTTTAATTCTTGCTTTCTAAAGTCACGGTAGCACGACTTTCATGCTGCCACAAAACTCTATTGCTCGTCATGGTTTGAATTGGCGATCAACGATGGCGGTTGCTTCTCATCGCCCATCGCGGATTGGAGGTCTCTTTTCCAAATCAAATCAGCAATGAAACAATTCTCTAAGCTTCCTCTTGCCCATCGTGGATTTGAAGTTTCTTTCCCTCATCAAATCAGCGATGGTGCGAAATCACCTTTCCCAAACAGATTTTGACCCGATTTATGTTTAGCATCAGAGATTTGACACCTCTTGATTTTCATGGTGGTTTGGCATTTGAGATTTGACATCTCTTGATTTTCATGGTGGTTCGGCATCAAAGATTTGACACCTCTTGATTTTCATGACAGTTCTTCTGAGGCGTTTTTGGCAAAATCAAGCATGTATGGCTGCAAATGTGGAATGTTATCACGTTTTTTGTTCTGGGGCAGATTTTTGAGGTTGTACATGTGCTACAAATGATGTTTTTCACCTTCCAAATGATGTTTGGACTTATCCTTGTGTGTTGGGAGCACTTTCATTGCTATTCTGACCATTTTCCGAGTAGTGCAACCATAAAAACGCCCCTGTATCAACAAAAACGACCAATTTTGGGAATCCTTTGTTTCCTATCGCGCATTGCAATTTTCCCTCTCCCATTTCTCATTGAATTGGTGATGAGACTAGGCTATTTTGATTTTATCAGGGATCGCTAATCAATGTTTTTTTTTCCATATGCATCAAGATGTGCGATGATATGCTCTCCATCGCTATTTGTATTTTCATTTTCTCTTGGCATTAGAGATGGGTGATGAAAATGCTTGCAAAGTGTGAGTGAATGTGGTGGGCCTCAATGTTGCTGGAAATAAATGAAAGGGTAAATTAAATGATTTCACAAATAAAATTTTATTTGTTGCTAGGCAAATAAAAGTGAAATATATGTGCATAGGTGATAAAAAATTTATTACCTAAATCAAAGGTTTCTTTGCTAGAGAATTAAGAAATAAAGGTTCGAGTAAAATATTTTATTGTCCGATAGAATAAAATATGCTCATCGCTAATAAGTTTTTATTTTGCACATCAAACTGGAGATGTGTGATGATGTTTAGTAAGTATGGGAGTAAACAGTGGTGGGGTCGACCCATGTGTAAATTTTTGCTGGCATCATTGGGTAAAGCTTTGATAGTGAAAAGATGGAGGCACGCCAATAAAATAAATTTTAATCCCTCACAAAAACTTTGGTTGCGTTAATCGCTATTATACTTCTCAGTTCTCTCATTCTATTCGCAATAAGCGATGTTGGGTAAAGTTTTGCACAAAGCATGGTGGGGCCCGAGATTTATTTTCAAATATTATTATTTGGTAGATTTCTTTACGGTGGAGAGTTAATTTCAAAGTAATTGCATGGGCATAATGTTTCTTATAGCCCAAGTGATAAAATTTGAACCTCCATAAATTGAAATCAAGTTTTGTTTAAGTGGCTGGAAAATGATTTTGAAGAGGCCTAAGTGAATATTTTTATTTCCCAATGAGGTGAATAAAATAGAATTCAACCTATTGGGCAGTGAAATAAAAATATTTCACAAAGTTTTTTCAAAACTGAAATAAAAGGGTTTTTCATTACAAAGGAAAGAAAAAGGTAAATGAACAGGTGAAAAAGGGGTTTTTACAGTAGGAGAGTGAAATATTTTCACTAAGGGCTTCTATTCTTCTATAAATAGATATTTGCAGCTACAAGAGAATGATGAGGAATGAAGTTTCTTGAGAAGGGAATATTTTATGTTATAGGGAAAGCAAGTGCAAGGTGCATGATCCAAGGAGCAAATTGAAGTTTCTTTAGGAAGCAGGGGCAGTTACAGATCAAGGGAGTTGAAGATGCCAGGTGTCTTTCACAAATGTAGTTTTAGGGTTTCTTCTTCTTCTATATCTTTCTTCTTCTTCTTCTCTTTTGTACAAGTTTTGAAATTTTGAATTAGGAAGTAAGGTAGTGTTGGTTGAAAATTTTGTATACTTGGGAAAGCATACAAAATTGTGGTTTCAATCACAGCACGTGAGATAAAACTCTCCTTTTAAGGGAAGGCTCCCCCTTTAACTAAACAAAACTAATATGGGTAGGACAACAATCGTTCCTCTTATTTCAAGAAAGATTATATTCTTTTCTCTTCGTAGAAAAGCAATAGCAAACATTAAGAAAACTTATTATAGTAGCTATGCAGTGAAACCAAGAAAGAGGAAATAAAGTTTCCTAAAAGCACAAAGACTTCTGTCACTTCTTCTGGGATGGAAAAATAACCAACAAGCGCAAAGTCTTATAGGGTGAAATCCTATCTACCCTTTTTAAAATGATTACCTAATGATAATATACAACATAAAATAGTGCAAAGTCTGCAACTATGATGTACCTATTAACTACTCTAAATGAAAACTACCATGAGCACAAAGTTTTGCAATTCTTCTCAATTTCTAAATACTAACTATGAATTCAATTTTTAACATTTACAGCACAAAGTCTGCAGACATTTCAATTAAATCTCTCTTCAGCAATATTCCACAATCTCCAAGTAGTCACAAAGTAATGCTCCAAAATGACATAAGAATACAAAAGATGCAAACTAGGGCTTAACACAAAGTTTGAAATTCCAACTCTTTGATATTACTTGAAAAATCACAACTTATAACTATAAAGCTCAAAGTCTTTATGAGTATAAAATTTTGCAAAAATTTTTTGCTTGCTAAAAAGATAAGATTACAATAGACCCCCTCAAGTATTTATAAGAGAGAGGCCTTGAAAAAAAGGTGGGAGGATCTCAACAAACTTGAGAAAATCTCTCAACCGCTAACTAACTGCAATTGACTTATTCAACATTACAAGTCTTATTGTAATTTGACTTGTAATGTAATCACATGTAATTAAATTTTACAACTTTGCAAGTGATATGATTACTTGCAATTACAATTTTTCATTTTACATGTAATTTGTCAAAAGTAAATTAAAAGTACATAATTGAAACTATTCAAAGTGTCTGAAGACATGACTTGAACTACATCATCCTTGATTGGGTTTTCATGCTGCTATTTGGAAAACATGTTTCCATCTTTGTCTTGAAAGCATTCTATGTTCAATCATGTCACTTGTGCAACTCCTTGTGTGGCTTCATCATGTTGTTGTTCTTTCTTTGTATCATTCTCTAGCCTTGGAATTTGCTTGAAAAATAAGGCCCATTGCAATTTTCAATTCGCAATTTTAAACTTGCAATTCTAGTGAAAAATCTCGACATGCTATTTGGTAATGAAAACCTGAAATTAATCCAAGGCCCATTTTCGCAAAGATGGAAGTGAGGATGAAAACAGAGATGAGTGTGAATGAGTGAGGTGAATTTGGTGAAGGCAAATGGAAGTGAAAAATGGCAAATGTAAATGACGTTTTGCTGAAATAATAACCATTGAGATGATGAAAAAGGCATTTGCACTCAAGGAAAAGACGTTTTTTTCATAAATAATGAAACATTTTCAAAAATTTGAGCGTGAAGAAAATGGCGACAAAACTGAAAAATGCGTTTCTTCTCTTTTAAAAATAAAAATGCATTTAAACTAAACACTCTAAAAACACTTTCACTAAAGACTTCAAATGAAAGACATTAAAAAAAAAACACAAAAACTAGTCAAACAAAATCACAATTTGGTTGGGAGAAAACACGTTTTTAGAAAAAGAGGTTTTGAAAAAGACATTTGCAGCCACAAATTTATGGAAAATGTTTCCCTCAAGGGCAAGACGTGATATGAACTAGAGAAAGAACAACAAAAGATAAAGAAAAAGAACAACATACCTAGAAAAGAAGCTGAAAGTAAAAAAAATAAAAAATGAAAACCCTAGATGCCTCGTAAAATCTCAAGAAAAGATGAAGGCACTTATATTCAAATTGAGAAGCTGCAATTTTTGTTGAAGAATTTAAGAGAGCTCTACCAAAAGAGGTAAACTATCAAATTCAAACACAAACTCTCTTCAAAACTTGGGCGAATTTCTCCAATCAGGTATTTTCAACACAAAGACAAGTGAAAAAAACACAAAAAAGACCAAAATCGGGTTTTTGAAAGCTTTCAGCAACTTTTCTTTTTACTCATGGGAAATTTAGGAACTTTTGACTCATTTAACAATTTTATTTTTGACAAAGAGGCAAAATAGGAACTTTTTCACAACTTAGCAATTTTTATTTTGTCATTTAAGCCAAATAGGAACTTTTTGGCACTTTAGTAATTTTGCTTTTGTCAAATGAGTGAAAATAAGAACTTTTTGGCACTTCAGCAATTATAGGAACTTTTTGAAACTTTAGCAATTTCACTTAAAGCACAATAGGAACTTTTTGACACTTTACCAAAAATAAAAACTTTTTGGAACTTTAGCAATTTCACTTAAAGCACAAGAGGAATTTTTTGGAACTTTAGCAATTTCACTTAAAGCACAATAGGAACTTTTTGACACTTTAACAATTTCACTTAAAGCACAATAGGAACTTTTTGACACTTTAGCAAAAATAAGAATTTTTTGGAGTTTCAACAATTTCACTTAAAACACAATTAGAACTTTTTGACACTTTAGCAAAAATAGGAACTTTTTGGAGTTTTAACAATTTCACTTAAAGCATAATTGGAATTTTTGGGGACTTTGACAATTTTTGCTTTATGACTTAAAACTTCTTATTTTGCTGAACTGTCTTAAAAATTCGAAATTGGCAAAAAACACAAGAAAAATGACTCAAAAATTTACAAAAACGAAAAAGGGAGTTGATGAAAGGATGCCCAAGGGAACCATCATTTGAAATTCAAAGTTTTACAACCTCAACACCTCGTAAAACGTGTCTTAACACAAAAAGATCCTTACTTGCAATGGTGATCAAAAATCTCAAAATTGGACAAAACAAGGGGAAAAACATGTCAAAATGCTCCTAAATTTCGCACAAGGCAAAATAGGATGGAGACCAATGGCTGCATAATTCAATTGGAGAATTTTGGTGCTTCGAAATATGTGCCATAGAGATTTATGATGAAATTTTAGGCAAAATTTCATATGGGTTGTCCAATTTTGAGAATTCAAAATTGAGGACAACAAGTAGAATAGTGTTGAGTTTGAGTCATGAATAGAGTATGTAGATTGTAATAGCTGAGTTTTTATGAGCAAATGTTAGCCAATTTGTACATAAATATATTAATGTCATGAATTTGTCTCCAAATTTGTATGCTTTTAACTATATGAATTCAATATATCAAGGATGTTTTGAATTTGTCATCATAAATTTCCTATGATTGTGTTGTTTGGCCATGGTTCTCTTTCAAAGTAAAGAGTTAAATCACTATGATCAGATAACTGTAATTTTGAGTGCACAAGTGAAATTGGTAAGTAGAAATTTATGACAAATATGAGTGGATTTATTTTTGATACGATAAGCAACATTTACAGAGTGTTGTACCCTTTACACAAAGAGCCCAAAGGGCCAAAAATAAGTAAAGTTCAAACCCATAATGAACTAGGAAAGAGGACAAACCATACAAAAATAATCGACTGACAGTAGTTGACCACATACGAGGACTAGGCCACCCCAAAATCAGAGGGGTCACAATTGACTCCCTCAACCCGAGGCCGCAAAGCAGCTATAGCTCGAGGGAGTCCCTTCTTCTTTCTCAACACAACAGACCAGGAAGGCTCAAAAACATCTACTGAGCGAGGAGAGGGAAGTGGATCCAGAACAACCATCAAGGGAAAAGAGCCATCACGCAGGGGAGACAACGTAGGAGAGGAGACATGATCAATTGAAGGACCAGCCAAGGCATCTAACAAGGTTCGAGCAGGATCAAACAAAACAATGTCAATAGAGCAAGCCAACAAAGACTCCATGGAAGGGATAGTCAGAATAGGCTCTCAACAAGACACAAGAGGGTCAACCTCCTCAAAAGAAACTTCCAAAGGAAGAGAACCCATAGTGAGATGGTCTAAGAGAGCGTCCTTCCACCAAGTAGTAGCACCCTTGCGGCGGGAAAGTGGGCAACCAGAGGCCAAATGACCTACAAAGAAGCATCTCCTACACTGAAAGGGGAGACCCTCATAGTCCAAGAGCTGCTTCCAAGGTCTATCCTCCACCAAGAAGACTACATCACCATGGAGAGGTTTGGAGATGTCCAAATCAACTAAAATGTGAGCTACCATAGTATGCCCAAGCTCTTGAGTCGTAGAGTCCTCCATCAAAAAGTGTCTAATGGTGTTGCCAATGGCTTCATAACATGATTCCTCCCAAAACTATAGAGGAAGATTCGACAACCGGACCCATATTGGTCCGGTATTCAACGCTTCTATAAGGGGATTAAAAGAACGAGACCAAGGCTTGATGGATAGAGAATGAATCCCCCACATCCACCCCATGTCCAACACACATTCCCACTCTGCAGGAGTGGCAAAGGTAGCAATAAAGAAACCCCTTGCGTTGGGATAGAGCTCAATCTTCCTAGAGACCAACAGCTTCCAGGAGGTGGAGACCCAGCCATGAAGATCAGGAAGGGATGGTCACAAGCCATTAAACCTGTAGACTACTCCCTACTTCAAATAATACTCCTCGTTCTCAACAACCTCAGGTCCACAAACCACAACAGGGGAAACACGAGCACAAGACAAAAGCATTAACATATTTTAAGTCCATTAGTTGAACCTAGTTTGTTGATAGGATCTTTGTTGTAGTTTTATATTTGACTCCATGGCCCATGATTAGGCACTGGTTTATCACAAAGCCTAAGTCATTTCAAAAACACTTCAAATCATTTAAAATCTCAATGAATCTTTACTTTGTTGTTTAAGTTATATTTGTTTCTTGTATCTTCATGGTGTTTGAAATAATATTGAGGCTAACCCTCTATGTGTTTAAGATGAAGATATCTAAGTTATTTGTTCTCAACAATGTTCAATGCAAATGGGATTATGCTTGAACCTGGTAGAATTTACAATACCCATTACTCATATACCTGAGAACTATCCACTTGCATAGGTCTGTAATTTGTTGTTTGACATAAGTTTATCATACATTCAGGCCTACAATTAGGAACACCCTCTAGAGTCTTGTGGAGCTCAAAGTGCAGAAAATTTTCATAGCCTAATTCGCTGGCTTTTCTTATCTTCAACTTGATGATAGTGTAGATTGCTTGTCATAAACATTGTATCCCCTAGTTCAGGCATTGTGTTTCTCCTTAGGGTTGAAGGTTGCAAGAAAAATAACCAACAGTTTACATTGAGTGTATTGATCATATTTTATTGTGGTGCATCTTTACTAGGTCATATTGCGATTGGTTGTGTAACAAACTCAATTGGGTTTCTACTTTCCCTAAATCTTTGGTGTATTTTTTCCAAGGCTATTCATCCCTCTGTTCTAATTATATCATCGTTGTATCTAGATTGTTTCCTCATTTTTGGTGTTTTGGCATATTTGATAAGAACAAAAAAATTGAGTTTTTTGTAAGAAACCCTTGAAAATAGAGCATGTCATTTTAAAGTTGGAACATGCCATTTTTGAAATGTTTATGACAATTCTTACTAAATAGTCAAGAAAAAGTGTTTCCTTCACCTTTGAGAGATTGAAGTTCTTAAAAAATGAAAATCTTTAAAACTTCTCCATTCATAGGGTAGTGAAAAAGATGTATAGTACTATTGACCATTCGCTAGCCAAAATGGACTCACATCAAGAATATTTTGTTTTTAAGGTTAACTTTGATGGAGATTTATGTGGAAACCTAGGTCTTTTAGGTGTGGGGTGTGCGATTAGAGATTGGTATGGCAACATTATCATAGATACATCTCAAAAACTACATGTTGGTACAATAACAAAGCCAAAACTCAAGTTTCTTACTTACTGTCAAAATTAACTGTTGATTAAAAATATCAAAGATCTACATTGAAGAAAACTCAATAATTTTAATCAACATGATTAAATCTAAACAAACTTTATATGGAAAAATAAATAATATCTTTGTGCAATCTTAAAATATTTTAGATTATTTCTCTAAATTCAAATGCAAACATTATTATTATGTAGATAAAAATTCATCAACAATTGATTAACAAGCTTAGCCATTAATAAAGATTGTTCGTCAATTATCAGTTCAGATCTAAATTATTGGAATGGTGAACTCATTAAGGATGAGGATTAAAAAACTTTGGGGTATATTTGGTAATTGTGATTCTTTTTGGGTAATGTGGGATCCATTGTCATAATCTTTCTTGGGAGTGTTGTCTCAAATGTGCTAGTTTCCCTTCTATTGATATGACACCTCTAAGAATTTAACCTCCCACACATGTTTGGTAGTGATGTCGCCTCAACTCGAATTAATGGCAGATTACTTGTCCTTTCTCATGATGTAGAACGATAGATTTTTTAACCAACTGTGGTCTATTTTTTGCAGGTATCTTATCACACCATATCCTGGTACATTTGACATCATTCCTTAATATCTCTTGATTGGAGGACCGTATGATTGACACCATTCTGAGGTCATTTCGGAATAATTTTAGATCTTTTGGAGTGGTGAAGTATTCTCTTGTGGATTTATAATAATTGTGAATACAAGCTGATGTTTCCACAATTAATACGATGAAATTTATATATCTTTCACTCTCTTTTATACTTTGCTTCCTAATTTGGTCTTTAGTGATTTCTACATGGGTATCTCTGCAATCTAAAAAAGTTATTTGGGTCTGTGTAAATGGGAAACACAAGATATTGGGAGGTATGATTTGGTAAAACTAGGTAATATTTTTCTCATTAGGAAATTGAATTCATATGATCGTGGGCCATGAAATCTTGATTGATTTTCTGTAAAAAGATAGTTACAGTGACATCGCTTCTATCTCTCTATCTTACTCGAGGGATGTCAAGTTATTTAAAGTTACAGCAAACACTTTTATTTGAAAAATCTAAGCTAATCTAGGTACTTGCAGAGTATGATAGTGATGCTGGTATATGGGCTGTTGGGGGGGTCTTTCCTCAAGTGGGTTGCATCCTTAAGAAAGCTCCCGGAGACTGGATATAATATGTCACTGTGTGTAAATGAAAAAAATATTTGTGGGTTTATTATTGTTAGAAGAGGATGCAGAGCTGAGAAGGATGATAACAATGACAGTTCAAGTTTTTTCTCTAGTATTGCATTTGGTGGTGCTATCTCCTTGCTCTTGTTGGTATCTTTTAGTTTCTACAGTCTAAATATCCCTTCTTTCTCTAATCCATAGAAAGTTTAGGGAGGCAACTCATCCATTTTGATAATGGTCAATTTATTGGTTAATAGTTCTAATATCTAGTCTTATTTTTATAATTTTTGGGATTGTCTAAATTCTATTTTTGAACATTTTGTATAATGGATATGATATATAACATTGAATTATATTTTAATTTAAAAATATGATTATTTAATATATATATAAATATATTTCAAGAACAATAGATTTGATACTTATCTGATTCAAATAATTGAAACAATTATTCTCATTCCAAGAATATCTTAATGGTTTAGATCATCTTAACTATGACATTTTTAAAGAAAAATCTATGTAATTAAACATAGCATATATACATGCATTACATCCCTGACTAGGACACCCTCAAGTGTACATTGTACTATGATTTGGACACACTACACACCTCTTCTCCTATGCGCATACGAATTTATAAAAATATTTAGAACGGAGGAACACACCATTTAATAAAATATTCAAATATATTTTAACACCTTTTATAAAGAGTTTCAAATGATTTCTAAGTATAATAAACTCTTTGTGATATTCTCTTTAAAAAAAGGTTTTTACAATATGTAAAAATTTATTTCACCTTTTACTCCTCTTTTAACCTTAAGGAGTTATTGATTTTTTCATCTCTTTTTATATTCATCAAATTATATTATTTTTATTTATTTTCCCTTTTTACAACTATTTACAAGGGACTTTTTATGTATTACGCATAATCATATGAATGGGAAAAGTTTGATAACAATTATTTTTCTATATATTATATTAAAATATTTTGTAATTTTTTTTTTAAAGGATTAACATATTTATGAGGAGATGTATAATTTTAAGAAATTTTTTAGCTTTAATATTAAAATTAATATTGCTTTTCTAAGAGTATAAAATAAAAAAAACTAAGTTATCATACTTAAATTAATATCAACATAAATATAATTAACTATTTAATTTTAAAGAATCAATTCACTATATTTTCATTCAAAATGTGATTATTTAATATATTAAAAAAATGAAAAATGCATTTAATTTCACACTAAAATTGTATATATTTCTAAATATTTTTTGATAGCAACATTTATACTTATTTAATTCAAACTACTAGAATGACTAATCTCACCTTGGGAAGATCTCAATGGTTTAGGCTCTTTTAGCTATGACATGATCTAGGAGGAATATATGTAATCAAACACATCTATTCATGCATCACACTGATGCGCATGCATCACACTGATGCACATGCATCACAACCTTGACTAATCTCAGGTGTACATTGTATCCAAAGTTGCTCATATTGCATGCCTCTTCTTTAACCAACATGTTCAAAGTACATTTATAGATGACAATCATGCATCCTTGACTACATAACTATCCTCTCTTATTGTACCAAACATTTTTTATACTCATAAGTTTAGAAATCACATTTAATCAAAAGGAACATTTTCTAGATAATTATATTTGATTTGTTATAATTTTATTCAATTTTGATAACATGAAGGTAATACCCCTCTGTTTTGCTCTTTTGATCGAACATTGTTCTATTTGGTTACGTCTTATTTTCTGTTAGTACTTTGGCTATGGTACTCAATTGCTATTTGATCGCTATCTATAAAGTGATGTGAATGTTATATTTTGATCTGATGGTATTTTATTTTGACATTATCATTATGGCATGCTTTAGATTAACATATATGATATTTGAATTAATGATGATTTATGCTTTTGATTATATTATTGATGTTAGATTCGTCAGTTAGTAATACTATATTGGTGAAGGGGACGAGATTGCACCACTCGCTTGTGAGTGTCCTGCGATTTTGTGATTTCCTCTTCATGGTGTGTTTTAATTAAAACATATATATGCATGAGGATATACTCTTTGTTCACAGGTTGACAAGTACAAGACATCGACTCCACCTGGTTTCACAGGTTTGAACATGTCCATTGCCCAACAACATTCAATTGGGAGATAGTAGTTAAGTTTTTTGTGCCAAGTCATCACCCTAGTCATAGTGTGTCATTGGTTGTAGTCTGGTTTAGTTTTAATATTGTTCAGATTGCCTTGATTTTATTTAATTGCAAGTTGAAAAGGGTAATTAAATCACTTTATGTATTTAAGTTGTTGATTAAATTAATCGGGTTATAATGTTAGAAATGTTATTTAATTAATAAAATAATTTAATCTTGGATTAGATTTATTTTATTGATTAATTAAATTAGTTGTGTTGAATTGAATTAAGATATTCATTTTGAAATTAATAGATATTTTGTTGAAATTGGAAAATTGGAAAAATGTTTTAATTTGCATTTGTTTGAAAATTTCAATGCAAAATTGAAAATTGGAGATATTTTTTGTTTTTTGTTTTCAAAAATTTATGATGGTGGTTGAAAATGAGATAATTTGATTTTCATAGAATTTTGCTATAAGCATGAAAAATTGAAAGAAAAAAAAGAAGGAAGGATTCTAGTTTGGTTTTGGAATTTTTGGATTTGGGGGTTTTGGATTTGGAGAAACAAGTTGGATTTCTTGGAGGAGCTAGAATCAGATAAATGATTTAGAGCTCCATTAACAACCTTTCAAGCTTTTGGAAAATCAGGTTCTCTTACTATTAAATTAGTTTTCATTTGAAAGGTTTCACAATTTTATATGCTGTGGAAATTATATAAGCTTAGTTGAATTGCAAGCAAAACCCATCTTAAATCTTGTTTTCAAAATTTCAAAATTGTATTTGAAAATTAAATTTCTCAAAAAAAAAAAATGTTCTTGACTGTAAATATTCATTTTCAGTATGATCTATTCAATTTATTTAACAATCTTAGTGGGGATATTTAAATTCATATATATATGTACATATGTACATATATATATATGTACATATGTACATATATATGTGTATATATATATTTTATATTTTATATGTGGGGGTTATGCTATCAATTTTTTTAAAATACCCCTCTGGAAGTTCGCGGATTTTGAAATCTACAGTCGGATTTCATTCAAAAAAAGTTATTAAAAAAAAAAAACCACAGAGGGTTTATTTTTCTTGCGTTTTCATTTGTAAATAAATAAATAAAATGTTGGGGGAGGTCGCTGGGGGCTCACCCCCACTGCACCCCCCATGGGAGGTGAGTGGGGGGGGGGGCCACGCCTAGCGCACTCCCCATTCTCCTTCTGCTGCCTGTAGCCACCGCCCAAGAGGGATGACTGTGTGTGAACATAGCCACCGCCCCATAAGGGCATCAACTGTGCTTACACACAGTCGCCCCAAGATTTGGGGTCGGTTGGGTAAGCCGCCACCCCAAGCTTGGGTCAGCTGTGTAAGCCGCCACCGCCCCAAACCTAAGAAAATATGCATGGCCCGAGGTGAACACGCCTTAAAAATATGCGTGGTTTGACTTTTTAAAACTCATTTTTTTTAAGAGGAAAAAAAATAAAAATATATTTTAAATGTTTAATATTATTTATATATATAATATTAATATATTAATATATATATATATATATATATATATATATATATATATATTCAATATTTTATATTATATGTGTATAATATTAAAATATTAAGATATATTATTAATAAAATAAATATATATAAATTATATATGTATATGTATACATATAGCATGAGGTTATATTATGTGTATATATGTATGTATATTATTTTATATATAGTTGTGTACATGATGTTAATATATATATATATTTAAATATATATATGTTAAAGGAATGAGTAAAATAATTGCATGATTTAATTGCGATTGAGAAATTTATAATATTGTGTTCTTAAGTAAATTATTGATTTTAGTTTAAAATAATATATTTGAAAAGGCAAATATTGGATTTGTAAGTAATGTGTTTAATAGTGAAATTAATTGATTTCTTTTAAAATTTTTTAGTTTGCAAGGACAAATAGTTATTTATTTTAAAACGATATGTTCTGAATTATAGAAGTAAATGCTTATTTTATTATTTAAAGGCAATTAGGAAATTAAATGTTGGTATAAATTTCATCATTTGTCTTAACAAGACATTATTAAATTAAGTTTTATTGAGGCATTATAATATTGAATTTGATTAAGAGAAATGGATTTAATATATCCAAAATTAGTTATTTCCTAGCAATTGCTTTCGTAATTATTTCCTTTGTGTTCATGTTTGGGGAGATGGGATAAGTGTCTTTAATATGTAAGTCTTCCAGATGACCCTTGAGGTTGGGGGTTGTCATTTTGTGATGTTAACCATTTGTTAATTCCCTTGGGTAGTGCATGAAGTTATGTCATTGTTATTACCTGGTTTCCATGAACAGGGATGTTTTGTGCCTCCTTGTAAGGAGTGGGTTTTGTTATTGTTGTTACCTCTAGTGTTTGGAGAGAGTTTTGACTTATGTTGCCTTCTGAGAAAGGAGTGGTTGTGTTATATTGTTTGCTTGTACTATGGTACCCTTGGTGTTTGGATGGTTTTGTTTAGTATGTTGTCAAGTAGAAGAGTGGCTTTTGTAGGGGCCAGAACCCAAAGAGGTAATATGGATAACCTTTAGAGGTGGTTAATCAAGTGATAACTAAAACAATACTTAGAAGATTAGGTGGTACTTCTCACTAATCAAGATAATTATGCCTCACTCATAGACACAAGAGCTCATTTAGACTTGGGATGAGTGGGAAGGCCTGGAATGGCAAGGTCATCTATCTTGTCTGTATGAAAGGTATTTGATTCCACATTAGTAAGTATGAGGGTCGGGGATCGGTTGAGGCCACCAAGATAGCCGGAGCCTATGAAGATCTACAGTGGGCAACTCATGGCGAGTTATGCGATGACACTTTGTCTAGGACAACAGTTGGTATTTTATTCCATGTTTATGGTTCTCTTAACATACTTGATCTGTTTTATGTCTGGAAGCAATGTGACCATGTTAGAGTTGTACTTGAGTTGTACATGTGATTGGTTGTATTAGGATGAGTTAGTATGTTTTAGCCTGTGTCTAGAGGTAGATGGCCTTGGCTATGATTCCTTGTTACTATCTCCTAGCACAGGGGGTGGGCCTTTGGGTTCCACTTGGTTGGGTGGTGTGCACCTTACTCCGTTGGGCTTTCTCCTTGTTCGTGTGGACAAGATTTCCAGTTGGAGAGCTCATGGGATCTAGTTTCATTCCATGCTTTATTCATTTCAGTTAATCTTGTAATTTATTACCCCTCATTTGTTATCGAGGTGGAATGATGTAAATTGTAATCATGCTTATTGGATTTACCTCATTCGGGGAATGAGTGATGTAATCTCTTTATTAAATTATTGTTATTTGAGGTCATATTGTAACTATTATGGTGGATGTAATTTATCTTGTATGGAATGTATGTGTTTCTAATTTGTTAAGTAAATGAATGTTATGGATTCATTTATGTTGTTTGTGGGTTAATAAGTAATCTCAGTCTCGTAACCTTAGAGGTTGTTGGCAATGGGTAGTAACCTTGCATATTAATTGTACTTAAACAAAAAAAAAATTAGTTTGTTGAGTAGTTAATTGCAACTTCCTCTAGGGTTACATGGTAGGGCGTTACAATGATTTTCTCTCTTCTCAAGTCAACTAAAATAGTTTTAAGAAAACTCATAATCCTAATCATATTTGATTATAACATTATATTAAACCCAAAAATATTTGTCCAAACATTGAGCCTAAACTATAGCTTTTAAGTAGACTTCTATCACAAAGCTAATGTAAATCACACAAGTTTTTTTTGATGTAATTAGTCAATAGTATCCTTTGGACATTTTCTAAATTCTTGGTATACTCCAATAACAAGTCTAAATATGAGCGATAATCCTACTTATGTAATCTTTATGCTAAATTTTGCAATTACACTTGTTATCTATTCTTTGAACTTAAAATGTTACACACATACAAAGATGCATCATCAATAATACACCACTTTAATTCACTTAACATTTAATTTGAATTATGCATGGGTTGTTTTATTTATGCATACATAATAACCATCAATTATTGGTTGTGTCAATCAACATATATTTCTTGTAAGGTTTTTTCAAATATAATTTTAAGGTTATTATTATAAATTAGCGTAGGTTATCATATTGAGAAAAATTATAATTTTATTTTTCAAGCTTTTTATTCAATCTCCATAACTATTCCTTGATTGAGCAAATGGTTCCAAAATTAAAATTTAAGTTTCTATGTTAATAATTTAAGTTTTCATATCAATTGAATTACCATTTGTAGCATCTCTAAAAGTCTTTATCGTATTTGTTGATTATAAATTTTAGAAATAATATTGTATATTTTGTAAGTATTTAAATACCATCATTGTATAATAATCTAATTCTTGGTTTGATAAAAAAATCACTATCTATTATCTGATTTCGCAATAAAAAGTTCTCAAGAAATTGTGATATTTCCTATTTTTTACATCAACAAACATTTGTTATGAGGAAACAAAACTTAATTTAAGATATCCTCAAATCAAATAAACAATTTAATGAAGATAAGATAAACATATCTTAGTTTTAATTATTCATTATTTTAATAGTGTTTATTATCATGGTTAAATAGAGTATTAAGTTGTGTCTCCTTATTAATACATTCATGTAACTATAACAATACTAACCACATATGCCTTGTAAACATAATTTGAGTGATATATTAAATTTCAAATCTTCATTAAATATTTTATTTTTTAATCAATTATTCAAAAGTATGTCTAACCCACCTCATCCTTTCATGATGATTATTGCACTCTAACAGTTTAGGTTATCTACACTATAACTAACAATATTATAATACTTACACTTATATTAATCATGTGTTATTATTTATTTAATTTATTAACTTAATATTAAATTTATTTCAAATTTAGACTTTAACTTCATTATGTATATCCATTAAATATTATAATAGTAAAAATTAACATATCAATATCATGTCTTATTTACTTTTGTACCCATTTTTTAAATGTCCTAATCCATATAGATATTGGTAATTGACTCACCATATGTGAGATTTGGACTCATCCCCTTAACCTTTACCTATCTCTAATGTTTAAAGTTGCATCGTCACCATCAAACCTTCACTTCTAAGAGAAATGGATGTGAAAATGACTTAATTTTGAATTACCTTGATTAAATCATATTGAGATGTGACCTTATCATATCTATTAGAATGTATTTGCCTCTATTCTACATGTACCAAAATGTCATTTTTGCACAATCAAATTCACTTCCATAGAAATTACCTCTCACACTATATTTTATCTTTTTTGATAGATACATAATTTTCACATCTTTCCAACCCTAAAAAAACTCACACCATTTATATTAATATTGAAATTAGTAGGTTTTAAACAAAAATGGGTGGGAGAGAGAATTATGATAACTTTTCAAACCTTTGAGTTTGAATTTTGGTGATGCCTTATTGAGGCCTCCTCCTTCAAGGTTCCATGTATTGTGACTCAAAAAGGAAAAATAATTCCTCAAAAGAAGTTGAACTAGGTGAAAATGGTCTTTGGAGTCTTGAAAAGGGAGTGCATTTAATAAAAACAAGTGGCACCAGAGGTATATGCCTAAAAATATCAAATTCCTTGATAGATAAAATTATTTTGTTGATGGAAAAAAAAAATTGGTAAGTTTTTATCTATTTATACTAGCACATATTTGGTTAGGAAATCAGTTAAGTTTGTATAATGTTTAAAAGGAGGTGTAGTTGTAAGCACAATGTCAAGGGATATTTTTATTTTTCATTCTCTTCCTATGAGGATTTGAAAAAAATCCTAGTTGAAGGCCCATGAATTTTAGGGAGAAAAATATTGTCTTTATCCAAATGGAAGTTGGGATTTCACCCTTTAGCAAATCTTTGTGATATTACTCCTATTTGGATTAGGTAACTAGTTTTTTTTTTCTTGAATTTTGGGATGAGAATTTTTTTGAGGGAATTGAAAACTCCTTTGGGCACTTCCTAGCTATGGAAAATGTCACCAACAAAAAACCTATTTATTCTTTGTTATAATTTGTGTAAATATTCAAGTGAACAAATCTTTACCAAACTCTATTAATCTTTAATTGAAATATGACAAATGGTCCTCACAAATCCTTTATGAAAATTCTAAATTTTATTGTCAAAACTACTTCCATTTTGGGTATTTAATCAATAAATTTCCAATACAAGAAAAGAAGGGAACATAAGAAAATAACAAAGAGCCAATACAAAAAATCTTTCAAAATCAAGATCTTCATATTTCTCCTACTACACAACACTAGGAAACTAGTCCTTTGATAAAATCACTTGAAGATTTTGAGAAAGAAAAAGAATTGGACTAATACCCCTTCCACAAAGATATCTTTTTTTTTAACTCTCTAGACAGCAACCCAACCCAATTTTTGATCCCAAATCAAGATGAGGTGGTTTAAAAGGAGAGTTATATTAAAAAATAAGGGGAAAAAATCATTCTCTTTAGAAATAAACATAGTAGAGGATCTAAGCAAATTCATAAAGGTGGATCTCAAAAGGAAGAAGCAAGGAGAAAGTTAAAATGGAGCAAAAGGTCATTTGGTTATCAAAACATTCAAAAAATAACCAAAATAAAGTGGGGAAGTTCTTAATATCCCTACTAAAAAATTGTTAAATGAATATTCTATCAATTCTCCTCTATTTTTAAAACCAAAACAAAAGAAAAAGGAAACTAGGAAGACAACAAATGTAGGAATCGACCCAAAAATAATCAAACCAACAATAAGGGAAACATGATCAAAAGAAATAAAAAATGGGGTAGCATTGGAAAATAGGAAACTCTAGAGATGTCAACCTCCAAAAGAAAAAAAATGAAAATCCTTTGATGGAACATTAGAGGGTTGAATAGTCCTCACAAGAATATGTTTTTTTGAGAACTATATCAAATAAAATAAGGTGGATATTTCTCTTATTTAGGAAACCGAGATGAGATTTTTTTTAATTCATAGCCAAACAAGTTTTAACCAAAATTGAGTTTTATGTCAATGATGCTGAATGAGTCTAAGGTATATTAGTCACATTATGGAATCCCTTTTTTCTTGGAAGGGAAGTAAATCCATGCCTCTAGAAATTGCATTCAAGCAACCTTATACATAATGGATAGAAAAAGAGTGGACCTTGGCCAATATCTATGCCCCAAATTAAAGATAGGAGATAAAAGTATTTATGGGAAAAGTTACCATCTATGTGATAGAATAATCAATCTATAAAATGGAACTCTCCCTTTTTTGATGTAGGAGCATCCATGGAAAATTGGCAATCACGTGTCAATCAAAAAGAGGTTAATTTTGTGGAAGTAATTTTTTAATTTTGGAATAAGTTAATTTGGTTTGAATTTTATTTTGAGGGGTGGAAAATTATTTATCTTCAAATATTTAAACTTTTCAATTAAATTCCTTTGCAACTTTGACAAGTTGACTAGTGGGGTATAAAGAAAAACACAAATTCAAAGCATTTAAATGGTAAAATAATTAAAACCCACTATGAGGCATTGGAAATGGATAAGGTGGTTTCAAAAACATTAATGTTGATCCCTAAAAAGTAGGGAGTGGGAAATGAGTTTAAAATGATTTTTAATTAATTTTTGAAGGTTTTCATGTACACCAAAAACATGGCTCATGCCATATTGGAGAGGCCCAAATAAAGCATGTAAAATTAATTTCATGACCTGGAGTAAACCAGGGAAAAACCCATTCTTCAATAATGAAAAATTGAAGAGAAAAGAGGGAGACAAAAGCAAGGAGGCATAGCCTTTCTCTGGAGAACAATATTGGGTTTTTTTGCAAGTTGGAACTGATTTATAATAGTCCATTAAAGCTTCAAAACAACATGTTGAAGCTACATGAGTTGCAAGTGGAATGGAGGTGCTGGAAGGTGAAACAATTTGTAAAAGATTGCATAGATGAAAATAATTTATTTTTAAATATTATTCCATTACATATCAGATGTTGGTATGGGTTTATTTTTATGTTCATCAGTCCATTGATGACTGAAAACTCTTGTAATCGGACTTCTTTAATAGAGAAATTTGGTGCTTTCCTGTGCAAGCAATTTTCTAGATTTTAAATTGCAAGTTTAATTTTTTGTTTGAGATTTTGTTGAGAGGTTTTTAGAGAGGGTTTTGAGAGTATTAAATCCTCTCTATATTAGTGGTATCAGAGTTAGTTTTCTTGATTGTGCACAAAGAAGCATCGATTGGAGGAAATTTGCACCAAGATCTGTGGTGGAGTGTGTGTGGTGTGTAGACAGATCGTCGAATGTGAGACAGTATATACCTAAGAGGTTGAAGTTTGAGAGTGTGTGACAAGTGTTTGACAAAATAAAAAAGAAGAAAGAAAAAAAGTTTGTCATAGTTTTGTATGTAGGTGAATAGGAAGGAGAAAATATTGCAGAATTATGGTTTGAGGATAGCATGAAGGAAGATGATGAAACTATAGTAGAGGATGAGAAACAAAAAGAAAGTGCATAAATACAAGAGGAAAATTTTGTTTCAACAGTATGCTTGGGTGAGAGAATGGATTTTGATAATCCTAGATTTGACAAAGGGAGTGATGAAGAATAACATAGTCTCCTGTTGAAAGAGGAGATAAGAAAATTAGAGAAATTATTTGAGAGATAAATGATAAAATAAAATGATGAAAAGAAAGAGGTTGCAGCTGATACATGTCTCTTTGAGGAGAAAAAGTTGTAATAGTAAGCAAAGAGAAGAAAAAAGAGGTAATTGTTGATTTATCAAATTTTATAAATTTTTCTAATGAAGCTTATTTTTTATGAGGGTGAAATGATAAAAATAATTGAAGAAAGAGAGATAGCAAGGTGTAACAATAATAGATTGCAATATGAAATACAAGAATATATTGAGAATGATCAAGTGGGGTAGAAAGATGAAGCATGGTATAGCAAGGTGAATTTTATGAGAAGGAAAAAGAGAGGAAAAATAAAAAAGAGAAAAGAGAGAAAGGTACAGAGTAAGGTGAAGAAGAAGAGAAATCAATTTGATAAGGAAGAAAAGTGGATAAAAAATCATACAACTTTTAAATATTTATGAGTCTCCAACTTGTGAAATATTTTATTTTTACCCAGTGTGTCTGATGTAGGAGCATCCGGGCTCACAAGCAATCCCACATCACCAAAAATAAATATTTTCTTTTCTTGTTTATTTTTTTTTGCATTTTTGGTGTGGGTTGGAGCTTCAAGAGAATCTTTTGGAGTTCAAAAGGATGAAATATTTATTTTATCAAGACTTGGCTTTCATTCAAAATCAAAGGCAAACAAGTTGTTTAATATGATTTTAAAATTATTATATTGCATAATTTCAATGTTTCAAGGGTTGAATGGGTCCATTGACATATTATAAATTGAAAATTTATTAATTTTCTCAATTTGGATGCCTAGAGAAGTTTTAATGTGGAAAGTGGCATTTGGCATTCCATCCTTTCAATTTGCATGCCTAGAATGGAGGGAAAAGCTAGTGATATTTGGGAAAAACAATTAATGACTTAATTTTTCAATTTAAGATGAATGAGCATGACTTAGTTCATGATTTTATTGATCTTTATGAGGCATTTACAGCAGCAATTCGTGGAATATGGTGCAACAATTTTTTGTGCCATATTTGGAAGCATTTAATGATGAATTTTTAGCACAAACAAAAAAATTTCAAAAGATAATTGGAGGGAAATGAAAGAGAAGATTTGGGTGCTTATTTTGGTGCCTTAAAAAGGTTTTAATATATATATATATATATATATATATATATATATAATAGATACTTTAATGGATTCAAGAAGTAGCAAGTTTGGAGAAAGAACTTGTAGGTTGCTCCTGAGAGTTGCACAAGAAAGAGTGCAAAAAATCAGCTTGTGAAGAGAAGAGGGATTTTGCAGGTGTTCAAGGTATCCATGAGGACTGCATAATGAAGAAAAAAATCAGATTTTAGAAGATGAGTGAAGTCAAGAAGGTTTTAAGACATGAGGATTTGAAGACTTGCAGGGAGGAAGTTTCTAGAAAACTATGTAAATTTTATAAATTTTGTTGGAATTCTCTCTATGTAATTATTCTTGAAAAAATTTATTCTATGAATATGCATATGAAACTTTTGATAAATGTATGTTTCATAATTTTTTGTAATATATGTGTTTATGTGAGTTAGATGATATGTAAAGGTTGCAAGGTTGGGTAGTTTGATAAGACTCCCCAATCTTGACTGCATCATTTTTTTCCCTCTAAAAATTTGGATGGAAATGAATACTACTTGAAAAGTATATTGTACTTAACTGATTTCTTGGCATAAGCTAGACTAATGGACATAAATCTTCAATGTATTTCTTTTATCTAATCAAATAGAAGAATTCTAAGTCACCCAATTCAAGTCAAATTGAATAGATATTGTTTATTTCTACCTCATGGAATATAGTTGTAAATGTAAATTTCTCTACTATACCAAAGGTTGGTTCTAATCACAACCCTCTAGTTTTAAATTGGAATTACTCAAAAATAAAAGGCCCTTATCCTTTTAGATATTAAATAATGTGGTGAAAACACCCTTAGTTCAAAGGTTTTGCAGAAAATGGTGCAATTAGAATTAAAATGGGTCAGCCATGATTGAATCAAGGTGAAAACCTAAAAAGGGTGAAAGAGAAGGTGAAATATTGGAACTCATATTCTTCTAGAAAAAAATTCAAATAGAAAGAAATTTCCCAAAAATTAATTTTCATCCAAGAAAAAATAGAAAAAAGGAATTTCTAATGAAAGTACATGCAAAGAGGAAAATTATTAAGAAACAATTGACAAGGGTTAGTTGCCAAGAAGGAATTTTTGTGAAGAAAAAATCAAGAATTTAGTGGCTCACTTAGGGTTATAGGAATTTTTTTCCACCAATCTACCTTAAAAAAAGAAACATAAATGAAATCTCTGTTAGAATTGTGAATAACATGAGACACATGATCAAACAATGAACATATACACCTTCCACGCAAGAGATCTGTAAATAATGATTTACTATTCCTCAACCAGAAAATACTTACATGATGAAAATATTGCTTTGAGTTACAATGAAAGAGAGTGTTTTATAAGAGAAAACATTGATAAAGGGATTACACCATGACAAGTGTCATCATCCTATATGATGAGACAATGATATAATAATAGCCCACTCTAGTAACAAAAAAATGCACTCCTAAATTTAGCTTAAGTGCATGGAGATACATTAGCCTAATAATCAAGGGCTGATTAATCTTTAACCTCCCCCCATATAATTGTTTAGTTGCCAATATGGTCGACTGCTGAAGGCATGCCTTGGGTGGGAGGCCACCTCCCTATTGCCACCCACCCCACATTGAGTGATTTCATCGATGGCGGCCCCGAAGGCATAACAGGGAGAATGAAAGCGTGATATTAGACGTAGGATTAACGAGTGATGAATTAAATATTAATTAATTATTAGCTAATACATGATTACTCTAACACCCCCTTAAGTAAAAAATTAGGCTAAAAATCCAATGCCTAAAAGTAAAGAATGCATTATGGGTCTCAACAAACAAGGCCTAATGAGGTACCCATGTACAAACAATCTAATCTCTCACAACTAGAGAAAAAGGAGAAAAACTCATAGGAAAAACTCCTCCCCAAAAGAGAGAGGTGAATGAAGGAATAAGAATATTCCAAAATAGTTCCAAAAAAGAATAGGAATATGAAGAACATCGCTGAAGTATGAAGAAGTTGTATACAACTATAGAATAATGATTGATATAGTGTTGAAATGAAGAAACTCCTCTAAAACAGATGATGATCAAAATAAAAAAGACAAAAATTTGCATGAGTTCCCCCAATGACACTACTCAAATCAGATGGAAAACAAAGGTAAACATTTGGAAATCAAATATACAAATGGAACATGAATCTACATGAGTGACCCCAATGACACTACTCAACCATGCAAAATGAAAGTAGAAAAGACAAGTACCAAAGTTTGAAGAACATTGATCAAGTGAAAATAGAAGCTTTCCTCAAAAAAATAGGAATCCAAGAGTGTCCATATGATAAATGATCCATCTCACTAAAATGAATGGGTAACCATCCATTGCATCCACCTAGTACATAGGAACAAGAAATAGATACATAGCTCACTCCAAAATGAAACCAAGTAAGCATTAGCACCAACAATAGGATACCCCCCATAATGCGGAAAGGGAGAGGTAAGACAAGTCCACTGAAACTGTGTGTCACCAAGAAGTGCATGAAGGAGAACCAAGAACATATAAACATGCACATGCGAAAGTGCATGCAATAGAAAAGAGGGTGTACAAACTAGTGCACACATACATGAGACAATAATCATTGGGATTTGATATTTTTCATGGAAGGGAAACTCACTTGACAAAGTTGTGATAGCCAAAAAAATCCTACATAATCCCCCCATGGCACTTTATATCATAGTGCGGGTACAAAAGGCACAACAAGATGTGTGAAATTCCCAAAAGCAAGTACAATAGTGGCACTTTATCTCAATGCATCTACAAAAGATAAAGTGCATCCAAAAAATGCTCAAAATTACCAAATACAATAGAAAGCTAAAAATGCATGTATAAAAGCCTAAAACAAGTCATCTCACACAAACGAAAAGTTTCCAAGAGACAAAACATCCAAGTAATTCACCATAATGTGAAAACACAAAAAATTGAATAAAATGTGACTAGACAAAAATCTGGAAAAGAATGCATGGAAATCTATGAAGAGCTCTAAAAAACCTTTCCAACACTACTGGAATTGCGAAAAATGGAGAAATTGGTAAAAAAATTTGAGCCTGAGAGTTAAAATAACACTTCTAACTTTGATAGGTGATAAAATGTACTAGCAAAAAAAACTAAGAAAAACCAACACCATTGGATAGTGATCATAATCATATTGTATTCATTATATATGCATTAGCCAAGTGATTGTCTTAATTCTCCTTTTATACTTTGCCTCTTAATTTTGTCTTTAGGGGTTTCTACATGGATATCTCTACAATCTAAAAAATTTATTTGGGTCTTTGTAAATGGGAAACACAAGATATTGGGAGGTATGATTTGGGAAAACTATGTAATGTCTTTCTCATTAAGTCTTTGTTGGTAGTAAATTGAATTCATATGATCATGGGCCATGAAATCTTAAATGATTTTCTGCAAAAATATTGTTACAGTGACATTGCTTTTATCTCTCTATCTATCTCAACTGACCATTCCAAGGTTGTCAACAAACACTTTTATTTGAAAAACCTAATCTCAGATCAAAAACTAGACTAGGTAATTGCAGAGTATGATAGTGATGCTAATATATGGTATGTGGGGGATCTTTCCTCCAAGTTAGTTAAAGGAAGCTCCTGAAGATTGGATTTAGGGTTCTCTGGTGGATTCAATATGACACTGTGTATAAATTAAAAAAATATTTGTGGGTTTATTATCGTTAGAAGAGGACGTAGAGATGAGAAGGATGATACCAATGATAGTTCAAGTGGAAATAACTAAGCTCCCTTATGTGGCTACTTTATGCCCTCTTTGTTGCTTCAATAAGGATAATTCAAATTTATTTTTCTATAGTATTGCATTTGGTGGTGTTATCTCCTTTCTCTTGTTGATATCTTTTAGTTTAAATAGTTTCTACATTTTAAATATTCTTTCTTTTTATAATCTATAGAAAGTTTAGGGAGGCAATCCACCCATTTTGCTAATGGTCAACTTATTGGTTAATAGTTTTAAGATTCATACATTTGTTCTAGTCTTTATCGTCTAAATTCTATTTTTGAACAATTTGTATTGTTTTTTCTATATTAATATAATTTAATATAATGGAAGGGATTTTTCATGGAATATATATAATTTTAAAGAATTGAATTATATTTTAATTTAAAATATGATTATTTAATATATATTCAAATATCTTTCAATAACAATAGATTTAGTACTTATTTAAATAATTGAAACTACTATTACATTAGAAATATCTTAATGGTTTAGATCTCTTAGCTATGACACTCTCTAAGATAAATCTATGTAATGAAACATAACACATATCCATGCACCACACTAATGCCCATGCATCAAAACCTTAACTAGGACACTCGCAAGTGTACATTATACTCTAAATTGGACACACTACACACCTCTTCTCCTATACCCATAGCCCACCAAACCACTTTCTTCCTTGAGTGATATCCATGATAGCATTCTAAGTTTCCTTAATAAAATTATAAAAGATATTTAGAGTGTGGAATTCAATGAGCACACCAATTAGTAAAATATTCAAATATATTTTAACACACCTTTTATAAAGAGTTTCACATGGTTTCCAAGTATAATAAGCACTTTGTGATATCCTCTTAAAAAAAGGTTTTTATAATATGTAAAGGATTATTTCACCTTTTACCCCTCTTTTGACCTTAAGGAGTGTTAGAAGAATAAGGAGTTTGTCATTGATGCATTTGTTGGCAACATGAGCATGCAGGATGAGTACAAGTTATATAGTTATGCATTGCAATGTTGTAATTGATGTCAACATTGTATTCCAATATGAAGACCATTGTGTAGATCAGTTTTTATGGCTTGAGTATGTTTTAGGATGATTATGAAAGTCAATTTTGTAAGAAGGTTTGATCTGGTGAATTTGGTAGATATGGAAATTGACTAAGTGTCAATATAGGTGTTTTGGTATACAGGACATTTAGTTTTTGGGTCCAAATTGGTTTGTTGTATAAGTTCTTTCTCTATAGTTCTAATATAATTATGTTGGATGTTAGAGGAGCCTAAATCCATAATTTTATCTTTTTTTGGCTACTAGTGTTGAAGTTATGAATGAAAGTGTATCGAGTTGACAGTAACATTTATTTTCTAGTTTGGTGTATATATTTTTGTGAATCCACACTTCTTCATGGATTGGAATTTGGTTAAATTATGGTTTTGTGGAGTTGTTTATAGGTGTTATTAGAGTGTGTGTTCTAGATGGCATAGAGTTTGGAGTTCTACATGTCCAAATGTGGGTGTACAGTTGGAAAAATTTGTTAGTTGGCCATTACTGGTGCTGACCTAATGAGTTTTGTGTGCTACGGAGTTTGAATATGTATTAATACATTATGTGGGAACTATTTTGGGTCCATACCGACCTAATTTGAACTATTGTGAGTTTTTAATCTTGGCATGAAGCATGTATGTATGGATCTTGAGATGACAAGTTACATTTTGTATATTACATCTAATTAGGTCGACCTAATTGATGTTGTAGGTGAAGTGGATATATAATAAGGATGTTTTTCAATGTGTTGGTAGTAGTGTCAAGTGATAATAGTGTGTGTATGTAAATTGTGTGAATATAAAGTGAATGTAGAGCAAATAAAAGTATTAATTTAGATCAATATGAAGTGTGTAAAGTCTATTTTGAGCTTCATTGGAACTATATTTCATGCATATGTTAGATGAAATTGTAATAGTTCAAGCTTGGATGTGTGCCACAATATCTTCTATCTATTTTTTCTTTTAGTAGATAGTGAGTCCACTTAGATAGTGATTCCACCTGTAGTGAGAACTTATGTAATATACAATAATTGATTATAATATATTGTGAGCTAATCATCATTGTGGTTTTTCCCATTTTGGGCTTTCCACGTAAAAATTTGGTGTTCATGTGTTATGTGATGTTGTTGGATGTCTACATGCTTTCATTCATTACTATAAATTGAATATGATGAGTATTGAATGTTTAAATGGTTTAATAGAATATTGATTCACCCCCCTCTTAGTATTCTAGGTGTTCAAAAATTGATATCAGAGCTTGGTTCCTTAGAAGAAGATTAATGGATTTGGGACTTGATCTTGGAGGTTGAACACATGGTTGTTAGAAGAATACCTATTCCTCTGGAAGAGATTCCTACTATTGGATCTACATAAGAAGATTGCATATTTGACATAAATGGAGAGCTCAAAGTTTCTCTTGAAGATCTGGAAACAACTAAAATTGAAAAAAAATATTTGAAAGAAAATGTCAAATAAGTAGATGAACACATCAAAAAGTTGAGAGAGAAAATCAAGAAATTCAAAGAAAGGCACAAGGAGTTAAATTAACAATTGAAGCAAGCAAATGAAACAATTACAATTCTAAAAGTGCAAGTTGAAGAAAGAAAAAGGGTTGAAGAATGTTTTGAATGCAATGGTGGAAATCAAATATGAAGAATGCACAAAGCTTGAACAAGGATTGGTGAATCCAAGATCAGATCTTGAAAAAGAAAGGAGTCACGAAGATAAATTCAAGACGAGTTCTATAAATCTTGATGAAATAATTTCAAATAAAAAAGGATCTAAAGATAGAGGTGGATTAGCTTTTGAGATAGGAGAAAGCTAAAAGATAGATCAAACTACAAACCAACTTGAAAAGAAGACTGAAGACAAAAAGAACAATGGCAAGAAGATTCAGAATCAAAGGAATGAAGCTAGAAGACCATTGGTCAGAAAACCAAATGCACAAAGGTACCCATGTTTTAATGGTTTATGTTATTCTTGCAATAAATTTAGACATAAGGTTGTGGAATGTAGAAGCAAAATGAATTAGAATGTTCAATATTTTCCCAATCAGTGCTTTACATGCAAAAGATTTGGTCACAAGGCTAATGAATGCAAAAGTCAAATGATGAATGGCTAGAACAATGGTAGAATGGTTCAATATTTCAATGGATATTGTTATACAAACAATGGATTTGAGCATAAAGCTAATCAATACAGATCAAGAATGAATGAAAGTAAGAATGGTCAAAAGAATGTCATATGCTACATTTACAAAAAAGTTGGACATATTTCTAATTGATGCATAAGCATAAATATGAAGAAGGATAATCTAGTAAAGAAGAATTATCTGACGAAAAGGTTTGATCTAGTAGAGATGAAGAAAGAGATGGAAAATATTTAGAAAAAGAAGGAAGAGACAAAGGTTAAGGATGAGTCTGTACCAACATTCAGTGCAGATGTTTCCTCTGAAAACTAAGAAGAGAGATTAGCTCAAGGGGAGCTTTAATGGAAATTTTTTATCCCCTGCTAAAGAAATGGTATTGATGCTTCATCATGTGGATATGAGATGTAGATCAATGCATTTGATCTATTGCAAAATATCCCAATAGAAAATATCATGTTGGAAGAAATTTGTGGAGCATTTGAAGTTGATTGTGCATACAGTTAGGGGTTTTACCAGCTTTTCAGTTTGAGTTTTCAATGTGAAATCAGGTTAAGTGGAAAATGTTTATAAGTTATTACACAATCAAATTCATTTGCAATTGAGTTTTCAGGAGGAGAAGAGAAGTGAAGAACTAAAGTGAAGTGACCAAAGTGATTGAGTTTTGGTGCAAGTAGAAACCCTAATCAGAAAGGGAATCAAAGTTATTTTTTAGTTATATCTACCCTAGTTTTAGAAAGAACTTTCATTTTTTTGTGAAAATGTATACACCGCAAGTTGTAGAGGTTTCACAACACCCTCGACCCAAATTAAAAAGGCATCCTAAAAAATATTTGTTGGTGACCTGGATGGTGCATTTTCACACATATTTTAAGGTGTTTTTCACATGAATGATGTTAGGGAATACATCCATGTTAAAATGGAAGAGTATAATCACACAAAGTTGAACGATGTATGGTACAAAGAGCTCATTGGAGATTATTTTGAATTAAAATCAGAGTTTGGGGCTTTAGCAGAGAAGAATCTTGAAATCTAGAGCAAGCTCCTTGTGTTTTTCTATGTAGATGAATGGGTGAGATACACCCTAAGAAAAATTCATGACAATTTCCTTTGGCTAGAAATCCCACACTTGATCAACAAAGATTCTATTAGGGTTGTGACTGGTTTGTGTTCTACTAGACCAGTGCCAATAATTAAGTCTATGAAAAATGAGATTGTGGAGCAAACAGGTGCAACATATGAGAAGAGATCCTTGACCGTTAATGAAATAAGAAAACCGACTATTAAATGCATTTGAATGATGATAGGTTACAAATTATACTTCACCAACAAGGAGAATTTATTATTTTCTATCACCATCAACATAGAATATGAGAATGGCTGTGACGGCTGAGGTGACTATGGCCTACGTCATTGGAAATGGTGAGGGAGGATACCTCCATGATGGGGCGATGCTGCAAGAGAAGGCAACGACGAATGGTAGATCTATGGGGGTTGGCGACAAGCACAAATTTAAGGGAAGAGGCCCTGCTACGTAGGTGACGGCCCCGAAACTAGGGCACAAGAGAGTATCATTTGGGGGATTTTTCCCTGTTGCTTCTGCCATCTCGGTGGATCTGAAGGCGGAGACGGTTGAGGAAATAGAAGAGAATTTTTTTGAGCTCTTCATTCGTGGGATGATCTATTGGTTTAGGTTTTTTGGCCTAGCCTCCCTCAGCTGCATTTTTGGATCTCTCATGAATGGGAGCCTCTAATTTATGCTAAAGTTCATATTTTCCCCATGGCTAAGAGTTTTTTTGTTTCCAAATTTGACAATGCTCAGGATAGAAATATAATTTTATGTGATATTTTTTTAGCTGGGAGGACAAATATTTGCTGATGCTTAAGCCTTGGCATTCTCTCATTTCAACCCTGCTTCTGAAACTTTCAATAAGATCCTAATTTGGGTTTGGCTACCTAATCTTCCCCTCCACTTATGGATTGATCCTCTTTTGGAGGAAGTGGGTGAAGCCCTTGGTGATTTTTTATTGGTGGATGATGAATCCTTTGACATTTTTCATTCCACCTTTGCCCGCATACTAGTCAAAATGGATTTTTCAAAAGGGTTGCCTGCTGAGATTTTACTTAAATCTTCTAAGGGGTCATGGGTCCAATCTTTGGAATATGAGGGGATTCCCTTTCATTGCAGAAGATGTTTTAAAATAGGTCATGGTGCTACAAAATGTGGTTTTGAGAAAAAATCCATGAAGGCTACATGGTGGAAAGGTGCTTCTCAACAGCATTATATGGGTGAGAAGAAAGTTGAGAAACCTAGGAGTTTTCCTGAGGTGGTTGCTTTGGAATCATAGGGCCTTGGGGAATCCTCTCCGGATGTCTCAAATGGAGGGGTTGTTGATGATATGCAAGACTACAATGTTGAAACCCCTAAAGAGAAAGAGATTAGGCCTATGGCTGCCACTTTGGGTGATAGTGCTTCGGCTATCATTTCAGGTGGCTCTCCTGATATGGCCATGCCTGCAGGGAGGAACTCAAATCAAATCTCTAAGATAATGGTTGCAAAAATTCTTCTTCAAGATAATGGTGCACTAGCCTGGCTTGATAAGGCAGTGCAAGTGGAAGAGGGTTGAATTACTGTAAAGAGAAAGAAATAGAAGTCCTCTAAGCCTCTTTTTGACATGACTCTCTGCTCCCACAAGAATAATTCTAAATATAAATCTTGATGGTTCTTGTTTGGGGGTTGGTTTTTGGCTGGTTGTTGGCTGTTTTCTTGTGGCTTTGTAGTCAGTTGTGGTTCTTTGGCCTTGTTTTCCTTTTTATCATTGGTTGTTTATGCTTTCTTGTCTTTATATTTTGACAACCTTCTGGTTGAGGGTTCTAGATCCATTCAAAATCTATTTGTAAAGGGTTTCGGGTCCCTTCAAAACTTGTTTTTTCCTTTATCAAAAACATAGAATATGAGATGGTTGAGATAGGTGAAAACTATGACTTGTGTGAGTTGTTGAGACTACAACTACTAGAAAACCTATAGAAGAAAAAGGAATCTAAGTATGCTTTTAAATTTGGAACTTTAATCAGTAATTTATTATTTTACTTCCTGAGTGAAGTTCCCAAAATGAATAATGTAGTGTGGCTAAGGGATAGGCCTATAGCCCACCAAATTAGAGATTATTTATTTGGTTTGGGGAGTTCAAATGCTTAGAAGAATTCCCTCTAGGGATTCTTCAAAACCTTTCAATAAAATATGTAGGAAAGGTAAAGGATATTATTTTCCTTGTTACAAAATATGAGTGCATAATGGAGGTCATTGAGCCTAGGACAATGTGGATCCCAGAATTGGGATATGAGGTTATTGCAAATGAAATCATTGTCTCAGATGACATCTTGCTAAAAATACCAAGAGACACCACTAAGGAGAATTAAATGATGGTGCATCTAGAGCAGAGGCAATATTAGATGAAGAAAACTGTTGACAAAATGATTGTAAAATTTGGAGAGGTAATGGGCCTCACACCAGAACAAGTGGAGGAAGAAAAGGCTAAGTTTGGTGCTCTAGGAGGTTCATCAAGTGTCAAAATATCTGGTAGAATATCTACCACTCCTCTAGTTTTCTATAAGTCCTTTGAGACTATGCCTTCAACTAGTGGAACAAAGAGGAAGGAGACAAGTGCTCTGGTAAAGGAAAAGACCTCTCCAAAAAAGAAACAAAAGAGGCTTGAGAAGGAAAAGGTTGCTCTAATAGCACAACAATCTGACCCTATGATAAGGAGGGTGAAAACCAAGGCTACCAGGGAGCAATATTTGGGTGTTAACATTGAAGATGAAGAGGAGGAAGAAGAAGGGCCATAGTTGGTCCACAAGAGGAAAGTTGAAGCTTTATAAGGTGAATCTAGTACAAATAAGCCAAAGATTGATATTGCTGATAAGGATAGTGATGACAAGGTCAAAAAGGAGAAGGAAGGCTTTAGAATGGACATGAGACAAAATAAAGTAGAGTCTAAAAAGGAAAATAAGACACTAGAAGAGAAGAAGAAGCAAAGATAAAATATTTTTCTTTGGAAAAAGTTGGTGCATCTCTCTCTGAGGATAATAAAGCCACTTTGGATAAACTATGTAGTAAGGAGTTTCAGATGAAGTAGAGAGCAACCACACTCATGAGCAGTGATCAAAATGATTACGAAAGACTTTAGAAGTAGACTTTAGAGAAGGTGGTTGAGATAGTATAGAAATTAGGAATGACTTCAAAAAGCACATAAGAAATGCTTACTGAGATTCCTGATCCAGATGTGAATGTTGAAGAAGATGTACAACTTGATGATTCTCAACATGAGTATGAAACAAAAGAAGGGAATACACAAGATAATTTTCTTTCAGATGTGGAAGTGACTACAAAAGAAAATGTAGAAGATGAGAAATATATTGAAGGAGAAGTAGCTACCAAAGAAGACACTACAAATGAGGATAATTATACACCACCTCTGGTATTTGAGGGAAAGGTAGAAAAAACTCAAGACCAATAAGAGATAATAATCCCTCAGGATTACATAGAAATATCTACTAGTAAATATGATACACAAAATGATGATGAGAAAAAGAGTGAAGATGCCTCCGATGATGCAAAAGGAAAGACAAAAGTGGAGAAACCAATTAGAACTAGTAACAAGGAGAAATAATTGAAAGAGAAGGTTGTAGAGGAGAGCTTGAAGGCAACTAGTGAATCTTCTAGAACCTTTGAATATTCTTTAACGAATCTACTAATTATGTAATTGCAGTTCTAGTCTATTGTGTCCACCTAGCAACTACAATTACCTATGCAACAAGGGAATGTGGACTTGGACAAGATCTCGCCACTCCATAAGCTTCAATTGGGAGATGTATTCCATGCATTTTCCAAAAAATAAATTATTGAGACTCGTTAAAAGAGTGGAGAATTGATAGATGAGGTTGTGAAGGCTCTATAGGAATCCAAACTCGATGCAACCATTGACAATTCACTCTTTGGTATAGAAAAATTGATTTTTTTTATTGATTCCTTTAAAGAATATGTTATTGGATTAAAAGGAAAGATAGAGAATTAAATAGAGAAAAGGATAAGTGATAAGAAATTGATGGAGATAATGAAGAAGTGTTCCCATGCACACAATAAATTTCAAGAGAATCACAAGGGTGCACAGGCTTGTGTGGCAGAGGCCAAAGCCTTGTTTCAATTTTGTATGAAATGGCCTAGAACCACAAATAGAATAAAGTATGAAATGGACTCAATTGAGTCCCATATTAATAAAGCTTTTAGTGCCTATGATTTGAAACACAACCTAGATGAAAGCACATGGTCTGTGATAGAATATCTACATGAGCAATTTATCCAATTGCAAGTGCAAAAAGAGAAGATCATTTTGCAGTTTCATAATCTTAAGGATCTAGTGAACTCAAAGTTCATATCTATATCCAATGCCCTGTTGAGTGTTGATAAGGTGTCAAAGCTTAATCTATACCCATGACTCTAGAGGAAGGTGAAGAATTGTTGATGGAAATAGAAACCCAATGTAGAACGCTTGGCATTGCCAAGAAGATTTGGTAAGAAGGGAAATGAGAATGGTAGGCTCACCTTGAGAAGCTCCAAGAGTCAACTTCTTTCGATTGGAAATAATTATTTTTCTTTATAAATTTCAGTCTCTTATTTCAAAATTCTATGTGCATATGCGGATGGTTTGAAGTGTATCTTGGTATGATTTTTTGATCTAATTGTGATAAATAGCATTCTTAGGGGGAGTCAATTCAATTTTTCAGTTTGTATACATGTATGTATTCATGGAGAGATCTAGTATCTAAGATTTTTGTTGTATGCACCCTTTTCCCTTGATGTCAAAGGGGGAGAATAATTTTGGAGATTTTTAAGGCATGTTTCCATCAATGAAAAAGGGGTAGATTGTTGGAAGAATAATGATTTTTTCATTGATGCATTTGTTGGAAACATGAGCATATGGGATGAGCACAAGTTGTATAGTTATACATTGTAGTGTTGTCATTGATGCCAAAATTTTATTCTGGTAAGAAGACCATTTTGTAAATTAGTTTAGATGGCTTGAGTATGTTTGAGGATGATTATGAAAGGCAATTTTGTAAGAAGGTTTGATGCAGTGAAGTTGGTTGATATGGAAATTGAATAAGTGTTAATACAGGTATTCTAGTATACAAGACATCTAGTTTTGGGTCAACATTGGTATGCTATATAATTTCTTGCTCTATGCTTCTAGTATAATTATTTTTGATGTTAGAGGAACCTCAATCTATAATTTAATCTTGTTTTGGCTCCTGGTGTTGAAGTTATGAATGACAGTGTATCAACTTGACAATAATAGGTGTTTTCTAGTTTAGTGTATATATTTTGGTGAATCCAAACTTCTTCATGGATTGTAATTTGATTTTGCAGTTTTGTGGATTTTTTGATAGGTGTCAATAGAGTGTGTATTCCATATGGCATAGATTTTGGAGGTCCACATGTCCAAATGTGGGTGTACAATTGGGTTTTTTTTTTTTAGCCATTATCAGTGCTAACCTAATGAGTTTTATGTGTCGTGGAATTTGAATATGTATTAATCCATTATGTGGGTGCTATTTTGGGTCCATTCCAACCTAATTTGAACTATTATGGGTTTTGAATCTTGGCATGAAGTGTGTATGTATGGATGTTGAGCTGACAAGTTATATTTTGTATATTATATCTAATTAGGCCAACTTAATTGATGTTGTAGTTGAAGTAGATATATAAGAAGAATATTTTTTGATGTGTTGGTATTAGTGTCAAGTGATAAGAGTGTGTGGATGTGAATTGTGTGAATATAGAGAAAATGCAAAGTAGAGTAGAGTATTAATTCAGATCAATATGTAGTGTGTAAAGTTTGTATTTTGAGCTTCATTGGAACTATATTTCATGCATATGTTAGATGCAATTATAAAATTTCAAGCTTGGCTATGTGTCATAATCTCTTCTATCTATTTCTTCTTTTAGTGGGAAATGAGTCCACCTGTAATGAGCACTTTTGTAATATACTATAACTAGTTATAATATATTGTGAGCTAATCCTCACCATGATTTTTTCCATTTTTGGTTTTTCATGTAAAAATTTACTGTTCATGTGTTATGTGATGTTGTTGGATGTCTACGTGATTTCATTCATTACCTCAAATTGAACATGCTATGAGTATTGCATGTTTAAATGTTTAAGTGGTTTAATAGAATACTGATTCACCCACCCCTCTTAGTATTCTGGGTGTTCAACAAGGAGTTATTAATTTTTTCATCTCTTTTTATATTCACCAAATTATATCATTTTTATTTATTTTCCCTTTTTACAATTATTTACAAGGGAATTTTTGTGTATTAGATATAATCATATGAATGGGGAAAAGTTTGATATCAATTATTTTCCTATATATTATATTAAAATATTTCATAATTTTTTTTTGTAAAGGGTTAACACATTTATGAGGATATGTATAATTTTAAGGATATTTTTAGCTTTAATATTAGAAGTAATATTGTTTTTCTAAGAGTATAAAATTAAAACATTTAAGTTATCACAATTACATTAGTATAAACATAAATTTAATTAACTATTTAATTTTAAAGAAAAAATTCACTATATTTTCATCTAAAATGTGATTATTTAATATATTGAAACAAATGAAGAATGCATTTAATTTCACAATAAAATTATATATATATATCTAAATTTTTTTATAACAATATATTTAATACTTATTTAATTCAGATTATTAGAATGACTACTCTCACCTTGGGAAGATCTTAGTTGTTTAGGCCCTCTTAGCTATGACATGATTTAGGAGGAATATAATTAATAAAACACATCTATTCATCCACCACACTGATGTCCATACATCACAACCTTGACTAGGACAATCTTAGGTGTACATTGTATTTAAATTTGCACATATTGCATGTCTCTTTTTTAGCCAACATACTCAAAATATTTGTAAAACTGGAAATCATGCATCCTTGACTACATAACTATCCTCCCTTATTGTACCAAATATTTTTCTATACTCATAAGATTAGAAATCGCATTTAATCAAAAAGAACATTTTGTAGATAATTATATTTAATTTTGATAACACGATTTTCTCTATTCTAAAGTCAACTAACATAGTTTTAAGAAAACTCATAATCTTAATCATATTTAATTATAACACTATATTAAAGCCCAAAAATTTTGTCCACATATTGAGCCTAAACTATAGATTTTAAGTAGATTTTCATCACAAAGCTAATGTAAATCACACAAGTTTTATTTGGTGTAATTAGTTAGTGGTATTCTTTGAACAATTTTTAAATTATTTTTATACTCCACTAGAAAGTATAAATGTGAGTAGTAATCCTACTTATGTAATCTTTATGCTATATTGTGCAATGAATTTTGCTATCTATTTTTTGAACTTAAAATATTACACACATACAAAGATGCATCATCAATAATACACCACTTTAAGTCACCTAACATTTAATTTAAATTGTGTATGGGTTGTTTCAATTGTTTACTTTAGCATCTTATTTATGCATCCATAATAACCATCTATTATTAGTTGTGTCAATCAACACATATTTCTTGTAAGATTTTTTCAAATATAATTTTAAGGTTATTCTTATAAATTATTGTACAAATGATCATATTGAGGATTTATAATTTTATTTTCAATCTTTTTTTAATAAAAAAGGGTAAAAACTTTATTGAACCAAGAAGTCAAAACAAATAAAAAAAGTACAAATAGGCCACAAGGGGGAAAAAACCAACAACAGAGTCATCAAGGAACTCCTAAGAAACATCTCATATCTTCCATAGCCAGATCCTCCAATTCCTTAGAAAGATTCTCAAGAAGACCACCCCAGTCATCCACCTTACAATATCCCCTTCGTTTAGATGCCCATTTAGCCAAATTGGTAGCCACCTTATTCCACTCCCATGGGATATGACACAAGGTCATATAATATAGAAGTCCCCCTAAAGAGATGATTTGTCTAACCACCACAACCAACTTCCAATTCACATCCTCAAATTGGTGCTTGTCTAGCAAGCCAATCACAATCTGAGAATCTGGTTCACAAATTATCCTTCTCCAACCAAAGGCACAAGCCCTTTTCACAAATAAGAGAATAGTCAGAGCCTCCATGAAGTTGTTAGAGTGCATACCCCTTTACTCAAAGAAAAGGATCTCAATTACACAAGAACTATCTCTACCAATGCCACAAACTCCAGCATGACCAAGATTATCTCTAGAGGACCCATCAGTATTAATATTCAAAACCCCCCAAGAAGGAGGCCTTCAATGACCATATCTCAACACCTTCCCTCTAGCATTCCAACCAAGCCTTGTCACAAATAGGAAGCCCCAAACATTGAACCACTTCCATGTCTCCAAGATCCACAAGAACCAAAAGATCACACTTGGTCACCAGAGTCTCCTAAAAACCCCTAAAACCCTCATCAAAACCTACCACACCGAAATATTCTTATCCAAAAAAATTATATGGTTGCACACCAACTAGATATGCTAGATAAGTAAGCTAGGACCAATTTCCCAAGCTATGTGAAGGAAAGAGGTCTTATTAGGAGAGTTCCCCAATCTAAACTAGAACTCCACCAAAGAGGATATGTGCATGCATAGTTTATTCCACACCTCCCACCAAAGATGTCAATCACCCTAACAAAGGAACACTAAAAAAAGAGATGAGAAAATTTATCATCACTATTAGAGCACAAGACACACATAGAGGGGCCTTGAAACCCTCTCTTCCAAAGATTATCCTAGGTCAAACATCAATTATTAACCACAAGCCAAGAGAAGAAGTTACACTTGGGCTAGGAAAACTTATGCCATATTTGCTTCCACGAGGGAACTCCAGTACACCCAAAAATATATTTATCTAGCTCTTGGTAACCAGAGGAAACAAATAATTTACCTTTTTGATTATGACTTGAAGCTAGAACATCCCTCCAAAAGAGAGTTACAAACCCTATTGGCCAAAATGCAAGCAAGCTCCTAGCGATCCTCCATCAATCTCCAAGGAGGTCACTCATGTGGGTCCTTCCATCTATATAAAGTAGATGGAACCAGAACATGAGGGGTTTTGAAATCCTCCACATGACTCCATCTAGCCTCCAAGAAGATCCTACACAAATCTTATGTGTGGGTGAGATGGTAGAATAGGAGGATGTCCATCCCAAGAGTTAGACCAAAAAAGAGCATCAAAACCACAATTGCAAATCCAAAACAACCCTTGTTAATCAACTTGGCTCCCCTTTTGAGGGTGCTCCAAACCATAGAACCTTTACCCATAAGATTGTATCTAGGCACATCCACACACTCCACATCCCATAGGTATTTTGAGGTGAGGATATTAGACCAAGTCTATTGTTGTCGAGAGCACCAACACCAATAAAGTTTAGCCACTAAATATTGTCCATATAAATTAGTCTGGCGTAGTTTGACCCCCTTCCTACTTCAGCCAACACACATCCTCTCACTTAACAAGACTCCACTTCCTTGAGAGGAGGTTACCAAACTAGAGGAGCCGATGAAAAAGACTCTCAAAGTCTTTGACAAAGCTAGCAGGGGCAGATAACACAAAGAACCTATACAATGGGAGGACCTGGACAACCAAATTCAAAAGAGTCACTCTACTAGTAGTGGAGAGCCATATGCATATCCAATGAATAATTTTTTTCCAAAACTTCTCAATAAAATCTTGCCAAAACAACCTTGGAATAATGTGTATGGAAAGAGGGATTCTGAGGTAAACAAAGGGAAGCGAGCCAATCTGAAACTTTAGAAACCTAGCAAGTCTCTGTTGTATAAGAATATGAGTGCTAAAGAAATAAATGGAAGACTTACGCTCATTGATGCTCTATTTTGAAGCAGCCAAATAAAAATCTAGGGCCTTCCTCAAATTGACCACTTCATCTACTTTGGCCAGGCCCATCAAAGTTGTGCTATCCATAAATTGGAGATGATATTAGGGAGGAAAATTATTACCCCATCGCCAACCCTTAATAAGACCAAGATCAACACAAGATTTAATAAATCTCTCAATCCCCTCCACCATTGGAATAAATAAGTATGGGGATAAAGGATCCCCTTGATGAAGGCCCTTAGACGCCCCAAAAATCTTAGAAGGCTCCCAATTAATAAGCACATAGAAAGAGGAAGAAGTAACACAACTCATAACCCACTCAATATGACCATTGCCAAACTTGAAAGCCCTCAAAATCTTGGATTAAAAATACCACTTGATGCGATCATAGGATTTGGCCATGTCAACTTAATAAACATAACCTTTCCTCTAGAGGTTTCCATAGAGTGCATAGTCTCAACAACAATAACAACCCCATCAAGAATCTGCCAGCCAGCCACAAAACCACATTGCTCCTCAAAGATCGGCCTACTTAACCATGACTTCAAGTGATCAACAATCAATTTAGTAATAATCCTATATGTTGCATTACAAAGGGAAATTGGTCTAAAGAGATCCAATGTATTATCCCCCTCCCACTTAGGAATAAGAGCCAAAAAAGTGACATTCATTTGTTTGTTCCTTTGAGACTCCTAGACAACCTCGAGAAGGTAAAACTTCAAAACTTCAAAAAAATCTTGAAAGAAATCTACCAAAAACCCATCAGGCCTTGGAGCTTTACCTTTTTGATGCAGGAGAATCCTTGGTTCTTGGCAATCTTGCATCAACCAAAAAAAATATTTTCATTTAGTTTTGTTCTTGTTTTGTTCTTGTTCTGGTCCAAGTTGGTAGATTTGATGTTTCTTCATGTTTGCTCGCTAGGTCTTGCGTACCTAGGATTTCATTGTGGACATGTTCAATTGTCGTATTCCAAGTTTCCAGATCATTGGAATATTTTTTTGACAAGTTATCACTTTCGAAGTACGTGACAATTTTTGGGACTGGCCCCAGAATAACTTCCAAAACCTAATGGCTAGTTGGATCGATCGCGGATCTTTCTCATGACTTGCGGATCCTCACAGTGTATTTAGATTGTTTATATGGAGTTTCCCTAACCTTACACTTAGGTCCACACTTCACCATGTGCATCTACCATGGATGAATTTCAGATTTGAGGGTGACCTGTTCTTGCACACGTTACACTTTTCTTCTTGGAGTTTGTAGCGATCTTTGGTTGACGCAAATGTTTCTCAACCCGTAGATGTGATATAAAGATTGTATTGGATCAATGGAATATAAATAAATTAGACCAATATGGAATAAGATGTATATAGATTATGATCTGTAATATTTTCACTCGCATGTATGAGCACTATATTTTGAGCATGTTGTAATCAGGCCCGTGCACTGAATCTGTGAGCCTAGATGTGGCAGACTTTATAATCAATATTTCTAATAATAAGTATTTACATCTACATTTGCCTCCATATTTTTTGTTGCTTCTATTGTGTGACTCTTGCTGCATGGTTTGGACTATTCTCCTTGAGGACCCTCCTACCGTGACTATACCAAACTAGTATCAGAGTGAGATTCATTCCTTGCGAGATCATCAGAAGTTGCACAGTCCTACTAAAGATTTGTTATAGGGTGGCGGATTGAGGATCTGACTTGCAATTGCAGAGGACTTGTGTATAGATGGCGAGAAGAAGAAATGGTAGAGGAAATGGAGCATGTGGAAATGCAGAACTAGCTGTAATGGAGATGTTGAGAGGAATTGCCGCAAGATTGGAAGCAGTTGAAATGACCTAGAGAAGAGGTTGACTAGTTAATGATGTAAGTGATGAAGAAGTAGAAGAGAAAGAAGAAGTTGCAAGAGAAGAGAGGTTCATAAGAGCCCTAACTAGAGTGAACACTAAGAGACATTTCAATCCATCAGATTATAATGGTAAGTTGGATTCAGATGAATTGTTGGACTGGATAACAAAAATGGATAAATACTTTGATTTTGAAGGTACCCCAAATGATAAGAAGGTGAAATTTTCTTGTACAAAGTTGAGAGGACATGCATCCCTTTGGTGGGAACATTTGCAAACAAATAGACAAAGAAGAGGAAAAGAGAAGATAAGATCATAGGATCAGATGGTGAATAAATTGAAGACAAAGTTCATGCTTGTAGACTATTAGATTAGTTTGTTCAATAAATTGCATAATTTGAAGAAGAAAGAATCAAGTGTGACAGAGTATATTGAGGAATTCTACAAGTTGAATATTAGATCTAGACATTCATAAGATGAGATTGAACAAGTAGCTAGATATGTGAATTTTTTGAGGTCATCTATTCAAGATGAGATTAGTTTGATTAAGTTGTTGAGTGTGGAAGAGGAATATCAATGTGACCTAAAAGAAGAAGAGAAGCTAAATAAAAGACATGAGCAGAGATAAAGAGGAAGAGGTGGAAGATTTCAGAGAGGAAGAATATTCATAGAAGGAGGAAGGGGAAATTTTGTAGATCAAAACAAGGATAAGGATATTAGTAAGAATGAGAATTCATATCGAAGAGATGATGGAAACTCTTATAGAAGAGGAGGATATGGTAGTTATAGAAGTGAAGGATATAGAAAAGATGATAGAGGACGAGAGAAAATAATATTTAGGGGAACTTTCTTTAAATGTGGTGGAGAAGGACATAGAGCCTTTGAATGCAAATAGGGAGAAACAAGAAAAAAAACTAAGAACAATAGAAGAACAACCTTTGTTGAGGAGGATCATGTTGGATCATCTAATCAATTGGAATAAGGAGAGGTATTGGTGAATAGGAGAGTGTTGTGTCAAAGTGAATTGGAGAAAGAAGCATTACAGAGAAAGAATTTGCTTAGGACCAGATGCAAGGTATTTGATAAATTTTTCAAAGTGATAATTGATAGTGTTAGTTTAGAGAACCTTGATTCTAAAGAAATGATGACCAAATTGAAGTTGGAAAGGTTGAAACACCCTAAAACCTATCAGATAGCATGGATTCAAGATGAGCATAAGTGAACAATGTTTGGAGAAATTGAAGATATGAAATTACCATGATGAAGTTTTGTGTGATATTATGCCTATGGATATATGCCATATCTTATTGGGAAGGCCTTGAAAGTATGATCGAAAATCTATTCATGATGGAAAGAAGAACATATACACCATTGTTTCTAATGGGATGAAGCAAACTTTGTTACCCTTGGAAGATGTTCCTAAGGCTGAGATTTGTACGACTGTTAGAATCTGTTTGGTTGATGGAAGGAGATTTCTAGATGGACTGAGACATGAGAACATGTGCTATGCTTTGGTGCTTGAGAAAGTTGAAGACTTGAACCATGTAGAAGGACAACCTGAGGAGATAAAAGAGTTGTTGATAGAATATGAGGCTATCATTTCAGATAATGTACCTGATGGATTACCACCTTTAAGGAGTATTATTCATTGCATGGATCTAATTCGTGGAGCTAGTTTTCATAATAAAGCAGCACACTAGATGACACTGGCAAAAATGAAGAGTTGAATAGACAAGTACAAGAGTTGTTGAGGAAAGGTTTGATTAGAGAAAGCTTAATTCCTTGTGCAGTACCTGTTGTGCTTGCACCTAATAAATATGGAGAATGGATAATGTGTATAGACTCTAGAGCCATAAACAAGATCATAGTAAAGTATAGTTTTCCTTTGCCCTGGATGGATGACATTATGGATTGTTTGAGTGGAGCTAAGTACTTTACAAAGATAGACTTGAAGAGTGGATATCATCAGATCAAAATTATAGAAGGAGATGAGTGGAAAAAAAACATTCAAGAAAAATGAAGGATTGTATGAATGGTTGGTGATGCCTTTTGGACTGACAAATGCATCTAGTACTTTCATGAAGTTGATAAATGAGGTATTGAAGAAATTATAGTGTAATTTTGTGATTGTGTATTTGGATGACATTTTGATTTTTAGTAAGACAAGGGAAGAAAAATTGTTGCACATAAGACAAGTTTTGCAGAGGTTGAAAGAAGAATAGTTGTTGATAAACATAAAGAAGTGTAGTTTCATGAAAGAGGAATTGGTATATCTAGGATTTATAATATTGGTGGATGGATTGAAGATGGATCTTGAGAAAGTGAGAGCTATTGTTGAATGGCCTACACTTGAAAGAATTGGAGAGGTAAGATCATTTCATGGATTGGCTAGTTTCTACTGAAAGTTTATTAGGAGTTATAGTTCCATTTGTAGCTGTGTGACAGAGACAATGAGAGGAGATGGGAAAGATTTTAGTTGGACATATGGAGCATACAAAAGTTTTGAATTGTTGAAGCAAAAGGTGATTGAGCAGCCTGTGTTGGCCTTACCATATTTTGATAAGGTATTTCAAGTGGATTGTGATGCAAATGGAAATGCAATTGGAGCAGTGTTAAGTCAAGAAGGAAGACTTGTAGCCTATTTTAGTGAGAAGTTGAATGATGCAAGGAGAAGATATTCAGTATATGATCAGGAGTTCTGTGCCATAGTTCAAGCTTTGAAAAAGTGGAGACATTACTTGTTATCTAAGGAGTTTGTGTTATATATGGATCATCAAGCCTTACAGTATTTGAACAATCAAGGTAAGTTGAATTAGAAACACATGAGATGGGTAGAGTTCTTGCAGAGTTATACTTTATTTTTGAAGCACAGGAGTGGAAATTCAAATAGAGTTGTTGATGCTTTGAGTAGAAGAAGGAATTTACTGGCACAGATGAGAGTGGAGGTATTAGGCTTTGATGAATTGAAGAAATTGTATAAGGAAGACCCATATTTTGTAGAACCTTGGAGAGCATGTAAAGAACCAGTTTTGGAGGATAGAAGTCAATGGCTAGGTTATTTCATTCAAGAGGACATGTTGTTTAGAGGAAACTAGTTATGTATACCCAAAGTTCAATGAGGGATAACTTGGTAAAAGAGAAACATAGTGGAGGTTTGGTAGGACATTTTGGAATTGACAAGACAGTAGCATTGGTGAGTGAGAATTACTTTTGGCCACAGATTCACAAGGATGTCAAGAAATTTGTGTAGAGTTGTATAGTTTTTCAAGTTGCAAAAGGGAGTAGTCAGAATGTTGGATTGTATAAACCTTTGACAATACCAGAAATACCTTGGAAGGATATCAACATGGATTTCATACTTGGTTTGCCTAAGACATAGAGAGGTAATGATTCAATGTTTGTGGTAGTGGAAAAATTTTCTAAGATGGAAAAGTTCATACCTTGTAAGAAGAAAAAAGATATAGTACATGTAGTAGATTTTTTTTTCGGAGAAGTGGTCAGATTGCATGGATTACCTAGGAGCATTGTTTTAGATAGGAATACAAATTTTTTTGGCTATTTTTGGAGGACACTTTGGAAGAAGTTGAAGATGGATTTGAAGTTCATTTATACTTTTCACCCATAGATAGATGGGTAGACAAAGGTAGTGAACAAAATTTTGAGAAATTTGCTGAGATGTTTGGTTGGAGAGAAGACCAGAAGTTGGGATCTAGCCCTGGCACAAGCAGAGTTTTCCTACAATAATTCAATGAATAGGAGTGTTGGAAAGAAACCTTTTGAGGTTGTTACAAGAGTTCATCCTAGAGGTATATCAAAGTTGAGAGACATTGATAAGGAAGATAAAAGCAGTGCAAAAGTAGAATAATTTGCAGAACATATGAAGACAGTGCATACTCAAGTAAAACAACATTTGGAAAATATGAACCTAAAGTATAAGAAGAAAGCAGATGAAAAGAGGAGACATAAGGAGTTTGAATTTGGAGATGAAGTGATGGTGTACTTGAGGGAAAAAAGGTTTTTAGTTGGAACATATAGTAAATTGAAAATGAGGAAGTTTGGATCCTATAGGATTTTGAAGAAATTTGATTCAGGAAATGCTTATGAAGTGGAGTTACTAGATGACATGGGTATATCACCTATATTCAATATTGTAGATCTATGTTAGTATCATGAAGAAAAATTCAGTGAAGACAACAAGATGAAGCTAGAAGAACAGTTTCCTAAACAACAATCAGATGAGGTAGAAGAGATTTTGGATGTCAGAGATGGAAGGAGGACTCATGGAAGACAATATAAGGAATATTTGGTAAAATGGAAGGGTAGACAGGTGGATGATTCTTCTTGGATCTCTTAGGTTGAGGTAGACTGTATTGGTTTTCCTTTGGTCCCTACAAAGTGAGAGGCTCACTTTTCATTAACCTTGGATGTCTGATGCAGGAGCATCCTTGGTTCTTGGCAGTCTTGCATCAACCAAAAAAAATATTTTCATTCAGTTTTTTTCTTGTTTTGTTCTTGTTCTGGTCTGAGTTGGTAGATCCAGTGTTTCTTCATGTTTTCTCGCCAGGTCTTGCATACCTAGGATTTCATTGTGGACATGTTCAATTGTTGTATTCTAAGTTTTCAGCTCATTGGGATCTTTTTCCGGAAAGTTATCGCTTCTGAAGTATGTGACAGTTTTTGGGACTGGCCCCAAAATAACTTCCAAAACCTAACAACTAGTTGGATCGATCGTGGATCTTTCCTGTGACTTACAGATCCTCACAGTGTGTTTAGATTGGTTCTATGGAGTTTCCCCGACCTTACACTTAGGTCCACACTTCACCATGCATATCTACTGTGGATGAATTTTAGATTTGAAGCCAACATATTCTTGCACACATTACACTTTTCTTCTTGGAGTTTGTAGCGATATTTGGCCGACGTGGATGTTTCTCAACCTGAAGATGTGATATAAAGCTTGTATTGGATCAATGGAATAGGAACCAATTAGACCAAGATGGAATAAGATGTATATAGATTCTGATTTGTAATATTTTCGCTCGCATGTATGAGTGCTATATTTTGAGCATGTTGTAATTAGGCCTGTGCACCAAATATGTAAGCCCGGATGTGGTAGACTATTTGTAATCAAGATTTCTGATATAAAGAGTGTGTGCATCTACATTTTCCTCCATATTTCATTTTTCTTATGTTGTGTGACTCTTGCTGCATGGTTTGGACTGTTCTCCTTGAGGACTCTCCTATCGTGATTGCACCTCATTCTTCATCTAGAACACGAAATCCTCCACCTCTTCTAGGAAGATAAGCTTTAGTAGACAATCATTCATTTCATCAATCACCAAAGGAGAGATGCAAGCTAAGATTGTAACCTCATCAACACTTGCAGGAGGTGAATCATTAGGAAACAAAATAGAAAAATGACAGACATAATCTTGAGAAATCTTAGCAGAAGAATACAAGAGATTCCTCTTTGGGTACCTAAGAGAAGAAAATTTATTGCTATTCCTTCTATCCTTGACTGAATTATGAAAAAAAGAAGTATTCTTGTCACCCTCCTAGAGCCATTCAATGTAAGACTTTTTATTTCAAAACATTTCTTCCCTAAATTCCCATTCCTCCACCTCCTTCACAATCGTAGCTTCAAATAAACTCAAATCTTCAAAGAGCCCCTAAGTATAGATCTTCCAAGTAATGGAATCCAAGTACTCCTAAGCCACCCTTTTAGCCTAGAATACATTACCAAAATGGTGCCTATTCTATCATTTTAACATATACTTCATGAATTGAAGCCTCTTGGAGAAGTACATAGCAGTGTCAAAAGCTAACTTCCTAAAACTCCACCAACCTAGAACAAGATCATGAAGTGACGCATCCCAAAGCCACATGAGCTGAAATCTAAACAATTTTTTTTTCAAGACTCTGAAAAAACAAGTAGAGAATTTTATTGGCCTATGATCTAAGCCCTTCCAATCCAAAATATCAAAACTAGACCTCCATCTATCACCAACCCAAAAATTGGATACCAGAAACCTATCTAGCCTTTCTAAGATGGTAGCATCACCAGTCCTCCTATTGTTCCAAGTAAATAACCAATTTGAGGGTTTGATATCCACAAGGTTCAAGAGGGTCACATTTTCCTTGAGGAGATTTGAGGAGGGGTTCAAATGGGAAGAACCACCCCTTTTCTCCTCTAGAGAGAAGATAACATTGAAATCACCTACCAAAATCCAAGGAAGAAAAGGCTCCAAAGAATGCAAGTATCTAGCATGAGACCACAAATGTGACTTACCAAGGAAATCAATAGGAGCATAAATATTAGAGAAGATGATTCTCTCACCTGACTCCAAACTAGAAGCCAGAAGAGAGATAGAGTATCTGTGCAGGAGAGCCACCCAATAGGAATAACTCTACATGGATCCCATAAACAAGAAAGACCCCTAGATCTGACCTGCACCCCCACACACTAGCACATATCTCTACCACAAATTCTAGAATCCAAATTCAACATATTATCCATCGATAACTTAGTTTCCACTAGGAAAACCAAATCAGGAGAATGACCACAAATCAATTCACAAATAGCCTTTTGTGTAGGGATTCTCTTCATAACCCTAACATTCCAAGATAAAACAATCATCATTGGGGTTGAGCAAAGTGAGAATCAACAGCTCTCACAAATCCAAACTCCACCAATGTCTCACCAAATAATTTGACCTTTTCTTGGTCCTTCTTTCTTCCTACTTTAAGGGGCTTCTAAGGAGCCCCTTTTTTAGGGGGATTTTGTTGCAAGCCAAGAGGAGTAGAAGACTTTATTTTACCAATATCCCCAACCCCTTTCTTAAGAATTAGATCAACACTTAGGGTAATAGACTCCATATTAACCTCTATCACCAAACCAATTTCCCCAAGCCCAAAATCTGAAAGAGGAAGACCCATGTCTATCTGATCCATTTGCCCCTCAGCTGAAGCCGAGACAAAAATATACATTATTTGATCCTCAAGATGTATCTCAGCTATAGATCCATCACCTATCTACCTATCAAGGGAAAAACATTCCTCCTAAATAAGGTCCTACAAGGCCTCAAACCTATTGAAATTTTCATCTTCATGTTTATCTTTGAGAGTCCTTTTTTTCCCTCTACCTCTGTTACGAGTCTTAGTAGGAACAAAACCACACTTATCCACCATCACCCCCTATAGAGGAGCCTTACCCTTATCCAAAATTGAAGCTAATTGAGAAGGAGCATTAACTAAACTAGCAACAAAGAAAAACTTGAAACATTTATGTTGAAGGTGACCATATTCATGACATAAACAACATCAAAAAGGAAATGCCTCAAAATCTAACTATTGGGTCCATGAAGTTGACCTACTACTCATGTCAACCAAATTAAAAAAATTCGTATTCAAGTCAATTTCAATGCACACACATATAAAATATAGAACCCTTTTAGTTAATGTTTGTTGAGAGGGCCCAGTGGGCTTACCTAGCAAGAGAGCAATCATTTGTAATATATCACTATGCTAGCATTCCAGAGTCAAACAAGGAGACACACCCAAACCAGAACCCGAGAAGGGAGTTCCTTAGTATAGTTGAATTCCACATGAAATGGTTTAATAAAGAGGCCCACTTGACTATAGAAGTAAGACCCCCTTCAAATGCTTGATTTTTGTCAATCACATGGGAAAAATCCACCATGAAGAAGCTATTAGCCACCAACATTATATCAAAATCTCCTTCCATGTTCTAGGTATTTCAAATCTAGTAATAGAGAAAAAGAAGTGACACCCACATCCCCATGAATTTGTAGATCAACAAATGATTGGTGTAGTACTCAACATCCTCAACTACATAGTCAGGTTGAATAGACAACACTAGATGCTCCTATGATATCTCCAAACATCCATTCACATTTTGTAAATAGAGATCCCCAATCCTTGATGAACCATCACCAAGGTTAGCCATGCTTAAAAAAATACCCCTCTCCCAAGAGGAAAGAGATTACCACCGAATTGTCTAAAAATGAAGGCTACAACCAAAACAAGAGGGTGAAAATCCCCACCCGATCAACCAACTCACCCAAGAACCAGTCCCGTGTCTTCCACAATAGTGAATAAAATAAAGCTAACACAAAAATATAAGAAGCCCCCCTTGGATGCACTAAATCTATCCCCACCAAAGCATGAGGCACAAACACCAAACTACAAAGGATAAAACACATGCAAAAAAGAAACAAAGGCATGCAATTATGACCTCACAAGCCGTAGGATGCCATGCTTGTGTCGCAACTAGCCTCCTCATTCAACATCATGCCCCTCCATCATATTTTATTTTCAATCTCCATAACTATTCCTTAGATAAAACAAATGGTTCCAAAATTAAAATTTTAGTTTCTATGTTAATAATTTAAATTTTCATATAAATTGAATTACCATTTGTAGCATCTCTAAAAGTCTTTATCACATTTGTTGATTATAAATTATAGAAATAATATCATATATATTTTTATTATTTAAATATCATCATTGTATAATAATCTAATTCTTGGTATGATAAAAAAAAAATCACTATCTAATATCTGATTTCATAATAAAAAGTTCTCAAGAAATTGTGATATTTCCTATTTGTTACATTAACACATTTATTATGATGCAGGCAAGATTGGAGGGCCTTGTCAGACTATCCAATCACACATCAAACACAGTGTAGAATAGGGAAAATTCCAAGGTTAGCAATATCAAGCATAATCAAACTAATGCCTAAACTAATAATGAAGAACAATGGAAAACAACACATAAAATATGAAAGATCTTACCAAACCCTATGCATTCGATGAATCACCTTCATTACACTCCACCATTTTGCTGTAGTATAATACTTGCCGTCAGATTTTACTTAAGTATGCAAATATGGCCTAAAGATAATGTCAAATCAAAATATTGAAGTTTTCAATGATGTCTAAACTTCTAAGATTTTCAGTAGGGTTTGAAATGAGAATGATGAAGTCTCTTTATAGGAAAAGTTGATTTCGAATGACAAGTTGAGATTTGAAAATCAATTAATCGATGGTCATGATTAAAAGATAAGGAATGGAATAGGGTTAGATTGAATTATAAAAAATGAATGGTTGAGATTAAATTAAAAGATAATTTAATCAACGGTGGAGGTTAGGTCAGACAAGGAGGAATAAGGATAGGAATATAGAAGATAAGATCAATACAAAAAAAGAGACGAGTTAGAAAATAAATCAAATCCCTTTTTTCTATTTTAGTGACCAATGACCAATTAAATAATAAAGATATTATGATAACGGAAGAATCATTTTTTTGAATTAAATCATGATTTTAATTCAGAAAATCAAGATATGAAATCTAATTAAATAAAAAAGGATTTATTTAATTAAAAAGGGGAAAAAACTAATTAAATAATTAAAAAAAAAAATAGTTATAGATAATAACAAAAGAATCATCATTTTGAATTAAATAAAGATTTTTAATTCAAAATCAAGATATGAAATCAATTAAATAAATAAAGATTTATTTAATTAAAATAGTTATTTAATTATAGTGGAAAGTGTAAGATTGTCACAAAAAAAGCAACATGTTAGATAAAATCAAATCTAATCTTATCTGAGTGACCAATAAATAATTAGATAACAAAGATACTATCTAATTATAGAGTAATGTGATAAGGAGAAATCATTTTGAATTAAATAATAATAATTCAATTCAAAATTCAAGATATTGGACCAAATAAATTAAATAAAAAGTTATTTAATTAAAGAGAGAAAAGGCTAACAAATAATTAAATAATTAAAAAAATTATTTAATTATAATGGAAAGTGGCATAGGAATTAAATAAATAAACATTTATTTAATTTTAGAAAGAAGATAAGTTTAATTAGTGACGTAATTAAATATCATTTATTTAATTAATCAAAAAAGAATAAAGTTAATGATGAATTAATTAAATAATTAAAATTATTTAATTATGAAGAATGAAAGGGAAAAGGGTGGAAGGATTATGAAGAAAATTAGAGTCACAGACCTAGGACAATTTTTAGTGTCTATTTTTTTCTCCTCTTTGATATAATGCCATTTATTGTATTGTGTCAAAGAAAATTTATCAAAAATATGCCCTAGTGAAAGGGAGAATGACAAGGAGGTAGTGGTATACCCCCTCGAAAGGATAGGCGGGTCTGAAGAACATGAGTGTTCTCTCAACATGGATGAGAGAACTAGAAGATGAAGGACAACATGATAGAGGGACATAGATAAGGGTGGTGAAGATGTCGAAAATAAGAAATGTTAGAGCAAAAAAGATGAATAGTAGCATAGAAGACATGGATGTTAGCATGGAAGACATGGATGTTAAAAGAATATCGAAATCTTAAATACTTTGATAAATACATAATAGGTCTTGCATGAATCATTGGGCATTAAAATGACACAAATGGAAAATAAACACCTTGATATGAGATAGACCAAGGTGTGCAAGGTCACCCACTTGCAAAATAGATAGTCACAAACAAGGAAATGTCCTAGCTCATACTAAGGGTAAAGTTGCCCAAATATTTTTTCCAAGAAAATCCACAAACAACAATCAAAGAAAAAGAGTCCTAAAACATCATCACTCCTCTAAATCCTTCATGGGACATCCTTGAGGAAGCTAGTAACCTGAATCAAAGACAAAACTAAAAGAAAAATGAGAAAAGATAAGCCATAATGTCAGTAGCCAGTGAGAGTGTTTGCCAAAGTTTGATTGTTCGATATTTAGTTGATTGTTCGAGGAATCCTAGTTTCAGGAAAGAGACATATTGTATAATACGTCTAGTCCGATTTTGATCATGCTACCACCTGTATAAGGAAAATGGTGATGTTTGACTAAATGACGATGTCTAAGTTTAAGAAGGATGCATCCTATATAAGACACTCTATTGTTTGGATGACTCGATCATTTTGAGAATTGGTTTGATTTGACTTGATGACCTTATTGGATAGTTTGTCTTGTTGATATGTGACTTGTCTTGATGTTCAATGACCATATGTGTGTTTGATGACAATGTCAAATTTATTTGACTAACGCGATGAACCCTAAAGGACTGATCTAATGTGGCCTTGCCTACATTATAATGTACAAAGACCTCGTAGTTTGGCATGGCCATTGAATTTTTTTTATGGAAAAAGAACCGAGTCATCATTTTATTCAAACAAACCTAAAAGGATTGACCTCATGCCTCAAGGGCACATCAAGAGATGGCCTTACCTAGGTCTAGTCGTAGAAGAAATATAGTTCGACATGATGATGACTGACTGACACAACTGACTCCGACATTGTTTTTTGGATTTTTGAAAGATATCTGAATGTTTTTGGGTTTTCACAAAATTTGATTTTTTGTCTTTTTGAGGTTTTATGTTTTTTTTTGGATTTTTCAAGACATTTTACAATGTTTTTAGAATTATTTTTTCAAGACATTTTATGATGTTTTTGAATTTTTCAAGACATTTGATGATGTTTTTGGATTTTTAAAGGATATTTTACGATGTCGAAACAACAAGTGCAAGTTCCAAATGACATAGGTCGAGTATTTGCCCCCAGTCGGGTATAAGACCAATCGGATGGAATGGGGATGTGGATTTTACTTGATGTCAATCATTCCAAGTAATGGAAAGGACAACCATTTATTGTCAGTGATAATAATTAGGATGGTAAATGATAAGGTGTGTGGATAAGCAGGATAAGTGGTATGAAAGGGGTGTTAGATTGGAATTGTTGGTGTAAATAAAGTCTTGTACCTAGTTAATTCATTACTAGGAGACTTATTTACCCATGTTAAGTTTACTTAGGTCATAGGAAGGAATCTTTCTGGAAGGTGTTAGTTGTCATTATTTGTTGAATTGTAACACATGTGAACCTAGGTAAGTGTGATTAGTTGTCTCATGTCATATGATTAAGGCACTTGTCATAATCCTATGACATCTTGCATCTCACCTTGGCTATATAACCAAGGGGTCTCTCTCATTTGTACATCACAATCATATCATTGAATCATATTGATAAGAATACAATTTATTCTTCTCACATTCTATTCTCTCTCTTTGTGCTTTCCATTTGGCCTCTAGGTCTTGGAAACCATAGCCAATTGTAACATGGTATCAAAGCGAGGTTGGGTTGCATTGGAGAGTCTTTTTCTAAAGAGAGATACCATATTTGGGGAGGTTCCATTTCTGGCTCTTTATTGTAGGTTCAAATCGAAGCTTGTTGGTGCAAATTTGACCTCACATTACGTCTGGAGTGTTCGAGAAAGTCAATTTTTGCTTTTGTTTCATCCAAATCGGACATATGAGGCCAAATCAATGAGGGTTTGAAGCTAAAGAGTGGTTGCTAGATCCAGAAGGTAGCTGCATTTTTGGAGCATTTTGGGTCAAATCTGACCCTGCCATTGCATCTGGAAGGGCCAAAAACTCTAACATCAACTACCAAATTGTCCAAATTGGAGCAGTTTTCTAGTGAGGCAAAAAAAATTTGCCTAGAGAGTTGTACAGCCCCTAGGTCGCCATTATTGCTCAACGGTACGAATTTTCAAAAAATAAAAAATAAAAATTTCAGTTAATTTTTTTTGAATTTTTTGAATTTGTACTGATTAAATGTTTTAAAAATATTTGATTGAAAAATTTAAAAAAATATAAAAGTTTGCAGACAATTTCTATTACTCCCAGTACATATAGTACCATAGAGTACTTGTGTACTCCACAGAGTACTAGGTCCCTACCACATCGCCACGTGGCATGTTGAGACTCATGGCGGTACATACCCGTGGCCCCACCACCATTCACCCGCAGCCAGAACACAAAGCAAAAACTTGCAGGCGAAAAATCAACAAGCAGCGGTTGTTTTAAAAAAACCGGCCAGTCTACAATAAAATTGGCAAAAAAATTCAAGATTCCTTGGAAAATATCAAAATATTCTAATTCCGTTGAAGATTCTATCAAAGATATCATCGACCAACATATTCCATTAGAAATAGAATATTCTTTTTTGACACTCGACAGACCATCAAATTTAATTGCATAAAATGCTTACATCATCCACATGTCAACATGACGTCAACGCTTCTAAAGAAATTTTCACCCCCTCTCCAAGGGAATTTTCAGTTTTGCAAGCGAACTTCAAAGCTTCATAACTTGGTCATTTTTGATCCTTTTTTTGAGCATTTATTATTATTATTTGGGTTAATTTTTCGTACTCTACATGGTGGTGCAATAAAATTTTTGTTTTGGTGTCTAGTTTTTCCATAAATTTCAGATTCTCACAAGTGTTGTTGCTTCGTCCTCATTTTGGGAACTTTGGGATCTCATATCTTACTCCTATGGTAACATTTTTTGGTGCCTTTTTTTGAAAGTGCATGATTTTTTGTGCACTTTTTAGTGGTATGATCATATTGATGTCATTTTGTACCAAAAATTATACTTGATTCTGTGGCCTATTTTGGGCATTTGCATGTACCAAGATCAAATTCCACTTCACTATTTTGGAATGTGGCAACTGTAAACACACTAAACATAAAATTCCAAATCAGATATTGCTTGGGGGGTTTCATGATTGAGTGATTTGGGGGGTAATCTTGTAGTGATTAGTTGCATTCTTTTACTTGGTTTGTGTTCTTGCAATGGGGAAATCACAAATTGAACTCCTAACTCCACATAATTATGCTACATGGAGAAAATAAGTATGTAACTATCTCATGATGAAAGGTCTAATAGGTCATCTAAAAGAAACCATTCATCAACCTATTGATGCTAAAGAATTGGAAAAATGGGAGATTAATCATGATAAAACACTTGGACGCATATGCTCATTAGTCTCATTTGATTGACAATTTCATATTGAATCATGCAAAACACCTAAAGAAGCTTGGGAGACTTTTGAAAAATTATTTGGTAAAATAGATAAGATTAGGGGATATCATATTTATAATGATTTGATGAATCTTGATCCTAAAAGTTTTGACCACATCCAAGACTACATCTCCAAAATCAAGAAATTGAGAACACTGTTGAAAGAATGCAACATTGATAAAGAAGATTTACAGTTGATTTTGAATGTGTTACCTAGGCTTGATCCTAAGTATTTAGTATTTGTTTTTGGCTTTCATACCCATTGAATTTCTATGGGAGCATCATATGTTGATCCTAATTTTGATGACTTTGTAAATCTCCTAATCCAAGAGGAAGCTAAGTTAATGAACATGGGTCTAATCAAGTCTTCCAAGTCACAAGCATTGGTGGCTAGTGAGTCAAAGGTACAAAAAGAATAAGAGAATCTTGATAAGATGCAAAAGAAGAAAAAGAACAAGCCACATAACAAATCAACATCCTCAAAAGGAGAATCATCCAAGAAGGAGAGGCCTTTTTGTGCATATTGCAAGAAGGATGGACATGAAGAATACTATTGTTATAAGAAGAATATTGATGAGTTGAAAAATATTCTCAAAAGGAATCACATTTATTTACCTTTTAGAATGTCTAAATCTTCTTCTCCTTCTTCAAAAAAGTCTAAAAATGACAAAGGTCAAGCATCTACATCAGGAAATAAAGGACAAGCTCTTTGCGATTTTTCAGGTCTAGGATCAAGGAGATGGCTTCTAGATTTAGAAGCATCTCATCATATGGAATCTTCACAATCTATATTCTCTTATTTTAAACATTTTACTATGTCTCCTATTCTAATGGGGATGTTGGGGATGAGACAGGTCATCTTAGAATGAAACATCTACAAACAACAATGCCTTAGTGACTTTAATTTCTTCAAATCACCTCAAAGACACAAACTACCATGCCATAAAGTGGAAAAAGGCACAGTTGTTTCCCCCGTTAATCCTTTTGAGAAAATTACAAGCAGAAAAATAATATATTCAACACATATGCATAGATTCAATTCATAGAATCTAATAGCATGGAAGACAAACTAATGAACACATAGATTTACGTGGGGAAAACCCTTTCGAGTAAAAAACCCCACCCTCCAAAAGATCTAGCCATTGTATTATTCAATAACAAACAGAGTTACAATACAATCTCAGGCTCATAGCCTTTACAGGAGTTACATCTTGTTTCATCTAGAGAATACAAGCAACAATAGTTCAAAATCTTCACAGAACACACAGTGTAGATTAATCTCTTCTCACTAGTCGACTCTCTCTCAGCCAGCCTCTCAGCTAGCCCATCCTAAGGGCCACCATAGGTTCACATATTTGTATATTATGTGTGTCTTAGTGTTCACAATTATAATATAATCTGCATACTACTCAAACACATACACTTTGTAACTGCTCATCTTTTTTTCTATCTCAACCTTTCAATTGTTATATGTTACTTTCAACCAACAGCCATTAGGGTGTATTTAATTACCCCACCGAAAAGCTTCCCTCATATTTGATTGCACTACCCTGCATCATGCATTGGGTTGCCCCTCATTAAAAGGGTTGTCAAGAATGCACTCCGTCAACCATCGAATTGAATCATACATTTAATGCAGAAATATATCACTAATCAGAAATAAACCTTTCGAACAATCAATGTTGATTTACAACAACGATGTAAAATCAACAAATAACATCATGCCATGTGTTAGCACATCATTGGTCTATCTCTCTAACTATCACCCAAATAGACAATAGAACCCTGTGGACCTTTTACCATGCTACTGCTCACCATTCATCATATGCCCGTGGTAAGGTGGTATACACCACACTACTGCACCCTAGCAAGAAGACACCCATGGTAAAGTAGTGACAACCCATTTTCCTGACTGTCGCTGTCAACTGCGCCACCATGGCTTAAAGAACAAGCCTCCATGGTATAGCAGTAAGCATTTGTTGTTGTGCGCCATGTCCATCGTGCTACTGCACTTAAGTTGAAATACCTCCGTGGTGTGGCAGTAAGCCATCACATAACTGCTAGTCAACGTGAATTCCATCATGGTAAGGAGGTAACACTGTAGTACAACTCCAAGACTGGAGGAATCTCGTGGTAGGGAGGTAAGCATCTGCACCAACCGCCATTTCCAAGAATGAAGAAGGATCTTGTGGTACAATGGTACCCATTTGTTCACCCTGACAGTCACCACGCCATCGCCAAGAGTGAGGAAGGGCTCTGTGGTATAGCAATAACATCACCCAACCACCAAACAAAGAGAAGTCTTCCATAGTAAGGTAGTAAACTGCACAACTGCATCATCACCAAAAGCTCTAAGTGGTACATTGGTAAAGACTCGAACAAAAGGAAAACACCAAGTCTTCAAAAGATTTCAAGCCAGCAAGTTGAGGCATATTTTCAAAAAATCACCCACTTAACAAAGACTTACTAGCTTCCTCTAGAATCAAACTCAAGAATCCAACACAGTGCTTCCACACACCAACTAAGACACCTACAACATCCAATATGTCCACTAACTCAGGCAACAACTCCAACCATCCACCATAGGAAAAAGGAATGAGCTAAGGCATATATGCACTAGTTGCAAGAACACAAGCATCAGATCCTACAGATGACAAAGGAAACACATTACCACCACTCCATCATGCTCATTAGCCATATCGAAGCAACACTACAACAACGTCAAAACCCTCAATCATGAACACAACCATGAAGTCATTCTCCAGAAACAAGATATAACATCAGCTAGAACAACAACCAGAAAATTGACTATTCCCATCTAACTGATCAACCCACACGACTGAAAATAGCACCCATAGCTCATGCTAATCCTTCCAATCACCCATACCTTCAAGGTATCGACATTATTAAACTTATTCCAACAACACAACCAACCTATCAACCCCAAATATAAGCACCATGTTCCAACTAGTCAAAGAAGTCTAAACACATACAAGTACTCCCACTACATGTGTAATGCCAAATCTTAAAGATCAATGACATAACAAGTCTACCAATCACAAGACATAGAAAAGAAACTATTTAGTACCAAGGAAATATCCACAATGATATGCACAACCTACAACCAACTGCTACAAGAATCATTTCTCTCAATAGTCTTCCATAGCTCTTCCAAGTTCTCCATATCTGATGGAAGAAAGAGGTACAAGAACCTCCATGTCATCAACCAAGTGACAACACATGACCACAAACTAGTGACCATCGTGTCTCCACATAGAAATATGACATCTAAATTCATATGAGATCGAACATACAGGAAGAAAAACTAGACTAAAGAGAAATAGAAAATCATAACATGTAGCATCCTCCTACATACACTTCTAAATGCTAGTTGTGTCAAGTATGATCTCCTTCACATCCCAAAGGAAAATCCATAACAACACCTAACCATTCAACTTAAAAAATCATGGATGTAAGCCTCTCAAAGAAGATCAAACTAACCCATATAACTATCTCCTACCAGTTCTCATCAAAAGATGATATAACACAAAAGCTCAAGGAGATAATCTATGTTGTCCACCTTCCACTATGAATCCTCTAGAATCTTAAAGCATAAATTCAAGATCCATATCTATGAAAGATAAAACATATCACATATCTGAAAGATATAATGGGCAAATAACTCTCAAATAAAGTTCACCGCTAAGTAGACCAAAGGGAGGAAAAATAAAATTCTCCTCCAAGATATACAAGCCACCATGACTCATCCAAAAGCAATCTCCTCACTGGTCTCTATTGAACTTGTATTCACCTAAGGTGTAGGATACTTATAATTTCAGCTGAAAATAACACCTTTCTCATCTCATGAGAATCATAGCCTCACCTTATTCTCCATGTATCCATGAGCACCAGCAACTGGTCATCTCATGCTAAACTCCAAACTACATTGCTGCACTAAACTTGAAGTTCTCAAGCATATGACCAATGCACCCAAAACACAGAGAATAACTAGACCATTGTCAAAGCTCCAAACATCTGAAACATGAACTTATCATGACATCATGATCTACAAATCCCCCTTAGGAGATACCATGCTTCAAGTGAAGAAACTATGGTCTCAAGAGCAACACAACATGCCAAAACTCTAATGCTCAAGAAAACAAACTCTAAACCAACATCACCTGTCAAGCACCACCAACATCTCAACCAAAGACTCCAAACATCCTCCATGGATCCAGAATATTGCACATCTTCAAATAGTGTCCCTACAAATGCGAAAGAAAACTTCTGCAGAAACAAGATCTAAGAGTCCCTCCTAGAAACATCTGCAACACCAAAGAAGATCATTCACCACCAAGTGATGAATACATAGTCACTGCTAAAGCTCCCACTAAATCGTGACACTGAGCTTTCCAAGCATCATGAAAAAACATCTTCTAATCTAAAAAAAACCTCTAGGTATTGTGAACCCCTAAACCAGCAAATGCACAAGAGCAACAAAACACATTAGTTGTTAGATCATATGCATGCAAACAAGTATGACAGATTCCCCATAAAATCCATCTATTCAAACTAAACTATGAAAATGAAGAACACAATAAACTTGAAACAAAAGAGATTCAATCCTAATTAAGCTAATAGCATGATGATCTTATGGGGGAATTGGTGCCAATGAAGTGTTGCAATTAGTCCTTTCCCAATTCCTAGATAGTGTTGATGGTGTTTTTATGCACTTCACAACACAGGTAATGCATAGATGCCTTACCTCTCTTGAAAGATAGTCTTTCACAATCAAATTGAAGAACACTATCCCAAGGTCTCTCGGATGTCAGGTCATGATAGAGCTTGGAACATATCAGTTGTTTGATGTGATTTTGCTGGAATCACAAGGTGGTCCTACGTGGGAGGTAAGGCATCTACACATTACCTGTGTTTGGAAGTGCATAAAAACACCATCAACAAAATTGGCGCTAGAAGGAGGGCCCAATGGATAAGTTGGATCAAATTGGGTCATTCTCCCCTAAAAGATTCCACCGAGTCCTGAGGTCTACACCCAACAAGGGAGAGTTACAGGAACTTCAACCCCTTACTTGAGCTAAAAGAGCTAAACAAGGGGAATCATCCATCACCGTTCCCACCAAGCAGCTCGCTGCCTTTCCACCTCTGTCTCCTTCACCTTCACTGACAACTCCACCTCCCGCTCATCCAATCTATATGGATTTCCAGGTTACAACTCCATCTGCGCTGAACACTGCCTATCAGCCAAACACAGTCACTAGCCCCGATGCTGTCTCATCTACTGCTGCCGCCCCATCACACCCACAAACCAATCTAGCGCAACCACCTCCACCACCTTTCCCAATGGCATGGCTAGGTAATAACCCATCTCCTCTCACTTTCAACCTCTACCATGATATGCTGAAGAATCCCAAGAATTTATGTACGAAGTTCAACTCTCGGGATCCGCAGGGAACGACTGAAGAACATGTCAAGATTTTCAAAATCACCCTAAAGACCATGTAGATCATATATGAGGATGTATCTTGTAGGCTCTTTCCTTACTCTTTAAGGGAGGAGGCCTTCTATTGGTACATCAACCTACCAGCTAGAACTATCAATACGTGGGATCTTCTGAAGAGTGCATTTCTATAGAAGTTCAAGACCTCAGTCAGTCCTGCAGATTTGTACCGACACTTCATGTCGATTCAAAGGGAGGTGAATGAACCAATTAGCTCATTCAACAATCACTTCCACAGAGTGTACACTCAGCTGCAAGCCCCATATGTTTTCAATGATGCTATTGTCATACCTATTTACTATGCAGCATTGGACAACCTTACTTCAACCTTGGTAAAAAGGATGAGACCACCACCTGCTAGGTTGGTCGATGCATATGCTGAAGTCATCATTTCTAGTATAGATTTGGAACATAATATATCTAGTCCACTACCTTCTCTTGGGAAAACTGCACATTTGGCACAAATATAGGGACTCACGCAAGGCTTATAGCATCAGATGCCTTTGCTGAACCCAGTACCGTAACTGCCTATGGTTCCGCATCCTGGGTAGCCGATGAACCAGGTATACCCGGTCCCACACTACTTGCTGCCCCAGCAGTAACAGTCGCATCCACAACAACCCTAGATGCCAGCATACCTTCAAGTGGAAAAATTTCCACCCACTCACTAGAATCATCCAGTGGCACAGCTTGTGTTCCTTCAGAATGGCACACCACAACCAAACAACACCAAAAAGGATAGAATTGACCAGCTTACAGAGATGATCAAGAAAATGTCAACCAAGATGACACACTTAAGGAATCAGAATAACCAGCTACAGATGTTGCAAAAGAGCATCCAGACCAACCTTAATAGGGAAAATCAAGATCACCGTGAAAATCGGGACAATCAAGATGTTGGTACGTCGTCAGGGCAGAATTATGACAGGAATCAGAACTTGGATCAGAACTTCGACAAAAGACCCTTCCAGAGGCAAAACCAGACATGGAATACATGCCCCAAGAATGGTGGCGTTCCCATGCCTCTTGATTAGCCTAACAAAAATAGTAATGAAAACCCTGTGAGTGAAGTTTACTTGGTAGAGGCTACTTTATTAGGTTGGTGCCACATACACAAGACAAGCCACCATTCTGAATTAGATTGTTTGGAATTTCAAACTACAACCGAGATTTTCCAAGTAGAAGTTCATAATGTCGTTGACAATTCGAGATGCAGAGACATTGTCCCATCTAATCCATATGATTCTTCGGTGTTGGTGCTAAACCAGGCCCCTTTCCCAAAGGTAGAATGCAACACCCCCAAACTGGATAATGCTAATTCAAGCAACCATGATGTGGCAAAAGAGGTAAGTTCTGAAATCCCTTTAGCCTAGCTTTTTGATTCAGTAGATAATGGTCCCAAAGATGATGAAGAGGAGCCTAGGGAAGACGAAGTCCAGATGTTTCACCAGCGGACTACCCCTTACAACCTTAGAAATAGACAAGCCAAAGGCCATGTTGGAGGTCCTTTCACGACCTCCACCCTACCAAACAATTTCAGCACCCCTCCTAATCTGAGTGTAAACAATAATTTGGGTTTCCCACTTACACCCACATGATATCTTAGCAGAAATAAACAGCAAAACAATGGCCAAAACCCAGCCACCAGCCCCTCCCAAAATGCTTCCCATGATCAAGAGATTGAGCAAATGGGGGAGTATATTGCCAAGGAATTCAAGAAGGTAAAGCTAAGTGTGTCGACTTTCGAACTCCTAAAGGTGCCTGCTATCTGGAATGCCTTTTTCAGAATGATAAATGGCACTCCATCACGAGAGTTAGCTCAAGAAGTTTTGGTAAATAAGGTTTCCTTTAGCGATCAACCAAGTGAATCGGTGGTTAGACAAATCTATAATAGTAAGGCTGACTCGCCAGCAGGTCAGCAGACAAGCAAGTAGCCTGACAGGGCAGCTAATCAGATACCAACCCAAAACAAGGGCAGCAAAAAATATAAAGGCCAAGTCGCTCAGGTGGATGTTTCTGGGGGGTTGTTTCAAGGTAAATTCGAGACTCCTCCCTTTCTAACCACCATCCGTGTGTTCAAGAAGAACCTCCACAATTGCCTGCTTGATTTAGGAGCCTCAACCAATGTCATGCCCCTGAGCATGTGTAAGGCACTTGGGATAACGCCAACTCCTTCCTGGTGGAAGGTAAAGAAACTTGATAAAACTGAAATCAACATAGTGGGGGAGATCAACAGGATACCCATGCAAATTGCTACTCATCCTCGGATCCAACAAACTATCGACATACAGGTGGCCGATATCCCGGATATCTATGAAATAATCCTAGGCAGGGATTTCATGAGAGAATTGAATGGATACGCTGCTACGGATTACTCCCACATGTGGCTACCATGGAAAGGAATGCCCAATCAGATCTAGATTGACAGAGAGCCATGGATGAAATTTATGATTACCGAATACAACAACATGAACGAGGTGTGGTATGCTAAAACCAGTTTGGGGAATTATTCCCCACTGTCATATCGGGATGAACAGGAATACCCTGAAGATGAGGGAATGAGCAAGGTCTTCCTTGTGCTATGCAACCCACTTGCTAATTTGAGCAATGCTCCTCAAAGCACTGAGGTTCTCATCGAATCTAATGATGAAGAGTTGGGAGAGAATGACAACCTATGACTGCTCAATGGTTTCTAGGACTTCATGGAGAAGTGCGTCAAGGACCAACTTAGTCTGGGAACTTGAATGAATTTACAGGAGCTCTTGCTCCCTAACTAGTGTCGTGTACACAATGCTGCTCACTCAAAATTTGACTGTTGTCTGTGTCAAATGGCAATTGAACATGTTAAAGGGCAGGCCACTCCGATGGAAAAAATTGGATCAACATTGCATGAACAAACGTATCCTGTCCCTGCACCCCTTGAAATGGTCACTGAAATGAAAGCTCCATCGAAGGTAGGAGTCAAAGCCACCAGGGCTATGCCCAAGGATTCTCTGGAATTCTGGATGTTGCAGTTCGACAGTTCTAAATCCAAGCACGGAGTTGGGGCAGGTTTCAAATTGATCAGCCCCAAAGGTAAATCATACTTTTCTACTCATAGGCTTCAATTTTATTGTACTAACAATGTAGTAGAGTACGAGGCCTTGGTCTTGGGCCTCTTAATGGCATTAAGGAAAGGTGCCGAAATGCTCTTAGTGTTTGGAGATTCAGAGCTAGTCGTGAAGCAGGTCAAGAAACGGTATTCCTGCTATGATCAAAGACTCACTAATTACTGGCACCACATATGGGATTTATTGGAAGGGTTGGATGCATTTAACCTTCAATTGATCCCACGCGCACAAAATCATACTAAAAATGCCCTGGCACAGACAATAAGTACACTACAGCCATTATCCCTATCAGGCCTTAGAAGATTCACGGTGGAGCTCACCTCTATCCCGTTAGTGCTGGACAACGTGGCTAATTTCTAGGTATTCAATAATGATAAGCATATTATGGATTTCATCACCAGTTCAGATGTGTTTGCTGCACAGATAATCAACGAGGTCGAACCCCAAGAGGCTGACCTGGATATAGAAGGGATCATCAACTTGAAAACCAACACCATCCCTAGGGGAATGGTTCAATTAGAGAAAATCTTTGACCTTGATCAATTCAGAGATCAAGACCAGCAAGCTAAAAAGGATACCATCAGTGGCCAATGTGACACTTACAATCTAGGCACGGCTGGAGATGCCAAGAATGTGTTCATAGGTAAGGTATGCGCTCATGAGAAAAAAAGGGGATAATCAAAGCTTTGCAGAAATATCATGATGTCATAGCATGGAGTGATGATGATCTCAAGACATATGGCATGCCTATCATCACACACACTATCCCTCTTAGGCCAGATGCGAAACTGTTCCAGCAGCGACAGTGCCCTATCAACACTCTATTGGAGCCAATAATATATAAGGAAGTATAGAAGTTGCTATCAGCCAGGATCATCTTTCCGGTCATACACTCTATGTGGGTAGCAAACCTGGTTCCTATCAGAAAGAAAAATGGGGAAATTAGATTATGCGTGGACTTTCGCAACCTGAACCGGGCTTCAGAAAAGGACAACTATCTTGTACCCTCATTAGACGAGGTGTTGCAAGTAGTGAACAACTCCTAGATGATGTCCTTTCTAGATGGATATTCAGGATATAACTAGGTTGTGGTGCAGTATGAAGATCGACACAAGACAACATTCACCACTAAGTGGGGAACTTTCACATATAGAAGAATGCCCTTTGGGCTAATCAACGCTGGCGCCACCTTTCAGTGCACCATGGATATCGCGTTTAAAGACCTAATCGACAAGTGCATCATCATTTACATGGGTGATTTAATAGTATTCTCAAAATAGCAGGGTAATCACATCACTGACTTATGTAAGGTCTTTGAGAGGTGTCGTGCATTTGGGGTCTCCCTTAACCCAAGGAAGTGCATCTTTGGGGTCACTGAAGGGAAGCTCCTTGGACATGTCTTGTCAGAGTGAGGAATCTCTATTGACCCTGAATGTATCCAATCCATCATGAAGATACAGCTACTAGGCAGCAAGAAAGAATTAAAGTATTTTTTCGGAAAGATTAACTTTATCTGGAAGTTCACTACAGGCTTCACGGAGATAGTCAAACCACTCAATGCCATGCTAAAACAAGACACTAAGGTCGAGTGGACTCCCGAAGCAAAGCAAGCCTTTGAGGAGATCAAGAAAGCAATTGTTGACACCCTTGTGCTAGTCAGCCCCAATTACCTAAATCCTTTCTATGTATACTCCTTTGCTTCGGATCATTCCTTCACAGTATCCTGACGCAAAAGGATGATGAGGGAAGTGAGCATCCAATTACCTTCATGAGTGCCCCCTTGAAGGATGCTGAACTACGCTATCATAACATTGAAAAATAGGCTTATTCCCTTGTTAAGGGAGTCAAGAAGTTCCAGCACTATATCTTACACAACAAGGTTTTTGCCATAGTTCCCGACCCCGCAGTGAAAATATTGCTTATGCAGAATGAGTTAGGGGAACGAAGGGAAAATTGGATCGTGGTGCTATAGGAATATGACATGGAAATCCAGCCAATGAAGTTGATAAGAGGGAAAGCACTTGCTTGAACAATGGAAGAGGTAGTTATTGGCACTGGACCTGAACTCACAGTAGAACAGTACTAGTTGGAGGATGTCTCGCCAGGAGAATGGTATGATGACCTAGTGTACTAATTGTTGAATCATAAATGCCTGCCTCATCTCTAGGGAGTCCAAAGGTGAGCCCTTAGGCTGAAAAGTAGTAGCTACATGCTATAGGGCACCATATTATACAAGAAGAATCATGAAGGGTATCTATTTGAGATGCCTGGGTAAGGAGGAAGTCGATCACATTCTTAGGGAATTCCATGACAAGTTCAGGACTGGTCATGGTTCGAGTCTACCAACTGCACACTAGATATTGAGAGCTAGGTTTGATTGGCCCACCATTTTCAAGGATGCTCACAATCATGTTCGTACCTATCACAGATGCCAGACTGCTATTGCCAGGGAAAGAAATGTTGTTATCCCATTGTAACCTGTTCTGGAGGTAAAACCTTTCATGCAGTGGGGTCTCAACTTCATTGGTCATAAGCCCTCCATCATCTGCGAGACACAGGTACATTCTAACCACTTCTTATTATTGCACTAGATGGACAGGATCAATAACTTGTAGGCAATGTACAACTAAAGTAGTAACCAATTTCTTAGAAAGTTTCATTTTGAATCATTTTGGTTGCCCATATGCTATAGTATGCAATAATGGCCTTGCATTTTCTTCATTAAAGTTTACAAGTTGGGCCTTTGACTATGACATCGCCCTTAAATTCTCATCCAATTATTACCCTCAAGGAAATGGCCTTCCTGAGTCTACCAACAAGAACTTGATCACAGTGATCAAGAAACTGCTAGATAGGAATCCCAAGGATTAGCACACCCAACTTCATTTTGCCTTATGGGCGGATTGCACCCATCACAAGGCTACCCTAGGGAATTACCCATACCATCTATTCTATGGCTTAGAGCCCATCTTTCCCATACATTTGAAAATCTCGACCCTCCAGTTTATCAATGACTTTTATGAACGAGGAGATCGCAGAGAAGCTCGACTCATCGAGCTGCTGCACCTTGAAAAAATATGAGACCCTGTAATTGAAAATTTCACTAAACATTAGGGCATAGTCAAGAGATGGTTCGATCGTCGAGCCAAAGTGAAGGTCTTCCACATTTCCGATCTAGTCCTTTACTGGGACAAGGCCCACAAAAAGAAAGGGGGACACAACAAATTTGACAAGCTTTGGCTTGGCCCCTTTCAGATTTCTGAAATCCTTGGAGATAATGCCTTTCGCCTAAAGACTCTCACTGGTGAAGATGTCCCATTTCCTATCAATGGGTAGCACTTTAAGCATTACTTCCAGGCCTGATCTCTTTAGAGCTATCCATGTAGATACCTATACATAGGTTAGAATAGGTTTTCTGGTTTACCGTTTGTTTTTTCTCACTATCCCAACTATTTTGTCTTAATTTTGGGAAGAGCCTCCCTATTTTGCTGTGGTGGTCATGCTTGGCCTGACATGCGGTTTTCCCTACTGCTCGCTCTTATGCTATTCTCTAGATAAGCCTTCATTCCCTATTACTAACCTTTGAAAGCTCCTAAGCATCGATTTTCAACTTTCAGACTCTAAATTAACCTAGGATGGATGTCCGCTTGAATCCCCTACATTTTTCATGGAGGCCACAAAACACATCTTAAATATTTCCAAAGAATGGTAGGGTGACTACTGGGAAGTGGGGATAAGTGAAAAATATAAAGTCTGCTCTAGTGACCATTGCGATTCTCAAGCCCATTGTGAGCTTCAATGCTCCCGTGGTTGAACGAAAGAAAAAAGAAAGTGATAAAAAGAAATATCCAGCACAAGCAATAAATAAATTGAAAATAACAACCGTATGGATGTGCGAATATCTCTACCAGGGCTATGGACACCTGGCTAGCAGTAGAGTTATGTTCGTGAGGTCGTAGCGACAACTTCATCAGGGCTATGGACACCTGACTGGCAGTGGAGCAATGTCTAGGTTACTTTTTGGGTTAGAAGAACTACGTAGCTTATCGCCCCCAACCAGTGGTTATTCATGCTCTCTTTGAGGAAAGGAAATGAACTCACCATGCACACACCTCCATGATGCTATGGAAGTTTGATTCAATCCCACCTTCTTTAAAGTATTCTTAGTTCAGTGTTGAAATTCAGCTTCGGTTTGCGAAACTAGATATCATGGATTCAGAATGAATATTTATCTCTAGAACACCGGGAGTGTTTTCCCAGCAGAGTCGCCATTTGTTGTGCCTTTTTGTATACACGCCCCATTTAGAATGGGGACCCTCTCTTCCCTCTTTTGCTTCCCGAGCCCTTTTTGCTTTGCCTCATTTTGCATGCCCAAGTTTGTCTCCTAAAAGGTCAGCACGTTCCCCAAAGTCATATTTTAAGCTTGACCAAAATCACCCCTTTAAAAAATGTTAAATCTGGGGTTAATTCAGGTTTTCCTTGTTGAAATGCCCTTTTTGGCATTCGTGGCTCCTTTTGGGCTCGGACCCCCGGGTTTCCCCTTTCGGGTTTCCATTTTGGGTTTGCTGTTTCCAGCACCCGGCGTCTAACATCTTTCCAGACCTCAGACCCCGGATGCCGGGTTTCCCCTTCTGGGTTTCCTCCGACACTTTGTCGTTTCTCACAATCGTGGCGAGACGTCTTCCCGGCCACCAGACTTCGAACCTCCTGCCGCTGTCTATGAAATTAAACTCACCAACCTTTTGATGCTGTATGAAGGAATTAATTGCAGCAATTAATGGCAAATTTGGCTATAAAATCAGATTTTATGCCTGTCATTTTCATCCGGCTGAGTGATAGAATTTCGAAGAGCTCCAGCGCATCTGGCATTTCCAGCCTCCGAATCCGAGCTCAGTTTTTTGACATTTTCTGTGCAGCTATTAGAAATTTCTTCAGAATTTTGAGGTATGCCTACTGTTCATTCCCTTGTTCTTCATTTTGTCAATTTCCGAGCCTTAAATGAAGTAAAACATAAACCATGTTAAAATCTAGTAGGTGAAGGCCTTCCCATTAAAACCCACATGTTAAAAATGTAAAAATCAATCATTTAAGTGGCCAAATTTCAATTTAGAGCTGGACCACATCGCGGTTGTTCTTCAGAATAGTAGCTAACATCTCTTGGGCCTAGGCTCTCCCACGACCGTCCGCTCAAACTCATGCGGAAAAACCCACATCGGACCCCGGCCTCTAGATTGTCCCTCTCGGGTTTTCGTTGCACCCCCGCCTTTTTATGTGGCCTGTGTAGACCGGCTTCCCGAACATTGAACCCTAGTCACACGAAGTCTATGTCAAAACTCAGAAAACATCAAAAATCGACGAACATAAAAAATTCATCTGGATCCCATGTCCCGGGATTCCGTCCCTGGGATTCCATCCTAGTTTCGCTGTTTCCAACGACCCGTCTCGAACGTCTTTTTGGACCCCGAACTCTGATACTTTGAAGTTCAACCCAAACTTTTCAAAGCAACCAAAATCACATTTTGTCTGAATCCCGTGTCCTGAGATTCTATCCTAGTTTCGTTGTTTCCAATGGCCCGTCTTGAACGGCTTTCTGGACCCCAGACTCCAATACTTTGAAATCCGACCCAAAATTTTTGGAGCAACCAAAATAACATTTCATCCGGATCTCGTGTCTCGAGATTCCATCCCCGAAGTTTCGTTTAGCTTTGACCATTTTATACGGCCGTCTCGAGACATCTTTCCGAGTCTTGAGCCCCAGTCACCTTTTGCCCAAGTCTATCCAGATTCTGACTCCCGGATCGCCGCTTGCATTCTGTCGTTTCCAACCGCCGACCTGAAATAGCTTCTTGGCCATGGCTGTTCGAGATCTGGATCCTGGATCTCAAAAGTCCTTGTCCTCTGTGCCATTTCCAATGGCTACCCTGCAGCTAATGCCCGAACTCCCAACTGAGGGATCAAATGACCTCCAAATCCAAAATGGATTTCGACCCACTTGCTAAAATTAGGTCTTCCTTCACAACAACCTTCGAATGACCAAATCCAACACTAGGAAATGCCTTTGGGAGTTCCATCCTCAATTTTCCCTTTCAAGTGGCATTCTGCCAAGGGAATTTCGGCCCTGGGAACCCGGTTTATTTGCCTTGCTTGCTAATGAGGAAGTACCAGCTGTTACGGGCTTATTGAACATAAATAATGATTACAGAGCTAATCTTGATGTGCAGGGACTTACCTGGATCTATTTTATCATGATTATTGTTACTAATTCACGTCTATTATGTAGAATTTATGGAATCCGGTGTAGAAACTTCTGATGCCTCCAAGGAGAAAGGGAAGGGAATAGCCAAGACACCTCAAGGCAAGGAGGACAAAGATTAGATGAAGTAAAAATTTTAAGGTGTCCCCTTAGAATCCAGGATCACCACTCTATGGAGGGATGTTACAGATACAAACATCAGTTAGGTAGACATTGATGAATTTATATGAAGAGTCAAGATAAATCCAAAGACGGAGAACACAAGATTAATAAGGAGCAGCGAAATCGCTAAAGCTGTAGGCTTCCTACCAGACTTGGTTGCCCCTGAATTAGTAATGGCATGTGTGGAAGCATATCAACATGAGACCCGCACTATAGTGGACCGAGATGGGAATGTCCTTAGAGATATGTCTCCAGCAGGTATAACAACAGCCTTCCACATTCCTACCTTTGAGAGCATGGAAATCACCACTATGGAAGAATGTAAGGAGTTATGGGAACAAGACTCGTTGAAATGTAAAAAGCTCATCAATTAGTATTGGTTAAAAGACAAGCGAGGTAGTGCCGACAAGCTCCCTCAGGAGCTTTTTCACAGTGATTTATTTGAAAATTACCACGACCTCGTAACCCTGCTAAGTTGGGTTATGGGCCTTCCTGCTGCTGCCTTCTTCTAGGAGTGGATGTTCTACTTCATAGAGCAAATCCTTTGTGAAGACGCTGCCTTTGACTGGGGAAAGATAATCAGTGATCGCTTCCACAAAAAATTTACAAGTGTGAAGAAGACCACCAAGTTCTTCATGACCTCCTACTTGGTGTACTCCCTCATCAATTGGTGGCACTATCAAGGATTAACCATAGTACCTAGTGAGGCTTCGGGGGTAGAACTGAAACCATATGATAGTATCCTCAATTGTAGTTTCAAAACTTCAAAAGGGACTACTGCAGGGTGAACAACACCTTCATTGCATATATTATCCGGCTACTTGGAGGATATTTTCATAAGAGGATATCCCATAGTGCCAGGACCCTCCTCAGGCAGTACGCCTTTTGGTATATTCAGTTCCCTAAGTTCACCTGCATGCGCACTCAAGGATTCACGGAGAGGCCAAACAAGCTACCATGGTACCCAAATGACCGGATCATTCCATTGGAGCTGACCCGACAACTACGACATATTCATAGCATCCTGAGCAATAAGCATTTGGCGGGCCCATCTTATCCCATTAACCTTGGTCAAGTGATGTATAAGATCCACACCTCCTAGTGTGCAGGATATTCAAAGAAGGAGTTAGCCGAATATAACTTCAAGCAATACACAACGCAGCCTTAGATGTACCCTTATGGACATATCAGGAAGGCACTGGGACATGGATACGCCCACCTCCACAACATCGAGGACTTTGGGGCCAACTGAAAAGATGATCTCGAGGTACGATTGCGGCATTACATGCGCATGACTATCTTCTATATACAAAGGGTGAACTTGTGGCCAGTTCTAGATAAGCTAGAAGAGGATAAAAGCATGATAGTGGATCCCGGATACGAGGTCGTTGCCAATCTACCAGTGCCTATAATTGATTGGGATGAATAGGAGGTTGATGACCTCGATGTACTCATCTGGCCCATAGAGGTTCGAATAAGGGCATGGGTCGATCAGAAGGTGGAAAAACTGAAACAATAAGGAGTCACCTTAACATTTAAGGGACTCAAGAGTGAGCCTAGTGGCTCTGATGGTGGGGTACCTACTGCAACAATTGGGGAAACCTCCAAAACCCTGCCATCAGTTAAAACCAAGAAAAGAAAGGAAGTTGGTGGGGGAGGATTAGTGCCAAAGGTCTACGCCCGAAAAGCTTCGGATGGTGATCCATCCAATAAGAAAAGGAAAACAACTGGGGGTGCTGAGAAGCCAATCATGACCAAGGACCTGCTCCTTTAGGGAAGAGAGGAAGAAATTGACCTACCAAGGTCCCCGTCTACTATAGCTGCTACCGCTATCACCATCGCCCCACATGCTTCGCTTGCAGTTTCTACCTCCTCTCCACCTGCAGTGGACATTTCTGTCCACCTTGCTTCCACTTCCCCAATCTTGCAGGTTATATCAGTGGATTCATCTTCCACCACTACCTTGCCGACCGCCTCTTCCTCTATGTCCCCTTCCCTTCCTTCCATTTCCATTGCTGCAATGCATGCCCCTAGCCTTTTGAAATCCTTCATGAAATACATGCAGAATGTGTCATCCGAGCTTTCAAGGATGTGCACAAGTCTGCTAGTACAAGCTGCAATAGTCCAAGCTATGGCCAATGCTCCAACTCTCCCTTGCCCAGCTGAACCACCTAGAATGGAGGCAACCATGCAAATTTCTGAAGAGCTTGAGTAGCAACAACTAGAGGCTACAACAAGGCCATAAAACCAAGAGTTTGAGTATCATGAACACCCACTATTCGAACGCCTGGAAATTGATGAGGTATCCTATGAGTCCTCTAGCGAGAGCAGCGAGGAGCTAGACACTGAATTTATCAAAGAATCAAATGACCTCGAGCTTAATGCAGAGTGGAGCAAACAAATCAAGGAAATTGAAGATAAAGAGGCCAAGGATCGACTCACATGTGAAGAGGAAACTGCTGCTCTAGAGACCAAGGGCAGCAAGTCTCCAATTGAGAAGTTTGACCAAACCTTGGAGCATGATGAGCAAGAATCCCTCCATGAGGAAAGACCAGAAGGGAATCCCGAGGAGCATGAATAGGGGCAGGATGAAGAAAAGGGGGATACTGAAAGGAAGGATCCCTCTGATGAGCACCCACGCACCAAGTCTCCCCTTAAGCATATGTCACTTGAATATGACTCCGATGAGGGGAAGGGAGATACAGAAACCGAAAAGAAAGCTCTTGTTGTCTGAGCCATTGAACCTGAGAGGAAAGACAATGAAAGTAAAGGTGAACCACCTATAAAGGAGCCCCAAGTACCTGAGTGGCTGCAGAGGTAGCTAAATCAGAAGACTCCCACCTTGAAGGATCCCAAGGCAAGGCTGGAAGCCATCATGGCCAGAGCACAAATAAGCACCAAGAAGAAGGAGATGAAACCAAAGATTAGATCGAAGGTAACCATGGATGCCTCGGGATCAAGGGCGGTGCAGATAGTGATGCCGGTGGTTGGAGAGCAAGGTATAGTTTATAACGTCTCCACCATCAATTTGGGAATGGCCACGAGGGAGCAAAAGGTTGATCACCTCCAGGAGTCGATCACCACAGTGGTAAACCTTATCCAGTAGGATAAGATTTCAAAGGAGGACCTCAAGGAACAAGTGGCCGATCTAACGACCTACATTTAGTAGTGGTCATCCCTGGATGAGCAGCCCATGACGCCATCCACCCCGCCTTAGCTGCTATCCCAGGAGTAGATTAATAAGTTAGAAAAGAGAAGAAACTTAGACAAGACTACGAAAAAACTGGTTCTGGCAGGTCTTAGACATGGCAAACACGGGCATCAATTTGGTTGTCCGGATAGCAAATAAGTTCCCTAAAGTGCAAAGGACCCTTGAAGGTACGAGGCAGATTTGTGAGGAGTTCCCAAGGAAGTACAAGGCAACCTATCCAAAGATCGAGGCCATACTCACGTTGCCAGGCTAGGTCTGGGAGAAGGACCTGGCCTTCAAGGACGATGACCACTGGTTAGTAGATGTTTGGAAGTGAGATTTCAATCACAAAAGGAAAAGGCTCAAGTAGATCATTAAGCCGATAGCGCCAGACATCGAATGGGCTAGGGATTCCAGAGAGGAGTGCTCTCGGTACATCAAATTGATAACGAGGTATGAACTACCTGCAGCCGAGATTGACCTTGAGAACATAAAGCCCTACTTCTTGAAAATCATGGAAGATGTGATGTCAATTGAAGTCACCATGGACTTCATGAGTTTTGCAGCCCGTGCCTTCATGCAGTCAAAGCTTTTCAAGGATAGTGCAGCCAAATATGAAGAGGACTGAAAGAAACTTTTTAGCAATTCCCAAGAATGGAGCTACCAAGTGCTATGATCAGACATCATGGAGATGGATAAGCTCCAGCCACTGATCCTAAACTTCCTAGAGTATGTAGCATTGAAGAAGTGTGAAGGCAACCCTATCATCGATGAAGAATTCCTCAAAGAATAGCTATAGCAAAGGAAAAATAGTTAAAGGACAAAATTGCTACAGTATTGTCACTAGAAGACGAAATAGGGAAAAGACAAGAATGAATTTATAAATGTAATATATCTGGGGGTAGGTGAAACCCTATTGTAAAGTGAATCTTGGCCACACAATAGAATCGAATCTTGGCCACACAATAGAATCGAATCTTGGCCACTCATTTTGTTTTTTGAAAGCTATAAATAAGTCTCTCCTCCTCTCATTTTGAGAGAGTTGAGTTGTTGTAAAGACATGCTGCTGAAATTATAATAGAAAATACAGTCATTTTCTGGTGTATTTCTGGGTTTCTCCACATGTTTCATGATTCTTCTCCATTTAGCTAGAACTTTTCTTTTTGCTGCTTTAGTATCCTTAGATTAACTTTAATAGAATTAGTATGTTGTCTCTGGTTTTGAAGATTGTTGTTGTGTGTATGCTTTCCTCATCCATACTTTTGGTCATTTGTTGCTAGTATATGACTATGTAAAGTTAGCCTGGGCTTTAATCTCATTGTTTCTCATTAAGCTTTATCTTTATTTGTGTTTCCATGGAAAATAAATGATGAATATATGTAGTCCTTAGAAGATAGCATAGATTTCATGATATTGTGAAAATTCAGATTAAGAGAAATTCTTTTTAAGGAAACTATCCATAGCGGGAACCTCCATGATCATTGTTCATCGGTAGTTATAGGTCCAGGAACCATCCTTCTTCCTCGCCCTTTTTTTTCTATTTTTTTTTAGAAACAACTTGTGCTAAAGTTCGTTGCACATTGTAAATCCAAATCCGACGAAACAATGGAGTCCAAGACTGCTGTTTGAACCTACAGTAGGGTATAGTAATTCCATACCCACCGAACTCCATTCACTGACCCAATTCTTTTACAACTTTGACCACATAAGACCGCCTTGTGATTCCAGAAAAATCATATCAAACAACTGATATGTTCCAAGCTCTATCATGACCTGACATTCGAGAGACCTTGGGATAGTGTTCTGCAATTTGATTGTGGAAGATTGTCTTTCAAGAGAGGTAAGGCATCTACGCATTACCTGTGTTGTGAAGTGCATAAAAACACCATCAACAAGTAGCAATGTTGATTCATTGAGAAATGGTCAAATCTCCAAAGAGATTTGAGCATAACCTTGTTGCAAATCTTGAAAGATGATTGATGGTTGATTGAAGTGGGCAAAATTGGCTCTCAATTTGAAGAGAGTAACTTTTCATATGATTGTGGATGAAGATGGATTTGAGTATAGTAAGTTTACTCAAATTGTGGATGTTTGAATTAGAGGAAGAGTCTCTCATTTATAGATTCCAATCTTGGAAGAATGAGTGAAAATAATTAATGTGGGATCATTCAACATCCAATGGCCAAGTGCCACTTGTCAAGATGTGAATGGTTGAGGAATGAGCACATTTTGGTCAATGTACATGATAAATGCCATTGGATTCAAATTTGAATTTGTGAGATGACATGTTGTGGGGAGAGAAGAATGGAGTTAATGTCACTTGGCTCAATGCACAAGGACATGTAAGAGGTCTCAAATGCCTTGTTGGAAGGACCAAGCTCACTTGGCCTTTTTGAATTCAAATGAGGGAATATTCCCTTTTGATGCTTTGTGAGGGAAAATAGAGAATTAAATAAATCAAAGTAATTGAATTATTGTGCAAGTTGCATTCTCTAGAGGATTTTAGTGAGAGAGATTAGCTTAATCAAGGTTTGATTAAATTAATGAGGAATTAGGAGATGTGACAATTTAGACTTAAATTTATGAATTGATTTAAATCAAATTGAGAGGAAATGATTAATTTAATAAATGATTTTGATTTATTTAACTAAGGAGGAATATGTTAGATTAAATTAAATAATGTTTTAATTTATTCAATTTAATAAGAGGACTTTAGAGATTTAATTTAAATAAAATGAATTATTTAAATGAAAAGAGAAAGATGATTAATTAAATTAAATTGATTAATTTAATCACTAGAGGAGAAAGACCTAATTAAATAAATAATGATTTATTTAATTAAGGGATGAAAGGTGTTGATAAGCTTAGAGTATGATTTAAGATGAAACAATTTTAGTAGGATCAGAATTAGGTGCATGCATATTTTATGTGTCTACATTTTTCCCCTCTTTGAAGCAATGTACTTGTTGCATTGATTCAAAGAATAAACTGTTGTGATCAAAGTTCAAAATTTCTCAATTTTTCAGATGCCCCACTATTGCCCCAGTGGAAGGATTACCCTGGTATACTGCCCCCTCCAGATATTGAGCGGAAATGTATGATTTTCCAATCGAGATCGCGATAAAATGCGAGAGGAGTGGTTCTATTGATCAAAGGATGAAAGATAATTATTTGATGTAGACAATTCTAATGATGTATAGACAGTCATTGGCCATGGGTAGCCTCGTGTATATTTTGATACAACACACTGATTTTACATAGAAATGTTAGTAAAGATAGAAGAATAAGAAGAATAAGATGGATGGAAGGAGGATCCACACAAGTTCACATTATTACCGATGATGATGATTTGCATTGCTTACCAGGAATTGGGATATTCAAAGGGTCAATTACTTTATGTTTGATAACACACATAGGTAAGATGCATCAAGGTATAAAGGACCAGGATGGCATTGTACCTAGTGTGATGGACTTTGACTCGACAATCAGATAGGAGTATTCTTGTTTACACTTGACATACGAAAACCTTACTAGGACGAACCTAATAAAGCTAGTATTCACCAAGTTATTTTACAAGAATATCCAACAAGCATAGCAGATAAAAAAGATAATGATCACTGCCCCATTCCTTTCTCTCTAAACCTATTTTGTTTAGGCATCATCGAGAGGTCCTTGAAATGAGTGCCAAAATAAGATAAGTCAATAAAAGACCAAATAAAGCAAACCAAACAAGCTAATGTTATTCATACTGCTAGCCAAGACTAACTACTATGGGGTACCTAATGCTTATGTCCATCGTAGGAAAGCTTCATCCTAGGACATGTTGTGATCAGGGTTTTGATGGGACTGATTTGGGTGATAAGTTATTGATATTCTGAGTTGACCAACTTGCTTGCTTACTGACTTAGACCTTCAAGACTCTGACGATTAGAGCATTCACTTTTAAATCTGCTAGACTTGCTTCTAACTGACTCACCAAAGGGTGAAGGTGATGATTGATTTTATTATGATTGATAAAATTCATGGGTGAAAGCAAGATGAAATGGATGCACCATTTTGGATTTTCAGATATTTTGAGGTTGTTTTTGGTATTTTCAAGATTTATGAAAGTTTTTGGATTTTGTGTCTCGAGGGCCAATTCAAGATTAGCCTTGCCTATGCTCAAGCTCAGAGATGATGTAGTTCGGATGACAACTGACTTGACTATTGATGAGATAGATGGGCAAACAGATTGCCATTGCGACGAACACTTAAAGAAATGACCTAAAATGTAAAATAGATGGGCAAATGGATTGCCAATGTGACAGACGCCTAAGGACTAACCTTAACTATAAAATAGATGGGCAAATGGATTGCCAATGCGATGGACACCTAAAGGACTAACCTAAGATGCAGAATTAGATGGGAAAATGGATTGCCAATGCGACAAACACCTAAAGGACTGACCTAAATGTCTCGGGGGATTATCAAAGATCAACCTTGCCTACGTTCAAGCTCAGAGACGATGTAGTTTGACAAGGTGAAAGACTGACACGATTCAATAATGATTTTTTTGGAGATTTTCTGATATTTTGACATGTTTTTGGATTTTTTGAATGATTTGGATGTTTTTGATTTTTGATGAATTTTTTGAATGTTTTTTGGATTTTCACATGATTTTGACAAGTTGGAGGTGGATATGCATGACGATATCATTACTCTGCTTTGGGATTTTGTTGAAAAACAAGATTAATGTTGATCAATTGGATTGATGGATTGATTGTTTGACTAAGTGTGTTAAGTCAAACAAAAGTGATAATGCACTTGTAAACTCTAGGAAGTTGTGTTATCCTAAAGTAAAATTGTACAAAAGTGGATGGTTTTGACTAAGTGTGTTAAGTCAAATGAGGTGATTATGGATTTGATAATTTGGCTAAGTTTGTTAAGCCAAACAGAGATGATAATGAACTTGTAAACCCAAGGAAGTTGTGTTATCCTAGAGAAAAATCGTGCACAAGATGATGGTTTGACTAGGTGTGTCAAGTCAAATGAAGGTGGATTTTGATTGGATTCAATTGATCAAGATTGATGAAGATTGATTTGGAACAAAATAGCTTTGATAATTTGATGTTACACTGACATACACATTAGATGCAACTGATATTGATTGTTTGGATTGATGTTTGATGAAAGATAAAACTTGATATGGAACATCTTGTCAAAATATACTATGGGCTAGTGATTTGGATTTTGGATCACAAGTTCTTTGACTAATTTGATTCCACATTTTCCAATGTTTGGATCACCACATAAGTTTAGAGGACATAGATCAAGCTTTATTCCCAAAGCAAGATGTAAATATCTGCCCCCAGTGTCTAGCAATGTTTGAACAACCATGGGTGGATTCTTGGATAGACTGATGGATAAATGGATATGGATCGTCTTGCGATAGGATAAGGTGTTCAAAAAGCAGACGCACCTTTGGATAGTGGTTCAAGGTTCAGATAGCGTTGGGTAGGATGGGATCAATGAAAATGACCCATGTCAAGATGTCTACCATAAAGCAAGTGTGCAACAAGCCTTCATCAAGGTCAAGATAAGGTAGATAAATGGCAATGTGTTGGATAACGGTTCATGGATGAATGGATGATATGGCCGAAATGTTGGCTTTATTATGGATGGAATGAGATGCTTCCAATTGAATTGGTGCACGTAGATGCTCAATTCTACACATGATGTCTATTTGCCAAGTTTTCATCATGGTACCTGCCCAAAGCACCACCGAAATGGTTTTCGCTAGAGGACAATTTTTTTCTTTACTGTTTTCAATCCTTTTTTTGATTTTTTTGGATTTTTATATTTTTTTGTATTTTCTGAGATATTTTAAGCTAATGTTGAACCACTTGGTGGTGCTGATTTTGATGCTTCTTTCATAATGTGCCATCAATATCCTATTTGAAGAAGTTTCCTTGCCAAGATACGTGCACTTGTATGTAACTTTTGAGATCTCTGATCTGCTTTGTTGATACCAGAGTTAACTTTGTCTTTATGTGCACATCACAATAGAGTGCCTTTTGAATCCTTATAATGAAGGGTGATTGCCAATATATGGTCAATGTGAGAGTTGGATATTATGCGTGGAGGCATGGATGGAGTGTGTTTAGGGATAAAAGATGGATTGGTTGAAAGTTTGGAGCCTTTGACTCTCAAAAATTAGGAAGATGAGCAATGATAGGTGGATACAGAAGTGTGCATGGAATTGGGACCAACTGCTTGATACACTTTGTATGTTGCTTGAGAAGCCTTCTTTTGTCTTTGTGGACATCTTTGATGGATACTTGCCCCTTTTTTAATTTTTCCCCATAGTTTCTTTGACTAATGGAGTTTGATAGGGATAATCATTCTTTGTATTCTTTGGTATCCATATGTATTTGATTTTTCCTTCGTGCTTCGCTACTTTTTATTTGATGACGTTCTTCATGCTTTGATTCGAATATTTATTTTGTTGTTGGTCCCAATTCATGGATGGGGTGATAGGTGGATGAAGATTTGTGACACGGCGGGTTGTAGTATTGGCATCGGTTTCATCATAATGATCCTTCGTATTCCCTATGTTGACGTTTGCTTGAGATGAAGTTGCCCCCAGTTTTCTGGAAGTATCACTGATATGTTTATATCCCTTGCTTGTTATATAACCAAGGCCTTGATGTTTAGGATTGCCAACAATCTGCACTGGTTCTAGGATACCCTGTTCATGTAGGCCTAACCTTGATAATTCATTTGCTCAAAAAATTTGTTTGCAATGGGATATGATCTACCTTGGAAACAAGGTGCTACTCCTTTGCTCTGTGGTGGATTTTCAAAAGTGACAGTTGCTTTATTGATGTGATAGCTTGCTCTAAAAAAGGTAAGTGATCCAACTTTATAAGTGATAGGATCCTCCATAAGTGGGATGAATGTCTGATTGATATCTTTAGCTTGATTTTGTGAGATATCAGATTGTAGTGCTTCTTCAAGAGGTGTTGATGCTTCACTGTCCTTGTAAAAGTCTTCCTCATGATTCATTCTTGATATTATTTCATATGATGTATTTGATTAATAAATTTTGTAGAAGCCTTCTGATATGTCTCCACATGATGTCTTTGATTCAAAACTTCTGTAGAAGCCTTCTTCATGATCTTTTTTTGGTGTGTCTAGAATTTTCCATATTTTGGTCGTGTGTACAAATGTTAAGAGTGTGAGACTCTTGTTCCTCAGTAAGAGTATGAGACTCTTGTTTTGAATGATGATCATCTGTGTGTCCATCCAAAGAAAGCATCTTATGGGTAGATGGAGGGGTATGTGCTATATGGATATGATCATTATTTGTGACATCTTGTAGGAGAGTGGCCATCACCTCATTGTAGTATCTTGCATATAAAAATTCTTGATCTTAATTAATGTCAGAATTGCTTTCAACATGCTTTGGATCAAGTTCTTGACATGGGTTAATTTCAAAGGGTTCTTGGACATCGTCATAAGGCATTGGAAGTGGCTCAATATCCTCTTGATCTTTAAGTGGACTTGGATCAAATGGTGAGTTGATAATTTCTTCAATATCTGTAACCATGAGGTCAAAGGATGCCAATATGTCTTGGGAAGGAACATTGCTAGACCTTGGTGATATATTTTGATCATGCTTTGGGATATGTTCTTGAGATATGTCCTCTAACTCATAAGGTGATGTGGAGACCTTTTCGATATGATCATTGGTGGATGGATCTTGGTTTATGTTAATAGGATCAAATAACATCAAAAATCCTTGAAATAGATCTTTGTAGGAGGGGTCTTGATCATAACTAAAAAATGTCTCTTGATGTACGTTGATTTGATCATTGGATGAGGTGGAAACATTTTCAAGGTTTTCATCAATGGATAGATCTCAATCATTGTTTTCAACAATTGTGGTGTGAATCTGTTGCAAGCTCTGTTGTGGGAGTAAGGCCTGCATTTTCTACTGAGCCAACAATGCTTGTTGTTATTCATGTTGTTGTTGTGCCAACAAATCTTGTTGTTGGTCTTGTTGTTGCTATGCCAACAAAGCTTGTTGTTGTGCCAACAAATATGCTTTTTGGGCTCCTTGTTGTGCTACTTGTTGATGGACTACTTGCAATAGTGTTCGGAATTGTGCTTGCACTTGTGCTTGTTGAGCTTGGTGCTAGGCTTGAGCTTGTTGGGCTACTTGAGCCGCTTGTGCTTGTTGAGGAGCTAGTTGTGTAGCTTGTTGGTTTTGGAGATCCTTTCTTTGGGAAGCTTCTTGAGTGGCTTGCAACATGATGGAGAATGAATTTGTTATGTTGTGTTTTGGCGGTGGTGGTGGTGGTGGGTTGGGGATGGTGTTGATTGTTGGGGTGAGTGGAACGTTCTCATTGATTGCCAAGGTTTGAGTGGTGAATGGTGCAATTGAGATTCTTGGTCCTTGAGACACTTGAGAAATGGTAGATGTGTTAACTGTTGGGGTTGCTTGGATGGTTGCCACCTGCTGTTGCGATATTGATGGCAAAATGGGATGATTTGGTATGATGTTTTGATTTGGCATTATAGGTTGACTTTGAACATTGTTGTGGTTGAGAATCATATTGCCTTGATTTAGGTAACTTTGATTTTGCATGGTGCTACCTTGACTTGAATCAACATATGGAGTTGTCAACATATTGCTTGGATTTTGAACAACATTGATGGGATTTGCAAACATATCTATCCCAAAGTTCACCAAATGTGGATTTGAAATTGTCATGTTTGGTAAAGTTGCACTTGGCATGTATGCATTTGGTGGGATAATGTTGTTTGGAAAACTCATACATTGAGCGTTTGGTTGATAATTTGTAAATTTGGACTTGGATTTAAATCTACCATTGAGAAAGGTGTTCCAAAATTTGGATTGGGCATACTCACATTCATTGTACTTTTGAGGTTTGGAGGAGATAATGATGCCATGTATAAATGTGAGTTTCGATAATCAATTGGCATTGTGGGACTTGGATAGGTTTGTTGACTTGGACTACTCATGATGTATGAGTCAAGTTTATAGTCCACATTTTTCTTGTATTTTGACCTTGTTGACCTTTGAGGGGTTTAGGATCAATGATGAGATGAAGGATGAATTGAGTGAATGATACAGGTGTTTGAATTTTTAGGAGCTTTGGATCAATGCTAGACTTTAGGAGTTGATTCGATTTGATTTTGAGGATAATTTGACTAGGTGTGTTAAGCCAAACAAGATGATGGTGAATTTGTAAACCCTAGGAAGTTGTGTTATCCTATGGAAAAATCACATAAGAGAATGAATTGGCTAAGTGTGTTAAGCCAATCAAAGTGATCATGAACTAGTAGATCTCAGGAAGTTGTGTTATCCTAGAGGCAAATTTGTTCAAGAAGATTGATAATTTGACAAGGTGCGTTAAGTCAAACAAGGTGATTTTGATTTCCCAAAAGTCTAGCATAAGTGATGTTGCAAAGTTCCAAAAGTTGTTGGTGAGATGGAATTTGATTTATTTTTGGATGGATGAAGTGATGATTTTGATCCTAGATGACCCTATGAGGACTTACTTACAAGACCAAGGTGATGAAGAACATGTTTTTCCCTAGAAGTAATTCAAACCAAAAGACCAATGTCTACATGGAAACCAAATGACTCAAAAGGGACCAAGCACATGTGTGGTTCAATTGTTTGTTTATCTTGCTTAGATTCGGTTCTTTTTACCACAAACACTTTCTTGATTTATGTTTTCAAACTAAATGTCCAATATCCTAATTTTCTTTCATCCCACAAAGTGCATTATGTGGAAATCAAGGCAAAGGTTACCTAAGTTGACTTTGGGAGAAACAAATGATGATTAAATCCAAGCACTTAGAAACCTCTAAGGATGTAATCCCTAGGGCAAGCAAGAGCACTTGAATTCGTCAAAGGTATTTGCTTCCTCAAAGGGTTTGAAATTTGGATTTCTTGTGAATGTTCATTTTTCAATTGTTTTAGAACCAAGCAAGGTGTCTCAATAACATGCACCATCCAAGGCTGAAAAGACAGTATTTTTTGGGTTCCCACTTGGATAAATCCAGCTATGTATATTCTATGTGGATGGATAAATGCTTGACCACACTGACTCCCCTCCATGGCACACACTTCTTTGGTCAACCAAGCATTAGTACCCATGAATATCTCATGGCATACTTTCCATCTCTACAAAAAAACCGCATGTATAATGTGGGGCGGCTTCAAAGGACATGACCTTTTGCACCAACAAAATAGATAAGGTTTTGGCCTTTTCTAAACAAAGGGTTCTAATGCGGGCATTCCATTCGTGGGGGATTATCCAACATCGGTGAGAGTCCATTTCTTTCCATCTCGTCAGAATAATCCTTGTGATTCTTGAACTTTCCTCAAGAACCCACACTTATATACTAGTTGGAAGTTGCTTGGCTTTAGCGTGTTCCCGGTTGGATTGTTCCCTTGGGTGATTACTTTTTCCCACAAGGCAGGCCCTCTAAGATAAACAAAAGTGAGCTAACAAATCTCATTGTTCACACAACCTTTGTTGAAAAACAAAGGGGAAAACCTCCACAATATGTTGTGCTCACACTTGCATGTTTTGTTCAATTATTAGGTACCCAAATTGAAATGTGGAGGTGATCTTTTTAACAACCTAATATCACCAAAATGCTTTTGATTCTCAAGATTGTTGTGAAGCACGAGAGAAGCGCATATGCATTTTAAATGATATTAAATTGTGAAAAGGATTGCAAAACATGGAAAACACTTGTTCATTTTAGACCTCAAAGCAATGATGAGTTCTTTTTAAGCACCAAATGAAATGTGAGATTGCCTTGTTCAATTTTTAACCTTTAAACAAAATCTAGTATGTTTGTCTAAGGTTCTTTTTAGCCCCTTGACAACTTTTGAAAGGAAATTTGATTGTTTATTTTAGAACCCAAAAGAAATCTAGTGTCCTAAGATCAATGAAGTTATCAAATTACTTAAAGAGTGTTGAAGAACACTTTAGTGTTTAAAAAAACTTTGTACAAAGTGAGCATGGTGTCATAATAAAAATTTGCTTGTTCTTTTTAAACCCAAAGTAAATTTAGTGTTTCTAAGGCCAAAGATATTTAACAAATTTCTTAAAGAGTGTTAAAGAACACTTTTAGTAATTCGAAACACTTTGGGTTGGTGAACATGATCCCATGATGAACTTCATCCTTTGCTCCAACTATTCAACTATGGTGTAGTTTGCAAAAGCGACGGAGTTTTGAGTGAAAGCGGCGATATATAGAGCCGCGTGGTTGACTTTGCATGGCACTCTACAAAAATAGAGAGTGAAAAAGTGGCACGACAGAGGCAAGCAGTGAAGTTTGGAAGTGGCCTGATTTGAAATTTTGAATTTTTTTAGGCAGGAATGAAGGGCAGCAGATTTTGGAGGACACGCGGTGCGATATAGGGCCGCGACACTGAAAGCACTGCAGTATAGACCCGCACGGTGGACTTAGGAAATTTAAAAAGAAGATAGGCAGGGAGAATACGCCGTGATGTTTGAAGAATTTAAACACAGGTGAATATGATGCTGCACCTCTGAGAGCGGTGAAGTATCATGCCGCAGTGCTGATAGCGGTGCAATATAGCACCGCATGGCCTAGTTTGCTATGTCTGTAAAAGAAACTCTAGAAACCACAAAATTTTGAAAAAGTGATTGAATTTTCAATTCAAGCCCTCCTTCTAGCGCCAAAATGTGAACCCCTAAACCTGCAAATGCACAAGAGCAACAAAACACATTAGTTGTTAGATCATATGCATGCAAACAAGTATGAGAGATTCCCCATAAAATCCATCTATTCAAACTAAACTAGGAAAATGAAGAACACAATAAACTTGAAACAAAAGAGATTCAATCCTAATTAAGCTAATAGCATGATGATCTTATGGGGGAGTTGGTGCTAATGAAGTGTTGCAATTGGCCCTTTCCCAATTCCTAAGTAGCAATGTTGATTGATTGAGCAATGGTCAAATCTCCAAAGAGATTTGAGCATAACCTTGTTGCAAACCTTGAAAACATGATTGATGGTTGATTGAAGTGGGAAATTTTTTTGTCTCAAGTTGAAGAGAGTAACTTTTCATATGATTGTGGATGAAGATGGATTTGAGTATAGTAAGTTTACTCAAATTGTGGATGTTTGAATTAGAGGAAGAGTCTCTCATTTATAGATTCCAATCTTGGAAGAATGAGTGAAAATAAGTAATGTTGGATCATTCAACATCCAATGGCCAAGTGCCACTTGTCAAGATGTGAATGGTTGAGGAATGAGCACATTTTGGTCAATGTACATGATAAATGCCATTGGATTCAAATTTGAATTTGTGAGATGACATGTTGGGGGGAGAGAAGAATGGAGTTAATGTCACTTGGCTCAATGCACAAGGACATGTAAGAGGTCTCAAATGCCTTGTTGGAAGGACCAAGCCCACTTGGACTTTTTGAATTCAAATGAGGGAATATTCCCTTTTGATGCTTTGTGAGGGAAAATAGAGAATTAAATAAATCAAAGTAATTGAATTATTGTGCAAGTTGCATTCTCTAGAGGATTTTAGTGAGAGAGATTAGCTTAATCAAGGTTTGATTAAATTAATGAGGAATTAGAAGATGTGACAATTTAGGCTTAAATTTATGAATTGATTTAAATCAAATTGAGAGGAAATGATTAATTAAATAAATGATTTTAATTTATTTAACTAAGGAGGAATATGTTAGATTAAATTAAATAGTGTTTTAATTTATTCAATTTGATAAGAGGACTTTAGAGATTTAATTTAAATAAAATGAATTATTTAAATGAGGAGAGAAAAAATATTAATTAAATTAAATTGATTAATTTAATCACTAGAGGAGAAAGACCTAATTAAATAAATAATGATTTATTTAATTAAGGGATGAAAGGTGTTGATAAGTTGAGAGTATGATTCAAGATGAAACGATGTTAGTAGGATCAGAATCAGGTGCATGTATATTTTACGTGTCTATAGGTACAATCGACATCATGTCCATCTGACAACAATGCCAAACATCACCAAGATCTCCAAACCACGCAGACCAAACCATCACTATCAACAACTTACACTATAATGTGTACCAAGCTCTCTATGACATCGTGATACACACGCTGCAAGTCCCCATAACTGACTATTTAGGTGCTCAAGACCATCCATCCTCTCATCCAGAAGTAACCACACCAATGCACAAGTGACCACAGACAAGGCCAACTAATAGATCTGCAACAACACTGAAGCAACCTCGTGGATATAGATAGTCCACTTCCAAGTTATCTCACTGCAAGCAATGGGTAGCTAATCCACCAACCACATAACTCGAAGATCAATCACAAAAATAGTGCAAACCCATCACCGCAAAAGGAAACTACAAAAATGAGATCTCAAAGAGAACACCAATGTAGACAAACTTTACTCAAACACCAGATCAAAAAATAGATCTGATTCACCAATCACATCCACAACTCAAGTACCATAGTCTAAGAAACCAGCAAGCAACACCACAATAATTTTGAGTGACAAATCACATACCAACACTCCCATGTAGAGAGGACATCACACCTCCTCAAAACCATGTCGAACTGCAACTATCTCATCTAGTCACACCCCAAACCACCAGGGTCTAGAAAATAGTTTAACGACAGCTCCACAAGACCACAAGTTTTCCTTGATTGTGCAAAACCTACAAAACCACCATTTTTATAAAAAACCCATGCACATCCATATCCACTGCTCATCTAGATGACCCAAGAGTAGGAATTTCAAGTCCATTCTAGACCAATTCCAGAACCACAAGCATGCACATGCATTCGAGAGATCCAAGCTATTCAAAAGTTTTCAGACCACCCTAGATCAACTTCGTAGCCTTCATGCAATCACGGTAAAGAGACAAATGCCTACAATGCCAAGTCAGAACACCTAGCACAATCATAATACTCCATGGCTAAATAACAGCCCAAGCATCTCCATACCATCAAAGAGCCTCTCACATAGACACCCAATATGAACCACGCTCTGTTGTAACACAACCATAAGCATAAACTTACACCCCTTACATCAGGATCATTTGCTGCCAACCAGGAGCCTCAGACCACATCATCACAATATGATCAACTCCAAATTCTCCATCTTCAATGTCTTTCATGTTGCATGTTGTCTCAAGAGAGTAGAGACTTTTACTCATCAAAGGATCAAACATCAATCGATTCCTCCAGATTTCCTCAAGCCTGATAGACTAAGAAATATTCACAAGAGAAATACTCAAAACCAACATCCAGAAGAAGGCTCTAATACCACTTGTTAGTATCATGAAAAAACCTTGACCTTCGTTAACCAGCTCTGATACCACTTGTTGGGGATGAGACGGGTCATCTTAGAATGAAACATCTAAGAATAGTAGTACCTTAGTGACTTTAATTTCTTCAAATCACTTCAAAGACACAAACTACCATGCCATGAAGCAGAAACAGGCACATTTGTTTCCCCCATTAATCCTTTTGGGAAAATTACAAGTAGACAAATAACAGATTCAACACATATGCACAGATTCAATTCACAGAATCTAACAACATGGAAGATAAACTAATGAACACACAGATTTATGTGGGGAAAACCCTTTTGGGTAAAAAACCCCACCCTCCAAAAGATCCAGCCATTGTATTATTCAACAACAAATAGAGTTACAATACAATGTCAGGATCGTAGCCTTTATAGGAGTTACCTCTTGTTTCATCTAGAGAGTACAAGCAACAACAGTTCAAAATCCTCACATAGTTACAACACCCTCACACAACACATAGTGTAGATTCATCTCTTCTCACCAGTCGACTCTCTCTTAGCCAACCTCTCGACCAGCCCAACCTAAAGGTCACCATAGGTTCACATCTTTGTATGTTCTATGTGTCTCAGTGTTCACGGTTACAACACAATCTGCATACCACTCAAACACATTGTAAGTGCTCACCCTTTTTCTATCTCAACCTTTTGACCATTATACGTTACTTTCAACCAACAACCATCAGGGCATATTTAATTACCCCACTGACAAGCTTACCTCATCTCTGATTGCATCACCCTATAGTATGCATCAGGCTGCCCCTCATTAAAATGGTTTCCAAGAATAAACTTCGTCAACCACCGAATCGAATCATACATTTAATGCAAAAATATATCGCTAATCAGAAATAAAGCTTTCAGCCAATCAACGTTGATTTACAACAATGATTTAAAATTAATGAATAACATCATGACATGTCTTGGAACATCATTCGTCCATCACTCTGTCTATCGCCCAAACAATCAACTGAACCTTGTGGACCTTTTACTGTGCTACCACTCACCATTCATCATACACCCGTGGTAAGGCAATATACACCGCACTATTGCACCCTAGCAAGAAGACACATGCGGTAAAGTGGTGACAACCTATTCACTTGACCATTTTCGTCAACCATGCCACCATGGCTTAAAGAACAAGCCTCTATGGTGTAGTGGTAAGCATTTGTTGTTGTCTGCTATGTCCACCATGCTCGAGCTAAAAGACCTTCATAGTGTGGTGGTAAGCAACCACGTAATTGCCATTCAACATGAAGCCCATCATCGTAAGGAGATATCATGGTACCGCTCCAAGATTGAAGGAATCCCATGATAGGGAGGTAACCATCTACGCCAATTGCCATGGTTTCATCACACCACCACCAAGCTTGAAGAAGGATCTCACAGTACAGCGATACCTTTCTGTTCACCCCGACAATCACCAGGCCACCGCCAAGAGCGAGAAAGGGCTCTGTGGTATAGTGGTAACACCACCCAACTACCAGATAGAGAGAAGTCTTTTGTGCTAAGATGGTAATGCCAAGTCTTCAAGAGATTTCAAGCCAGCAAGTTGAGGCATATTTTCCAATAGGGAAAGAATAAATACATGAGTGTAATTGGAAAGGGATCTATTATTTTTGGGGACAACACTTTCCAGGATGTTTTGTGTGTTCCTCATTTGATGAACAATCTTCTTTCCATATATTAGATTACACATGGTGGAGTTCACTCCTGATTTAGTCATCATTCGAGACTTGGATAGTAGAGAGATCATTTCTACTAGGATGGTTGATCATTCATCTTGATTGTATACCTTTGCATATTTTTCTTTTGATGGTGACATTGTTCCTTCAACTCTTGATAATATAAATGATGATTCAGAGGAGACATTTGGCTTCTTAAACTTGGTATTTCTCACATCAGATCTAGTTCTTGAGCCATGCATTTCATGCCCTCCACCTATTGTTGCAGTTGATGATGCTTTTGATTCCACAGTTTGGGTTCCTTGTGATTTAGTGCAACATGACATACATAGTCTTCCAGATATGGCTACTTTGGATGACTTCTTGACAGGTATTTCAGACTTGTTTGTGGAGTCTCATCTTGTAGATTTGGAGGAAATCATTGATGACATTCATCTTCTCTTTGATGAAGATGCTCATTCTTCAGTTGTTGTAAGGGAACACTTTGACCCTCTTGTTCATTCTCTACATGATCTTTCTTTGCAGTTTGGCATGAGTGTGGATACTTTTGGACAAAATTTGGAGGAGGCGTCTTTGTCTTTAGAGGAGGTATCATTGTCTTTGGATCATGTTTCACATTCATCTCTACTATATTCTGGAGTGTCCTCTTTAGCAGTGTAGCGTAGAATGCCTGTTTGGAGTGTGTTGGCTTTTGACATCAACATGGAGACACTTGAGCATGCTTCAAAGATATCATCCATCATCCATATTATAGAAATTCCACATATATTCATGTTTTTGTTTCTTCCTAAGGGGAGGAATTTTGTTCAGTGAGAATGGATCATCTTCAACATTCAATGTTGAGCTTCTACCATCATTGCAAGAGACTCAACATTGAGGGGGGCTGCATTGTCTCTCTTATGGGGGGGTATTTTTTCTCACATGGGGTTTTGGCCTTCTCATGCATCATTGATAGAATTTATTTTTTGTATTTCATCTCTCTTTTGGGGAGGAGTTTTGTCCCACTGGGTTTTCTCCTTTTCTCCATTTGTGAGAGATTTTATTTGCATATGTACATGGGTACCTAACATGGCCTAGTAACCAGGACCCATTCTTGCATCTTTGTGTCAGTTGCATAATAATCAGCTACTCCCTAAGTTGTACTTAAGGGGGGATCTTGGGGTAAATAAAGTCTTGTACCGAGTTAATTCATTACTAGGGGACTTATTTACACATGTTAAGTTTACTTAGGTCATAGGAAGGAATCTTTCTAGAAGGTGTTAGTTGTCATTAGTTGTTGACTTATAACACGTGTGAACCTAGGTAAGTGTGATTAATTGTCTCATGTCATATGATTAAGACACTTGTCATAATCCTATGACATCTTGCATCTCACCTTGGCGATATAACCAAGGGGTCTCTTTCATTTGTACATCACAATCATATCATTGAATCACATTGATAAGAATACAGTTTATTCTTGTCACATTCTATTTTCTCTCTTTGTGCTTTCCATTCGGCCTCTAGGTCTTGGTAGCCATAGCCAATTCTAACAAGAATAATGGTAGACGAAGGAGAAAAGTTGACTACACATGGTGCCTATTTTCCATTTTTCACCATGGTACTTATCCAAAGTTCTACCGAAGTGATTTTTCGTTGTTGGACAAATTATTTATCTTTACTATTTTGTTGTTTTAAAAAAAAAAAAATTGGTGTTACCAAGACACCTGCTTGCTAGGTTTTCATCAAGGTAACGATTGTTTGTGATTTTTTTATATTTTTTTGTATTTTTCATGATTAAGACAAGGCTCTCAGAAGCTATGTGTAGAACAGTTACATTGTGATGATGTATAGATCCTATTTGGATGACCATGATGGACAAAAGGACCTAATTTGGATGTGAAATGCAAGTGGAAAATATGATGGGTGATATAAGTGGTAGATGAAAGAGGTTATGGTATGATCCCTAATGTGCACACTACGTGGGCCACTAGGCTTTAGATGACAAGGAGTTTGGGTGACTGATGAGCTAGAGTACATCAATGGGTCATCGTCAAAGGCACATTGAAATACATTGCCAATGGAGGTGAGATGATAAGCGAATATGGATGGAATGTATGGAATGAGTGAAAGTGATAAAGATGAAGACCTTGGATTTACAAACTCTTTGTTTGAATTTTTCTACTGATAGATTCCCCTAGTGATTTTTGATGGAGGAGAATTCTTGTAGACCAATGCTTTTTTATTTTCACTTATGATTGTGACTTTTGATTCATCCAATATCTTTTTATGGTGGCTAGAGGATTTGTTTTGAAATTCTTTCTCATTCTTGATTTGTCCAATAGACTTTTTTTTTTGGCTAGAGAACTTTTCTTGATTTTCCTTTCTTTTCATCATGTCTTTCGATTCTTGATCTCCTTTTAAAAAAAAATTCATTCTTGATTCTTGGACTTTTCCTTTTTCCTTTTCTTTAGATATGACTTTTTGATCCATGTCTATGATGAGAATGCACATGAGTGGAATGGATGAAGTGGATGGAGTGGCTAAAGTGTTTGGTAGATGAATGGGAGTGACGATGTCAACAAGGTTGTCTTTGGGACTAGCCTTTTCAATATCATTTGTGTCAATAGAGACTTGCACATACTTAATGACTTGGTAGAGGAAATAGTAGGGGGGACATACCCTAACCTGGGATAGGTGGTATGGAAGGATGGTGTGTGTGTTAGATGATGTAGTTGTTTTGCTGATATGTGGTTGTCATTGATGTCAACACTATTAGTATTGGTGCCTTCAAGACTGTATATGTCGAGGATATTGAGAAAATTATAATAAATATGTTGCAGGCAGTCTATGAAGCTGTGAAGATTGGAATGGTGGAAATTTTTGTAAGTTGATATTCAAAATTCATGCATTAAAGGGTTTTTTTCTGAGCCTATCTAGAATGTTATCCAGAAGTTTCAGAGATGCGCATCAAGATTGTAGAAATTTATGAGTTTATGAGTTCCTACAGTTATTCTGTTACTATAGTAGGTGTTTCTGGAAGAAAAGAATACAATTCTAATAAATTAATTTGTTGTGTATGCTCCTGTGATGTTCACTGAAGGTTCTAGATCATGCTCTATCATTGTTATATGTCGCATTGATTGGTGTGATCATGATCAAAGATTTTTCTTTTATGTGTTCAAATTTTCATGTTTTTGGTCGACATGGTGGTTGTAGCATGTAGCAGATCCTTATGGATTAATCTTTTAATGTTTTGTGTGTTCGAGGAAGTTGATTTAGGTCTTCATTATGTTGTGACTGACTATGGTTGGTACACATTGAGATTTGTTCATGAATTGGGCCGACATTTTGTAATTTATTCTTTTATCTTTGGCTGACAGAGTTGTTGATGTAATTCCATGTAGCGGATATATAAGAGAGATTGTTTTCTTCACTTGTAATGTGCAAGTGTGAAGTGTGTATGCAAAATGTGTGAATAAATATTAGATCATTCCATTTCATAGTAGAGTGTGAATAAGTTTGAGCGAAGTGAGAAGAAGTGTTTTTGTGTCTAACCAGAACTGTCATTAGGATTTTGTAGAAGCTAATTTCTCAATTCAACCTCATCAGATGGATTTAATCTGATTGTTTTATGTAAGTCAGTGAGCCTTCCCTTCTGAGTAGTGAGCTCTAAGTAGTGTCCCTAAATTCATGTGCATTCCTTATTCATTTCTTCTATACTTTTAATAATATAAAAATTGTGGATTAACCTCCCTTGTGGTTTTCCCCTAACAGGGTTTCCATGGAAAAATATTGGTGTTGTGTGTTTTTGATGTATTGTTGATTCATGCTTTCACTATTAATTATCAGATATGAGATTAAAGGTTGATAAAGGTTAAATAAGTTTAAATTCTATAAGAATTGATTCAACCCCCCCCTCTTAGTTGTCTATCCTTATTTTTCCAACAATTGGTATAAGAGAAATTTCCTTTGAAGAAGTTTAAAGCTTGAGGTGATCCGAGATGGCATCATATAAGGACAGTCCTAGATTTGATGGTACAAATTACTCTATGTGGAAGGTATGAATGGAGTGTCATTTGAAGTGCATTGGTGAACCCTTCTAGAAGATTACAAACAATAGATATGTTATTCCTCAAAATGGTCCCTCTACTCCTGATGAGATCAAAGAAGTTGAAACAAATACCAGGGCTATAGAACCATTATTGAGTGCTCTAACAGATTCAGAGATGACAAATGTGATAGTTCTGAGAACAACATATGAGATCTAGAAGAAGCTAGAGACATTGTATGAAGGAGATGCATAAGTGAAAGTTTCCAAGCTACAAATTTTGAAAGGAAAATGGGAAAACATGAAGATGAAAACATTATTGTTTTCATGAAAAAAGTAAATAAACTAGTGATGGGTATTAGATGTGTCAGTGGAATCTTGGATGAAGAAGAAATTGTGGTTAAAGTGCTCAAATCATTTCCTACTTCTTACAAAATGAAAGCTCATGCTATTGAAGAACTCAGGATAGTAACAAATGTGACAAGAGATATGTTGATTGGTAAACTAGTTGCCTTTGAGTTGAGTGAATTTGGTGAGTCTACTCCTAAAATAGAATCTGCATTTAAAGCTACTGTATCCAGAAAGAGTCAACAGAGATATGATCTGGGAGAAAGTTCTAGAAAGACATTCAAATTTGAAGATGAGATGAAATAGATTGAAGATGAAGAAAGAGAGATAGAAGAGCTGGAATCATTGATTGTGAAAAGAGAAGCCAAAGGACAAGGTAAGTATAAAGGAAAGCTTCCTATTAAATGTTTCTCTTGTAGTAATATGGGTCATTTTTCATCAAGGTGTCTTGAAAGAGTTTCTACGTATAAACCTAACAAGTACAAATTTCAAAAGAAATGTTATTATGCTAAAAAAGGTGTTACTGATGATGAATTTGATAAAGAATTTGGAAATGAAGATGGATGGGTATTCATCGCTATCAAGGAAAATGGTCTGGTGTCCACTAAATCTGCTAACAATAAGAATATTGAGAAAGATCTTGCAGCTAGAATTGATGAAAAGGATGAGTGGGTGATTGAAAGTGGATGCTCACATCATATGACTAGTGACAAAAAAAAAATTATAAGCTTGGAGAAGTATGACGATGGTGTTGTAATATTTGGAGATAACAATGCTGGTGTGATTTGTGGCAGAGGCACTATTTCTCTTGGTGGTAAATATAATACTGATGATATCCTTTATGTTGAAGGATTGAAGCATAACCTATTAAGTGTTGGACATATGGTAGACAAGGGATACAATATTCAGTTCAAGGATGGTAAGTGCAAGATATTGAGAAGTTCCAGAAATGTAATTGCTTTAGGTACTAAGACAAGAGGTAATATTTTTCACTTGAGTGCTGCTAGTGAAAGTTGTTTAATTGTTCAAGTTGATGTAAGTTGGTTATGGCATAGGAGGCAATGTGAATTTTGATAACATTGTCAAAGTAAGCTCCACACAAGCATTCATTGATCTACCTAAGTTAGTGAAGCCTACTAACACCATATGCAAGGAATGTTAGATGGGAAAGTAGACAAGAAATTATTTTCAAAGCAAACAACATCATTCTAATGGAATACTGGAGCTGGTGTAGACTGATCTATTTTTTCCCTCTAGAATCAAAAGTCTTCAAGCAGAAAGGTACTTTATGTTGCTTATTGATGATTACTTTAGGATGATATGGGTTGCCTTCTTAAGAGAAAAAGATGAAACATTAGAAAAGTTCAGAAGTTTCAAAGCTATGGTAGAAAATGAGATAGGTTTGAAGGTCAAATGCTTAAGATCAGATAGAGGTGGCGAATTCACTTCCCAAGAGTTCAATTCATTTTGTGAAGAGCATGGAATCAAAAGATAGTTATCTGCTCCCCAGACTCCTCAACAGAATGGAGTTGTTGAGAGAAAGAACATAATGATTCTAGATGCTGCTAGAACTATGATGTTGGAAGGTAATGTACCTCATATCTATTGGAGAGAAGTTGTAAGTACTATTGTATACACTATCAACCAAGTAAATGTTAATGGTAATTCTGGTAAGACTCCTTTTGAGTTGTGGTTTGGTTATAAGCCTAATTTTAAATATTTCAAAATATTTGGAAGTAGATGCTATATCAAGAGAGATGAAGATATTGGCAAGTTTAATGCTAGACATGATGAAGGAATCTTTTTGGGTTACTCTACTAAGAGCAAAGCCTACCAGTGCTACAATAGAATATTAAAGAAAATGGTTGAAAGTGAAAACATTAGAGTTGATGAAGACACTGCTAGATCATCTAGATACTATGGATATGATTCAGATGATCAACATGATAATACTGATAATGGAAAGAATGCGTAGACACATAATCAAGTTCAAATTGTTCTGGTGAATCAAGAGAATCATGAAGGAGAATCTAGTCAAGGTGCAAAAGAGAGAACAAAAGAACCAGAAGTTAGAGAGAATCCCAAAGCCCCAAGGTATGTTAAGCTAAATCATTTTGAAAAATTAGATTATAGGAGATAAGAACAAAGGTGTGCAGAGTAGAAGGAAAATTGTAGAAGAGTATTGTCTGATTTCAAAAACTGAGCCTAGCAATGTCAATGAAGCATGTAAAGATGAATATTGGATGGAAGCAATGAAGGAAGAACTGATGCAGATAGAGAAAAACAATACATGGATTCTTGTTCCCAGACCTCAGGATAAAAATGTGATTGGAACCAAATGGGTCTTTCAGAATAAGTTGAATGAACAAGGTGAAGTGGTTAGAAATAAAGAAAGATTGGTATGTAAAGGGTACTCATAGGTGGAAGGTATTTATTTTGAAGAAACCTTTGCCCCTATTGCTAGAATTGAAGTTGTTAGGTTGTTTCTTTCTTATGTTGCTTTTAAGGACTACAAAGTCTATCAAATAGATGTGAAGTCAACATTTCTGAATGGTGAATTAGAAGAAGAAGTTTATGTTGAGCAGCTAGATGGATTTCAATTGATTGATAAAGAAGATATGATTTTTCGATTGAAGAAAGCACTATATGGACTCAAACAAGCCCCTAAAGCCTGGTATGCTAGACTAGATAAATACTTGCTGAAGCTTGGATTCAATAAAGGTATTGCTGACAACAATCTATATTTCAAGGCAGATCAGGATAAAGAGTTGATTATTGAAGTCTTTGTTGATGACATTATTTTTGAAGGTGATGATGACTTATGTATGAATTTTGTTGATGAAATGAAAAGTGAGTTTGAGATGTCAATGATTGGAGAGCTGAAATTCATTTTAGGATTGCAAATTACTCAGTTAGATGATGGAATATTTATATCTCAATCCAAATATGTAAGAGAGTTGCTGAAAAAGTTTGGCATGGAAGACTCAAATCCTATAGGTACACCCATGGTAACCAGATGAAAGTTAACACATAATGATGATTCTCCTAAGGCTAATCAAATAAGGTATAGGTCAATGATCGGTGGATTACTTTACTTAACTCAAACTAGACCAAACATTATGAATTTTGTATGTATGGTTGCTAGATATCAAGCTGATCTGAAGGAATCATATGTGACTGCAATAAAGAGAATTTTTAGATACAAGTGAAAGGGATAGTTGACTTTGGTCTTTGGTATCCTAAAGATGATGATCTAAATTTTAATGCCTTTACAGATGCAGATTGGGTAGGAGATGTGGATGAAAGGAAAAGTACAAGTGGTGGTGCATTCTTCTTGGGGAAGAAGTTGGTGTCTTGGCTAAGTAAAAGCAAAATTCCATTTCCTTATCTATTGTTGAGGTAGAATATATCGCTGCTGCAAACAATTGCACTCAAGCCATATGGATGAAAAAAATGCTGAGAGATCAAAAATTGAGTATGATGAGCCTATTGCTATATTTTGTGATAACTCAAGTGCCATAAACATTTCCAAGAATTAAATATTATAGTCAAAGACAAAACATATATCTATCAAGTATGTGCCCACTAAGGAACAAATTGTAGATATATTCACTAAGTTGTTGCCTAAGGATACTTTTGAGTATCTTAGAGGCAAGTTAGGGGTGATTTCCCCTCCTAATTTGAACTAAGATGCAAGTCTTTGTATCAATCTATGCACTCATAGTCATATCTTGTTTCAAATTGATGTTATGGTGGATGCTACTCAGGGGGAGTATTCAGATGATTTAGATATGTGGTTCAGAGCTTCTGTACCTTTTCCATTGATGTCAAAGGGGGAGAAGAATAATTTGAAATATATTTGTAGAAGAAAGGGGGAAAAGAGCAATAAGTACTAAGAGGGAGAAGATGGAAGAGTCTAAAATAAGGAGGAGAAGAACAATGTGTAAAGAGTTAGTTGTGTTGATGGTTTTTTCACATCATGTGTTGCCATCAATGCCAAATGGGGAGATTGTTGGATGTTGTGGTTGTGTTTCTGATATGTGGTTGTCATTGATGTCAACACTATTAGAATTGGTGCCTTCAAGACTGTATATGTTGAGGATATTGAGAAAATTATAATAAATATGTTGCAGGCAGTCTATGAAGCTATGCAGATCAGAATGGTGGAAAGTTCTGTAAGTTGGTATTAAGAAATCATGCATTAAAGGGTTTTTTTTTAGCCTATCTAGTATGTTCTTTGAAAGTTTCAAAGGTGCGCATCAAGATTGGAGAAAGTTATGATTTTATGAGTTCCTATAGTTATTATGTTACTATAGTAGGTGTTTTTGGAAGAAGAGAATAAAATTTTGGTAAATTAAGTTATTGCATATGCTCTTGTGATGTTTAGTGATGGTTCTAGATTGTGTTCTATAATTTTTGTACATCCGCATTGATTGGTGTGATCATGATCAAATATTTTTCTTTTGTGTGTTCAAGTTTTCAAGTTCTTGGCTGACATGGTGATTGTAGCGTGTTGCGGATCCTTGTGGATTAATATTTTAATGTTTGGCATGTTCAAGGAAGCTGATTTAGGTCTTCATTATGTTGTGACTGACTATGATTGGTACACATTGAGATTTGTTCATGAATTGGGCCGACAGTTTGTAATTTATTCTTTTATCTTTGGCTGACAAAGTTGTTGATGTAATTCCATGTAGCAGGTATATAAGAGAGATTTTTTTCTTCATTTTTAATTTTCAAGTGTGAAGTGTGTATGTGAAATGTTCAAATAAAGATCAGATCATTCAATTTTAGAGCACAGTGTGAAGAAGTGTTTATGTTCCTAACCGGAACTGTCATCAGGCTTTTGTAGAAGCTAATTTTCTAGTTCAACCTCATCAGATGGATTTAATCTAATTGTTTTATGTAAGGAAGTGAGCCTTCCCTTCTAAGTAGTGAGATCTAGGCAATGTTCTTGAATGCATGAGCATTCCTTATTCATTTATTTTATACTTTTAACACGATATAAATTATGGATTAACCTCCACCGTGGTTTTTCCCCTAATAGGGTTTCCGCACAAAAATATTGGTGTTGTGTATTTTTGATGTGTTGTTGATTCATGTTTTCACTGCTAAGTATAAGATTTGAGATTAAAGGTTGATAAAGGTTAAATGAGTTTAAATTCTATAACAACTAATTCACCCCCCCTTTTGAGTTGTCTATCCTTGTTTTGCTAACAGTGTGGATATCTTCAGCAGGATCTTGCTCAAAGAGCGGATTATCATATATACCTTGGTTGAACATGGGGTTGTCATGGATATGAAAAGCTTGATCAGAAGTGGATAAGGTGAAGGAAGATACGTCATCAGGATCTCAAGAGGTGTCAATCCAAGCATGGTCATCTATTTGTGTAGCTTTTGAAGTAGTCTTGAGATCATTGTTGGAAGTTCTATTATCCTTAGCAGTAGTAGCATTGCCACTTATCTCCAACTTGTTCATTCAGTATTCTCCATATCCCATATCATGGACTTGGATCTTGAAGTTTGACAGTATGGTAGATGGAGTGGATGATTTAGTTAATGAGGATGGATCAATTTAATGTGACGAAATAGAGGACGAGGCCTCATTATTAACAAGGACTTGGAATTGTGTACTTCCTCTCAGATTACTACAATATTGGAAGGGATTAAGATCACCAACTATTGTGATTTCAGTGCCATTATATGGGAATTTAAGTCATTTATGGTAGGTGGATGGGACAACCTTCATGGAATGTATCAATGGTTTGCCTAGTAGAAGATTATATGGGAAGACGAGATCCAAAACTTGGAAAGTGGTATCCATAATTGCAGACCCAATTATGATAAGAAGTGTTATGACTCCTTTAGATCTCCTTTCTTTGTCATCATATGATTTAATGAAAATACTCTTGGTAGTATCTATACATTCTTCCAAGAATCCTAATTCCTTAATCAGCGACAAGGTGTAAATTTAAAACCCTGTTCCTTCGTCTACCAAGACTCGTCTAACTTTTTCTTTATGAACAAGGACTTCGAGGTGTAATGGGTCATTGTGGTCTATCTTATTAGATGAGTAATCTTGTTCAGATAAAGTAGCATGATGGGAATTGGTTAGGCACCCTACCATTTCCTTAAAGTGATTGACGTCAAGATCAATTGATATAGTTGTTCCTTGCAAATATTTGTCTAGAACAACTCGATGATCAGGTGATATACGCAATAGTTCCAAGATAGAAATTTGCACTGGGGTCTTCCCCAACTAGTCAGTTAAATTTTATTGAGGCTTGGACAATTATTGTGGTTGTTTTGACGAAGGACCTTGAATGATCACCTTAGTTTGGCATGTATTGAAAACACATTCAGGAAGTTTCTTGATGGTAATGGTGTTGGCATGTTCATTGGAAACTCGAATGTGGTTTATGATGGTAACATGGTTGTATCCATATTTGATATTAGCATAATTGGTTCTATTATCACTAGTTTTATTTCTAGAACTAGAGGCTTTTCCTTTTCCATGGTCACGTAGAGTATTAGAGAAGACTTTGTGATCGCTATTTGAGGATGGTTGTTTATGTCCATTAACTTTAATAGTTTTGTTTTCTACAAGATCTTGTATAATGTTTTTCAATTATTAGCATTGTGATAGCTTATGCCCCTTAGCTCAGTGGAAATTGCAAAGAGCATTCTCATCCCACCAGGAGGGTTTAAATTTTCCAGGATCATATTGTTTTGGTTCAAGAAGTTATATGAAATTGTGTTGTAGCAGTTGTTTAAAGATTGATTCAATTTGTTCCCCTAGGGGAGTGTATTCACGTTTTGAGAACTTCCTTTGCATTCTGGGTTGTTGTGTGTTTTGGACAACATTAGTAGTTTGATCAACATTTCTTGGCATGTTGTTAGAGGGGTTGTGTCTATGAAGTGTAATGAGTGGTCATGTGTGTATAGTTTTAGAATCAACAATGCCATCATTGGTTACGTTCTTGTTTTGGGACCAATACTTATTCTCATCGTAAGGAGCACTTTGGGCATTTGGATTTTTATTTAAAATTTTGATTTCACATTTGTCCATGACAGTCTTTTCAAGTATAATAACCTTTTCTACTAGTTCAACAAAGGAGGTACAACAATGTACTCTTAGGTCACTTCTCAATTTTGGATTCAGATTTTCTAGAAATATGGTGACATTTTGCTTCTTGAGTATTTCCATCAAACATCGACCAGCTAGAATCCTCCATCTTTGGAAGAAGCTGATAAAGTTCTCTCCTTCATCTTGTGTAGTGTGACATAAGGTTGCTATTGTGATTTCATTATTGATGTTAAAGGCGAGATGTTCAACAAATTTTTTAGCAAGTTTTCCCCATGACCTTATGCAATGTGGAAGTTGAGAAAAACATTCAAGTGCTATTCCAATATGACTTCGTAGAAAAAGTTTCATGAGGTATGTAGGGTTATATGCGACATCTATACACATTGTGGAAAGTTCCCTTATGTAATCAATAGGATTATGCCTCCTATTATACTTAGGTAAGTTTGGTATGACATATCCATGCGGGGAGGGTGGAATGTGTAAAAAAATTTCAAAGGGAAATGGACATAAGTCTTTTGTTGAAAAGGTCTTTTTTCTAGACATTGTTACCAAGACGCTTGTTTCCCAAGTTTTCATCAAGGTAACGATTGTTTGTGATTTTTCCTATTTTTTTATTTGTCATGATGAAGACAAGGCTCTTGGAAGCTATGTGTAGAACAGATACATCGTGATGATGTCTGGATCCTGTTGGGATGATCGTGCTGGACAAAAGGACCTAATTTGGACATGAAATGCAAGTGCCAAATATGACGGCTGATATACGTGGCAGATGAAAGAGGTTATGGTATGATCTCTAATGTGCACACTACATGGGCCACCAGGCTTTAGACGACAAGGATTTTGGGTGACCGATGAGCTAGAGTACATCGAGGGGTCACCATCAAAGGCACATTGAAAGATATCGCCAATGGAGGTTAGATGATAAGCGAATATGCATGGAATGAATGAAATGTGTAGACACTGAAAATTGGTCTAGACCTGCGAGTACCACTTTCGACATAATTTTCTAATGTCCATAGTCATGATTATATAATTTTAATTATTTAATTATTTCTAAACACATCTTTCTTCTATTAATTAAATAACTTTAATTATTTAATCAATTCATTAAGACCCTTATTCAACTTTGATTAATTAAATAAATTATATTTATTTAATTACATCAATAATTAATTAATTCTATTTTTGAATTAAATAATTTATTATTTAATTCACCTCTTATCATATTTCGACTATAATTAAATATTCTTTTCGAATTATTTAATTATTCAATTAACCGTTTCAGTCAATTAAATAAATTATTATTTATTTAAATCATTTCAATTTTTGAATGTTGAATTAAATTAACATTTAATTCATAATTAATTCTTGCTATCACTTTCTTTTGTCATCTAGTTAACTAATTATTCACTCACCATTTGACTCGAGATCTATTTAAATCCGTTAGTTATCTTTGGATTCGATATCTGATCGTCTCTGTGAAAAGGACTCTCTATCACAACCAATCAATTAACTAGTTCTAACTCATATGCATGAACATATTTATTAATTAAATATTTTTATTTAACTAGTTAATTCATGTGTGCATTCAAATAGATCGTTGTTGAGTTCTAACTTTATCATTTTCATTCAAAGTCTAATTCTTCTATTTTCTAAGAATTTTAACTAAAGATTAAATCATTTATTTAATCTTGAACTCTTATTCTTTCTATTTTCGAACAGTCTTAACACCAAATTAAATTATTATTCTAATTTAATCTTTATCGTACATAATTTCCCAACTCACATTCTAACTAACACAAATCTCATGTTGCATGACATTTAATAATATCAATCGTTGATCTCTCTTTCGAATTTGAGCCTATCATTTGATAACCAACTTTCTATAAATTGGCTGATCTTTGGCATTATTCCTCCTCTCGAAATCAATACTTTTGGAAGAACTTAATCTTCAATATTTTTCTTAGACATACATCAAGGCTATACTTGCATACATACTAAAAACCTGAGGGCAAGAATACCGACACAAAAAAATGGAGAAGGACAATCAAGATAATTCGAGGAAATGGGTTGATATTCACTGAGACTGTTCATATTATCGCTTTATTTATTGTTTAATGCATTTGATTTGTTCTTTGTTGTTTGATTTAGATTTATGCATGTTTAGATTAGATTTAACCATCTTATTGTGCAACATTCATTTCATCTATGCCACAGAATGAATGGAATGAGTGAAAGTGATAAAGATGAAGACCTTGGATCAACAAAATATTTGTTTGAATTTTTGCGCTGATAGATGCCCCTAGTGATTTTTGATGGAGGAGAATTCTTAGCGACCAATTTTTTTTTATTTTCACTTCTAATTGTGAATTTTGATTCATCCAATAGCTTTTTATGGTGGCTAGAGGATGTGTTTTGACATTATTTATCATTCCTGATTTGTATTTTTGATGGTCCAATAGCTTTTTGTTTTGGCTAGAGAAATTTTCTTTATTTTCCTTTCTCTTCATCGTGTCTTTTGATTCTTGATCTCCTTTTAAATATATTTTCATTCTTGATTCTTGAGCTTTGCCTTTGTCCTTGGGTGACGTGGTTTGTGGAGGTTTTGCTGCTCCGTTGAACTATGCAGATTACTGTGTCATTATCATAGATAATGGATTTGATGCATTATTTGTAGCTAATCGTATTACTGCTTCTATCAGGGAAAAAGCTTGTACACATCCACTCCAATTAGCAGGTTTGGTTGGAAATCGTACATCTAAAAGAGATCTTATCAATAAATATGTAGAAGCCTATCCAATGCCTATAATAGAAGTGTTACTCCATGTCTATAATGCGAATGGACATGAGTGGAATGGATGAAGTGGATGGAGTGACTGAAGTGTTTGGCAGATGAATGGGAGTGACGATGTCAACAAGGTTGTTGTTGGGACTAGCCTTTTCAGTACCGTTCACATCAATGAAGACTTGCACATACTTAATGACTTGGAAAGATGACTTGGTAGAGGAAACAATAGGGAGGACATACCCTAACTAGGGATAGGTGGTATGGAAGGATGGTGTGTGGATATCTTTACCAGGATCTTTCTCAAAGAGCGGATTATCATATATACTCTGATTGAACATGGGGTTGTCATGGATATGAAAATCTTGAGCAGAAGAAAATAAGGTGAAGGTAGATACATCATCATGATCCCAAGAGGTTTCGATCCAAGAATGGTCATCTATTTGTGTAGCTTCTGAAGTAGTCTTGGAATCATTATTGGAAGTCTAATTATCCTTAGTAGCAGTAGCATTGCCATTTATCTGTAACTTGTTCATTCGGTATTCTCCACATCCCATATCATGGACTTGGACTGTGAAGTTTGATGGTATGGTAGATGGAGTGGATGCTTTATGAAATGAGGATGGATCAATGTAATGTAATGAAATGGAGGATGAGTTATCATTATTAACATGCACTTGGAATTGTGTGGTCCCTCTTAGATTACTACAATATTGGAAGGGATCAGGATTGCCAAATATCATGATTTTAGAGCCATTATATGGGAATTTAAGGCATTGATGGTGGGTGGATGGAACAACCTTCATCTAATGTATACATGGTCTACCTAGTATAAGATTATATGGGAGGACGAGATCCAAGACTTTGAAAGTGGTATCCATAATTGTAGGACCAATTCTGATAGGAAGTGTTATGACTCCTTTACATATCCTTTCTTCGTCATCATATTCTTTAATGATAATACTCTTGGCAGTATCTATACATGCTTCCAAGAATCCTAATGCCTTAATTAGTGACAAGGCGTAAATGTTCAACCCTGCTCCTTCATCTACCAAGACTCATCTAACTTTATCTTAATGAACAAGGACTTCAAGGTGCAATGGTTCATTGTGATCTATCTTATCAGCTGAGTAATCTTGTTTAGAGAAAGTTGCATGACTGGTTTTGGTTAGGTAGCCTACCATTTCCTCAAAATTATTGACATCGAGATCAATTGGGACAATCATTCCTTGCAAAGCTTTGTCTATAATGACTTGATGATTAGGTGATATATGCAATAGTTCCAAGATAGAAATTTGCACTAGGGTCTTCCCCAACTAGTCAAGTAAAATGTATTGAGGCTTGGAGGACTATTGTGGTTGTTCTAAAAAAGGACCTTGAATGATCACCTTAGTTCGACATGTATTAACAGCACATTCAAGAATTTTTTTGATGGTAATGGTGTTGGCATGTTCATAGGAAACTCAAATGTGGTTTATGATGGTACCGTGGTTGTATTCATATTTGATATTAGCATAATTGGCCATATTATCACTAGTTTTATTTCTCAAACTAGAGGATTTTCCCTTTCCATGGTCATGTAGTGTATCAGAGAAGACTTTGTGATCGTTGTTTGAGGATGGTTGTTTCTTTCCATTAACTTCAATAGTTCCATTTTCCACAAGATCTTGTATAATATTTTTCAATTGTCAGCTTATACCCTTAGGTTGGTGGAAATCACAAAAAGCATTATCATCCCACCATGAGGGTTTAATTTGTCCAGGATCATATTGTTTTGGCTTAGGAAGTTGTATGACATTGTGTTGCAATAGTTGTTTAAAGATTGATTCAATTGGTTCCCCTAGGGGAGTGTATTCACATTTTGGGAACTTCCTTTGCATTTTGGGTTGTTGTGTGTTCTGGACAGCATTAGCAGTTTGATCAAAATTTATTGGCATGTTGTTAGAGGGGTTGTTTCTTTGAAGTGTAATGAGTGGTACTGTGTGTATAGTTTTAACATCAACAATTTCATCATTAGTTATGTTCTTGTTTCGAGACCAATACTTATTCTTGTCGTAAGGAGCACTTTGAGCATTTGGATTTTTATTTGATATTTTGATTTCACCTTTGTCCACGAGGGTCTTTTCAAGTATGATACCATTTTCTACTAGTTCAAAAAATGAGGTACAACAATGTACTCTTAGGTCACTTCTCAATTTTGGATTAAGATTTTCTAGAAATATGGTGACCTTTTTGCTTCTCAGGTATTTGCACCGGACATCAGCTAGCTAGAATCCACCATCTTTGGAAGAAGGTGATAAAGTTATCTCCTTTGTCTTGTGTAGTGTGACTTAAGGTTGATATTGTGATTTCATTGTTGATGTTAAAGGTGAAATGTTCAACAATTTTTTTAGCAAGTTCACCCCATGACCTTATTCCATGTAGAAGCTGAGAAAACCATTCAAGTGTTATTCCAATAAGGCTTCATGGCAAAAATCTCATGAGGTATGTGGGGTTGTATGCAATGTCTATACACATTGTGGAAAATTCCCTTTTGTGTTCAATAGGATTATGCCTCCCATTATACTTAGGTAAGTTTGGTATGGCATATCGATAAGGGAAAGGTGGAATGTGTAAACTTTTGTCAAAGGGAAATAGACATAAGTCTTTTGTTGAAAAGGTCTTTTTTCTAGACATTGTCATATTGTCCATTTGTTGTTCAAGGGCTTGCATTTGCATTTGCAATACATCAACTTGTGTCAATGATGTGTTGGTTACATTGTTGGGGTCTATATAAGTGTTTTGGATCCCAACATTAGGTGACATATTTTGGTTGAGTGTATAGGTGTATGATGGATTTTGGTTTGGAATATGAGAGGATGTGTTTTGGTTTGATGTTGGTTGGTTGGAAATGTGAATTTTATGCAAGATATTGTGTTGGTTTCCAAATTGCATGAGAGGCATAGGTCATGTTTTTGAAACCTCTATTTGTGGTATGGCACTAGTGGTGTTGATGTCTAATGTGGTATTTGTCATGTTTATGTTAACTTTGGGAATTTTGCTTACATTATTGATGCCAAGTGGATTTGACGATGATGCCCCTATGTTGAAGTTAAGACCTTGTGTCATGTTTGATGTACCAAAGGGTAATGTGTGGACTATTGTTGTGGCTTGTGTAGATGCTCCAAATGGTACATATGTTTTTACTTGAGGGATGGAGCCACTAGAGTCTATTGTGTTGTTTCCTTGGGTAGATTAAGTTTGCAATTTATGGATATCAAATCCAAGAGGTAATGTGGCACCTCCTATTAATAACTTTTCTAAATACAATTGAGGGTTTTGTGCCAAGTATTCATCTACAAAAGAGGCAAAATCTAGGTATTGAGTAGCAGCCTCTATGTATTCAACTAGAACTTGTCCTTTGAGGTCTCTAGTGAAAAAATTTTCCAATAAGGTTTTGTGAGGTCTCGAAGTCCCTTGTGAGGGGTTTGTGAATGGATTGATAAAGTCTTGTGGATCAGCTATATTGTCTCTTTGTTTTCTTTCCGACCGAGTTTCGACCATGTAAGATTTTCTCAAAAGGGGTAATGCAAATGATGTGGAAATGAACTAAGTCTATGTTTTTTCGATTTTTATAATAAGGTATGCCTAAAGTAATGCAACTATTCTTTTAGTTTTTTGGAATAAGGGATGCAATGTGACAATAATGATAAATTCCTAAAAATAAGGTTTCAATGACGTCTAATGGAAGTGTTCTAAATGCAATGTGCAAACTCTAAAGGTTATCAACTTTTAGAATATTTTAAGAAAAGGTTTACTAACCTTCCAAAGTTTTACCAATGTTTTAGTGTTGACTTGTCAAAGGACCTTTGTGGGACCAAGTAAAATGATGAAAGTGAGCTTCCCAAAACTAGACTTGTGAGTTGGGAAAATACTCAACCAAAATGACAAGAAGACAAAAGTGTGACAAATGACCTAGTCCAAGGACAATCTTTCTTGAAGCAATGGTTTAACAAAGTGTGGAAAGTGGGCCTATTCTAAAAATCTTTAAAAGGCAATGTCCTTAAGAGCTCACCTAAGCTGAAGATGATTATGGACCCTAAGATGCAACTACAGTTTGCAAAATGGTATGCGTATTTGTGAAGACTAGATGATCAACGAAAATATGTAATGGTCCATGGTTTGAGAAATTTTTTCTAGTTTTTGTTCAAAGAGCACTGTAAAAGAGATAAATTATCCGGTTTTTGTTTCTAACTTGGTTTTTGTTTGATCAGATCTAACTGAACACACACATAAGAAATGCCAAGCAGAGTGCTTGAATTAAGTAAACAGACAATTACAATCTTAAGGTTGGTAATGACAATATCTGTTGGATTCCCACTTGGATTTCTCCAGCCGCACTTATTCTTTATGGATGACTTAGAAACTTGACCACACTGGCTCCTCCTTACTCAACACTCACTTCTCGGGTCAACCAAGCTTTGAGTTCTCATGAATCTCTCATGACAAACCCTTCATCTCTATTAAGAACCGTGAAAATGTGGGACGACTTTGGAGGTCCAACCTCCTATGCCAACAAATAGAAAGGATTTTGGAAAATCTAAACAAATGGTATCTAATTAGTGCACCCATTCAAGTGGCCACACAAGAGCCAAAATTAGCTCTGATAAGGAGGTTTCCCAACTTGTAGAGGTTATTCTCTATAGGTTTTAACGTACCATGTAGGTACTGAGGGAATCACTATCAATTGCTTATCTATAGGAGCACCTGCAATGTTGAGATTTTCACAGCATTCAAATTTATATACCAGTTGGGAGTAGCTTGGTTTTAGCTGATTATCGATTTGGGTTGTGTCCTCCTTTCGAAGTGGGGAGGTAGGCCCTCTAAAGTTAACAATAATTTCTCTTGCACCTAGGATCACACAAGTGCGCAAGGGGAGAGGATGTTTTTGTTATTAAATTTGGGATCTAAACAAAAATGTGTAAAAGCACCAAACACATATTACAATTCATTTTAGGCAGCAAATGAAATGTGTTCTATGCTAATACAAACAATCTGTTTCAAAATCAATTCTTTGATGAGCATCTTGCATCAGATTTCATCAATAGTTTCAACTCAAGTTTTTGAAAAATGGGAGTTTTAGATATATTTTTTATGCTACTACTATAGCTCCTTATGATCACCTACAAGATCAAAAAATGATATTATAATGCAGCCATAAAAAAATAAGCTCATCAACAAATTGCAATTTTAGATACATGTTTTTAACATAGCCGAATTAGATTTGATTATTTGAAGATGTTATTGATCTAAAAAATAAAAAAATCAAAGAAAAGACCCCTATTAAGTTTTTGAGAGATTTCCAAAAATGTAAAGAAGTTAGAAAAATTATGTGTTTTGCACGCAAAAACGCAGATTTGTGAAAACTATATAGAAAACATAGATTTGATTTTATTGCATTGTATTTGACCATAAAATTAAATTGATAAAACATAGACCCCCATTATAATTTCAAGAGTTTTCCAATAATTTAAAAAATTCTGAAAAATTCACTGATTTGCATCTAAAAAATCATTTTTATAAAAAACCATAAAATCACAATAACTCCTACAAAAATGATGATAAGCCCTCAATTTTTTTAGTGTAGCCTCTTGAAAGTATGTAAAAATATTGTAGAAAAATTCACAATTATGTAGAAGATATGAAGAAATTTGTAAAACCTGAGGTTTTGTCCAAAAAAGTGAGATCTGTAATAAAAAATCAATAAAACCTGCAAAAAGCAAGCTAGAGAAAAAGGAGTCAAGTTCGCAAAATATAGCATGGGGAGATTATAAGTATGTGCAGGATCATGATGGGCCAAAAAGTGGTGATATGCATGTGATATGATGGCCCATGTGGCTGACGACTTTTTTTTACCCAAAATTGATGAAAAGAAAAGGGTTTTTAAAGGAGATTCTCAGATTTCCATCAATATAAATTATGTTTTACTTTTAATTTAATAAATAATTATTATTGATTTTCTATTTGAATTATGACTAAAGTCATGATTGATAGGTTGATTTAAAAACATCTATAGTTTTCAAATGGTATCACATTTTTTGAATTTGAAACATGCATCACATTATATGCTTTACATACTATAGGATTAAAAAACTAGTTGAATTTCATGAAGTTTTGACCAAGTTAAGGTGGTCAGACATACGAGTTTTTATATTTTTGAAAAGTTGTAATAGAAAAATCATAATTAATTATTTACTTAGAAAAAAATTACAAAAAAATATGCATCACATCGGGACATAAGTCCTCTACTTATATCTAAAATCTTATAAAAAATGTTATCATTTTATCATGGTTAGGGTGGTTAGACAAACACCTACTTCTTATTTTTTCTTGAAATTTAAGTATTACTACATTAAAATTTCAAATATTCACCAAATAGATTATTATTTTTTAAATAAACTTAGTATTTTAAAAACTACATTCAATTTTATACAGATTCTATTCTTACATATTTTTGAATAATATAGATAACTTATTCAAATTTTTACGTCAAGTTGCCTAATTCTGATTTTCTAGATTTTTATCGCCACTTAAGGGCCTGTTTTTTCCATGATGATCCTACACATACCCATCTCCAAAATAATAATGAAGAACAACGGAAAGAAACACATAAAATATGAAAGATCTTATCAAACCCTATGCATTTCATGAATCACTTTCATTACACTCCATTTTGTTGTAGTATAATACTTGCCCTCATATTTTACTTAAGTATGCAAATATGACCTAAAGATAATGTCAAAAAAAAATATTGAAGATTTCAATGATGTCTAAACTTCTAAGATTTTCAACGGGGGTTTGAAATGAGAATGATAAAGTCTCTTTATAGGCAAAGTTGATTTTGAATGACAAATTGAGATTTAAAAATCAATTAATTGATGGTCATGATTAAAACATAAGGAATGGAATAGGGTTAGGTTGAATTATAAAAGTTCAATGGTTGAGATTTGGTGCAAGGGCACCATCACCTTGGAATGTAAGGGAGAGAGAGTCCTTGAAATTTCATTGAGTGAGTTTGAATATTTTTAAACAATATGCAACGAGGAAGTTGCAAAATATGTTAAAATAAGGTACAATGTCATAAGATTGTCCATGTATGTCATGTTGACAAGGTGATCTAGGTGGATAGGATATAGTGTAGGTTTGGTTTTCATGTTTTTCCTTATGAATAAGGTCTCAATGATGATTTGATATGTATTGGAAGGCCTTTGGGGTCTTAGTAGGTTAGTTTAGAAGAGTTTATAAAGCAAAGCTGTAAAGGGGTGATCATTAAGAACGAAATTGGAAAATTGCCATTTTAGAATCAAGAAAAAGGGTGGTTATGGTAGTTGATTGGCTCAATGGGTAGTTTTAAGGTGATATCATGATATATTGTTGTAATATCTCGAGTTGGTGGTTGTTGTTCAGTTTCTAAGAAGGAAAAATAACTTTGCAAATGCTGATCACTGGTTTTTATTGATTTTTTGAACTTGGATTCCTTGGCATAGGCTTGTATAGGTTTGATATGTATTGAGGCTGTGAATACTTGTTAACATATGTGTTTACCTTCCTTTACATTGGTTTTGGAGGCCTAGAATCACCATTGGTTTGTGTGGGATCAAAAAACTCAGGGATTACTCTATTTTCTGTGTTAGGGGTTTTGAGAGCAACACCATGACACATTAGCCAATCCACCTACTGTTCTAACCCTATGGCTCAGTGGATTGAATTTTACCATGATTAGTTAGGTGTATGAATACTTTGGGAAATGAGAGAATGAGAGAAATTTGCAATAGTGTGAGTTCTAAGGCTGAGTAGGGGTGATTCTACCATGGAAGTGAGGAACCCAAGTAGTGAATCTAAGAATTACTGAGAGGAATGGAATTGAATGTTTTTCAAGTCAAGGTAGAGGTATTGTGTGGTGTTTGGACCCCTGGAAAGATCGAGAGAGGTCTGGAGTTGTGAGTTTTCCTAAAACCCTTGTTTTGGTGAGTGCTTAAGAGGGTTTCTTGGGGTAGAGGGTTAGATTCCCTATAGAGGCAAACCATTGTCAAAATCTGATGTTTGGAACCATAATCTAAAACTTTCCAAGGTATTTAGGTGGATATCGAATGTTGGAAGGGTAGTTCCTTTGGAAATTAGGGCTAATTGTGAAGCCTAGAGTGAGGTAGGTGTATTGAAAGTCCATGATGGTCCAAAAGAGTGGCTATTGATTTTTATGTATTTTGTGTAACCCTAAAAAGGGTATCTTAATCCACCATTTAATTGTTAGGTGTTTTGGCAAGGTTGAGTGAAAGTTGGCTTAAACCGGGTTTTGAGTGCTACAAGGGTAAACTGATGTGAAAGTTGCTAAATGGAGAATTTTGAGTGATTGGCCTTTGATATTGTGTGGAAATCATTGTATTTTCATAGGGAAGGAGTTTAACACCTCTTTGGAAGGTTAGTTCCTTTGGAAATGAGGGCTAATTGTGAAACCTAGAGTGAGGTAGGTGTATTGAAAGTCCATGATGGTCTGAAAGAGTGGCTATTGATTTTGATGTATGTTGTGTAACCCTGAAAAGGGTATCTTAATCCACCATTTAATTGTTAGGTGTTTTGGAAAGGTTGAGTGAAAGTTGGCTTAAACCAGGTTTTGAGTGCTATAAGGGTAAACTGATGTGAAAGTTGTTGAATTGAGAATTTTGAGTGATTGGCCTTTGAGATTGTGTGGAAATAATTGTATTGTCATAGGGAAGGAGTTTAAAACCTCTCTCTCTTTGCATCAATATTAAATTAAAAGACAATTTAATCAATAGTGGAGGTTAGTTGAGACAAGGAGGAATAAGGATAGGAATATAGAAGATAAAATCAATACAAAAAAAGCGACAAGTTAGAAAATAAATCAAATCCTCTTTTCCATTTTAGTGACCAATGGCCAATTAAATAATAAAGATATTATTTGATTTTAGGAGATTATGATAAGAGAAGAATCATTTTTTCAAATTAAATCATTATTTTAATTTAGAAAATCAAGATATGAAATCTAATTAAATAAATAAAGATTTATTTAATTAAAAAGGGGAAAAAGCTAATTAAATAATTAAAAAAATAATGTAATTATAGATAGTAAGGAAAGAATCATCATTTTTAATTAAATAATGATTTTTAATTCAAAATCAAGATATGGAATCTAATTAAATATATAAAGATTTATTTAATTAAAGAGAGGAAAGAGTGATCTGTTAGAGAAAATCAAATCTTATCTTATTTGAGTGACCAATAAATAATTATATAACAAATATACTATCTAATTATAGAGGAATATGATAATGAGAAATCATTTTGAATTAAATAATAATAATTCAATTCAAAATTCGAGATATTGAACCAAATTAATTAAATAAAAAGTTATTTAATTAAAAAGAGAAAAGGCTAACAAATAAATAAAAAATTAAAACAATTATTTAATTATAATGGAACATGACATAGGAATTAAATAAATAAACATTTATTTTTATTTTAGAAAGAAGATACGTTTAATTAGTGGCGTAATTAAATAACATTTATTTAACTAATCAAAGAAGAATAAAGGTAAGGATGAATTAATTAAATAATTAAAATTATTTAATTAATAGAGGACATGTGACTTTAGGAAATAATTAAATAATTAAAGTTATTTAATTAAGAAGAATGAAAGGGAAAAGTGTGGAAGAATTATGAAGAAAATTAGAGTCATGGGCCTAGGACAATTTTTAGTGTCTACATTTTACCCCTCTTTGATACAATATCATTTATGACATTGTGTCAAAGAAAATTTATCAAAAATATGCCCCAGTGAAAGGGAGAATGACGAGGAGGTAGTGGTATGCCCCCTCGAGAGGATAGGTGAGTTCGAAGAACACGAGTGTGCTCTCGACATGGATGAGAGAACTAGAAGATGAAGGACAAAAGGATAGAGGAACATAGATATGGGTGGTGAAAATGCCAAAAATAAGAAATGTTAGAGCGAAAAAGATGAAGAGTAGCATAGAAGAAATGGATGTTAGCATGGAAGACATGGATGTTAAAAGAATCTCAGAATCTTCAATACTTTTCCAAGTACATAATAGGTCTTGGATGAATCATCATTGGGTGTTAAAATGACACAAATGAAAAATAAGCACCTTGATATGAGATAGAGCAAGATGTGCAAGCGCGCCCACTTGCAAAACAGATAGTCGCAAACAAGTAAATGACCTAGCTCATACTAAGGAGAAATTTTCCCCACTCTCTTTGCCAAGATAGTCCACAAAAAGAAGTCAAATAAAAAGAGTCCTAACGCATCATCACTCCTCTAAATCCTTCATGGGACATCCTCGAGGAAGATAGTAACCTAAATCAAAGACAAAGCCAAAAGAAAAATGAGACAAGACAAGCCATAATGTCAGCAACTAGTGAGAGTGTTTGCCAAAGTTTGATTGTTCGATGAAGCCTAGTTTCAAGAAAGATGCATATCATATAAGATGTCTAGTCTAGTTTCGATCATGCTACCAACTGTATAAGGAAAATGATGATGTTTGACTAAATGATGATACCTAATTTTAGGAAGGATGCATCCTATATAAGACAATCGATTGTTTGGATGATTCGATCATTTCGATAATTTGTTTGATTTGACTTGATGACCTTATTGGCTAGTTTGTCTTATTGATATGTGACTTGTCCTAAAGTTTGAATGACCACATGTATGTTTGATGATAGTGTCCAATTTATTTGACTAACGCGATGAGCCCTAAAGGACTGATCTAATGCGGCCTCGGGGGTCATCAACAAATGGCCTTGCCTACATAACAATGTGGAGAGACCTCATAGTTTGACATGACCATTTTATTTTTTTTATGGACAAAGAATTGAGTCATGATTTTATTCTGACAAACCTAAAAGGATTGACCTAATGCCTCGGGGGAACATCAAGAGATGGCCTTGCCTATGTCTAGTCATAGAGGCAGCATAGTTTGGCATGACAATGACTGACTAACACAACTGAATCCAACTCTATTTTTAGGATTTTTGAAAGATATTTGAATTTTTTTGGGTTTTCACATGTTTTAATTTTTTGTCTTTTTGAGGTTTTATTATTATTTTTGGATTTTTTCAAGACATTTTATGATGTTTTTGAATTTTTTCAGGACATTTTGGAATGTTTTTGGATTTTTTTGTGACATTTTACGATGTGTTTGAATTTTTTCAACACATTATAAGATATTTTTGGATTTTTCCAAGATATTTTATGATGTTGGAACAAGTGCAAGGTCCAAATGACATAGGTCGAGTATTTTCCCCCAGTCGGGTATAAGACAAATATGATGGAATGGGGATGTGGAGTGTACTTGATTTCAACCGTTTCAAGTTATGGAAATTACATCCATTTATTGTTGGTGATAATAAAGACGGTAAATGATAAGATGTGTGGATAAGTAGGATAAGTGGTATGAAAGGGTCGTCAGATTGGAATAATGGTAGATAAAGGAACAAAGCTGACTACACATGGTGCATGTTTGCTAGGTTTTCACCATGGTACTTATCCAAAGTTACACTGAAGTGGTTTTCATTGTTGGATGAATTATTTCTCTTTACTATTTTGTTGATTTTTTAATTTTTTTTAATTTTTATTTTGGTGTTACCAAGATGCTTGTTTGGAAGGTTTTCATCAAGGTAATGACTGTTTGTGATTTTTCCTATTTTTTTGTATTTTTCATGATTAAGAAAAGGCTCTTGGAAGCTATGTGTAGAACAAATACATCGTGATGATGCCTGGATCCTGTTTGAATGGCCGTGCTAGACAAAAGGACCTAATTTGGATGCAAAATGCAAGTGGAAAATATGATGGGTGATATAAGTGGCAGATGAAAGAGGTTATGGTATGGTCCCTAATATGCATACTACATGGGACACTAGGCTTCAGATGAAAAGGAGTTTCAGTGACTGATGAGCTAGAGTACATTAAGGGTTCATCGTCAAAGGCACATTGAAAGACATTGCCAATGGAGGTGAGATGATAAGCGAATATGGATGGAATGAATGGAATGTATGAAATGAGTGAAAGTGATAAATATGAAGACATTGGATCAACTAACTCTTTGTTTGATTTTTTATGCTGATAAATGCCCCAAGTGTTTTTTGATGGAGGAGCATTCTTGGAGACCAATGCTTTTTTGATTTTCACTTTTGATTGTGACTTTTGATTCATCCAATAGCTTTCTATGGTGGCTAGAGGATGTGTTTTGACATTCTTTCTCATTATTGATTTATATTTTTGATTAGTCCAATAGCGTTTTGTTTTGGTTAGAGAACTTTTCTTGATTTTCATTTCTTTTCATCATGTCTTTCAATTCTTGATCTCCTTTTAAAGACATTTTCATTCTTGATTCTTGGACTTTTCCTTTGTCCTTTTATTTAGATATGACTTTTTGATCCATGTCTATGATGTGAATGGACATGAGTGGAATGGATGAAGTGGATGGAGTGACTGAAGTGTTTGGCAAATGGATGGGAGTGATGATGTCAATAAGGTTGTCTTTGGGACTAGCCTTTTTAGTACCGTTCACGTCAATAGAGACTTGCACATACTTAACAACTTGGAAAGATGACTTCATAGAGGCAATAGTAGGGGGACACAACCTAACCCAGGATAGGTTGTATGGAAGGATGGTGTGTGGATATCTTCAACAAGATCTTGCTCAAAGAGTGGATTATCATATATACCCTAGTTGAACATGGGGTTGTCATGGATATGAAAATATTGAGCAAAAGCAGATAAGGTGAAGGTAGATACATCATCAAGACCCTAAGATGTGTTGATCCAAGCATGGTCATCTATTTTTGTAGCTTTTAAAGCAGTCTTGACATCATTTTTGGAAGTCTGGTTATCCTTAGCAGCAATAACATTGTCATTTATTTGCAACTTGTTCATTTAGTATTCTCCACATCCCATATCATGGACTTGGACCTTGAAGTTTGATGGTGTGGTAGATGGAGTGGATGCTTTAGTTAATGAGGATGGATTAATGTAATATGATGAAATGGAGGACGAGGCCTCATTATTAATAGGCCCTTAGAATTTTGTGGTTCATCTCACATTACTACAATATTGGAAGGGATTGGGATTGCCAGCTATCATGATTCCAATGCCATTATATGGAAATTTAAGGCATTGATGGTAGGTGGATGGGACAACCTTCATGACATGTATCCATGGTCTGCTTAGTAGAATATTATATGGGAGGACGAGATCCAAGACTTGGAAAGTGGTATCCATAACTGCGGGACCAATTTTGATAGGAAGTGTTATGACTCCTTTACATCTCCTTTCTTCATCATCATATGCTTTAATGAAAATACTCTTGGTAGTATCTATACATGCTTCCAAGAATCATAATTCCTTAATCAATGTCAAGGTGTAAATGTTCAACACTGCTCCTCCATCTACCAAGACTTGTCTAAATTTTTCTTTATGAGCATGGACTTCGAGGTGCAACAGGTCATTGTGGTCTATCTTATCAGTTGAGTAATATTGTTTAGAGAGAGAACATGATGGAAATTGGTTAGGTAGCCTACCATTTCCTCAAAATGATTGACATCAAGATCAGCTGGGACACTCATTCCTTGCCAATATTTTTCTAGAATGGCTTGATGATCAGGTGATATATGCAATAGTTTCAAGATATAAATTTGCATTGGGGTCTTCCCCAACTGGTCAAGTAAATTGTATTGAGGCTTGGAGGATTGTTGTGGTTTTTTTGATGAAGGACCTTGAATGATCACCTTAGTTCGACATGTATTGACAGCACATTCAGGAAGTTTTTTTATGGTAATGGTGTTGGCATGTTCATAGGAAACTCAAATGTGGTTTATGATGGTACCGTGGTTGTATTCATATTTGATATTAGCATAATTGGCCGTATTATCACTAGTTTTATTTCTCAAACTAGAGGATTTTCCTTTTCCTTGGTCATGTAGCATATCAGAGAATACTTTGTGATCGCTTTTTGAGGATGCTTTTTTCTCTCCATTAACTTCAATAGTTTCATTTTCCACAAGATCTTGTACAATGTTTTTCAACTATCAGTATTATGATAGCTTATGCCCCTTAGCTCAATGGAAATCGCAAAAATCATTTTCATCCCACCAGGAGGGTTTAAATTGTTTAGGATCATATTTTTTTGGCTCAAGAAGTTATATGACATTGTGTTGCAGTAGTTGTTTAAAGATTGGTTCAATTGGATCCCCTAGGGGAGTGTATTCATGTTTTGGGAACTTCCTTTGCATTCTGGGTTGTTTTGTGTTCTGGACAACATTAGTAGTTTGATCAACATTTCTTGGCATGTTGTTAGAGGGGTTGTGTTTGTGAAGTGTAATGAGTGGTCTTGTGTGTATAGTTTTAGCATGAACAATGCCATCAATTGTTACGTTCTTGTTTCGAGACCAATACTTATTCTTGTCGAAAGGAGCACTTTGGGCATATGGATTTTTATTTGACATTTTGCTTTCACCTTTGTCCATGAGGTTATTTTCAAGTATGATACCCTTTTCTACTAGTTCAGAAAAGGAGGTACAATAATGTACTCTTAGGTCACCTCTCAATTTTGGATTAAGAATTTCTAGAAATATGGTGACCTTTTGCTTCTCGGGTATTTCCACTAGACATCGGCAAGCTAGACTCCTCCATCATTGGAAGAAGGTGATAATTTCTCTCCTTCATCTTTTGAAGTGTGACATAAGGTTTATATTGTGATTTCATTGTTGATGTTAAAGGTGAAATGTTCAACAAATTTTTCAGCAAGTTTACCCCATGACCTTATGCCATGTGGAAGTTCAGAAAACCATTCAAGTGCTATTCCAATAAGGCTTCATGGAAAAAGTCTCATGAGGTATGTGGGGTCATAAGAAATGTGTATACACATTGTGGAAAATTAAGTTGTGTTCAATATGATTATGCCTCCCGCTATACTTAGGTAAGTTTGGTATGACATGTCAATGAGGGAAGGGTGGAATGTGTAAACTTTTGTCAAAGGGAAATGGAAATAAGTCTTTTATTGAAAATTTATTTTTGCTAGACATTGTCATATTGTCCATTTTTTGTTGAAGGGATTGCATTTTCATTTGAAAAACATCCACTTGTATCAATGATGTGTTGGCTACATTGTTGGGGCCTATATAAGTGTTTTGGATCCTAACATTAGGTGACGTATTTTGGTTGAGTGTATAAGTGTATTATGGATTTTTGATTTCGAATATGAGAGGATGTGTTTTGGTTTGATGTTGGTTGCTTGGAAATGTGAATTTTATGCAAGGGATTGTGTTGGTTTCAAAATTTCATAAGAGGCATAGGTCCCATTTGTGAAACCCCTATTTGTGGTATGGCACTAGTGATGTTGATGTTTGATGTGGAATTTTCCATATTTATGTTAACTTTGGGCCTTTTTCTTGCATTATTGATGCAAAGTGGATTTGATGATGATGCCCCTATGTTGAAGTTAAGACCTTGTGTCATGTTTGATGTACCAAAGGGTGATATGTATACTATTGTCATGGATTGTGTAGATGCTCCAAATGGTACATATGTGTTTACTTGAGGGATGGAGCCACTAAAGACTGTTGTGTTGTTTCATTGGGTAGATGAAGTTTGCAATTTATGGATATCAAATCCAAGAGGTAATGTGGCACCTCTATGAATAAATTTGTTAAATAGCAATGAGGGTTGTGTGCCAAGTATTCATCTATAAAAGAGGTGAAAATATGGGTTTTGAGCAGCAACCTCTATGTCTTCAACTAGAACTTGTCCTTTGAGGTCTCTATTGACAAATTTTTCCAATAAGGTTTTGTGAGGTCTTGAAGTCCCTTGTGAGGTTTTGAGAATGGATTGATAAAGTCTTGTGGATCAGCCATATTGTCTCTTTGTTTTATTTTCGACCTAGTTTTGACCATGTAAGATTTTCTCAAAAGGGGTAATGCAAATGATGTGGAAATGAACTAAGTCTATGTCTTTTGGATTTTTAAAATAGGGCATGCCTAAAGCAATGCAACTATTTTTTTGTTTTTTTGGAATAAGGAATGCAATGTGACAATAATGATAAATGCCTAAAAATTAAGGTGTCAATGACGTCTAATGTAAGTGTTCTAAACGAAATGTGCTAACTCTAAAGGTTATCAAATTTTAGTAGATTTTAAGAAAAGGTTTACTATCCATCCAAAGTTTTACTAATGTTTCAATGTTGAAATTTCAAAGGATCTTTGTGAGATCGAGTAAAATGATCAAAGTAAGCTTCCCCAAACTAGACTTGTGAGTTGGGAAAAGAATCAACCAAAATGACAAGAAGACAAAAGTGTGACAAATAACCTAGTCCAAGGACAATCTTTCTTGAAGTAATGGTTTATAAAAGTGTGGAAATGGGGCCTATTCTACAAATTTGTAAAAGGCAATGTCCTTAAGATCTCACCTAAGCTGAATATGATTATGGAACCTAAGATGCAACTATAGTTTGAAAAATTATATGCCTATTTGTGAAGACTTGATGATCAACTAAAAGATGTAATGGTCCATGGTTTGAGCAAATCTATCTAGTTTTTGTTCAGACAATACTGTAAAAGAGATAATTTGTCTAGTTTTTATTTGACTTGTTTTTTATTTGATCAGATCCAACTGAGCACACATGTAATACACATGAAGAAGAGTGTTTGAAATAAGTAAACAAAAAATTACAATATTAAGGCTGGTAATGACAATATATGTTGGATTCCCACTTGGATTTCTCTTGCCACACTTATTCTTAGCGAATGACTTAGAAGCTTGGCCAGACTAGCTCCCCCTTACTTGACACTCACTTCTCAGGTCAACCAAGCTTTGAGTTGTCATGAATATCCCATGAAAAACCCTTTATCTCTACTAAGAACTGTAAAAATGTGGGATGGCTTTGGAGGTCCAACCTCCTACGCCAACAAATAGAAAGGATTTTGGCAAATCTAAACCACACCACTCCCCCACCCAGTCAATACAACATTGTTGATCAACTATAGAAAATACCAACACAAATATCAATACTAGAACTCCTTAAACTCTCACCATCCCATAAGGAGGTTTTGGAACAAGCTCTTGTGGCCACCACAGTACCCAATAATCTAGATGTCTGTCAATTCCAAGCTATGGTGGGACATTTGACCATGCCTCATTTTCTATCATTCTCTGAACATGATGATGTATCACTTAATCATCCACATAACACTACCCTTCATATTGAAGTTTTGATCCACAAACATCATGTTAAATAGGTCATATTAGATGGTGGAGTTGGTTTAAATATTTTCACTTTAAAGTTAATCTGTGCACTAGGTTATTCGGATAATGTTATTGATGCCCGAAGAAAAATGACAATAAAGGCTTATGATGAAGAAGAGATATCCTCTAAGGGAATTATTGTGTTTCCTATCCAAGTGGGACCTATGGTGAAGAATATAGCCTTCCAAGTGCTAGAAAAAGAGTTAACCTACAATATAATCTTAGGACATCCATGGATTCATGAAATATAGTCAGTACCTTCAACTTATCACCAATGTTTGAAATTTCCAGTTAATGGTCAAGAGGTAACTATATCAACTGATTACAAAAATCCTCAACATTGTAACACAATCAAAACATCTCAAGACACCTTTGTGCCCCACAATAGAGAAGCTACCACTTCTAGTTCATCAGACAGTGAAAAGCATCTGAATATTATATCTAAGTGGGTTGAGAAAAAGGGTCAATCAAAGGATACAAAAATTGTTGATACAACTTTATCAGATAATAAGGGTCCATTGAATTCTCTCTCACAAAAATTTCAAGAAAAGGTCCAGCTAACCGACAAAGTCATGGGACAATATTCTATTGAGCAGTCTCTTAATCTTTCACAATTGATGCCATCTTTAAGGTCATATAGACAGTCATCAATGATAACATGACAACCATCACAACCTACCACGGTTCTAGAAGAAATATTTGTGAAAGTCAGTACTATAGAAGATGAATCAGAAGACAAGGCCATCCTCAGTTGGCTATACAAAGATGAAGAAGTCTCAACATCAGCAAACATCATCATAAAGACTGATCAGTATGGGAAAGGAAAAGCTATCCTAGAGAAAATGGGTTATGAGGGACAAGGACCTATTGGAAAAAGAAAAGAAGGTATCATAGAACCCATTCAACCCCTCACACTTCAATCAAAGGAAAAAATGGGACTAGATTATATAGGGGAATCAAAACAAGAAAAGACTCAAAAATATTTTGAGAGAATCCTTCAAATGAGAGATGGTTCTGAAACAAATTCCAATGAGTATGAATGGGATATTTACTTTGATGTATCATACATGGACATCCAAATTGATGTAATAAAGGAGTGTACACCCAAACACAAGGAGGGACAAAGCTCGGGGACTAGACCACTTGTATTTGAATCACAAAATATCAATGACTCAAGTGAGGATGGACAGACATCGAGTGAGCTAGATGAATTGCAGGAAAGTAATATCATAGTCCCCGGAATCCCTAATAATAACCTTGAAACCATAACTATTCAAACCCTTACTACCATTGACCAAAGTCAATCTGATGACTTTTTTCCCTTAATACATCTTGAAATTATCTACTGGGAACCAACTGAACCTATTAATGTACCCATCTTTGAGAATGATGACGCTATTGTAAACTTCCTTTGTTATGATGAACCTGACATGAGTTCTAATCATAAATCTCATAATGACACGATTAGACAGGAGGGTGTCAAATCTTCTAGTTGCAAAATTGAAAGCATGAATAATGGATCTAATGGTGAAAACCATTCTATGATAGCATTAGATCTTGAAAAAGTAAAAATAAAGAACACATCGGATGGTGAAAACCTCTCTGAGGCATTGAAAGATGGGATATTTGACACCCTTCCAGAGCATTATCATGAAATATCATTAGTTCTGGTGGATCCTACACAGTCTATTAACATTGGTACAAAAGAAAAAGAAAAGATTTTACATCTGGAAGCATCTATGACTGAGCAAGAAATACCTGATTTTATCAAGTTCTTTGAAGAAAGAAGCATTAACTTTGCTTGGTCATACTCTAATATGTCAGGTTTAGATCCAAATCTTTTAATGCATCATTTATCTCTACCATCTAGAATAAAACCTATAAAACAAAAACCAAGGAAGATGCATCCACATATCACCTTGATGGTAAAGGTTGAGTTGAAGAAGTTGTTAGATGCATGATTCATTAGGTCTATCGATTATGTTGAATGTATATCAAATATTGTGCCTGTATCAAAGCCATACAACAGTATCAAAATATGTACAGACTTCAAGGATCTGAATAAGGCATGTCCCAAGGATGGTTTCCCATTGCCTAACATCGACATCATTGTGGACTTAACAACAGGGCATACCATGTTATCAATAATGGATGGTTTTTTCGGCTACAACCAAATCAAGATAGCACCAGACAATCAGGAGAAAACACCATTCACATTTCAATGGGGAAAGTTTTGTTGGAATGTCATGCCCTTTGGGTTGAAGAATGTAGGGCAACATATCAACGTGCAATGACTACAATCTTATATGATATGATGCATACCTTTATGGAGGATTACATGGATGATATATTAGCAAAGTCATATTCCAAAGAAGGACATCTAGATATCTTGGGTAAAATATTTACAAGGCTAGAGAAGTTCAATGTCTGACTAAATCCTAAGAAATGTGTCTTTGGGGTTACATCATCAAAACTCCTAGGATACATAGTGTCAGAGAAGGGTATTGAAGTGGATCCTGCAAAGGTCAGAGCAATAATGGAAATGCAGCCACCAAAGAATATTAGTCAACTAAGGTCTTTACAAGGCAGGCTATAATCAATCAGGAGATTTATCTCCCAGTTAGCAGATAAAAGTCATCCATTTAATCACTTGTTGCATAAAAATGTCTTATTCAAATGGGATCAAGGGTGTGAAATTACCTTCAACCAAATAAAACAATATCTAATGTCGCCACTCATTCTCATGCCACCTATAGAAGGTAAACCTTTACTACTATACATTGCAACAACAAACATTTCTTTAGGAGCACTGTTGGCAGATGAAGATTATGAAGGAAGGGAACAAGCCATTTACTACATCAGCAGGACTCTGAATGGCTATGAAATAAATTACACCTTCATTGAGAAATCTTGTTTGGTAGTGGTATTTACTACCTAGCAGTTGCGGTATTACATGTTGACTCACATAGTCATGCTCATAGAAAAGATTGACCCATTAAAATATCTACTCATCAAGGCCGCTTTAATAGGCAGACTGGCCAAGTGGGTCATGCTTTTAAGTGAATTTGATATCCACTATGTGGAAAGGAGAGCCATCAAAGGTCGAGTGATTGCTGCACAATTCGCTGAAGCTCCATTAATTGATGATCATCCTATGACAATGGAGTTTCCTAATGCAAGCATTCTTATTGTAACAACACAACAAAGGAGGCTTTATTTTTATGGGTCATACACACAAAGAGGATCTGGCATAGGAATATTATTTGTTACACCTCAAGGACACACCATCCCAAGGTCTTATAGAATCATGTTTCCATGTACCAATAATGTAGCTGAGTATGAGGCACTAATCATTGGCATCAAGGTATAAATTGAATGGAAGGTAACAAAACTACAAGTGTATGGAGATTCACAATTAGTCATTTATCAAGTCAATGATGAATATCAAATGAAAGATGGGAATTTGATGCCATATAAGCAAATTATTGATGATCTCAAAAATTACTTTGTGGATATCAAATTTGAAAAAATTCCAAGGGTAGAAAACCAAGCGATAGATGCTATGGTGACAATTGATTCTCTTTTGCAGTTCCTAGAAAAATATGGTCATTATGAGTTTATGGTAGAACAAGTGTCAAATCCTGCTTATGATAATCCTGAATCTCAAACCATATGTTGTTTAGATGTTGTTGAAAACTCCATTTATGGAAAGACCTATGTGTACCTAAAAGACAACATCCTTCTCTCGATCTTTCCAAAAATCAAAAACACAACTTCATTCACCAATCCACCTGACATACCTTAATCGCCGACATGCTTTACCATCGAGGTCTAGATGGTACTCTTCTCTAGTGTTTAAAACATAACGAATCTGAGACAACCTTATGTGAGGTTCATGAAGGTATTTGTGGAACTCATTCAAGTGGGATAACTCTAGCAAAGAAAATCCTTCATTTGGGTTATTACTGGCCGAACATGGAGAAGGAGTCTTATCAGTTTATTAAGAAACGTCAGAAGTGTCAGATCCATAGTAATCTAATCTATGCACTAGCTCAAGAATTACACCTATTCACATTAGCATGGCCCTTTTGTCAGTGGGGACTGGATTTGGTAGGAAAGATAAACCCATCTTCATCCAATGGGCACAAATTCATAATCACAACAACAAAATACTTTACAAAATGGATAGAAGTGGTTCCTCGAACAACAATCACTGGAAAGAAGATCTAGTATTTCATACTAAACTACATAATTTGTCGGTATGGCATACCTCAGTCCATTATCACTGATAATGGATGACCATTAAAAAACTAGGATGTCTAGGAATTATGTGAAAAATTTCATATCCAACATCATTTCTCAACACCGTACTATCCTCAGGGAAATGGCCAAGCAGAGGCCTCCAACAAAACAATTTTAAAAGTACTCAAGAAAATGGTTAACGATGTTGGACATGATTGGCATGTTCAGCTCAATCCTACATTATGGGCCTATAGAAACAACATTAGAACAACGATAGGAGTTACACCATATGCCTTGGTATATGGATCAGAGGCCATACTACCCATTAAGGTGGAGATTTCATCACTCTGTGTGTCACTAAAGGGAATTGTTTCAGATGAAGATTATAGAGTATCTAGGCTTCAAGAACTGGAACTGTTGGATGAACATCATCAACAAGTTGTCAATCATCTAACAACATATCAATAGAGAATGTCCAAGAGCTACAATCACAAATTGAAGCCTAGATTCTTTTAGGTTGGAAACTTGGTTCTAAAGGAAAACCCTAGAAATCAACAGGATAGATAAAAGAAAGGGAAGTTTGAACCTAACTGGCTAGGTCACTTTGTCATCATATTGGTCTATGGATCAAGGGCCTATCAACTATCAACACCTAAAGGGGATTTGTTTGATGAACCTATCAACAATATCCATCTCAGAAAATTCTACACCTGAATTAGCTAGTGCATGGTTCAAAGTCCTAAAAAGGGTTTCCTAGATGAAAACCTGGCAAACAGGCATCTCGATGATTAAAAAATACAAAAAAATGAGAAAAGAGAAAAATATTAAAAAAAAAAAAAAAAAATCATAAAATCATAAAAATATGAAAATATGAAAAAGTGCAATAAAAACATATAGTGAAAACCTAGAAACATACACTATGTGTGTTTTAACCAGTTGTTCCATCTATTAGACACATATCATGGTCATTAATTTTACCATCAATTTTACATTCACCATTCTATGATTGCAAGTGGTCATGTCTCACCCTACCTTGGGGGCAACATCTAGACCTCACTGGGGGCAATAAAGCATCAAGTTTAACAAAATGGAACATCAATCACTATCAAAAATTCATTTAAACATCCATATCACAACAAAAAATCCAAAAACAAGTAAAAAAGAGTTTGTTTCAAAAAGTCAAAAACATGAGTCTGTGTCAATCCAACTACGTGGTCTCTATGTGTATAAAATAGGCAAGGCTAATATTTGATCAGCCCCTGAGGCCCCTAGGATAGGTTTTTAAGCTAGGTTTGATTCAAAATCTCGGAAAATCACAAAAAAAAATTCATAAAATCAGAATGGATGATCTAATTTGACTAATGGTTGAAACACTTTTAGTAAAGGTTGGATATGTTGTATTTTAATTATTTGTTATCATTTCTTTGGAGTAACTCGATGATGTATTGAACTAGAGAAGCTAGGAAGAAGAATGATATTTTCTTTTGTCTGTTGTTTATGAATTAATTATTTATTATGTGAATTGTTGTGGGACGTGCTCTACAAATGTATCACTGATGACATTTGAAATTTACACACTAAAATGATTAATCCTTGTTTGTTTTCGCAAGAAATGCTCAGGTCATCTTAGTTTAGTTATACCTAGATGTTTTTGTTCGCTTGCAATATCAAAAATCATGAAAGTAGTACTAAGGTCGTCATTGGTCTAAAATATACCTTGGATGCTTGTACTCACTTTCAACATTTTTAAAGCTCTATGATGATACAAAGCACAAAAGTACTATTAAAATGCCAATTTTTTGCAAGTAGTCGCATGATAAAATTAGATTGCATTCATAATAGTTTCTACATTTTCAGAGTGGTTTTTACAAAAGCTCATGAAAGATTCAAATTGATGATTATCTTTTCTCATAATAGATTGAGTATACTTGACATTAACAAAATCATCATCATAACCATGTAATTGCATAATCATTTTTCATACATTAGAAAGCATTTTTTTTTATTATTTTATCATCATTCATACATTTCAATCAAATAAGTTTTGCATTCATCATATCATATTTTCCATGCCACATAAAATTTCTAAAAAGAAAAATTAAAAAATAAATCATATCATTTATCATACAAACAACATATCAATTTTATCATCCATTCACATTTTATTATCATACATTAGTATCATATATTTATTACATCATTTCATTGCATTTCAGTCATCCATCAATGATTTCTCATAGAAAATATCATTTATCATTTCATTTATCATAAAAACATCATATCATTGCATTTCCATTCATTCATCATTTTATATCATACATCATTGCCATTCATTTATTTGTGTCATCTATTTACAGTTACATCAACATAAAAACATACACATCCCATTTACATCACATATCATAAATTATTTAAACCATTACATCCACAACCATGTGTATAGATGATCATCATATAAAATGCATCCATACATCATACATCATACATCCATACATCATTCATTAAATAGAACATCATAAATCATAGCATATCACATGATCATTAAATACATCCATAACATATCATATAAATCATCACATGGAATATAGAACATAGAACATAAATGCATCCATAATAGAATCATAATAGAACACATCATAGATCGATAAAAGTCCACTGCATATCATATAGATCATATAAATCATCAATGTCAAGAATACAATGAAGTCTAAAATAATAGAGATATATCATCAAAACTGGCTAAACCGAAGTATACATCATGTCTCAAATATATCATAAATCACATCAAACAACTAGGATCTGCTACTACCAAATGGTCCAGGTCTCGGGACCAGTCCCTCCTCCACGAGATGGACCAGTACCTCCTAGATCTCTATGTGGTGGCTGAATCACACCCTTGTTAACAATCCAGGAATGGGTCCTTCCTGATCACAAGGGGGCATAATTAACTCTCCACTCAACAGGGACCGCATCATGGTAACGACCTCTATAAAAAAATTTCTCGGCCCACATGAAGAACCTCCCTCATATAGTCACCAATAGTAGTACCATTATTTATTCATTGTAATCTCTTTGCAAGATCTTGTGCCTACTCTACAATCTTCCTAGCACTATCACGCTCTACTGTCAATGTGGAAATCTATGTTTGTGTAGCTGCCAACTATCCCTGTACCTATTTCATAGCCTATGCATGAGCCTATTCCTGGGTCTGCATCTATGTCTATGTTTGAGCTAACAACCCTTGTATCTGAGCTAGCTGACCCTATAACATCTGTACCTGCACCTGTAGGCTGGTGATCTATATCTGATCTATAGAGGATGTATCCGTTGCTTGCCTCTTATGAGGGACACTAGTAGATGGACCTATGCTAACTGCAGAAACCCCTCTACCACCATCCCCTCTATCATCTCCATCATCACTATCCTCCTCACTATTTCCCTCCTCACCACTACCCTCCTCACCAACATCCTCCTCCTCGGCCTTGACATCAACACCTACTCCTCCTCCACATCCTCCTCTCACCTTCATCATTGACCAAGTGCAACAAAAACCTCCTCATCTATGGGTAATGGTACTGGCTCATTGGGTATAGTGATCTGCAAGCATGGATGCAATGCAAGATACTGCGCATACTCCATAGTCACTAGTGCCTCTGCAATATCATGACGCATGTCCCAAGCTATAGAGCATGATATCCTTCTACTATAGTATCATAAGACATATGTGGTCCAATCTATTGTATCACTTTGACATTGGGCATAATGTGCAATGCCCTAGGGCATGCACTAAACAATCCCATACTAGCTGTAAACGCTCCGTAGTAAAAATCTCTCTAATTCAAAGTGGGTCTTGCCAATCAGGTACATAGAATCACACAAATAACCCAGCTCTGCATCATCCTCATCCCAATGCTCACAATCCAAATATGGATGTTAGGTAACCACCTCTAGATCATCCAATACATGCCTCCAATGCTCCAACTTACCCATCCTAGACCTGGTAATTCGACCTTTGTATCTGAAAACATATGGCCTAGTGGTAGGTCTATCTTGTACTAATAGTGGTTGCATGACAAAAATATGCTGCCAAGCCCAAACCTGAAGCAAAGTGGCTCCTAATGATAAGCTATGCCATCTCAAATATACAACTGAATGTAAATCATGATACAGATGTGCTAGCATGCACATCCCCCAAGCATATCTGGTCCCATGCACAATTATGCTCTCAAGTACGTGGCCCCATCCAATATATAGTCCCTTTGACCTACGATCAGGACAAAGGAACCCTTCAATGAATCCTGCTAGAACTAAAGGTAGGGTGGCATATGTGGGATCCACATCCTAGCAATATGATCATACTAAAAAACTCTATGAAGAGCATCTATCCCACCCACCTCCTATAGATCATACACTACGATCTCCCCAAAAAATGGTATTCGTAAAATCTGCCAAACATCCTCTGGGGTGACTGTCATCTCACTGGTGGGTAGGTTGAAGGTATTATGGTCACTATGCCACCGCTCAACTAATGTTGTGAGGAGACCCCGATTGATCCTAATCTGGGGCATGTCAAGAAGTGAAGCTAGTCCACATTGAACAATGATCTGTGTCTCATCTGGCATAAGTTGTGGAATCAAGTCAAATGTCCATGGAAAATGCTCTCATATCTAGGTTATCCAAAGGCTTCTATCATCATGAAATGTTCAAAATTAGTACACTTTATCAAAATATCACATATTAGTTATCCTATCAAATCTAATAAGCTCTTGGTGTGAATTTTGATCAAAATTGTGAGCAAGCATTATCAATCCTCACCTACCATGAGGTCATCATTATCAATCTTTAATTGTACCTCACCTAACATGAGGTCAATTTATCAAAATCAACCTTTTCTATCATGAGGTTTGTCACATTTGAAATTATATCATGAGGTTCGTCACAATTTAAATTATTCCTCACCTATCATGAGGATAATTCTTATCTATCAATCATTAGAATCACTCATCATGAGGTTGAAAATCATCAAGTTTATTCAGATCATCAAATCATATTGAAACCAAATGGTTGACATGATCAAAATTGACAAAATCAAGGACAAATTTGACAAATTTTATCAAATTTGACTTGGATGCGCTAAAATAGGCATTCAAGGCGCTAAAAAATCAGAAGTGCTAGAACAAACTATCAAATCACCACATCATTCAAAGTGCTAATTCAGGTGGTCAAAGCGTCAGAATAGTAGCTCGAAGCACTAAATCCCTCCAAGAGCTACAATATCCTATCAAAGCGCTAATCTATCCTATCAAAGCTCTAATGTTTTTGAAGTGCTAATCTATCCTATCAAAGTGCTAATGTTTTTGAAGTGCTAATCTATCCTATCAAAGCACTAAAATAACTAATCAAAGTGCTAATTCTTAGAAGCACTAAAACAGACCCTAGGAGCGCTACACCGGAGTGCCGAAGTGGTACAATGTGTTATTGAAGTGCTAAACTATGAAAATTTTAAAAATACAAAAAGTAACATGAAAAATGATAATGCATGAAATATGAGGAGGTTTAAGGGTACATATCGGAGGTCCGTAAGTAGTAGGGCGCTGGTGATGTCTCACACGCTCGAACCGGTGGGTTTGGTAATGAATCAACATCTTGCTTCAAGTGGCTCAAATAGGTCTCTCTCACAAAGTTTTCAAAAGTCAAATGCACAAATGAGGTGGAAAAAGACCCTTTCGACCTTTTATAGGTTATTAGAGGTGGATTTTGGTGGGATTTTTAAGATTTTAATTAATTTTTATTGGGAGATTAATTGAAATTTATCCAGGGGAAAATTTTCTACATCAATTATCGAGAGATAAATTATTTTACTGCCAAATATTCATCAAATCATTGAAACAATCATTAGAAAATTGAAATTTCTGAAAAAAATAATAATCAAAAAATCATAAATTTATCTCCTGAGGGGGCATATATTCATTGATCACATGAAAATCAATGTCTAGGGCATACTAAAAAAGATTTGTCAATACTAGCAACAACAAAAATTTCTTTGAAGCAATGCATAAACACATCACTTCAAAGAGGGGAAAAATGTATACACCTAAAAATGGTTGGGAGAATCTAATTAATTAAATACTACTTATTTGATTAATTACCCTAAATTCCTCTACTATTGAATAAATAGAAATATTTATTTATATAGTTCATGTTTGAATTCTTATTAAAATTCTTCTAATTCTTTTATTATTTCATCCTAATTAAATAAACAAAATTAAATACTTTGTCTTATTTAATTATCAAATTCCCCTATCACATCATTTAATCTTAATTAATTAAACGAGATTAAATACTTTGTTATTTAATTATCATATTTCTTCTATTTAATTTAATAAAAAACTTCTATAGTTTGTTCTATTAAATTAATTATCCCCTTTTTGCTAATTTGAATAAATCAAAATAATTCAAATAAAGGCATAAATAAAAATTTCCTCTATTCACTCACCAATAAAATTATATATTTCATATCTAATTAATTCAATCGGTATTCACGGGAAGCTTTGGAGACAACTCGGAGACAAACATGAATCAATCTCTCAAATCTTCTTCCTCTAATCCTTCCTATCATCTTGCCTGATGTTTTCATGGGGAGGAACCATTCCCATTATCAACTCAAGTTTCTCCATCTCTCACCATTGAATCCTCCAGATTGAATCCAAACCTTTGATGTGTTGCCCCTGTGCAAATGTGCTGCCAATAAATCTATAAATACAACCTCATTCAATAAGAAATAGATCCGAACTTTATGCAATCTTAATCTACAAGAAAAGAAATCAAGCAATCAAACAATAAAACAATCATAGCATCTTAGCATCATAGCATCAATAGAATTCATATCACGGCTACATAGTAGTTTTACTATAGCTTCATCATCATAGTTTCATGTTAAGATAGATTATAGTAGTTTCCTTTTATCAATTAGATATCATCATATAGGATTTCATTATTGCATTTAGCATCACTCCGTTCTCTAGATTGGCATTTTAACAGTCACAAGTGCTTATCAAATCTGAATGTCTTATATGATTTAATAAATCTTTAGAGATAGGAAACAATGAGATGCTTTCAAGTTTCTGTTCTTTTAATTAGTTAATTACTGATAGAATCTTGATATAATGTTTCATTAAGAATTGTTTTATTGTTTTTACTTACTCATACTTATTTCACACTTACAATTTTTAACCAGTGCACCCGTTTAGGTGGCCACACAAGAGGAAAGATTATCTCCGATAAGGAGGTTTCCCAACCTGGAGAGGTTACACTCTATAGGTTTTAACGTACCACGCAGGTACTGAGGGAATCACTATCACTTGCTTGTCTTTAGGAGCACCTATAATGTTGAGATTTATGCAACATTCAAATTTATATACCAGTTGGGAGTAGCTTGGTTTTAGCTCATTGTCGGTTTGGGTCATGTCCACCTTTCGAACTGTGGAGGTAGGCCCTCTAAAGTTAATAACAATTTATCTTGCACCTAGGATCACACAAGTGCGGAAGGGGAGAGGATAATTTTGTTATTATATTTGGGATCTAAACATAAACATGTAAAAGCACCAAACGCATAAAGCAATTGTTCATTTTAGGCACCAAATTAAATGTATTCTATGCTAATATACACAATCTGTTTCAAAATAAATTCTTTGACAAGCGTCCTGCATCAGATTTCATTAGTAGTTTTAATTCAAGTCTTCGACAAACATGAGTTTTAGATTTAATTTTTTTGTGCTACTACTATAGCTCCTTATGATCACCTACAAGATCAAAAAATGATATTATAATGCATCCATAAAAAAATAAGCTCATCAACAAACTGCAATTTTAGATACATATTTTTAACATAGCGTAATTAGATTAGATTATTTGAAGACATTATTGATCTAAAAAGTAAAAAAATCAAAGAAGAGGCCCCTAGTAATTTTTTGATAGCTTTGCAGAAATATAAAGAAGTCAGAAAAATTCCCTGTATTGCACCTAGAAACATGGATTTGTGAAAACCATACAGAAAACAAAGATCAGATTTTTTCACATTGTATTTGACCTCCAAACTAAATCAGTAAAACATGGACCTCCATTATAATTTGAAGATCTTCCCAATTTTTATTTTTATTTTGAAAAATTCACCGATTTGCGTCCAAAAAATCAATTTTATGAAAAAAAAGAATTCACAATAACTCCTACAAAAATGATGATAAGTCCTCAATTTTTTTATTTTATTCTGTGAAAATCTTGTAGAAAAATTCATAGTTGTGTAGAAGATATGAAGAAATTTGTAAAACCTGGGGTTTTGCCAAAAAAATGGCAGATCTGCAATAAAAAGTCAAATAAACCTGCGAAAAGAAAGCTAGAGAAAAGGAGTCATGTTCACCAAATGTAGTGTGGGGAAATTCCAAGGTTAGCAATATGAAGCATAATCAAACTAATCCCCAAACTAATAATGAAGAACAATGGAAAACAACTCATAAAATATGAAAGATCTTACCAAACCCTATGCATTCCATGAATCACCTTCATTACACTCCAGTTCATTATACTTTCCCTCATATTTTACTTAAGTATGCAAATATGGCCTAAAGATAATGTCAAAGAAAAGTATTGAAGATTTCAATGATGTCTAAACTTCTAAAATTTTCAGCGGGGGTTTGAAATGAGAATGATAAAGTCTCTTTATAGACAAAGTTGATTTCGAATGACAAGTTGAGTTTTGAAAATCAATTAATCGATGGTCATGATTAAAAGATAAGGAATGGAATAGGGTTTGGTTGAATTATAAAAGATGAATGTTCGAGATTAAATTAAAAGATAATTTAATCAATGGTGGAGGTTAGTTGAGACAAGGAGGAATAAGGATAGGAATATAAAAGATAAGATCAATACAAAAAAAATGATGAGTTAGAAAAGAAATCAAATCTTTTTTTCCATTTTAGTGACCAATGACCAATTAAATAATAAAGATATTATTTAATTTTAGGATATTATGATAAGAGAAGAATCATCTTTTTGAATTAAATCATGATTTTAATTTAGAAAATCAAGATATCAAATCTAACTAAATAAATAAAGATTTATTTAATTAAAAAGAGGAAACAGCTAATTAAATAATTAAAACAATTATTTAATTATAGATAATAAGAGGATGGAAGAATGAGAAACCACAAAATTTGGAGCGTTCCTTATTTTGGCAATAGTAATTTTTTTTTAAAATCTTCCTATTTTGTGTTGCCCTCGGCCTCCAATTGAAAAAATAGGGCATGAAAGGATGCTTTTTTGCCTATGTTTAAGGAATCATCTCGTAGATCTTCATCTGGGGTGTTCAAAAAATCCTTTTTTCCAATGAAACAGGGTTTTTTTCATCAATCAAATGGATCTCAAAGCTTCTCCCTAGGCTTTCAGCATCATATTGGGAATCCTCACCCTCACCCACGGTTCAAGAAAACGCTTAATAAGGAAAAGAATCTTCCTTTTGAAATTTGTGGGGATGAAGATGTTGAGGACTCTCGTTCATGGGTTGATGTGGTTTGTGAGTGTCATACTCCAGCATCTTTTCAAATAGTATCTAGATACCTGGAGCTCTCTTCAATCCAAATGTAGGAATTCACTTCAGTTCAAATGTAGGGGGTCATTAATATTCTATTGAAGATCATAAGAAAAATTTCTTTGATGATTGCAATGTGCCTACAAATACTTATGTGAAGTATAGTTCTATGGCGAGTACACCTGCAAATTTTTTGAATAACATTGCTCAGAAGCATGACGATTTCTATCAAGTTCTTCATTTGCAACTGGTAAATGTGCAAAGGCTTAAGGTAATCTAGTTGCCTTCAGGTGCTCCGGTTAATCATTCTTCTAGGGGTATAAAAAATGGGCACACACAAGGAGGTAAGTAGTGAGTCCATAAAGATCATCTTTCTCACAAATCTGTGAAAGAAAATATGGAAGAATTTGTAGATAAGTTTTAGGTTCAACTTACCTTGCCAAAGGATGTATTGCATGCACAAATACATGATCTTAAGGATCGTGCACTAATTTTTAAGTTCTGGAATTTCCTTCCTTCTCTCGAAATTTTAAAATATTTATTATTTTCTGAGTGGGATGGGGCTAACTAGATTTTCTATATAGATCAAGGGAATGTTTTTTTCTCCACAAACTTGCAAAGGGATTTTATCTTAAAGGTTAAGTCATGGTTTTCTGAGGGATCTAGGTTATACACTGAAGCACGGGTCCCAATTTTTGATCCTTTATCTATTGTAATGCATTTTGTTCCTTTTTGGATTCAATTACCTTTGCTTCCGTTAGAATATAGGCAATTGGGTATAGTGGAAATTGTGGATTAGATAATCCATGAAGCTCCCTTTGGGTTATTTTGTATACAGCTTTACAAAATCCTTTTCCACAAGAGTTGTATTTCTTGATTCACCCTGAGCTACTTTTTGATCATGCTTTCATTCGCTTCATCATGTGTCAGCAACACGAGCTTTTGAAATGCTTATCCCCATTGTTTCCTCTCAGAGTCCCGCACGTGTGCCACATTGCATAAAAATTCAGATGATTTTGATGGGACCCATTGAAGGTAGCTCAAGATGACACCATGCCACATGTCATCTTCATGGGCTTTGCATCCCAAGAAGCTGAAGGATGGATATAAAACCCTTGCTACTTCTCCACATGTCACCTCGGCAGAGGTTTTAATCGCAAGAGAGTGTGTTAGGGAAATAGCTATGTTTCTCTGACATGTATGCTAGCCAACTTTTCAAGTGGTTAGGCATGTGTCTTTCTGATACTGTTGCTACTTCACCCTTGGGACCACATTCATCATTGCTATGAAGTGCGCTATACTCAAGGAAACCAAATATCTTTTGGTTGCGATTTTTCTTTGATTCATCCAATGAAGAGGGGACGCATGCCCATGGGGTATTTTCAGGCAGTAGCTTTGAGGTGGTGGGAAAATTATATATATACTACTACACTGCTCTACAAAAGGGTTCGAAAATTAATAAAAAATAGACCAAAAGCTCTAAATCCTTTGTAATGTTTTTTGATTATTATATTGAGAACAATGGACTATGCCCATTGTTCGGCCTCTTTGTTTCTTAGTCGATATAGGAGATGATACTATGATGTTTTTTGTATTAAGTAATTTATCTACAACTTTTGTGACTTCAATAGGAATTTACTATTTGGATCATGTCTCAGACTCTACTTGATCAGTAGATGTATGTTGAAGTTATACTATGTCATTTGATTAATTTTTTAAGGTTTTTTATCTTTGTTTTTGTTATTCTTGGACATAGAAGATTGTTGAATGGCCCTCAAACCATATTTGAAAGGAGGTTTTCTCATGCCAACACATTTAAATTATGGCATATCACCTTTGATTAGTTTTGTTTCATATCTACTTCCTTTTCCCTTTCCAAACCCCCAATTACATGAAGATTCAACTTCTTTAAAAATCTCGGAGGTTACTTAGTTTAGCATAATTGGTCCCCCATTAACTGATTTTCCCAAAAGGTTGTTTGCCTAGAAATTTTAGGCATCAATAGTTTATTTTTTTGGCATGCTCGATGGTACCTATTGAATTTATCCTAATTTGAAGGGGGTGTATGATCCATAGACTTGTCACTAGATCCCAAAACTGCAAATAACCCTGGCTTGCTATTGCCACTACTAGTAGCAATATGAACAAGAACCCCTCTGCTAAACATCCAAACCCCTCCATCAGCTATGTTGCCAATAGATAACATAAATTATGTGGTGTGGGATGCCAGAAGCCCTCTCATAGCACTAGTAGCACTAGCCAATTGGGCCCCTATCCCAACTTTTTCTTTAAAAGTTATATGAAAATTCATCGAAGATGGCTCGAAGACACCATCCAAACATTTTCAAGATGTGGCAAACGTATGTCTAGTGCATGGTGTGGCTGATAAAAATATAGCACTAAGGATACTTGTAGCCTCTTTCAAAGGCAAGGCCCTTGATTGGTGTCGCACTCTGGGAGCCAATACCATCGGTACTTGGGACCAGCTCGAAGATCCTTCCTATGAGCGAATTTTGAACAACAAAGATCAATCGTCGCTATTGCAATAGTTGGTGACTATTAAGCGATCCCCTTAGGAGGCCATGACCAACTTTAATGATAGATTCCGTAAGACTTGGCAAAGGATCCAGATAGCGATCCACCCACCTCCTAATTTGGTGTTCATGTTCTACTTAAAATCTATCAATGCTGACATCTCAATGATGATTTAGTCCCTTAGGGGAAACACCTTGTTGGATGCATACAAAATTGTTTTCATAGTAGAGAATAATTTTATTAACACTGAAAAGCTACACCTCAGCCCACAATGCCTATATTTGTAGAATTTTCAGCTCTAGCCCTAAAGATAGCTTCCACTAGTGCGCCCACTCCTCCTCAATCTAATCCTTCAAGGGATGAGATGAACACCGTCAAGGAGTTACTATGAAGTATCTTGAATGAACTATCATCAAGCACAATTAGTCCATGCCCCAGAAGCCAGTTTTCCAAAATTACCAAGGTGGAAGACCTTCCATTAAAACTAATACCAAGGAGGTATGTGCATGAGTCTATAGGCTTAACCGAGTAATCAGATGGCTTTGGTTCCTACTCCACTACTTAATGTCCCACCAAGTTCAAATACAGAGTTGGTAGCAAGGAAAAATAATCTCATTGATGATGTCAACCCTTAGTGCTTCCCCTATAATGAAGCACATAAGCCCCAAAATTGTCTAGATGGAAATTTGCAGTAGAAGGTGGCAAAACAACATATCCAAGGTGTTGCATCAAGTTTAGGAGGTTATGCATATACCTCTCTACAAATGGAAAATGCACTACTTACTACTCAAATGTAAGGGATGTCCTTGGAACAAGAAACCAACATAGCTCTCAACCATGGGCTCTTCTCATGGATGGAAGGAGAAGAGGCGGTATTTGCAAATGAGGCATCCACATCGAAGACCCTGCAAGTAAATTCAAATTATAACACTCTCTCAAAGAAAAGATTCATGAGCAAGCCGGTCACTCCACAACCTAGAAGTGTTCCCAACCAGCCTCCTAGTCCTTCCACAATTGCTCCACAACTATAGTCGTGCAAGGAGATTGCTATAACAAGGCCTAAAGAGCAAAATTATATGACTCTACTGCCACTCAATGTGGTGGAATAGTTAAATAAATCCTCTACTAATGTATCCCTTTGCGATATCTTATCTATTCTAGAGAACAAGTCAATCTTGCAAAAAGACCTACGGGAGGATACAAGTATAGAACTAGCAGAGAAACCACCTCGAGAAAAGGATTTTGATCCATCACCTCAGGCCAAAGTCCTTACAAATGATGTAGAGGATTCCTTAGCAAAAGGTAAGGATAATCTGAAACCAAAACCCTTTTTCTTAACCCTCATTGTGGGTAAAAAATTGCTGCATAATTCTATGATTGGATTTGGTGCTAGCACTACGGTCATGCTCAAGCAAATAGTTGAAGCCTTAGGAATTATCTATGAACCTTTATACAAATGGGTTATGCAATTGGATGGAAATAAGGTTGATATTGTAGGTATCATTAAGGACCTTCCACTAACTTTTTTTGCCTACCCTAGCATCACATTTAAATAGGATATTGTGCTCATGGATATTCCTCCCATGTTTGGTCTTTATTTTTTTGAGAATTCACTACCAAGATGGGTGGGTACCTTTCCTTAGATTGGTCACACCTGATTGTTATAACTAAGCATGGGGCCAAGATGAAGTTGTTTTCTGAACCATTGCATTTGAAACATGTAGCAAATGAAGCAATGATAAATTTTGAGGTTTCCCATACCTCTATCACCAAAGAGGAAACGTATTGCATCAAGTTAATTGAGGATGAAAAAGTAACTAGAGAATGGACTAATGATGAAGAAGTCCTCTTGAGTAAATTTGTTGAAACTGATCCCTTTGGAAATTATCATGCAACCAGATTGGGGACTTATGTGATCTACGATGAGGATCAAGTAATTCCAAAGGTTGTCAAAGGTCCCCAATGTAATCACATCTTACAACTTTGGATTCTTCACTTTGATGGAGCAAGGTGAAAAGTTAGTGCAGGTGTTGGGATATGTTTGATGTCTCCATCCAATGAGGAGACTCTCAAGTCTTTTTTATTTCAATTTTCCTATTCAAACAATGAAGTTGAATATGAAGGCCTTGTGCAAGGTTTAAGCCTTGCAAAGTGAATGGGTGTAAAATAGATAGTAGTCTTTAGAGATTCTGAGTTGATAGTTAATCAAGTTTGAGGCATCTCCATGGAAAAGAATGTCTGCATGTGGTCTTATAGACATAGGGTTTGTAACCTCATTGCAGATTTTGAGGCTTTCAATATTTAGGCAGTTCCTAGATAGTAGAACATGGTTGTAGATTGCATGGAAACAATGGGATCTCAATTTGACCTCGCTTCTGATTTGGTTGGGTACATACACTATGTGCAAGTGAATTTTTGACCCTCAATATCTGATAATGATCTGAGTTGGAAAGTGTTCGAAAGTGAAACTCACATTGCCTTATTCATCTAACATTTGGGAGAATTTTATGATCAACTCTAACCAAAAATTGAAGAAGCATGTAAGGGGAAAATTATTTTTTGAGGTCCAACAAGCTTCCAAAATGCTTGGTCACTATCAAAAACCTATTCTATTATGATGATGCAAAAAATGACAAGAGGAAGTTTGTAGTGGAAAAAAGAAATTATGCCAACCTTCAGGTCAAAGATGGAAGAGAGCTAAAGGTTGGAAAAGAAAATTCGCAACACAACAAGGACAAGCTCATGCACTTTTGTGAAAAGTACATAGGAGTAGTGGCTTGGTCATATGATGACCTCAAGGGATATAATCTTGGAATCATTCAGCATACTATAGAGTTGACGGAAGGCACGAAGCATATCCACCAGAAGCATGTGAACCCAAAGATTGAGTCACTTATGGAACAAGAACTAAGGAAGTTGATCCAATCCTAGATCATTTTTCCAATCTAACACATCACATGGGTGTCTAACTTGGTTCCAATCCGAAAGAAGAATGGAGACATCCACCTCTATGTTGATTTCTATGATTTGGATCAGGCATCCTTGAAGTACCACTACCCCTTGACTTCTATTGAGTCTACCTTACAAACGGTGGCTAGCTCAGAGATGTTTTCTCTACTAGATGGTTTCTCTGGTTACAATCAAATCTGAGTCAAAGAAGAGGACTGAAACAAAATGAAATTCACTACCAAGTGGGGAACATTTTCCTATTCAAAAATACCTTTTGACATCTCGAATGCAGGAGCTACCTTTCAACAAGCAATGGATATTTCCTTTAGAGAGTTGATCAATAAAATCATCTTGATCTACTTGGATGATCTTACAGTATTCTCTAAATCAAAAGATGGCCATTTTGATTGTCTTGAAATGGTTTTTCAAAAATACCAGGAATTCAAAGTATCCCTGAACCCAAAAAATACATCTTCTGAGTGCCTTAGGGAAAATTTTTGGGACATATAGTGTCCAAAGATGGTGTTTCTATCGATCCGGACTGGGTGAAGGTGACTAGGGAGCTATCCCTTCCAGTGAACAAAAAGGGAGTTCAATCCTTTCTAGGAAAGGTAAATTTTGTAAGCAAATTCATTTTGGATTTTGCAAGATTAATTAGGCCAATCACCGTGATGCTCAAGAAGGATGAGTTGTTCAAATGGACAAAAGAAGCCAAAGAAGCCTTTGAGAATGTCAAAAAAGCTATTGTTTCAACACCTATACTAGTAAACCTGAACTTATCAAAGGATTTCATAATGTATGTGTTCAGTAGTCGATAAAGTATCAATACTATTCCGACTCAAAAAGATATTGAAGGGAAAAGGGAACACTTGATAGATTTTCACTCCCAAACCTTAAAAGATTATGAGACAAAATACAATTTCATCGAGAGATAGGTGTTTTCCATTTTCAAAGGCCTTAAAAAAATTTGACACCTTATATCTTGTATTAAGGTGGCTGTATTTGTAGCACATTCCAGTGTGCGCAAGTACATAATGGAAGGAGAAATCATAGAAAAAAGGGCCAATTGGATAACAAAGATCTTGGAATATGATATTGACGTCAATCGCACAAAAACCATGCAAGGAAGATGGTTATGTGAGTATCTAGCACAAGACAGGGAAGTACCAATAGAAGAGGAGGAACCCAAACTAATTTTGCTCAATCAACCTGAGTTCGAAGGTTGCTAGGTAGTAGACATAATGAGATTCATGTAGACTGGGAAATATCCACTGAACCTCCCTTCTCAGAAGAGGAGATTTTATAGATTACAAAACAACGGTTATGTGTTGATTGAAGTAGTTCTCTTCAAAAGGAACTTTGATGGTATTCTTCTATGGTGTGTGGACCGAGAACAGTCACAAAAAAATCTAAGTCAATTCCATAGCAGTCTAGTAGGCAGACATTTCTCTGCAAAAACCATCACCATTAAAATCATGTGTGTGGGATATTTTTGGCCTACACTATTCAATAACTCATATGCTTTGGTCAAATCTTGCAAAGAATACCGATTCTCCTGGGAAGAAGAAAAAAATTGGCTATATTGTTGAACCTGATAGTGGTTGAAGAGCCCTGTGCACAATGGGGCCTGAATTTTATTAGAATGATTAATCCCACTTCCATTTCTGAACATAAATAGATTGTCACGACCACATATTATTTTATCAGGTGGATCGAAGCTATTCCTTTAAAGAATTCAACTAAAGCAAAAGTTTTAAATTTCTTGAAAGAGCTAGTAACGAGGTTTGGCTCGCCCAAGACCATCATCTTTGACAATGCAAAAGCCTTCCTGGGTATGAAGGTATGTCAATTTGTACTCAACCATGGAATATTCTTAAAAACCTCTTCGAATTACTATCTGTAATGAAACAACCTAGCTGAGTCAACTAATAAAAATTTAGTCTAACTCATCAAAAGGATTGGGTTGGAGCATAAAAATAATGGCATTTGAATCTCAGAGAAATGTTATGGGTAGATCACATAACCACAAAGAAATTCTTGAAGACTTTTCCATATGAGCTATTATATGGGAAGGAGGCACTATCTCTTGTTTCTATGGAGATTCCCACACTATAGTTGCTAAAGTCTCTAGAAGTAGAACAAAATAGAGCTATGGAGGTTTGATTAGTTGAACTATTAGAAGTCTAAGAAAAAAGAGGAAAAGCCCTGATGACCATGAAAAACCATCAACATGTGGTTAAGAAATTGTTTGACAAGAAGACTTCCGACCAGGGTCTTAAGCACGGAGATTTGGTACTCAAATTCAATGAGAGGGTCACAAAACCTAGTCAACATGGTAAATTTGATAGTTTGTGGGAGGGACCCTTCCACATCATTGAATGTAAGAAAAACAACACATTCAAACTAGAAAACATGGAAAAAGAAGCATTAGGAATTCCTGTCAACGAAATTCACTTAAAATTGTTCATTAGATTTATTAACTCTATGTAAATATGTGAATATGTAATTATTTACTTTTTGTGTCTTGTTTGGCTAAGCTTTTAAGTAGAACCCATGAAGCAGAAGAAAGAAAGAGTGAGCAATGGAGACAAAAGTGTAACAAAGGGTTATATATTCATTATTTATGATATTATATACTCCAAAATTCACAATCCAAAATGGATTTTGAGCCAAGCTATGTGGGTATATATATTATAAAATTTTGAGATATATATATACAAAAATGGAGGAGGAAAAGTTTCATTCATTCAGAAGGAGCTTCATCATCAGTAGCATCAGTAGGAGTGCCAACAACAATGGTAGAAGGTGGTGGGTACACCAGGTTCCTGAAGTTTGTATACCACTCAATGTCGTAGAAGAGCTCTACGTTGTAGCACTTCATCAAGAAGTGGCTAGCACAAGACACCCTTTGGAGGTGTTAGTCAATACTCATCTTGCAAAATCCACTCAAGAATGGTACCCATGGCACCACTACATCCTCCTCAACATGTCAACGTAGCTCACTAGCCATTGGAAGCCCAAGGCCATACACAATATTTGTCAAAACTTCCCCAAGCCCACTGAGATAAAACTTGGAAAAAACCGCTTGGGTAAGTTGTGGTATCATCTCCTTTGGCACTTGAATGTTGATCAAAGAGGCGATGAAGTGAGAGCATACATCAGTATTAACTCTATACCTATCTTCATAGTCTAGGAAATCCTTATCGAGCACCCACTTTATTGCAATAATGGCTAGCTAATGCTTGTTATTTGTCATTAATTTTAAACACCTACTAGAAATATCCCCTAAAAAGCTACCTGAGACTTATTTCTAGTGAGCCTAATGGGAGTATCCATCACTACTATCAAGTAGCCCAATTACCAAGTATGAATTATGTGATTATCACTAGGTCTATTTATGGAGGTAGCTGGGATAGAATGTGTGATAAGAATAATGATTGATCGAGTTGTAAACTCAAGGAAAACCCACCAGAGTTACAAGCTTAGTGTCCTTACCAGGTTGTATTCATTGTGTACGATAAGCATGAGGCTGATCAAGATCACTCAAAATTCACATCCAAAGAATTGCTACATGTGAATTTAAGTAAGGTAATTAATTGATTAAAACTTGTGTCAGGTGCAAGTGGAAATCCACATGGTAAAAAGTCAGGTTTCTAGCTATAAACATTTCTCATCTTCTAAGGATCATTTCAAATCTCTCGGTGTAATTACTACGCCTTTTAGCCGAATCATTTGGCTAAGGTTATTAAGTGCAAAAGCATGCAAAAATTTCCATGTAACTTTTTATTTCTGGCTCAATTTCCCAAAAGTTGGCACTGTAGCACATAATGGCCAAATCATCATTATGAATTTTTGTTTTAATAGATAGGAATTATTTTTATATGAATGAATGATTTGGTGATTGTATGCCAAATTTATTGCTAAAAGCAACCATTGTTTCTAACTTCGATTTTAGAAAAAGAAACGTGCATGTGAAGGAAAAGCACTGAGAGTAAAAATAAATACATAGCTTGCTAAGAAAAACCCAAGTGTGATGCTAGAAGAATCAAAACAGTCAGGTTTAGAGAATAATTGTTAATGATGTACTGTACTTGAATGAGTCAAACCCAAACAAAGAATGAGAATCCATCTGAATTTTTGTTTAATACAAGCCTTGTATTGGTGTTTTTTATTTAGGTTCATTCATCCAATACTGGTGGGTTTTGAAGAATGGTAATTTTGCAAAGCAAGGAAAGGACGCTATTGGGTTGGAGCATCAGAAGAATGGCACATAATCCTGGAACAGTGGCACAAGAAAGTTTAGTTGTAAGCTTGTCCAATGCAATGTGGGTAAATTTTTTCAGTAACATTTCTTACACCACGCCAGATATACCAACAAAGCTAAGATGGTCCAATACACGAACCATAGAAAAGATAGCCCACAAAAACAAAATCTAGATAATAGAGGAGTGGGACAATATTTACAAACCTGACCTTAAAATAGACCCTAAGAATCTTAGGGAAGTGACTTGTGAAAGAATGAAGAAGGCCAAAGAGAAATGGAACATAGACTCTCTGGCATATAGGCTATGGTTATGTGGTCTCCCACAATATATTGTCCCCTTGGTGCACCATTATGTGGAATTGATTCATTAGTGCATGCATAATTTTGACTTGAATACTAGCGAAATTGTCGACTGGGAACTTAGGGTAGTAGTCAACGCAGATACTATTAGGGATATGTTGTGTATCCCCACTTTGTAAGGAAAAAAATAATATTTGAGGTTCACTGTGGATAACATGGAGAAATTATGGAGAGGTAGGAATCAAGCCCTAGAGTTTTACAACATAGAAACAAAAAGGCACAAAGATGATAAGTGTATGTTATAGTTTCTAGTCGTGCTCAATACCTTCAACCAAGACTTGCAGGATTTCTTATCTATGGTGGCTTTCATTTGTGGAATGAATAGTGCCCAAGATGTTTACGAATTTCAAATGGGTTTGGGTTTCCAGTTAAGGAAACAAAATTACCTATTCTGGTACAACTTCATGAAGATCATTTGTAAGGTGATGTTGGATCACTTCCAGGAATATCAAATGTAGAGTAAGTTCAGATTCTCTTCTTTTCTTGCTCATATGTTCTTACACCAAAACCTTGATTTCTTCCAAAGACATATGAATTTATCCGTCCTTGATGAAAGTGGGGCCCATAGGCTAGTTTTTGTGTGAACCCCTCTCCTTTCTGCAACCTATAACTATTATGCATTTTCCAAGTTCTTGTTTCCAATATTGCAAGATTTTTATGTGGATGGAGAGGTAAGGTGTTACCATTTTTCTGCTCAGCAGGTGGCATGGATGCAAAGTTTTTGTCCTCCCTGTGATTGGTTCCTCAGGGAGGATTTTTCATTTGTCTAGTTGCATGGTTTCACTGAGGAGCCCTGTCGGCTGCCATTGTGTGTCACTAATAGGGTGTTGGCTATTGAGGTATTTAGACAACTGGCACTTATTGATAAAATGTTATGTGGAGGAAAGAATAAGAAGGGCTTCTTTAAGTGCCCTTTAATCTTTGGCACAATTATAATGCAAAGAAAGAAAACACATGGTTTTTTATTGGAAAAGATTGCTCATTTGGGGATAATGTTAATTGAGGACAAATGGAATTACAATCCTGATAATGATTTAGCGGACATAAAGGTTAAAGTGAAACATAGCCCCTAACCCTATTGGGAGAAATGTCAAAATTTGTAGTCAAAGCACATGAAGGTACTAGTAGACCTAGCCTATACTCCCATTGAAGATCAGAGGCAACCATGGAATTCCTTTTATTTCCCTTCGGCCAAGGCCAATGACAAGTGCAAGATATTGGCCACTCTTTTCAATGACTTGTCAAAAAATTATAATTGGAGTCAAGAGAAAATCGTCGCCTTCTAGATCTATCATTAGGAGATTAGATATCTTGATGCCCCATTCTAGGCCCCTAGCATGGATGACCAGCTTTATGATCTCTAGAATAGGAGTCATGATGATAGTGATGATAGTGTTGATGAAGCCGAGTAACAGGAGGAAATTGGAGGTAACGAAGCTGGGAAACAAAATGTTGAAGGTTCCCTAGATATACAAACAATGACATCCTATGTGAAGGTCAAATTACCACAATCATGGGTTGTTAAGATATCCAAAATTCCTTAGCAATATGAAGAAATCATAGATGTGGAACATTCTCCACCTTATAAGAGGCAGTGTATCGATGCCATCCAAGGAGATATTTTTCAAGTGACTATGACAATGAGCCACGGGTCAGAGTCTTTGATAGCTCAGGTACAATTCTCTGCTTCCTCTTTATTCCTTCCTGTTGTGTCCACTCCAATCTCCTCAAGTGTTGGTCTTCAATTTTTTGCTTCTCCATTTGCAAGGAGTTCCCACCAAGCTCCCTTCTCTGCAAGAGAACAGGTGGATTTTACTCCACCACAAACTTTTCCACCATTCATCTAGGCCCAATCTATATATGCTATAGCAAACCCTTTTGCTTTTGTTGCATCAGCCCTTGCTTAATCTGCTCAATAGACAATAACTTCTAAATCCCCGATTATGTCATTATCTCCTAGAAGCCCTTCCACCACTCTCAGGATCAAAACTTGGTATAATGTTCCCCCTTTCTCCCCATTGATGGTGACTTTGCCAAACAAAATTTCATCTGATTCTTCTATGGTCTCATTCCCTTTTTTCTCTCCCTCCTGGTGCACCCTTTTTCGATGGACAAATTAGATCACCCACAAAATTATTTGCAGAAAATACCATGACTAATTCTGCATGGGCACTAAGGATACAGAAAAGGATGTTGTGAAGCCTATTGATCCATGTGTGCAAACCCTTTACAATGAGCATTAGGGATCAATAACATTCACAACTATGATGGCCAATGTCATCAAATCTCAAAGGGAGATGCAACTTGAAGACTATATGATCCATGCTATAGGGATTGATTTGAACACAACCCGACCATAGGATAAGGTTGAGCTAATGGAGGAGACCTAGAAATTTGTGATGACAAACTTTTCCAAGAATAGTCGGCAGCTAAAGAAAAGAGAGGAGCTCCAGAATGTCAAGGAATGGGTGGATGTCCTTTAGAAGAAGGAGAATAGTAGAGAGGTTGAGTTGTCATGCCTAACTCAATAAGAACAAACACTCCAAGAGGAACTTTCAAAGTTCCAATCCTAGGATCCCAACATGGTTTCCAATTTACAAGAGAAGAACTAAGAGATTTAGGAGTGGTTGAATCAGATGGGAAGGGAAGCATAGGAAAAGACTTGAGAGTTTCAGAACCAACAGAGTCAATTTGAAAAAGATATTGAAAGGTTACAAGTGTAGCTAGCAATGGAAGAGGGTTCCCGAGGTCAAATGAAGGAACTGTTGAAGAGCAAGGGCATATAATTGATAGCTCTACAAGAATGAATCAATGCATCTAATGGGAGGATTGATGAACTAATGGAGAAAATTAGGGAAAAATAAGTTGAGCTATGTCTTTCAAAAATTCTAACTCAGCCCCCTATTCCTCAATCCGAATTCCTTTTGGTGGCTCAGCAACTATACGTCTCCTACTGGGAGAAGGTAAAATCCTCCTATCTATCACTATAGACAGTGCTCCAATTCATGGTGGATGCAATGAGTCTAAGTAGGGAAGTGTAGAGGACCATCGACAAATTATGCAGTCCATTGCTAAGAGGGTTCCCAAGGCTGATCAATTGCTAGGAAACTTGTAGAAGGTAACCGATGCATAAATAATAAGAGTGGGGATTGAGGACTGAAGGTTAGCTTCCAAGAAGGCAAAATAAATCATCTATTACCCTGCAGTAATCCTCCAAGCCAGGAGTTGTTTGGTGTTCGGTGTAGGGGCACCTACACCTTGTTGATGAAAACTTGAGTCTTGGAGGTCATAATAGGTAGTCTAGTGTTTGTTTGATGTTTTTACCATGCATAAGGTCTAATAAGACCATTGGAAATGTAATTGAGGTCTGGAGGGCCACTTGGTTGAAGATGTAAAAAGTTACTCAAAAATTGCAATTATTGACATTAAAAGTTGTCAAAATTGCAATTAGGGAATGTAAGAGTGATTAGTGTTTAAAAGGTGGTTAGGCACATTGGAGGAGCTAGCTGTAGATTGTAAATTTTATAAGAATTCCTCTCCATGGCATGTAAAAGGTTGTTCAATTTATGAAGAAGATTTTATCATTTTCAAACATTAAAACTTGTAAATTTACTATTTTTTTGAGTTTCTTTGGCTTGGTACGGACCCATATAGGTTTACCATGACCTGAGAACATTTTTGTATGTGAGTACATGTGTTTAATTTCAACTTATTTTGTTTTGAAGAACTAATTCATCATTTTGAGTGAGAAAACACAAAAACATAGGGACTGCCCTATTTTGCTAGGTTAAGGGTTTGAGAGGAACAATTTAATGTTTTGACCAATCCATCTACTGTTTGGTCCTATTTCTTGGTGGATTGGTTTGTATAATGTTATATTAGGTGTTTCAATGCTTTAGGAGTCAAGAGGGTGGAGATATTTGATGATGGTGAGATACCTAGGCTGGAAAGTGATATTTCATCATGAAAATGAGCAACCTTGGTAGGGTTTTGGAAAACTAATGAATGTATTGGCCTTGTGAGTGTTTGGTGAGTTTGTGAAGGTATTTTGGAAGATTTTTTGGGCATTGAATTGATTGGTGAAGGTCTAGGGGTGTGATTTCTAATAAACCCTATGCCTAGGCATGGTAATTTGAGGGTTTCATGGGGTAGCATGCTAATGGCCTTTAAGGTACAAACTAACTTTGAAATTTGTGGTCTTGAGTCATGACTAAATATTGTTTGAGGTGATTGGGTGGAGATCAAGAGTTTACAGGGAACTCTCTTTGAAAAAGAGGCTAATCCACTAGCCTAGAATAGGGGTATGTCATTGATTCTCTATTTTGGTCCAAAGGGGTCAATACTAATTTGTACATATGTTATGTAACCCTGAAAAGGGTATCTAAAAGACTAATTTGTTTGTGAGGTTTTTTGAAGAGCATGGTTGAAAAATCCCTTAAACCTGGCCATATATGCTACAAGGTTAGACATGGTTAGGAGTTGATTTTTGAAGAGATCATTTGATTTTTCTTGGAGGATTGGTTGATATATTTGTTTGACATTTTGACTAGTTTTTCACCCCTATACTACATCAAAGTGGTATTAGAGATCAGAAGGTCTGGGCAGATGTTATTTGTTTGTTGGTTTGTGTTTATGCAGGTTGAAGGAACCTGGTGTCCAAAAGACTAGGTAAAGAGGAGAAAGACCTAGGTGAGGCTAGAGAAGTTGAATTAAGGTGAAAGAGACATGCTTAGAAATTGAATCAAGGTGAAAGAGACTTGCTTAAAGTTTGTTTTGCTGATGAGATACCTACAAGCTAAGAGTTCACACAAGAAGAGAGAACAAGGCTGAAGTATCTTGCTTGAAGGAAGAGGAAAAATGAGAGGAAATGAATATTGGAGTTTATTCAAGGAAGAAGAAGGACAAAGCAGAAAGGAGGAGCATTCAAAGGTTGCATAACATCAATCCAAGTGGACTTGGATTTCTTTTTGGTCGAGAGTTTGGTGTAGGAGCACCCCAAGTATACCAAGCCTCAAGAAGGAAATATTGTAATAAGGGAAAAAATAAAAAAAATTGATGATTTTTAAAGTTCCAAGGGACCATATTCAACATGTAATAAGTCTTAAACTATGGTTTTAAGGTCATTTCCTTAATAGTGCAAAAAAATGTAAAAAGTTATCAATTTGTTGCAATGTAGCCCAAGGTGGAAAAAATATGAAAATGTAAGTAACTATGCAAGTTTGGGGTTAGAATAGTGTCATGATGCCATGTTGAGACCAATTGGATAGATTTTGAGTCACTTTGCTTTATTTGGGTGAAAAATGCAAAAATTGTCAAAATTGTAAAAATGCAAAAGTTGCAAAAATAGACAAAAGATTGAATAAGAAGAGTCAAGTAGGTGAAAGGTTAGTTTTTGGAGTTTGGATAGTTAGATTAAATTTTAGATACTTTAAATAAGTCATTTTGGTCATTGTACAATCAGATTGATGGGTTTGGAAGAAATGGAATAAAGAGAAGGTAATGTTTTTACATGTTTTTCTGTGTTTAACAGTCTTTCCATGCATTGTGTGGTCCTATATAGATTGAAAATCCATCATTTCTTAGGTTCCATTGAAATATGTGTGAATCAAAAAAAAATTCAATTGGTTTCAATTTGTTTCATTAAGTTTTAAGGAAGATATGCTAATTTTGGTAAAAATAGTCAAGTTCATATTTAAGCAAGGCATCAAGCTTTCAAAAATACATTTCTCCATTTCTAATTGGCAGACACTCATGATTTTTGGCTTGGAGGTCTGTCTATATATTTTCCTTAATATTTTCTAAGTTTTAGGAATTTTTGATAAGGTTTTGGGCGATTTTGATGAAGCCCTAGGCTGCTACAGTGTGTGTTTTGGAGCAATGCAAAATCGGGATAGTCAATTGTAAGGCCTTATGTTTCAAAACAACCTATGCCTATTTTGGCATATGTTTAAGAACTTCCAAAATGGTACTTAAATAATGTTTATACAATGAATTTATGTTGTTAAAAGCCTATTGTCAAAACTTAAAAGCAAGAATTTGAAGGATTTGATTCAAAGTAACCTATATTTTTTTTGAGATATGTTATATTATGGGATAATGGGTATCTGAAAGTATCCACATAATTTTTTTTTGGGTTAAAAATCAAAGGTTATAACCATTGTCCCACTTTGGAGGGTTACTAGACTAGAGGCTAGCATAGGTGGGTTGGCCTTAAGACATTGTTGTTTGAATTTTGGGACGTTGGAATGTGTTTGTAGGATGAATCTAAACATTTTGATTCTATTTTTCCAATTTTATGGTGTTGGGAGTGTATTGGTGAGAGTTGGAGCCTTTTTGTTCAAGGATGAGTAGTTGAAATTGCCTCAAGCACAAAGTTTTTTGTTTTATGAATCAAATTTATGCCAAGTGCATGGCATGTTGATTTGGTGAACTCTTATGCATTGCATCAGTTGGTATCAGAGCAAGGGATTAGGTATCTTGTGAAATAAGGTTAAGATTTTGTGTGGAGAAGGTGCAATTGGAGGAATCAAAATGCCTCCTAAGGGAAGTGTTGTTGCAAAAAAGATGGATAACCAAGCTAAGAAAACAGAGGTCTTGGAAAGAGAAATTGATATGATGAAGGCTAAAGGTAGGGCTATCTTGGAGGAGAGTGAAACAATGGAAGAATCCACTAGTGAGGAAGAGGAGATGGATCCAAAAGATGTAAGGATGATGAAGCTTTTGAATGTTGTGAAGAAGGATGGATATGACAAAATGGATGTGCCTATGTATGGGGGGAATTAAATGGAGAAGATATCTTGGATTGGATAGGGGCTTTGGAGAACTATTTTGAAAGTGAGGAGGTAAGTGAAGAGCACAAGGTGAAGAAGGAAAAAACCAAGTTGAAGGGACATGCCTTATTATGGTGGAATTTTGTGCAAGATGAGAGGGGGAAACAAGGAAAGAGAAAGATCACTTCTTGGGAGAGGATGAAGACCAAACTGAAAGGTAAATTCCTTCCTTGTGATTATAATTTTTAGTTACTTAAGAGGTTACAAAATCTTAGACAAAAGGATTTAGATGTGAAATAATATGCTAAAGAATTTTATAGGCTAAGTATAAGAACCAAGCATGAAGAAGATGAGGAAGAAATGGTAGCTAGGTATTTTAATGGCCTTGGGTATAACATTCAGGATGAAATCAATTTTTTGGCACCAAAATCAATTGAAAAATTATTTCAAATGGTAATAAGGGTAGAAGAAAAACTCAAGAGGAGAAGGGAGAGGGCAACAAGAGGAAGAGGTAGTACTTCTAGGGGTAGAGGTACAACTTCAACACCAAGGCAGTCCAGGGAAGACCTTGAAGATGCTGATAAGAACAAAGAACAAGATCCTGAAGCAAGAGGGGGATGGAGAGGTGGAAGGACAAAATTTAGGCAAAGGAAAGATTTCAATGAATTTGGACACCCATCTTTCAAGTGTCCTCAAAACCAAGGTTCAACATCAAGTCGTGATAGGTGGAGTGAAAGAAGAACACAACTGGTCCAAGAATAAGAATGTGAAATTTTAAGAAAACCTGTTGATCTAGAGGTCAGAGAAGAACTTATGATAAGAAGAACTTTGTTGCATGCACCTAAGGAGAAAGACATGAGTCAAAGGAGTCTATTCAGAACTTCATGCAAGTGTAGAGGTTAGGTATGTCAAGTTGTCATTGATTCAGGTTCTCAAGATAACATGGTGTCTAGGGAGATGGTAGATAAGTTGAATTTAGAGAAGATACCTCATGTAGCACCATACAAATTTTCTTGGGTGAATGATAGTCAAAATTTAGTGGTGAATGAACAAGCATATGTAGATTTATAGATTGGGGAGTATAAGGACAGGGTTTTATGTGATGTGATACCAATGGATTGTTGCCATTTTCTATTGGGGAGACCATGGAAATTTGATAGAAGGTCTATGTATGATGGTAGGGAAAACACCTATACAATTAAGAAGGATGAAAAAAAATTTAACTCCTTTTTAGGGAAATGGAAGAGATAAGGGTAAGTCTAAGGTGGTCATTTTTGGCAAGAGGGAGCCTTTAAGGCTTGAGGACAACAAAGACAATGTGTTTGTAGGTATGGAGAAGGTTAATGATGCTACGATAGTAGGAAAAGAGCAAATGAATGATGTAAGGACAGTGGGGAGTTTTGTTTTACAAAAAATGAGAGATGAATTCATATCTAGGTATGATATGGTCAAGGTAAATGATGGTAAGTCTGTGGGGAAACATGAAAAATAGGGTGGAATGTTTGAGGGAGAGTTTTTGAAGCAAGATGTAATTATTTTTGGGACCATTGTGTGTCCTATAAACATGAATAATGTTACAAGACAAGAAAGTATGGTAGGTATAGGGGTTGATAAGGTTGGTAATGCAAGGATGCATGGTAATAGTAGTATGAAAAGCCTGATGGCAGTAAGGAGAGGACAGTATGAACAAAGAGACACAAGTCTGATAACAGTGAAGGAAGAGAAAAACATGCAAGGAATGGTAGGAAGATAAAAGTGTACATATGGACCCAAGAGGAAGGTAGATAAAGGTAAGACTAATCTCTATTTGGTTGTAGGTATGAGGACTGAGACAACACCAAGTTTTGATCCAGGCATAAGGTTGGGGTAGATATCAGGTCCGAACATGCAAATGAAGACAACTTTCAACATGAGCATAGTCAAAGGGGTAAGGCAGATCAAGAAAACTCCATGTATGCACTAGTTGAAGGAGGGTGATGATCATAGGATGAATGGAGCAGAAATGTTGAGTCAAGGAACACATTACAACCCTTGGGGCAAGAGTCTTTACTATGTGGGGGTGTATGGTGTAGGGGCACCTACACCTTATTGATGAAAACTTGAGTCTTGGAGGTCATAATAGGTAGTGTTTTTTTGTTGTTTTTACCATGAATAAGGTATAATAAGACCATTGGAAATTTAATTGAGGTCTAGAGGGCCACTTGGTTGAAGATGTAAAAAGTTGCTCAAAAATTGCAATTGTTGATATTAAAAGTTGTCAAAATTGCAATTAGAGAATGTAAGAGTCATTAGTGTTTAAAATGTGTTTAGGCACATTGGAGGAGTTAGTTGTAGATTGTAAATTTTATAATAATGCCTCTCCATGGCATGTAAAAGGTTGTTGTTCAGTTTATGAAGAATATTTTATCATTTTCAAACATTAAAACTTGCAAATGTACTATTTTTTTGAGTTTCTTTGGCTTGGTACAGATCCATACAGGTTTACCATGACCTAAGAATTTTTTTTGTACGTAATTACATGTGTTTACTTTCAATTGTTTTGGTTTTGAAGAACTAATTCATCTTTTTGAGTGAGAAAACACAAAAACACAGGGACTACCCTGTTTTGCTAGGTTAAGGGTTTGAGAGGAACAATTTAATGTTTTGACCAATCCACCTACTGTTTGGTCCTATTGCTTGGTGGATTGGTTTGTATAATTTTATATTGGGTATTTCAATGCTTTAGGAGTCGAGAGGGTGGAGAGATTTGATGATGGTGAGATACCTAGGGTTGGACATCAATATTTCATCATGAAAATGAGTAACCTTGGTACGGTTTTGGAAAACTAATGAAGGTATTTGACTTGTGAGTGTTTGGTGAGTTTGTGTAGGTATTTTGGAAGATTTTTGGGACATTGAATTGATTGGTGAAGGTCTAGGGGTGTGATTTCTAATAAAACCTATGCCTAGGCATGGTAATTTGAGGGTTTCATGGGGTAGCGTACTACTGGCCTTTAAGGTGAAAACTAACTTTGAACTCTATGGTTTTAAGTCATGACTAATTGGATGGAGATCAAGAGTTTACAGGGCACTCTATTTAAAAAAGAGGCTAATCCACTAGCATAGGACAGGGGTATGTCATTGATTCTTTATTTTGGTCCAAACGAATCAATACTACTTTTTACATATGTTATGTATTCCTGAAAAGGGTATCTGAATCACTAATTTATTTGTGATGCATTTTGAAGAGATTGGTTGAAAAATCCATTAAATTGGGTTAGATATGTTACAAGGTTAGACATGGTTAGGAATTGAGTTTTGAAGAGATGATTTGATTTTTCTTGGAGGATTGGTTGATATACATTTGTTTGACATTTTGACTAGTTTGTCACCCCTATACTGCATCAGCATCCCCGAGTCTCATGATGAATAATTTACAGGTGCAATTCTCACACTTAACTCAATTGGATTTTCCTTCTTTCCTCTTTGATAATTTAGTAGCCACAATGGAGCATATCACATCAAGAATCAAGGAGAAGCAACAAGATTTGTCTTCTTCCCAATCATTTGGCCAGCCTCGCATGACAAAGGACATTGAAATCATTATTCATCTTGTTGTATGACTTCTTTTCCAGCTTGAGTCTGGGACTAGAACTTCTATGGAGCTATCTTTCAAAGAGATCATCCGTCTACATGAGGCATAGGAGAATCTGCATTCTTTATCTACTTCGTCTAAGGTTGATTGGATGCCTTTGCATATTTCCCTTGCTAAGCTTTAAATATTTTCCTCATTCCATAGACAAAATGCCCCTTATAGTTGCCAAAAGTGTTGGATTAAATAATCTACCAACCTCCCTTTGATTTATTTTATATACAGCTTTGCAAAAGCCTCTACCACAAGAATTGTATTTCTTGATTCTCCCCAAGCTAATTTTTGATCGTGCTTTCATTTTATTCTCCACGTGTCAGCAACACGGGCTTTTAAAATGCTTCTCCCCATTGTTTCCTCTTTGAGTCTCGCCTGTGTGCCATGTTGCATAAGCCTTTAGATGCTTTTGATGGGCCCCATTGAAGGAATCTCAATTCGACACTGTGCCACATGTCATCTTTGTGGGGTTTGCATCCCAAGAAGTCGAAGGATGGATATAAAACCCTCACTGCTTCTCGACGTGTCACCTCAGTGGAGGTTTTAATTGTAAGAGAGCGAGTGTCAAGGAAAAGGCTTCGTCACTCTGAAACATGTCCTAGCCAACTCTTCAAGAGGTTAGGCATGTGTCTTTCTGAGATTTTTGTTACTTCACTCTTGAGACCACATTCATCATTGCTATGAAGTGTGCTCTATTTGAGAAAACTAAATATCTTTTGGTTGTGATTTGTCTTTGATTCATCCAATGAAGAGGCAACATATGCCCATGGGGTCTTTTTAGTCAGTGGATTTGAGGTGGTGGGAAAATTCTATATATACTATTTCAATACTCTATAAAATGGTTCAAAAATTAACAGAAAAGAGACAAAAAGCTCTAAAGCCTTTGTAATGTTTTTTGATTATTGTATTGAGAACAATAGACTGTGCCCATTGTTTGGCCTCTCTATTTCTTAGTCGATATAGGACATGATACTATGTTGTTTGTTGTATTATGTAATTTATATACAACTTTTGTGACTTCAATAGAAATTTATTGTTTGGATAATGTCTCAAACTTTTCTTGATCAATAGATGTATGTTGAAGTTATACTATGTCATTTGATTAATTGCTTAAGGTTTTTATCTTTGTTTCTGTTATTCTTGGACATAAAATATTTTTGAATGGACCTCAAACCATATTCAAAAGGAGGGTTTCCCATTCGTACACATTTAAATTCTAGTGCATCACCTTAGATTACTTTTATTTCATATTTTCTTCCTTTTCCCTTTCCAAACCCCCAATTACATGAAGAGCCAGCTTCTTTAAAAATCCCAGAGGTTACTCAATTTAGTGCAATTGGTCCCCCATTAACTGAGTTTCCCATAAGGCTATTTTCCTAGCAATTTTAGGCATCAACAAAAACCATTACTAATAATTTGGGGATTTTTGTATGTCATGATATGGATTTCTTCAGAAATCCACACAAACCTATTAGGGTTTGTGTTCTACTTAGCACTATAAAGGCTTTTCCATCTTCATTAAAGATAAATTCTAAGTTTGGAACTTGGATGAAGGAAATCCTAATTGAGAACCCTAATAATGTTTGTATATGTTGCCACTTGTTGGTACATTCAGTATAGTAGTGTCTAGATACTCAGCAAACCATTGATTTAGGGGTTTCAATGACTACTCAAATTCAACTGGAGGTTGATACAAATATGGTGGAAAATATTTTCAAAGAAAGTGTGGTTGTTTTAGGGTACTTAACTCTTAATAAAATGAAAATGATTGATATAAGCAAGGTTGAAAAGGATAGGAAGCGAAAGTCTACAGTGTTAGATTCCTTTTAGTATGAAATAGGCTTTTCCACCATTCTATAAAATGTTGTGGGTGTCGATTTTCTATCACAAGATCTAGATACTTCTAATGATAGTATTTCTCAAAAGGAGATAATTAAACATATTTCTTATAATAGACCCTCAAAAAATTAAAAGATCTTAAAGTTTTTAGTGAATTTTCCTAAGGGTTGGTGTACTAAAATAGAGATCTCACCTTTTCAAAGGTCTTTGTGATTATATACACCAAACGTCTATATTGAGAATGAGAATCAATTGAAAGGAATAACTTAAAATTTGATATGGGGAAAGACTTTGTTCTCTGATAGTCAAAGAGAAATTCCTGAAGCTTGTAGCTCCCAATTAATACCTCACAACAAACAATTTTTTTATTTTTCTTGTACAGGTCCAAGAGTGAGTAGTTTTGATTCCCAAATCTTGCATGAGTTGGATCAACATGGATGTTTGGAAAATTGGATAGACCATATTTAGAATATGGTAGGCTCAGATTTTAGTAGATGAAATTGCAGAGGAAGTAAATAAGGAGGATGGGGAGGTGATGTTAAGAAAACCTCTAATAACTTATGCAGAAGATACAAAAGAAACTGAAGATCAAAGTCTAATGAGTGAACACTCAGATGTTAAGGAAAACAATGAAGAATATGATACTGGTTTTGATTTCTCAAAAAAATTATCTATCAATCAAACACCTCTTTTATCTTTTACAATTAAATCTCTAGGTAAGAGAGGAAGGAAGTCAAATGCAACAAAGATGTAGGAGGAGATTGTTTCTAGGATTCAATTAACCTTAGATGGTAACATAAAGAAAATATTGAGGAGATTTGGTTGCTCTCCTCGATTGTTATGAATATCATCTCTTGGAATTTTAGGGGTTTAAATGCCCCTAACAAAAGATCCCAAATTAAACAACAAATAAATTCTTCAGGGGCTGATATAGTTCTATTACAAGAGACCAAGTTATCCAAGTAAAGTTATGAAAATATAATTTCCAAGTGGAATTTTTGGAAGTCTTGTCAATCTATTGCTCAAGGAGCATCGGACTGTTAACTTTATGGAATACAAAACCTGTACAGATGGAACCTATTTCTAATAATTCACATTGGCAATTATTACGTATTACTCATTTTGATTTTACTTTCTTGCTAGTCAATGTTTATGCACCAAATTAACAGTAGGTAAGAAAAAGCTTTGGAAAGAGCTTGAGCTAATATTTGATCAATCTAGAGTAGAAAAAATTGTACTTGGAGGAGATTTTAATGCAATTTTTTCTCCTCATGAAAAGAGAGGCAGGATTTTTCCACCTCATAAGATAGAGGAAGATTTTACTAATTTTGTACATAACAATGCACTTGTGGATGTGCAACCAGAGAAAGGAATGTACACATGGACAAACAAGAGGCAAGACTTTATACAAATAGATGTCAAATTAGATAGATTTATAATATCTTCAAACTATGTAGTAGATAAGTATGTGCAAATGTCTGAAATTTTACCATGGATGGGATCTGATCATTTTCCTACTTGCTTAAGTCTTATAGCCACTAATTCTCCTCAAAAGTGGAGATATTCCTTTAAGTTTGAATCAATGTGGTTCAGACATAGCGAGTTCATGCCTTTATTGAAAACATGGTGGTTGGAAGCACAGTATGAGAATGCTTCCATCATGTATAGATTTTGCAAGAAAATGCATTTTTTGAAAGGAAAAATAAAATAGTGGAATATTCATGTGTTTAAAAATATTTTTCATCAAAAAGATCTGATTTCCAAGCAATTGGCTGATGTAAATGAGCATATTATAAGTCAAGGGTTGACTACATAGTCTTTTTATCTATAGAAAAGTCTTCAATCAAAATGGGAAGAACTAGTTTTTTGTGAGGAGTTGTATTGGCGTTAGAAATCTCATGAATTGTGGCTTAAAGAAGATGACAAGAATACCAAAAAAATTCACATGTCAGCTCAGGTTAAGAAAACTAAGAATACAGTGTTTCAAATTCAAGAAAGTGCATCGGGAAAGTGGTTAAACAATGAAGTGGACATATAGAATGAAGGGATTAAATTATTTTCTAACTTATTATCTACACTAGTACAACAATTAGATCAAATTGGAATTGAAAGAGAAGACATGTTGCAAGCAATTCTGACACTTTTCACTGAGCAAGATAATTTACATATCAATAAGCCTTTTACCCTGGATGAAGTGAAAATGGTTTTCTTCACACTCAAGCCTGATAAGGCTCCATGACCAGATGGTTTTACAACAATATTTTTCCAAAAATATTGGGGTTTCATAGGAAATGATCTTCTTAAGGCCTTGGAAGAGTCTCAAAAATCTTGTTCCATGCTTAAGCAGTTTAATGTAATGTGCATTGCATTAATTCCAAAGGTAAAGGATCCAAAGTCTTTCTCAAAATTTTTACCTATATCTCTTTGTAAGGTGGTTTATAAGATATTTACCAAAGCAATCTATCCTAAATTAATTTCAGAAGAACAAGGTGGATTTTTTCCTGGTAGGGAGACAACGGAGGGTGCTTTAGTGGCACATGAGGTATTGCATTCAATTTCATTGCATAATATATCTTCATTTATCATAAAGCTTGACATGATGAAAGCTTATGATAAAGTGGATTGGACTTTTTTTAGTCAAGTATTAAAGAAACTTGGCTTTAATAATAAATGGTGCAAATGGGTCTTATCATGCTTAAAAGGTGCAAAATTATTAGTTTTAATTAATGGTACAAAATTGAGATTTTTTAGTTCTACTAAAGGTGTGAGGCAAGGTGATCCTTTATCACCTTTTTTGTTCATAATATTGGATGAATCTCTTAGTAGGATAGTCAAAAATTCACATTTGCAAGGCTTGTGGAAGGGTATTTCAATACCTTCCACTGATGTATCAGTAACACATTCTTTGTTTATGGATGACACATTATTATTTAGTTCAGCTAAGCTTCAAGAGGCTAAGCACATTAAGACTGTTTTAGATAAATATTCACTTGCATCTAGTCAGAAAATAAATGCAAAAAAATCAAAGATCTATACTTTTAATATCAAATCAGGATTGCAAAAGAAACTTATTAATCATCTTGGATTTCAAACAATAGAATTTCCTTGTAAGTACATTGGGATACTATTCTTCTCTGGTGCAAATAAAGTTTCTTATTGGGATAAAATCATTCAAAGTATTCAAATAAGGATTTCATCATGGATAGGTAGGTGGTTGTCTTTATTTGGACATATAATATTGATAAAATATGTCCTTGCTTCCATACCAAATTAATACATGGAAGTACTAAAAGCACAAAAGTCTATGATTTTGGTCATTGAAAAATTAATTAGGGAATTTTTATGGAAGGGTAACATGGACAACAAGAATAAGATCTCGCTTATTTCATTGGAAAATATTTGTGAAGATAAACTATAGGGTGGTGTTGGGATTCATAAATTATCAGAAAGAAATCAGGCGTTAGGTGCAAAATCAGTTTGGTATATGTATGTTAAGACACATGCAAAATGGTGCAAGCTTATGCAAGAAAAGTACTTAGATAGCACAGATCCAAAGAGATTATTTATAGTAGAAAATCCACCACAAGGTTCTACAATGTGGAATTTCTTGGTTGCATGTAGAAAAGTAATCATCCCATACCTTACTTGGGAAGTTCAATCTGGACTACAAGAAAAGTTTTGGATAGATTCTTGGGGACGTCATGATCCTTTGAACACAATACATAATTTGAAAAGTATTCAAAATATCCTTAACATGGATTGGGGGAGTAATGTGAGTGACTATTTTGAGAGCATAGATGAGTGTACTGGGAAAGTAAAATGGAAAGATGTTTCAAATATTGCTTGTTCAGATGTTTAGAAAGTGGGTTTCAGGAAAATTTTAAGTGAAAGGGATGTTTGTGTGTCAGGAGGGGAAGATAAGTTTCTATGGGCTCCATCAAGATCTGGTATCTACACATTTAAAATGGGTTACAAGGCAATAATATGTCAAAGGAGAAGTATCAAGCCTCAAAGAGCTTTGTCTTTTTGTTGGGATTCATCAATTTTTCCAAAAGTGGGATGTTTTTCATGGTTGGTTATTAAAGGGAGAATACTAACAAGTGATGGACTTGATAAACTTGGGATAGCAACTTAGTTTACATGTATCCTTTGTGATAGTGAGGTAGAAGAGGTGAATCATTTGTTTATTCATTGTCCTTTTGCATCTCAATGTTGGTCCTATATTAAAAATAAATTAGGTTGGTATGCTCCATTACCAAATAATTTATGGGACCTTTTTTCATGCTGCCCAATATTTTTTAAATTAACATTGTTTGCATGCATTTGGAGAGTCATTCCATCTATCGTATTGTGGTCCATTTGGTGGGAATGCAACATAAGGATTTTCAGGAAAGAAAAAATGAAGATTGAAAAAGTGTTGGAGAAATTAGAAGCTTCAATAATAGAGATTACAAACTCATATGTTTAGAAAGCCAAAAGCATTAGGTCTTTATTCATAGATTGGGATTCAAAGGTATTACAGAAATGGAGTAATATTGTTCTACCATTTAAAGGAAGCTTACATTAGAATCCATGTCAAAAGGTAGACAGAAGAAAAATATCTTGGAAACCATCTACAAAAGGCTTCTTCAAGTTGAACTTTTATGGTGCATCAAATGGAAACCCAAGTGTTTTAGGGCACGGGTTGTAATAAGAGATCATAAAGTGATTCTAATATCAGCCAAGTCAATAAAAATTTTGAGAGGAACAAATAATCTTGCAGAGGTGCAAGCTTTGCTTCTTGGGGTGAAAATGCAATATGATATGAAAATTAAAGACCTGGAAATTGAAGGTGACTCACTAATCATTGTGAATGCTTGTAAAGAAAAAAAAAATGTTGGAAAATCAAATATGTGTTGCAGTATGTACGGAAAATGTTGCCTAAGTTCAAAAATGTGCAAATTAAACACACTTATAGGGAAGGAAATCAAATTGCTAACAGATTTGCAAATATTGGGTGTTAGAAAAACCAGAGTGTGGAATTATATGGTATTAGTATGCAAAACATTACTCAGGATCTAGTTGAAGCTATTAAAAGGGAAAGTGTTGGACTCTAAATAATGAAATGGAGTTAATTGAAGCACTTTGGTTATAGTGAGAATGTTAAACCAAGATTTATTTTACAAAGCTTATATTTGGAATAATAATTTTTAAGAAAAAGAGAGTTTTGTTAAGAAGTTGCAAAGTCCTTTTTATGGTATTCAAATGCAATGTGGTGGATTACATCAACATAATGTGAAGATTCAAATTTTCTAGGTATTTTCTATGTTGTCAAGGTGAATAGTATAAAATTGGTTTGCTGTAGAGGTTCGAGGATTACATACTAAATATTAGCATATCCTTTCCCACATGTTTATTTTGTTTCACACATGTAAGTGGTGAAACATAGGCAATTGATTACATAAGAAATTTTGTGTGGGTACTTTCAATCTGTCAGTGATATTGAAGCCAACATGTATGAACCATATAGGTGGCAACATCAATGTGCAGTTATGTGCTATTTGAACTATGTCATAAGTTGTAACCTTTTTATTAACATGTTTTTTGTTTTGTAGGAATATGAGCTAAAAAAGGATGCCATTTCAAGTGATTCCAAGTGGGCTTAGTACCCAAATAAGGATGCCATTTCTTAGCATCTCAACTGATGAAAGTCAAATCTTTCATGCTTCATTTTATGCAAGCTATACAATTTTATCTATGTGCCAAAGCTATTGTCTAAGGCCAAATCTTTTTCCAAAAATTGAAACAATGCCAAAGTGAACATCTATAATTACAAGTGTGTGATAAGATAAATCAAATGACACCATCATGATTTTATTCATCTCACATAGCATAAGATGTAAGGATATATTAAGTATTTTTCTAACAAAAACTAACATTTGTGTAGGAACTTATGCAAGGCAATGAAGAGATTTAAATATGCTTATCTTCAAAGAAGTCTCAAGCATGTAAAATAGTTGTCAAGGACAAGCGGATTTCAAAGAAAAATCTTCAATTTTGAATATAATAGTAAATCTGTAGCTATATGAGGAGTTGATTTGAATATTCCTTCATCTTGGAAGGTCTATAATGTCAAAATGTGACAAAAATCATCTCAGAAAATGTAGCTTTCTTGGCTAACCTTTCAATTTTTGGGTGACAAGATGGTGCATTCCCTCAATTGCGAAATTCAAGAATATCAACAAATAGTTGAAACTTGAGGTATAAGTAACAAGGTAAAGTGTGAATCTCCTTTTGTCTTCACTTCAAAGCTGGTGTTCAAGATTTCCAAATTGTTTACAAATTCTCTTCGTATTTCAAATCAAAACTATTGCAAGATTTTCAAGGTAGTTTCCATGAAGCTATCTTAGTTGTAAGTTTTAGTTTCTACTTAATGAAATTTCTATGAGTTCATGTCGTATTCTCTATGATTTTGTGTTGATTCATCGATATCCATATAGTAGTTTGGGAAACTTTGTTCAAATTTCTGCATCTTGGGTCAACTGTGAGTGGTTTTCACCACATTTGAAGGACTTTCTTCATACTATTTTAGTTTTGGTCTCTTATTAGTGGTGTTCTGGGTGTATCTACAATAGAATTTCTTCCAAGAAACCACTGTGCACCTTTTCAAGTGCAATTGTGGGAAATTCCCTTCTCCAAACGGCTAGGCAGAGAACAATTATCTTATGTTTTCAATATAGATTGTATACCTATTTTCAAATGTGTGAAGGACATAATTGGAGAGGACATATTGCAGCCATCAGCACAAAGAACTATTTTCCCTTCCAACTTGGTATCAATATTTGTTTCCAATGTGATGGATTTGAACCCAAACTATCAAGATATGCAGAAGATAGCAAATATAATTATTAAAGAGGCTTTCTTGCAAGAAAACACACTTCTCACAAGTTTCAAAAATATGACTTTTGTCTTGGAGAAGCTTACATTGGAGGTGTCTTTCCTACACACTATGTGTACCACAAAATGGGTTTCAGAAAAATCTATATTGGTATAAGGTTGGCACTAGAATTTAATTACTTGAGTTAATTATACAGGGAGCTGAACAGATATCAAATTGAATTGGGTAAAGAGATGGTAAGGAGCTTCAAAACCAAATATAATGCAATTTCATTCCTTCTTACTCATCATTGTCACCAAGAAACTTTACTTATTCATCCAAAGCACCCATAGCAAGGAGATGTTGAAACTGAAGAGTCAAATGTAGCTCTAGGGCCATCAAATGCTCAGCCTCTCATTCAAAGGTGTCAACCAATCCTTCCTGACATGAACATCACTGCAGATTCTAAAACATCTCCTCCACCTAATCAGATTATGTGCAAAGAAGGAAAAGAAGACAACTACTCAATACATAAGGCATGAAGTAAATAGTTAAAATGTATTTCTCTTTGTAAAAGTCATTAGATTATGTGCAAAGAATTAAAAGAAGACAATTGATCAATATAGAAGGCATGAAGTAAAGAGTTGAAATGTATTGCTCTTTGTAAAACTCAATTTTTTTTGTTATTTTTGACAGTTGACATATGCATACTTTTCCATATTTAGCAAGAATATTGTCATCCAATAGGAGGTGTCAGCCAACTGTTGGTTATACTCAAAATATATCAGTTGACATTTTGTATCTATCTACAAATAAATTGCTAAGAAATACTATAACCTTTATTATTATATAATATAAATAGTCACTCGGACAACCTTTGATCAAATTTTTTTTATAGATAATAAGGAAAGAATCATCATTTCTTATTAAATAATGCTTTTTAATTCAAAATCAAGATATGGAATCTAATTAATTAAATAAAGATTTATTTAATTAAAAAGAGGAAAAAGCTAGTGAATAATTAAATAATTAAAATAGTTATTTAATTATACTGGAAAGTGTAAGATTGTCACATAAAAAGTGATATGTTAGAGAAAATCAAATCTTATCTTATCTCAGTGAGCAATAAATAATTAGATAACAAAGATACTATCTAATTATAGATGAATATGATAAGGATAAATAATTTTGAATTAAATAATAATAATTCAATTCAAAATTCGAGATATTGGACCAAATTAAATAAATAAAGATTTATTTAATTAAAGGGAGAAAAGGCTAACGAATAATTAAATAATTAAAATAATTATTTAATTATAATGGAAAGTGGCATAGGAATTAAATAAATAAATATTTATTTAATTTTAGAAAGAATATAAGTTTAATTAGTGATGTAATTAAATAAAATTTATTTAATTAATCGAAGAAGAATAAAGGTAAGGATGAATTAATTAAATAATTAAAATTATTTAATCATGAAGAATGAAAGGGAAAAGGGTGGAAGAATTATGAAGAAAATTAGAGTCACAGGCCTAGGAAATTTTTTAGTGTCTACACATAGACCACACACACACATGGAGATTAACAAAACATAGGTCAGCAACTCTCTTTTATTAATTTGGAATACACTACAAGATTAGATTCAAAATTTCACATCTGCAGGGTAATCCCCTGTTCCACTTCACATCATGCTCTACTCTCTAAAGCTCTTCCCCTCAAGCTCTCTATGCACCATTCCAAAGACGGTTCATTTCATATTCCACCTCTCTTTGTAGGCTACCTTGCCTTGCTCTCTTCTTGTTAACTGTTGAGATGGTTCTTCAACTTTTCTTGCTCCCTTTTGGGTCAGCTCTCCCTTCTTACCAACCTCTCTCATCTTATTCTCCTTCTTCTCCGTCTTCCTCTTCTTCATGATGGATATATATATCTTCTCTTTGTTGTCACAACAAGCCTTCTCCTTCACATCAACCTTGTCGTTCTTCACTCCTATGTCATAGTATGACCATTCAGTTATCTTTCTATTAGTAGCTTCCAATAATCAACCAATGAACATAGATTCCACAAAAATGATGTGGGATACATTTAATATCACCTCGCCAGGTGTTGTGACTACATTCATCATCCACCGTCGTCAATCGTTCACCTCAAACTATCCCCATATCTTTCATCTCATCATCTTATCAGAGGAACATACAATCATCTTTTGTTGATACACCTGCTTCTCATCAATGTTTACCTTTACACTCTATCCATCATTCCATCAGAGCATCAGTGAGACATCCTAGAAGGTCTCACTGATGGAAGTCACTCCCACTGATCTTTCAGCTTGTCCACATCATCACTCATACTCTGATCACCCTATTGCCAATTTCCAATTGGCATGCACGTCATGGAATTCGACCCTATTGATCACCTCCCATTCGGCCCCACCATAGTCATCTTCCATTGCACATCGCTAAATCACCAAAAACACAAACTCCAGAACCTCTTTTTCAGTGGTGGCGAGGTTTTGAAAACCCACTACATGCTGACAACAAAGGAAACACAAGTTGGAAGTTAGGAAATCTTGAAACCCTATGACAACAAAGGGATCCCTAAATTGGAAGGTTCTAAAACTTCAAAACTTCACAACACGAGTTCTGAAAACTTGGAATCCCATGAGTCCTTGGCCATTATTGAGTGGAATGACTCAGATCGATATTAGGAAAATCGAGTCATCTCATAAAAAAATATCTAAGAACAACAGTGCCTTTGGTAATTTTAATTTCTTCAAATTTCCTCAAAGACATAACTACTATGCCATAAAGTGGAAATTGGCATAGTTGATTTCCCACATTGACCCTTCTGAGAAAAGAATATGTAAACATTACCAGATTCAACAGTATGCACATATTCAAATTACAGAATCAACCAACATGAAAGACAAAAAAAATGAACACACATATTTACATGGGGAAAACCCTTTCAGGTAAAAAAAACCACACTCCAAAAGATCGAGCCATTGTATTATTCAACAACAAACAGTTACAATACAATCTCAAGCTCATAGACTTTACAGGAGTTACATCTTGTTTCATCTAGAGAATACAAGAAACACCATTGATCAGAATCCTTGCGTTGTTACAGTACCCTCACACAACACACAATACAGATTCATTTCATCTCACTAGTCCACTCACTCAGCCAGCCTTTCGACAAGCATAGCCTCATGGCCTCTCAGATTCATATTATTCTTTGTTTTGTCTCACACCAGCATTTTCCCTATTATAATGCTATGTACAGGAACTTTTTCAAACACACTTTTTAGCAACTTCCATGTTGAACCCCTTTTCTTTCCCCAAGCCATCAATCTGTTCATTTCCTGTACACACGGTTTGTTCAGTTTCCTTGCAATCCAACCATCAAACAATAGTTTCCATATCAAAGAGGCAACTTCTCCATTCTCTTCAAAAAAAAAATGTGAAGTGATCAAGTCATTGCTCCATCGTATAACTCAAAAGTCCAAAATGGTCAACCTTCATTCATTATCGCATCCATCGGCAAGACAAACACTATCAACGACAAACTAGAAATTCTAAGTGATAGATCAAGTTTCCCTAATGTCCCAAGAAAACCATCACAACCACGAACTTCGCTAAGAGTCACACCAAAGACCAACTGGAACAGACCATCGACAAGAACAATAATATTAGACAAGAATCTGATACTTCCACCAAGATCCCAAGTCATCCCGATGACCTTCAGCTCATTATAGTTCAAAACCTTTCATTGACAAGACTCACACCGATCCCAATCCATCGATCAAAATTCAACCATCAGATGAGGATATCAAAGCTAGGATGAAGTCATACTTCATACCAATGAAGAACCATCAACATGACTTACACCGACCATATCCCATCGTCTGAACTTCTATTGTCAGTCCAAACTTCCTAGGTCTAACTGAAGACCAAAGTTAGCCCGACTACCTATTCATCAGCAAGATTCATACCAAAGAAGTACATTGGAATGACAAAACCACCATACCAATTCTGAGAACTCACCTCGACGAACCATGTCACACTGACCAAGCACCATTGTCTAGACACACACCAAAAATATCACATCGACCAGAGATCCACTATCGGTAAGATGCATTCTAAAGTCTCATGTCAACCTGACCATCTATTCATCAGAAATATGTAAACTGATCAGACCTATCAGCCAGACTAACACAATTGGTTCAACATTCACAGGTCTACCCAAAGACCAATGTCATCCCAACATAACTCACTTTGGTAGGAGTCTTCTCGATAGAACTCTTCAGCCAGACCACAAGCACCTAAGTGACATTCACAAGACATCCTGATGACCAATGTTAGCTTGATCCGAACATCGGCCAAATTCATACCGAAACTCATCCAAGCTACTTCGAATACATTCCTCAGATCGGCGAGAGTCTCACCAACGAACTACATTGGCTAGATAACTACTGTCGATATGACATAAGGAACTCACATCGACAGTTCAAGTCACTTTGATAGTTCACTTCGACAAGACCGGTCACATGTCACACCGATCTAGAAACTTCAAGCCTTTAGGACTAAATAGATCGTTGGTAGTATATCTCAAGTGTCTCACTAATTTTCTCTTACAAGAGGTTCATGTCAGCAAGATTGAGGCACATGCTTCCAACAATCTCCCACTTGATTAAGATCTTATTGACCACTCTAGAGCACCAACAACAAACCATACAAAAGTACAAACATCAACTTCCAAGGCCCAAACCATAACACAATTGTGAAAAAATTCTCCAGAAACAAGATAGAACATCAGCTAGAATAGTAACTAGAAACATGACTGCTTCCATCCAACTGATCAACCCACACAACTGAAAATAGAACCCATAGCTCTTTCTATTTCATCCAATCTCACATACCTTCAAGGTATCTACATTAGTGAACTCATGCCAGCAGCACAATCAACCCATCAACCGTAGATACAAGCACCATGTATAAACTAGTCTAAGAATACCAAACACATCCAGGTACTCCCAATGCATGGGTAATACCAAATCTAAAAGATCAAAGGCATAACAAGTCTACAAATAATAGCACATAGAAAGTGTAACCATCTAGTACCAAGGAAATATCCACAATGATATGCATAACCTACAACCAACTACTACAAGAATCATTTATCTCAATAGTCTTCCAAAGCTCTTCCAAGTTCTTCAACACCCAACATAGGTAAGACATAAAGAACCTCCAAGTTACCACTCAAAAACTTGAGTGAAAAAAAAAGATTTGACCAAATCTCAAACCAATGTAAAATGGAATCAAATTTCTAGGAAGACAACCAAGACCAAAGAGAGAAACTTTGCACAACATATACTTGTAGAACATCCTCCTACATACACCTCTAAAAGCCAGTTGTGTCAAGTATGATCTCCTTCACATCCCAAAGGAAAAGCCATAACAACACCCAACCATTCAATCACCAAGATAAAACTTAACATATGTAACATGTAACCAATCATGGATGTAAACCTCTCAAAGAAGATCAAAATACTTCATTTCCCATTTTAGGAAATCAGCCCATAAAGCATCTCCTACCAGTTCTCATAAAAAAAATGATATAACACAAAAGCTCAACGAGATGAACCATGATGTCCATCTTCCACTATGAATCCTCTAGAACCATTAAACAACAATTCGAGATCCATGACATGAAATAAAATATCAAACACATCTGAAAGATACAATGGGAAAATACCTCTCAAATAGACTTCACTACTGAGAAGACCAAGAGTGCGAAAAGAAAATGCTCCTCCAAGATATACAATCCACCATGACTCATCCAAGAGAAATATCCTCATTGGTCTCTGTTGAAATCACGTTCAACCAAGTTGTAGGCTACTCAAAATTTCTACTAAAATTGAGACCTTTCTCATCTCAAGAGAATTACAGCCTCACCTTATTCTCCATGTATCCATGAACACCAACAACCAATCATCTCATGCTAAAATCCAATCTGCATTACTGCACTTAACATGAAGTTCTCAAGCATATGACCAATGTACCCAAAACACAGAGAAACTCTAGACCATTTTCAAAGCTCAAAACATTTGAAATAGGAACTTATCATGACACCATGATCTACACATCCCCCTTAGGAGATGCCACGCTCCAAGTGACTTCACCATGGTCTCAAGAGAAATGCCTCATGCCAAAAGTGTAATGCACAAGCAAGAGTATAACATGACATCAAGCAAACAAACTCCAAACCAACATCACCTATAAAGCACCACCAACACCTCATCCAAAGAATCCAAACATCCTCCATGGTCCCAATATGTTGCACATCCTCAAATAGTGTCCATGCAAATGCGAAAGAACCCTTCTACAACAACAAGATCTAAGAGTCCCTCCTAGTAACATCTTCAACACTAAAGAAGATCATTCACCACCAAGTGATGAATCCACAGTCATTGCTAAACCTCCCACTAGACCATGACATTTGAGCTTTCCAAGCATCATGACCAAACATCTCTTGATCTAAAAAACCTCCAAGTATAATTGACAACATTTCCATCTGACAATAATTCCAAGCAGCACCAAGATCTCCAAACCATGCAGACCACATCATCACTATCAAAATCTTACACTATAATGTGTATCAAGCTCTCCATGACATCGTGATACACACGCTATAGGTCCCCATAATCGACTATTCAAGAATTCAATGCCATCCTTCCTCTCATCCAGAAGCAACCACACCAATCCACAAGTGACCACAGACAAGGCCAACTAATAGATATGTACCAACACTTAAGCAACCTTGTGGATATAGATAGTCCACTTTTGAGTTATAGCATTACAGCCAATGGGTAGCTAATCCAAAAACCACATAACTCAAATATCAATCACAATAAAAGTGCAAACACATCATCGCAATGGAAACTACAAAACTGGGATCTCAAAGAGAACAACAATGTATACAATTTGACTCAAACACCAGATCACAACCAAATCTGACTTGCCAATCAGATCCACAACTAGAGCACCATATTCTAGGAAACCAACAAGAAGCACTTACATTTAGAACTACAACTATCTCATCCAGCAATGCCCCAAACAACTAGGGTCTAGAAAATAATTTTTACCAACAGCTCCATAAAACCATAATTTTTTTTTTGACCGTGAAAAACTTGCAAAACCACCATGTTTATAAAATAGCCATGCACATCCATATCCACTGCACATCTCGACAACTCAAGAGTCTACACACAACCATCATGGTTAACCAGAACAATGAACTAACATGAATATGCATCATAGACGTTTTAGGAAAATTTGTAAAAAACCTTCAGAACCAAAGAACATGAATCTGAGCCATGCAAGTACAAGGAATAGGTAGTATAGGAACTCTAGGCCCATTCCTCATTGGGAATAGGTGCCTCAACTTTTGGCTTGAATCTCTATAAAAGACTTCACATTTTCCTATCTTTTCTAGCCTTTACCTCTCTACCACTGGGAGTTCTTCTTTGAGGCACAGTTGTGTGGTTTACTACCTTACCATGGGCCTCTATTATTCTATCCGTGGTTGGGTGGTGTTAACGCCATACCGTGAGGTCTCTGTCTTGAGATGTTGGTAGCGCGGTGGACTGGCACAATCAGTTTGAAGGTTTATGTCAGTACCACAAGGGTTGCTCAAGTTTGGTGTGATGGCACGATAGACTGTGACAGTCAGCAAACAATGCTTACTACCACACCGTGGTGACCTTTTGGCCATGTCACGGTGGCATGGTAAGCCATGGCCGTTAGTGGAGTAGCTTAACTCCTTATCGTGGAGGCCTCATGGTCAAGGTGTGGTAGCACGGTGGGCTCAACGGTCAGCACAGGCGGTTACCTCCATATCGCAGAGGGTTGTGTTGGCACTTTTTACTGCAACCCAAATGCGTTTCCTAGAAGCTCCTATGAACTTGCCACATTCAATAATTAAAGACTAAGAATAGTATGGCCAACTTAACGAGAATAGTAATATGACTAATTATCCTACACTTTGGACTCTGTAAAATCCAGGAGGGTATTCCCTAACATGTGCTCTTGACATATTGTATTTAAATGATTCATTTGCACATAGGTAAGCAACAGGTAGATCCCCAATTATTGTTAATGGATGAAATCCTTCAAGAAATTGGCTATTCCTTGAAAAGGCTCAGGTCCAATAAACAGAGAATCATGAACTCAATTTAAAGTAACTTGGTAGGAAATGATGAAGTAGTATATCCTGAGGCCATAACACAAAACATGCAAGAATAAAACATAATCAGAATTCCAGTGCCATATCCAAACGCATGGAGTCAAAAGAGAAAACTAAAATATAGGGTAAATTTCATTTTAAACACTTATGATCTATTATGAATTGCATTACAACCCATATATCTATACCTGAGTTTATTAATCCTTTATGAATCCTATTTGTTATATTGCATGAACTTACAGGTTAACTGGAGCATTTAACCGATCCTTTGAACCAGAGCTATAGTTAAAAATAATTCACAATAAAGAACAAATGAAAATCAATGAAAATCATCTTTGATCAATATTTCATTAATAATACATGTAACATAACACAATAGGAGAGAAAATAAACTCCAAATATTCACGAGTTTGATACAAACATACTCAAAAACCCCATGATTAACTAAGTTCTCCAATTTGACTCAAAACTTTTAAAACCTGGACTTACAATTTATACTCTCTATATTACTAGACTCTTATTTCTCATATTTTGGATATTTCAACAGACCACTCTCTTGGCCCAAAATTCCCTTTTATAAAACAAGAGAGCCAACAAGCTTCAGGTCGAAGAGTACACATGTCCATTTGTGATTGGACCGCTAACTCCTGATTCAGTTACAATTCTATTATGTGAGTGGAGAGCATAAGACAAATATCATCATTAGTTGATAAGTAGGAAAGAAAACATCACACTAAAGGCTTATCCCCATACATCGAAGGCATGCTTAACCGTTATAGTATTAACTCCACCTCAGGACCCTATACTTGGAGTCAAAAGGATAATGCAATTTTAGAATATAATATCTAAGGCCAGACCTATATTATACATGACCAAGTTGCAATTCTCAACTATAACATTCATCATTCCAGTTCATCAGTGAACACCTTTTTCCATAATTCAAACTCCTCCTCGGAAAGCCACTGGAAAGCCACAACCTGATCAACCTTGTTTGATTAGGGAGCATACTTTACCATTATCGATGTGGACTTTTTATCAAAGTTCTCTAAGAAACTTACAACAAAAGCCAACTTTTCCAATGTATTCTCTAGCATGTAGATGTCAGCATTTTTGCATATTTCATGTGTTTGATACATCATTATATTGTTCATTTTCTCCTTCCAAACCTGCAGGGGTTTGACTTCATCCTGACTATGTAAAATATGAGGCACTAGGTTTAGGTCCTTTCCATCATACACATCTTTCAACAATTTAATCTTGGATTCCATAAGGGCAGAAAATCCATGAAACTTCTGCTCAACAATTCCCTTGACCAATTTATATGTTGCAATAATAGTAGGATATTTATCACCATGTTTTTTTGCCCCTACTGCCATGAATTTCAAATTCTCCATTCTAGGGCTCCATTTGTTTAACAATGGGATGGCCAATTATTTATCCCTTGGAAACATTTTTAGTGCTTGCAACATTAGGATATAATTTGCATGAACACTGTTTAGCTTACTCTGGACCCTTTTGTTTAAATGTTTCAAAACAATGTCCACTATCACTACATTGCTCCTCCCTATTACATCCTGGATTTGCTTTGCCATCTCCTTATATTGTTCAACCTGATGAATCAGTTTCTCCCTAGAAAGTCCCCCTCCAGGGGTAGTAGCCCTCTCAATAGCGATAGGCACTTGTCCCATATTATATGGAACAATAGCCAAAGACTGTGCTTGTGTAGGAGGTTGAGACTACTCTACTGGTGGGTCAAAAATAGTGTGGCTAGAACTGGCTTGCTTTTGAGATCTCATGGCATCCATTTGTTGTCTCAATAAAGCCAATTCAGTTTCTAACTCAACTACCTTTTGTTGACTTATTATATTCAATAATAATGTCATTATATTGGCTTCTCAGAGTATCACAGTCTTTGGTCAAATCTTCAACAGTTTCTCTGGTGAATTTGGAAACATTCACGACCATATCAATAGCTTCCAATGCTAGGGTTTCAACAACTCTCCTCACAACCAAGTGACCACTGAAGTCAGACGGTTGTGCAACAATTGGCCTTTTAGAGCTAGTGGATAGGGACCAGATTGCCAAAGCATCCCATTCCTCACTAAAGGCTGATCCTTTGAGTGCCAATGTAGCCTCCTCTTCAGTAGAAAGAAGTGGCTTATTATCCCTTCTTATTGTGTCAAACACCACAACATCAGTGATATCCCATTCAGGAAGTAGCAATACTCCACTTTTTTGAACCAATGCCTTGCCCTACTCTGGTGTTATTTCTTTAAATTTGTCTCTCATATGTTCCCTGACTTTAGCTTGAATTACCTTCTCTAGGAGCTCCATATGTAGACTTCTCTAATGTGCCACCTTCTCAACATAAAATGCAGTATGTTCTCTCCACACAAAATCTTTAAAAGCACTAGTTTGAATAAAAGAGTCATCCATCATGAACTCTCTATTGGCTTCTATTCTTAAGTCATCATTGCTTGTTATTCCATTGATTTCATCTTTTCCTAACCTCAAAGTAACTACACCTAAACTTGTTGTAGTGTCAACTGGGTTCAATGGCATCTCAAGATGCATTTCATCTAGAGTCACAATAATGTCATCATCCTCATCACCATCACAATCAACAATCTTTACTCTTTCAACCTTCTGCCTCTTTGGTGATGGTGGGCAAGCCTGTTCTTAAAAACTTGGAGGAGATTCCAAATCAATAATATTTGGTACTAACTGCTCTGAAGAAGATGGTGCAATATTTTTAGCAACATCTCCAACCCTACTTCCCCTTCTTCTAGAAAAAATCCTTATCTTCTTTTGGGGCTGATAAGTAGGCTTCTCCTCTAACTTTACTTTAGGGTACTCCTCGATGGTTTATGATTTTCCCCTTTCTTCCACAACCCTTTCATCTTTCAAAACCCCAACCAAGCTTTCAAAATTATCAATAGCATGCATTGCACTGCTAAACTCATCTTTAGCATTAGGTATGGGATTGAATACAAGTATTTTCTCCTGCTTAATTTTTACCATTTTAGAGTAGGCAATGTATAGTGCATTTCTCTCATCTTGTAATTCCAAATCAAAAATATTCCTGATGATGTCCTCAGGAAATTATAAATTATGGACAAAAGCTCATGTCTGATGTTTTTCCTTCATTTAAGAGATAAAACCCTTAGGATCATGATTTATGGGGCACACATTCCTTAGCCTATAAGGCCCAAGTAATGTATGCAACTCCTTCCATCCTCCCTTTGCCATAACAAAATCGGCAAATGCTATATATTCAGGGAAGAAATAACCTTTCTTCTATTTAACTGGCAAGTGTAGTTCCTGAGCACCCCCCAACTACCTCATGATTTCCAAGAATCCAATTTTTAGGGGCACCTCCCTTGGAAAAACCTATGGATTGACATTAGTGCCAAAAACCCTAAAAATTGTGGTATTATGATAGGGGATAATGTCTCCCCAATTGTGCATTATGTTCAATTTAGGCCTTCTCTCCATCGGCCTCAAGAAGTCATAAATTTATTTTAGGATCCTTGGGGGGTCATGAACTAGAGCCTTCCTTAATTTAGATCCAAAGACATTATGGAAAGTTACATAATCAAACTTATGATCATGCATGCCAAGAATCCTAGTCCAATATTGGATAGACATTTCAGTGTTTCCTTCCTTCTTCTTTAATTCCATATCTTTTTCGAATACAGCTTGACCCCTATACATAAACATGTGGATTAACAAGGAATACCATCTAAATCCAACCCAATTCTTCCCCTCCTTTAGGGCTACCAAACCCATGTCCATCTTCTCTGCCAAATAAGTGGAAAAATCATATACTACATTAAAACCCGGGTGTTGGAGATTTACTGCCATATACATAATATCAGTAGGAAAGGTTTTCTTTAAGTTGACTCCCAGAACTTGACATAAAGCACAAAAAAGCTTCTTGAAATAATTGGAGAAATAGTCCACAGGAAAAGGTTTAGGCTCAGTCCTGCCAATTACTACATTCTTCTAATTTTTTCCTCTTCCTGAGACAGCCAAATGAGGTATCAAAAAGGATGTTCTGAACAAACCCATAGTATTTCTATACTCTTGTCTGAAAACCTCAAATTTGACAAGAACCATATCCTGACTCCATTTGTGCAATTTGAAAATCTTTGCAATTTCTTCTCTGGTTATCTTAACATCTGCACACTAGCATGTGTTCTGACAATTAGGGCCACAGGGTCATTTCTAGCAGCAATGTCCTTTAAAAGATCTACATCCATATAAACATTAGGCACCACCAATTTACCCAAGTCTAACCTCTAGGGGTTACACAAAGGAACGGACAAATTCCTATTCCCAAACCAATTGGAGAACAATTGCCACCCAGTGTATGGTAACTTGACATCTTGAATTGCACATTGCTTTTCTATCAATCCTTCCAAGAGTCGAGGCCCATAGAAGAAAACCTTTCCCTCTTGCTTGTTGTTAGTAGAGGGTTGTAACAAATCAATAATATCTTGGGATAAAGACTTGGTAGTGGCTTCAGAACCAGAACTTCAGGCCTTGGATACCATTTATACTAGACAAATGATAATTCGAGCTAGGGTTTGCTTATTTTTAGATAGCAAGCAATTACAATTTTCTCCTTTAGCCTTAATAGAAAATTATTCAATATTCAAAAATCCCCAGCAATTATCTAGATAAGCTCTAAAAATAAATCTATTCAAACAATTCTTCAAGAATAGAATAGGAAATAATCATGAAATTCCCAGCAAGCAACCATAAAATCTTCTGAATTTACAAGAAATGACATATGTGCTACTTACGGTTTCACTCACAGAACATCCAGGGCAGTGAAATTGAGGAATCGTAACAACAACTTCTTCACTCAATACCAAGCAATTCTTCCTTAATGTAGAGATATAACATGGAAATAGTAATTCACAAATTTTACCATTTAATTATGCAGGTTGAGTCGAACTCGGCCATTACTATTCACTCGCGTGAGATAAAACAGATATAGTACAATACCAGTTTATTTTAAATATGAGCCATTGATCCAATGCAATGTTATCCAGGAGAACAACTCAGATTTAGTCAAAATAGTTTGAAAATGCCACGTCCACCCTCTAGTCACCAAACAGACAGGATACTCACCTACCAGGCACCACATCAGCACGGAATGGTCCCCACCTTCATTACCAACACACAACATCGGAGTCCACGCATCACCAAATTACACACCTCACATCATTATTGAAACTACAGTTTTAATTACGCGAGGTCAACGAGGAATGACCATGATGAGTCGGTATAGAAACAGTTGTCAGCATCAACCTCCATCATCAGTCAATGAGAAAACTGGTCCCCACCATCAAACATGACAGATGGTAACATCTCGCATGCCTCACACAATATTTGTGACATTAGTAGAAACCTTGCGAGGTCTGTGAGCAACGATCAAGATTAAAATCACTTCATCTGACGGTCATGCAATCTGCACATGTGAAAAGGTTATTCATAAAGAAAGGGACTGACTAGGTGGATGAGGAAATGACCCTCAAGGTCAAAACTATTTAGAGGTTTAATCTAAAATAATTCAATAGCCCGAAACTATGAAAATATAATGAATTTGTGATGCAAAAGACCAAAAGGATGGGTAAATGTGGCTGGTAAAGTCACAACCAAAAAAGGATAAAATACCACTTAAGTGACCAACCATCGTCAATAACAAGTCAACGCTCGAAAAGAAAACCCATGACCCAACCACTCAGAGCCGAGGACAAAATATACCTACAAGGGGAAGTTTTTTAAAAGCTCCACCAGTGGCTCCAAATGGGGATGTATGCCCCCTATGGGCATAGCAAGATTCCATAATCTATGGTTACGCAAACTGGATATAGAGAGAACCAAAAACAAAGGACCTTTTCGGAAAAGACAAGGAGACAAAAAGCAAAAATTAGAAAGAAACACACCAATATACACTACTTACAGGACTGTACAATGTACATGGAAAAAGAGCTACTTCAAGAGAAGCATTTCAAGAACTGTCCATGTATTGGCAGCTCTAGAACTTCACCCGCAAGTGATTGTAAAAAATATGAGTCTTCTCCGTGTGTATCCATGATTATATATGGGCCTAACCAAAGGAGATCAAATTTTCCATGCTTGCCCTTATCTTTTGATCTTGCATTCCAGAGCAACACCATTGCTCCAATATCAAATTTTCTCTCAACTGCCCTTTTTTCATAAAGATGCTTCACCTGAAGTTGTAATTTTTCATTTCTTTTATGACCTACTCTTCTAGTTTCATCCAATTGACTTAATTCATCCATTCTATGTTGCATCTCATCACATATATCATCATCATATTCTTGGAAAAATTCATACATCTTTATCAAGTTGTTTTGTGGGATACGTGCTTCCATCCCATAGACTAGGTTAAAAGGTGAATGACTAATTGCCTTCTTGACAATTTTCCTATCAGCCCACAGTGCCAATTTTAATTTTGAATCCCAAGCCCTTTTGTTCTTCTCAATCATGCATTTGATGATCTTCATCAAACTCTTATTACTGGACTCTGTCTGTCCATTCCCTTGGGGATGATAAGGAGAAGAATATGAAATAATTATACCATATTGATCATAAAAATTAACAAACTCTTCAGATCTGAAACACATAGCATTGTCTGAAACAATTCTTTCAGGTACCCCAAAACGGCTCAAAATATTTTTAGTGAAAAAATCAACAACTTTACTTATGGCCCTTCTGGTTGGGATTGCTTCAATCCATTTAGTAAAGTAATCAGTTGCCACCAATATCCATGCATGTCCTCCACTAGATTTTTCAGATATCTCCCCTATGAAGTCAACACCCATTGCTTGAAAGGAGCTGAAATAGACACTGGTCTCAATGGAAAATTTCCAAAAAACTTTAACTTTCTAGCAAACCTCTAACAGGCATCACATTTTTTAACATATCTATGGGCATCCTTGAACAAACTAGGCCACTAGTATCCTACTCTTAGAATTTTATGAGCCATTGTCTTAGCCATGTAATGGCCTCCACAAGCTCCTTTATGCATTTCTATCAGTAAATCTTCAGCTTGGTTTCCATCCACACATTTGAGTATAATACCTTCAGAGTTCCTCCACCAGAGCTCACCCTCAATAAAGACATATCTAATTGCTTGCAATTTGAGAGTTCTTTTCTCAGTAAGGGGAAGACCTTTAGGGCATTGCATCATCTGCAAATACTCAACAATCCTCTTGTACCAACCACAAGTTTGCATATCAAAAATAGACGCAATGTTCTATTGCTCTATCTAATTTATTTGATTTACCTCTAGATTTTCCTCAACCATTAATTTAGCTAGACCCTGACCTCTTACAAGCTTGGTAATCTATATGTCAATGTTAAACTTTTGGATTCTATTTATCCATCTACATCTTCTTCCAGTAGCCTCTTGCTGGGTGAAAATATCTTTAACAGCTGTCGTTGGTACATATGCCACAATAGTTGCTCCCATTAGATAAGGTTTGAAATTATTAACTATCTTTACCATGGCATATGCCTTCTTTTCAAATATGTCATATTTCAATTTTGCAACCTGCAATGATTTACTAAAGAATGCAATTGGCTGCTCAAAGCCATCATTGTTTTTCTGCAACAATACACTAGCTATAGTGTGAAAAGAGACAAAAGTAAACAACTAGAATGGTTTTGAATAATCAGGTGACTTGAGGATAGGGGCCTACTTAATTGCATCTTTGATAGCCTAGAAAGCCTTGGATGGTTCTCCTGTCCATATTATCTTTTCTCCCTTCTTCAGCATCTTTGATATTGGGCGGACAATCTCAGCAAAATTTGTGAAAAATCTTCTTAGAAAATTTATCTGTCCAAAGAAAGATTGGATACCTTTCATTTTTCTTGGCTATGTAATTCTATCAATAGCAGTAACCCTTTTTGGATCAATCTGCACCCCATCTTTTGAAACCAGATGTCCCAACAGTTTTCCTTCTTTTACCCCAAAGGCACACTTCCTAGGATTTAAAGATATCCCATATTCCAAAGCTCTGATAAAAAAATTCTCTAAGTGAGGACAATGATCCTCCTCACTTTTTCTTTGGGCATTAAGATCATCTTGGTAAATGGCAAGGAACAAATCAATGAAATCATCAAAGGCTAGATCCATAGCCCTCTGAAAAGTTGCTCCAGCATTTATTAATCCAAATGGCATTCTTACATACACATATGTTTCCCATGGTGTGGTGAAGGTAGTCTTGAATTGCTCATACTCTTTAACCATTACTTGGTTGTACCTGGATAGTCCATCCATCATAGATAACAATTCACATCCTGTAACATTTTGTAACATAGCCTCCATATTAGGAAATGGGTAATTATCTTTTAAAGAAGCAACATTCAAGTTTCTAAAATCAACACATAACCTGATATCTCCATTTTTCTTTCTAACAGGTACCAAGTTAGAGACCCAAGATGAGTGTCTAATTGGTTTGATGATTCTTTCCTCCCTTAGCTTAGCAAGTTCTTCTTGCATTTTGGGTTATAGGGTAGGGTTAATCGGTCTCTATTTTTTCCAGAAAGGCTTCATATCAGGTTTCAATGGGATATCATGTTGGAATAAGTCCTCCCTATATGCTTTAAGGTCTTTGTAGGACCAAGCAAAAATATGTCTATATTTCCTAAGCAAGGTAATCAGCATGTTTCTAACATGTGGTTTCATTTTCTTTCCAACATAAACATTCTTAGGAGCACTTTCTATTCCTAAGTTTATTTCTTCTAGGTCCTCTTTATGAGTAGGTGCTTGCTTAGTATTTGACATATCTGGGCCATCAAAAACTCTTTGAAGTGCAATAAGACACCTAGGGATGGTTTTAATTTTGAGTTGGATCACTTCATTCCCAAATAGGGTCTCCTTCCCATCAATTTCTATTACAAATGAGCCAAAATCAATTTCTTGGCTCTCATACTAATCCACACAATGCAAGAATTTCAGTATGTCTATTTCATCATCAAACACTTGCCAGTTACATATATTATCAAGTATTGTAGGCCTGGTTTGTACTTCTATTTGTGAGATTCCACCAAAAGTGACATCATCCAGTTTGACAGCTATATTTGCTAACAAGTCAGCTTTAGCATTTTGTCCTCTTTCAATCCATTCTATACCAAAAGCATTAAATCCCTCTATAGTATCCCATATTGCATTTTTGTATTGCTTAAGTCTTTTATATTTATCTACAAAGTGGGATCTAATCTGGAACACAACTAACTCAGAATCTCCCAAAACTTTTAATTCTTTAATACCATGCTTTGAAGCTATCTCCAGACCGAGTATGAGAGTTTCATACTCAACAACATTGTTGGTACAAGAAAATTGCAATAAGAAAGAGTATTTAAATGTTTTACCTTGTGGGGAAGTAAAGAAAATTCCTCCTCCTGAGCCATCTTTGGAACAAGCTCCATCAAAATGTAGTATCCATAAATCACCATTTGCTGACAACTTCAATACTTCCTTTTCAATAGGTGCAGATTGGATTTCTTCTATTTTATCTTCCTCAACTCGGAAATTTTCTAGATCAGATTCCATAAAGTTAATTCTATGGGTTCTAGTGATTCTTCCACATTTTCAATCATGTGAGGGGCTCTCTTTTCCCTATCTACCTTTGTATCTTTTTGTTTAATGGAAAATGTAGCAAACGATAGATCACATTGTATACTCCCACCCATTGAAGCACTCCAAGGCCGGGATAACAACATGCCATAAGTAGGTGGAATATCCACCACCGTAACACTCATGTGTAACTCTTTCCTAGGAAATGTTGCTAGTCTATATGAAACGCCATTTATAATACCTATAACAGGTACTTCCCTAGAATCCATTGCATAGCATTTACCATATGTACTATTTACTTTTAATCCCATTGCATGCATTATTTTTACTGGTATCACATTGTTAGATGCTAATCGATCATGCAATTTCTCAAAATTTTCCCATCAATAATCAAACTTAAGAAAAAAGGATTGGCATGGTTGGGATTAGAAGTAATAGTGGTACCTAAGTATATTTGGGGACTTTCTGTAATATTTTCTTCCACACTTTTTTGCTTTTCTTGATCCTCTTTTGATTTCACTTGATCATAAACCACTTTACCTTTTCCACTTGTAGGAATATTGTTAATAAGTGCAACAATCTTATCCTTATGGTCATCTATATGCATCATTTCCAAGAAAGGAATAGTAACCCTAACTTGTGAAAGTACTTGAATCATATCTATTGAAGTGTACTTTGGTAATTCAGGAAAATTTGTGATTTTAGAAATTTCCTTTTCTTTTTCTTTGAGAATTTCATCATTAGAGGAGTGTTGCTTGTTGTCCTTGATCTTCTAGTGTATAGCTTCATTATTTTTCTTGGTTTTATCAAATTTATTTTCCCATATCCGGGGCTCCCTTATTTCCTTAGGCTTTGAAATGACATTCTTAGCCTCCAAATTGACATTTGTTCCAGTTACATCTTTTTCTTTTATGAACAGGCTACAAGGCTTACCTAAATCACCTGGAACAGTTATGTTTCTCAATTGTATGTTATTCCTTGCCCTTGAAACTAAGGCAACAATGTATTTTTCAATTTCTTCATCAGAAGGTCTTCTTAAAATAGTGTTATCCACTTCCAGTTCATTTACAAAATAGTCATCATTGTCTCCTTCATTCGAGAACACTTGTTGATGGTGTACATCATTATGTTGTCTCTGAACATCAACATCCATGCCACAAGGCTCATCATCTGAGGTATAATCATCATAGGCCAGATCAGCTGGTCCTAATAATACATTTGTCATTGTATTTTGATCCTCGGGAGGTTGAGCATCTCCTTGATCATCTTGAGATTCTACCATATTTTGTGCTACTGCACACTGTTGTGAAGAGTGAGGCATTCCACATACTTCACACCAAGGTAAATTTTTTGTGGCATTCAAAGAATGCTTCTGTAAAGGATCAGGTGGAATTTGATTGTTTCTTTGGTTTCCTTGCAGAGGTTTTCCATTATTCCAATTGGTATTAGAGGGATAATCTTGTAGCCTGGGAGGCCTATCATTTCTTTGAAAATGAGGCTTGTCATTTTTTACTTGTTTCTGCAATAGGGTAAGGACTTGATCTATCTTTTCATCAGCAATGGTAGGTTTAGCAACCTTTTTAGTCTGATTCTTGGTACCTTTAAAAATTTTAGGATCTTCCCTTCTCCCTACTTTACCAAAAACTCTTCTATTATTTTCAATGTTCACTACCATCTTATATGCTTGCCTCAAATTTTGAGGATCTTTATCTGTTAATAAATAACACTTTTGAGCATCATAAGAATTACAATACACAACTAAACATGCACTCTCATTAGGCCTCAAATATGCAGGAACTCTTGTCATAGCCTTTTGGAAACGAGCATTAAACTTAGTAACCAGTTCATTATGCCCCTTGGTAATATTATTAAAATCATTTAATTTAAATCTGGGGTCAATCTGATCCTTGTATTGTTCACTAAAAACTCTGCAAAAAGCCTTCTTGGAGTCAATACTAGCATTAGGTAACCCTCTATACCAATTCCTAGCATCTTCAACTAGTGATTGCATAAACTATTTCATTGCTACATCATCATCCCATATTTCAAAGTCTTCAACAAAGCCTTGAAAAGCTTTCAAATGGTCTTCCCCACTAAAAGCATTATTACCAGTGAATTTTGGGAGATGCTTTTGTGCATTGTCTAGAATTGGATTAGGATATCCTCAAATATTGCCAAAACACAATTGTCTGTATCTATCAATTTGGGGTGCTCCTCCACCACGTCCACTTCTGGGGTTGTTGTGTTGTTCAATATCTTTCTTATCATCCCCCTGTGCACCCTTATCACCACTACTTTGTTGTTTATCCTTGCCAGTGCTTCCCTCTTCATCCTCAGAGTAAGAGCTAAAGGTTTTATGACCACCTTGGTTACCACCACCCCCATCTTTAGGAATTTTCTTCTAATAATTCTTGCTCAACGACTCATTCTCACTCTTTCCTGAACCAGAAGCTTGGGGAGTGGGTATAGATATTTTTAAGAAGGCTATCTTTCTTGCCATCTCGGCATTAGAAACTTCTATTTCATCTTTTCTCAAATCAGCCTGCAACTGATCATTTATTAGTTGCAATCTTAGGAGCTCGGGATTTTGAGGAAAATCCGATGGTCTAGGATTAATTTCATTATTTGTTTCATCACTAGTATTAAGATGGCTTCTATAATTTGGAAAATTGTAAGCACCTTTTTGAGGTTGATCAACATGAGCTTTCCCATGGTCTAAAAAGGTTGTCTTCTTAGATCCAGCAAATGGATCTGAAGTTTTGGTGGCTGATATGGAAGGGGTATATGTGGGAGTAGCAGAAGTTCCAATAGAGACTATTACTTTACAAACTTCTCGAGCCCTATCAGAAGTTGCTTTAGCCACCTTTTCCTCAAAGGTTTTTCTCTTAGCTACTTCTTCCCTCATCTTTTCAACTTTCTTTTTCTAGGAATTCCTTTTAGAATGCTTAGCCCAGAATCTCTTTAGATTCTTTCTTCTTATTCTATCCCTATTAGCTAAGCTCGGTGGTGACACAATGAAGGTGGCAGATGGGTGGTCAAGGGCCTACCACCATACCATGATGGTCCCTTTTCTTGGTCATGGTGGTGTGGTATGTCTACCTCCATACCACAGAGACTGAGTAGGAGCTGAGCAGTACTGTGGTGACACCTCCATACCACGGTGGTCTCTTTGGCTTGATGCGATGGTGTGATAAGAGGAGTTTGGCATTTGTTTGACCAGTCTGACTTGACTAGAAGTAGTGAATGAATAGGAAGGTGACATGTGGTGAGTTATCAATGACTGATTGATCAAAGTCTGGAGTGGTGAAAGAATTAACTAAAAAGGCTCAGATTCGATGGTTGACAGGATCCATTTTAGGCAAAGAGAATTAATTCCCAAGTGGCCCAATGCATGATTGCAAGGCAAATTAGCCATAAGCGATTGGATTCATCTATCAGAAGGAAGGTGCATAATTATGGCACCCAATTGGTTGGTTGGTAGAATAATAAACATAAGACTTGTTATAGTCAGATATATAATGTAGAAGTCACTAAAGTGACATGTGTGAATAATCGATTATTCATTGTATGCTAAATATAATTGTAACAATGAGAGTAGTCGAACAAGAACAAGAAAAGGAAGTCTGCTGATGTGATGTGATATCAGAGAGAGAATTATATTAATCTTTGTATGTAATCCTTTACTGTAATACAAAGTGATTGCTCTTGGTCTGGTGGGTTTTTTCTCAAAAGGGTTTTCCTGTGTTAATCTAATTTATCTCTGTGTTTGTTTCTTTCTATTACTCTTGTCTTACTGTGTATGTTCATCTCAAACGTAAGAAAGTTTAGATAAATGGGTTTTTTCACTTCTCCTCTATATTTTTAGTGTTACGAAAGCATATTCCGCATTGTCTACTTTTCCTTTCAAGTGGTATCAGAGCCTGGTCAGTTGTGTTATCCTTATTAGTAACGTTGGTTTTTTGTGCTAATACTATTCCAGTCGGAGTCTTGCAAAGTTAGAACCCAATTTTGTTTGAGATGGTGAGTACATCAGGTAGAGTAGAGATTGAAAAATTCAATGGTGGAAACTTTGAGTTGTGGAAACTCAAAATGGAAGACTTGCTTGTGGATAGAGACCTTTGGGTTGTTGTGTCTAAAGCTATGCCACAAGGTATGAAGCAAGAAGATTGGGATCTTGCAGATAGAAAAGAAAGAGGTCTGATAAGACTTAGTCTGGCTGATTATGTACTCCTAAACATCCATGAGGAGAAGTCTGCAGCTTCGTTATGGAAGAATCTTGGTGACATTTATCAAGGAAAGTCTTTGGTAAATAAGTTATTCATGAAGAAAAAGTTGTACTCCTTGAAGATGGAAGAAGGTTCATCTATTACAAACCATCTAAACTCATTTAATATAAGTGTTGCTCAATTGGAATATGTGGGTGTGAAGATAGAGGAGGAGGATCATTGCATGCTCCTGTTATGTTTGTTACCTGACACTTGGGATCATCTTGTAATGGCTATTGGAAGTATGACCACTACTTTCAAGATGGAAGATGTTGTTGCCTCACTGTTGTCTGAAAAAATGCGGAGGAAGTCTTCAGAGATGGCCAAAGAGGCCCTTGTTGTTCTAGGGAGATCAAAGGAGAAAAGAAAGAAGAAGGAAAAGAAGTCCAAATCTAAATATGAAGGGAGATCAAAGTCTCTTGGTAAAAATTTCAAGGTGAAATGCTAGAACTATGGGAAGCTTGGTCATATCCGAAAGGATTGTAAGGAGAAGAAGAAGAAGAAGAGTAACTCTTCGAACAATGAATCTTCTTAGAGTGATGCAGATGCCTTCATTGTAGCCTTGGAGATTCAGGCATCAGATGATGTTTGGTTGGTTGACTCAGGTGCATCTTTCCACATGATGTCTCACGGAGAATGACTCACTAAATACAAAAATTATGATGGTGGAAAGGTGTACCTGGCAAGTGATTCAACACTAGAGATTGTTGATCATGGAAGAGTCAAAATATAGTTCCTTGATGAAATAATCAAAGGGATTGGTGATGTACTACATATACCAGGTTTGGCTCGTAACTTACTTTTTGTTAGTAAGCTGAATGATGCTAGTGTGGAAGTCTCTTTCTTGAGTAAAGGATGTAAGATGGTTAGAGGTGCAAAGGTTTTGGCTAAGGGTGTACATACTAGCACTCTGTAAAAGTTGGATGCACATCCTACTCAATGTAACAATGCCTCTATAAATTCAAGCAAAGTTGCTCCTGTAGAGAAGGATGATGAAGCTCCTCTGGGTGCAAATGCCTTGGAGGTGAAACTCCCAGTAGAGAAGACCATGTTGTGGCATCATAGACTCGGTCACATAGGTGAGAAAGGTTTGAAAACCTTGAAAATAAAAAATCTTGTTGAAGGGTTTGATGATAGTAACCTTGAGTTTGATTTTTGCGAACATTGTATTTATGGAAAGCAACATCATGTTTCATTTTATTCGAATCCTCATAAATCTTCTGGTGTACTAGATTAAGTTCATTCTGATGTGTTTGGTCTAATGAATGTTCCTTCATTATCGAAGTCTAGATATTTTGTCTCTTTTATTCATGAATATTTGAGAAGGTCATTCATATAGTTTCTTAAGAGTAAATCAAAAGTGTTTAGTTGGTTTAAAGAATTTAAAACTTTGGTAGAGAATTGGATTGGAAGGAAAATTAAATGCATGGTGATGAATAATGGCGGTGATTTTTGTTCTACAGATTTTGAAAGGTATTGCAAAGACCATGGAATTAAAAGGCATAAAACTACACCTTATACTCCATAGTAGAATGGAGTTGCTAAAAGGTTGAACAAAACATCAATTAGAGAGAGCGAAAAGTATGTTGAGCAGTGTTGGTCTAGAGCAGAAGTTATGGGCTGAGGTTGTGGCTATAGCATGTTACCTAGTAAATCATTCACCTTATTCTTCTCTTGTTGACAAAAAACCTTTGGAAGCATGGTCTGGTAAGAATCCCTCTCTGAGACATATTCATGTATTTGGTTGTGAGGCATATGTATATGTGCCAAATAAGAAAAAATCAAAGTTGGAGAACAAGGATGTTAAATGTATCTTCATCGGCTATGGCATTGGTATGAAGGGATATAAGATTGGAATCCTGATACTGAGAAGGTTTTGTGTAGTAGAAGTATAATATTTCATGAGCTAAAACCTTCAGTAGCTGATCCACAGCTAGAGATAGATCAACAAGAAAAGAAGAATGATGTAGTTCAGATTCCTCAAACTCTAGAAAGAGAGAAACTACATGGTATACTTGAAACTAAGGAGAGTTCAAGTAGCTATGAGAGTTTTGAAGATGAAGAACCACAACCTTAGCCAGTAAGAAGGTATACACATGAAAAATGACAACCTGATAGGTATGGTTTCTCTTTGTTGGATTTGAACTATGCCTATGATTTTATTACTAGCATTAATGAGCCTAGGACTATGAAAGAAGCTATTAGCATGTCTGATTAAAATTATTGGTTGGAAGCCATGAATGAAGAAATGGAATCAATTAAAAAGAATGAAACTTTGGATTTGGTACCTTCACCTGAAAGGTGAAATCTTGTTGGATGTAAATGGGTATTTAAGAAGAAGATTGGTGTAGATGGCAGTGTTGAAAAATATAAGGCAAGGTTGGTTGCAAAGGGATTTTCCTAGATAGAGGGAATTGATTATGGAGAAATATTTTCCCCTATAGCAAAGCTGACATCTATCAAATTTATTTTGTCACTGGAAATAGCGTATGACTTAGAGATCGAGCAGATGGATGTGAAGACATCATTTCTCCATGGAAAGTTGGAAGAAGAAATTTATATGTCCCAACCTGAGCACTTCATTGAAAAAGGTAAAGAAATTCTGGTTTGCAAGTTAAAGAAATCTCTGTATGGTTTGAAGCAGTCTCCTAGAATGTTGTACCAAAATTTTGACACTTTTGTGTTTTCTATGGGATTCGTGAGATAAAAATCTGATCATTTTGTTTATTACAAATCTGAAAATGATCGTGTGCTTATTATTACCCTATATGTGGATGATATGTTGTTCATTGGAAATAGTAAGTCTATGATTTTTGATCTTAAATCTCAGTTGTCTGTAAAGTTTGAAATGAAAGATCTAGGTGCAACAAGGTATATTCTGGGAATGGAAATAACCAGGGACAAAACAAGTAGAAATATTTGGGTTAGCCAGAGTAAGTATGTTAACACTATTCTGGAGAGATTTGGTATGAATGATTGCAAGCAACTAGTTGTTCCAGTATGCTAGGGAATGAAGCTATCTATTGAAGACTATCCTAAATGTGCTACTGAGTTGGAGGACATGACTAGGGTGCCTTATGCAAGTGTTGTTGGAATTTTAATGTATGCAATGGTATGTACAAGGCCAGACATTGCCCAAGCAGTGGGAGTATTGATTCATTTTATGGAAAACCCAAGAAGGCCACATTGGGAAGTTGTGAAGAGAGTATTTAGATATTTGAAATGTACTTCAGAATATGCTTTGTGTTACCATGGCAACTTGGTTGCATCACAGAGAACTCTCAACATTTGTGGATATGTAGATTTTGATTGGGCAGGGGACATGGACAGCAGAAGATCCACCAATGGATACACTTTCATGTTAAATGGTGGTGCAGTCAATTGGATGAGCAAGTGATAGGCTATAGTCACTTTGTCCATAATAGAGGTAGAATATATGGCAGCAACACACGCCTGCAAAGAAGCTATTTGGCTAAGTCATTTGTGCTCTGATATTGGTTTTAATGCAGTGCAGATTAGAATTTGTTGTGACAGTTAGAGTGCCATTTTTTTGGAAAAGAACCCTACTTTCCATGCCAGGACAAAGCACATTGATGTGCAATATCACTTTGTGAGGGATATGGTGGAAGATGGAAAGGTCTGTTTAGAAAAGGTTGGCACTTTGAAGAATGTTGCAAATGCATTAACAAATCTAGTGAGAAAGAACAAGTTTAGATGGTGCACAGATTCGATGGGCCTTGGGGTCTATGATTGTCAGTAAATTCAAAATCAAGAGGAGCCAGGAATACTTCATCAAGTGGGAGCTTGTTGGGAACAGGCGCCTCAACTTCTTGCTTGAACCTCTGTAAAAGACTTGGATTTTTGTTGAATTTTCTAGCCTTTACCTCTCTACCATTGGGAGTTCTTCTTTGAGGTGCGGTTGTTTATTTTACCACCTTACCACGTTGGTCCCTTTGCTTGGTCATGGTGGTAAGATATGTCTACCTCCATACCGTAGAGACTGAGTAGGAGCTGAGTGGTACCACAGTGACACCGCCATACCACAGTGGTCTCTTTGGCCTGACGTGGTGGCACGGTAAGAGTAGTTTGGTGTTTGTTTGACCGGTCTCACTTGACTAGAAGTAGTGAATGAATAGGAAGGTGACACATGGTGAGTTATCAATGACTAATTGGTCAAAGTCAAGAGCGGTGAAAGCATTAATTGCAAAGGCTCGGATTCAGTGGTTGACAGGATCCATTTCAGGCAAAGAGAATTAATGCCTTGGTGGACCAATGCATGATTGCAGGTGACTTGGTCAGAAGCGATCGGATACGTCTGTTAGAAGGAAGGTGCATAATTATAGCACTCGATTGGTTGGTTGGAAGAATAATAAATGTAATACTTTTTACAATCGAATATATAATGTAGAAGTCACTAAAGTGACGTGTGTGAATGATTGATTATTCATTGTATGCTTAATAGCATTATAACAGTGAGAGTAGTCGAACAAGAAAAAGAAGTCTACTGCTATGAGTTGATATCAGAGAGAGAAGTTTGTTAATCTTTGTATGTAATCCTTTACTGTAATACAAAGTGATTTCTCTTGGTCTAGTGGGTTTTTCCCGAAATGGTTTTCCCATGCAAATCTGATTTATCTTTGTGTTTGTTTCTTTCTGTCACTCTTATCTTACTGTGTATGTGCATCTCAAATGTAAGAAAGTTTAGATAAATGGTTTTTTTCACTTCTCCTCTATATTTTTAGTGTTAGGAAAGCGTATTCTACACTGTCTACTTTTCCTTTCATTCAAAACCAATTCTAGAACCACAAGCATGCACATGCATTCGAGAGAGCCAGGCTATTCAAAAGTTTTCAAACCACCCAAAGATCAATTTTCATAGCCTTTATGCAATCAGGGTAATAGAGAACAACGCCTTCAATGCCAAGTCAAAGCACCCAACACAATCACAATACTCCATGGTTGAATAAAAATTAAAGCATCTTCATACCATCAGGGAGCCTCTCACACTGACACCCAATATGAACCACGCTCTGCTGCAACACAACCATAAGCATAAACTCACACCCCTTGCATTAGTATCATTCACTGCCAACCAGAAGCCTCAGACCACATCATTACAATATGATCAACTCCAATTTCTCAATCTTTAATTTCTTTTATGATGTGTGTTTTCTCAAAAGAGCAAGAACTTTTATTCACTTAAGGATCAATCATCAGCCGATTCCTCTAGATTTATTCAAGCCTGACATACTAAGAAATCTTCATAGGAGAAACACCCAAAACCAACAACTAGAAGAAGGCTTCGATACCACTTGTTAGGAAAATTAGGTCATCTCAGAAAGAAATATCTAAGAACAACAGTGCCTTCGATGATTTTAATTTCTTCAAATTTCCTCAAAGACATGACTACTATGCAATAAATTAGAAACTAGCACAGTTGATTTCCCACATTGACCCTTCTGAGAAAATAACATGAAGACATTACTAGATTCAACACTATGCACAGATTCAAATTATAGAATCAACCAACATGAAAGACAAACATAAATGAACATGCATATTTATGTGGGGAAAACCCTTTTGGGTAAAAAACCCCACTCCAAAAGATCGAGCCATTGTATTATTCAGCAACAAACAGAGTTACAATACAATCTCAGGCTCATAGCCTTTACAGGAGTTATATCTTGTTTCATCTAGAGAATATAGGCAACACCATTGATTAGAATACTTGCATTGTTATAGTACCCTCACACAACACACAATGCAGATTCATTTCATCTCACCAGTCCACTCACTTGGCCAACAAAGCCTCACGACCTCTCAGGTTCACATTCTTCTTCATTATGTCTCACACTAGCATTCTCCCTGTTACAATACTATGTACAACATATAGTTCGAACACACTTTTTAGCAACTTCCATGTCAAACCCATTTTCTTTCCCCAAGCCATCAATCTGTTCATTTCCTATACACACAGTTTGTTTAGTTTCCCTGCAGTCCAACCATCAAACAAATATTTTCATATCAAAGAGGAAACTACTCCATTCGCTTCACAACAATGATGTGAAGCGAGCAAGTCATCACTCCATCATACAACTCAGTAGTGTGTAATGGTCAACCTTCATTCACTATTACGTCCATTGGCAAGAAAGACACTATCAACGACAAACTAGAAAGTCCAGCTGATAGATCAAGTTTCCTCGATGTCCCAAGAGAACCATTATAACCATGAACTTCACCAAGAGTCACACCGAAGACCAATTGGAATAGACCATCAGCAAGAACAACACTATCAGACAAGAATCAGAAAGTTCCACCAAGATACCAAGTCATCTCGATGTCCTTCAACTCACTACAATTCAAAACCTTTCATTGGCAAGACTCACATTGATCCTAATCCATCATTCAAACTTTAACCATCAGATGAGGATCTCAAAGCTAGGTTGAAGTCATACTTCATACTGTTGAAGAACCATTGACACAACTTACACTGACCATATCCCATTGGCCAAAACTCTACTATTGGTCCAAACTTCCTAGGTCTAACCAGAGACCAAATTTAGCCCAACCACCTGTTCATCAGCTAACTTCATACTAACAAAGTACATCGACATGACCAACACCATCGAGCCAATCTTGAGAACTCATCCTAATGGACCATCTCACACTGACCAAGCACCATTGGCAAGAAACACACTGAACAAATCACATCAACCAGATATCCATTGTTGGTAAGATGCATTTCAAAGCCTCATGTTAGCCTGACCATCTATTCATCAACAAGACATACACCTATCAGACCTATCATCTAGACTAACACAGTCAGTTTAACATTCGCAAATCTACCCAAAGACCAATGTCATCTTGACGTAGTTCACTTTGGCTGGAGTCTTCCCGAAAAAACTCTTTCACTAGGCCACAAGCACTGGAGTTACATTCACAAGTCATCTTGATGACCAATGTCACCCCGATCCGAACATCGGCAAGAGTCATACCCAAAATCATCTAGGCTACTTCACATACATTCCTCAGATCGGCAAGAGTCTCATTGATGAACCTTATTGGCTAGATAACTATTGTCGATATGAAATAGGGAGCTCACGCAGATAGTTCAAGTCACTCTGATAGTTCTCTTTGACAAGATCGATCACATGTCACACCGATTTGAACACTTCAAGCCTTCCAAACTAAATAGCTCATTGATAGACTATCTTAGGTGTCTCACCGATTTGCTCTTATAGGAGGTTCAAGTCAACAAGATTGAGGCACATGTTTCCAACAATTCATGGAAGATTTCTCTCAAACCCTGGATGCTCCTACATAAGGCTCCCCAATTGATTAAAATCATATGCTCATTCATATGGAGTCCATAATTCCATCTTCCAATTCCACCTTCTTTTTTCTCACTTTCTAGTTGTTCAGCCTCCTCAACTCTGCACTACCATAATTGCATTGTTGCCTTTGAACTTTCGCTATCTTCATTTGTTGGCTTCAATATTTTTGTATATATCGTGTCCTTTAGATTTCTTTGTAAACTTTAGATCCCCACCATTCTTCCTCACGGTCTTCCACCTTTGTGGCAAGTAACCCACTACAGTCTGTACTCCTCCCAGAACAATCCTTCCATTGTTCACTCTTCTATGCCTTATCCTTTTGCACAAGGATTTCAGCAAGCCTCACTACTGCTATGCTTTCTCCATCACCATCTACTTTCATCAGCATGTCCTCCAAGGAAAATTTTATTTCTAATATGTATGCTCCTTCAACCATATCTGCAACTCTTTCCTCAACACATTCTACATTCATCAATATGTCCTCCAAAGGGCCCTCTATTGCTAAATATTTAGTTTTGTTCTCCCTTTTCATGCCTTCAACAAGACATGTCTCAACTACAACTTGCAACCTCTTTTCCTTATGCCTTAAAAAAGATATAATTCCACTGCAAGCTTCTCTCTTTCTTTTCCTCTCTTATCCTCTTGTATGTGGATTTCATCTTTGATGCCACAGAATTCACATCTTGTTGCAACCTCTCTATTTCCTACAAACAAAACATTACATAAAGGGTTATAAAAATCACGAGCCTATAAAGACTCTTCACCACCACCTTCTCTTGGTGCAAAAAATTCCTTTAGCTTCATCAAATTTTCACCTTTAGCATCCAAAGAACTTTGGATTATCCTTATCTCTTCTCTCCACAACCTTTGATCTATGTCTTTCTTTATCCCATCATCAAACTTGGGACCATTTGAGTTCACTATTTCAGCTTGTGAACACCCTTCTTCCATTTCATACAAATTACTCCTCACATGCCATTCCTATAACCTTTGGTTTAGCATTTTCTCCATTTGTATGGGCTTCCCCCATATTTTCTTCCTGCCACGTGCCTTCCATAAAAGGGATGCAAATATTTTCAACCCTTGCAACCTTGGTTGCAATCTCTTTTCTTGGAAGAATCTTCTCTTTACACACTTTTGCAACTAATCTTCTCTTAGCCTCCTCTTCAATTGTTTCTTCATTTATAGGTACTTTACAATGTACCCTATCTTCTCCATATCACATGCTTCCTTCTTGGCATACCACAACCATTTTCCTCCACTTTTTCTTATCTTCTCTCATCATCAGTAAGGTCTTATTCTCAACCTTCTTCATACCTACATTCACAAATTCAAATGAATCATTAATAGATAAATCAAGAGACCAAGTTTTCTCCATGGGTGCCTCCTTTATGGACATTTTCTCTCCCCCTTTTATAACATGTTCCTTCATTCCAAAGCTTTCCTCAAGGGAATCTAATTTGACTTCAATCTTTTTCAGCTCTACAATCAACTTCTTTTCTCTCATCTTTTTCCAATACTCTTCCCAAAATGGGATTATCACTGGTCTCCTCATGACCCAACTTGTCCTCTTATTCGAAGACATCTTCAAGGACTCACAAATCCTTCTACAGTTACAAGTCCTCCTTGGAACAAATTCACACTTCATTCCAAGCTTATGTGCCTCCTCTATCCTCTGTAGTCATAGGTCTTTTCCTTCAACAAATCTCTCTCTAGGATTCAATCCCTCTATAGTTACAAGTCTCCTCTCACCTACAACAAACCTCTTCTAGAGCTCAAATCCTCTACATTTACATAATCCTCTTCTGCAACAAACTCTCTCTAGGGTTTCTTTTTGAGACAATGAAAAGATTCCTCTCATTGACCTTTTCAAAAACTCATCTATGATCTTTCACAATGATATTTCATCTTCACACTCCTTTTCAACTTTCCATACCTCATTCTTCAAACATACTTCTCACCATACCAATGATAACCTGCTCTAATACCACTTGATATAGTTGAGATTGGAGGGCCTTGTTAGGCTATCCAATCATGCAGCAAACACAGACCACACACACACATAGAGATTGACACAACATAGCTCAACAACTCTCTTTTATTCATTTGGAATAGACTATAGGATTACATTCATAATTTCACATCTATAGGATAATCCCATGTTCCACTTCACATCACTCTCTACTCTTTGAATCTCTTCCCCTTGAGCTCTCTACGCACCAAACCTGAGATGGTTCATTTCAGCTTCCACCTCTCTTTGCAAGCTATCTTTCCTCGCTCTCTTCATGTTAACCACTGAGATAGTTCTTCATCTTTTCCTGCTCTCTTTTGGGTTGGCTCTCCCTTCTTTCCAACCTCTCTACCAGCCTCTTTCCTCTTCTTCTCCTTCTCCTTCTCCTTCTCCTTCTTCCTCTTCTTCATGATGGATATATATATCTTCTCTCTGTCATCACTAGCAAGCCTTCTCCTTCACGTTGGCCTTATCATTCTTCACTCCTATGTCATAGTATGACCATTCAGTTACCTTTCTATCAGTAGCCTCCAATCATTGACCAATGAACATGGATTCCAAAACAATGATGTGGGATACATCGAATATCATGTCACCAAGTGTTGTAACCTTATTCATCATCCACCACCATCAACCGTTCATTTCAAGCTATCCCCATATCTTTCATCTCATTGTCCTATCAGAGGAACCTACAATTATCTTCCATTGATACACCTACTTCTCATTGATGTTCAACTTTACACTGTGTCCATCATTCCATCGGAGCATCATTAAGACATCCTAGAAGGTCTCACCGATGAAAATCACTCCCACCAATCTTTCAACTTGTCCACATCATCACTCATACTCTGATCACCCTATCCCCAATCATCAATTATCATACACGTCATTAAATTTCACCCTGTCAGTCACCTCCCAATCAGCCACACCATGGTCCTCTTCTATTGCATATCACTAAATCACCAAAAACAAGAACTCCAGAACCTTTTTGTCGATGGTGGTGAGGTTTTGAAAACCCATGACATGCTAACAACAAAGGAAACACAATTTGGAAGTTAGGAAATCTTGAAACCCCGTGACAATAAAGGGATCACTAAATCGAAAGGTTTCATAACTTTAGAACTTTGCTACATGAGTTATGAAAACTTGGAATCCCACGACTTCTCACAAACTTGGCCCTTATTGAGTGGAATGACTCAGATCGATGCAAGATTTCTCTGAATCCCTGGATGCTCCCGCATCATATTATGAGGAAATACATATTAGTGTAAGATATCCTCAAGTTAAATAAATGATTTGATTAAGATAAGATAAAAATATCTTAGTATTGATTGTTCATTCTTTTAATAGTGTTTATTATCATGGTTAAATAGAGAATTAAGTTGTGTCTCCTTACTAATCGATTTATGTAACAATAATAGTACTAACCACATATACCTTGTAATTATAATTTGAGTGATATTAAATTTCAAATCTTCATTAAATATTTTATTTTTTAATCAATTATTTAAAAGTATGTCTAACCCACCTCATCCTTTCATGATGATTATTGCACTCTAGCACTTTAGGCTAACTACACTATAATTAAAAATATTATAATACTTACACTTATCTTAATCATGTGATTATTTATTTAATTTATTAACTTAATAAATTTATTTCAAATTTTGACTTTAACTTCATCATGTATATCCATTAAATATTATAATAGTAAAATTTAATTTACTGACATCATTTCTTATTTACTCTTATGCCCATTTTTTATATTTCTTAATCCATATACATATTGTGTTGTCATTGATGCGAACTCAAGATTGGTTGTCATTAATGTCAAGTCTGTGTGCAAAAGTTTATATAATACTCTAAAGTTAGTTGATGTGTAGAGATATTTGTTGATGCAATCAACAATATAGTATATCGATAAATGGTGATCTATTTGATGTATATGTGTGATATAGGGGTGGCTACACTTGTTCCAATATGTTTCTTGTATTCCTACATTAATATTATAAATTTTTGGTGTACCACACATTGAGATAAGTTGCAGAAGATTTGATAAAGTATTTATGGTGTATACTCTATGACAAAGTCATGGAATTTTGGTATGTATGCCTCCACAAATCAGGAGTTTTTCTTGTGGTTCAAAAGATAAGATGGTCGAGATGTGAAAGTTTTATATTCAATAATTCAATTCATTGCACCTTTTGTAGTGAAAGTTGTGTGACAAAGTTATGATCTGAGATTCGATAGTGTAAAGAGTTGATGAAGGCTTATTGGAATGCTTCACATTTCTCTGGAGTGATAGATGTGGTTGTGAAGACTTGGGAATATGCTCAAAAAAGTGTATGGGTTCATCCTTGTAAGTCTTAGATCTTTTGGTGTACAACAATGCAATATCCTAAGTTTTGAATTGTTACAATTTGTCTGAGACACTTTGTTTTCATCAATTTAATATATTTCTCTTCTTTGACCAGCACATAATGATCAGATTATTCAGAAGAAGGTTGAAGAGCTATTGTGAATAGACTAAATTTTTCACATCTTGGTCCACATGATGCTTTTGGTTTCTACCCACTAGTAGAATTTGGAAAATAAATGACTACATGACTAAAAATTTTATTCATGACAACAACTAAAGATGACTAAAAATTAGACAATATGATATTAAAGTGGATAATTAAAAAAAGTATTTCAAATTGAGGGAGTGGGTTGTATTATAATATAATATTTATAATATGATATAATATTGTATTATATTATATTATAATATAAATATTATGTTATATTATAATATTATATTTTTTTAATCAAAAGGTTATAAGCTTGTATATTATATTAATATATATGATATTTTAATTACATAGATGTCAAAAAACTTTGACTTTTTTTCTGATATGACTGATTGCTTCCTTGATATCTACTTTTTTTTGCCCCTATCAACCATGAAAAAATCCTCAATTACATAGATATACATCATGTTTATAGCAAAATAAGGTTGCTCAAAAATATTAAGCTACTTTTTCCATTCCATCGACCTTTCTCAAAATAGAAATATTACTACCTATATACTAAACTATATATGCATATCTTCATGGATACTGTATCCAACTGTAGCATAGTCCTTTAAGGATTTTCTCCCTTAACAACAATACTTTGCACTGAATTTTCACCAACCTCTTCATTAGCTCCATTGGTAGACTATAAATGAAGTGTAACATTAATATCAGGAACTTTTTGAGGGCACTTTCGCTGGCTTTTAGGGACACACTCATCAGTCAGAAGAATGGAAATTGCAAGATACTTTCTTTTAAACATAGAAATTGTATCCTCTCCCAAATCAAACTGACACTTGGAAAGTGCTATATATAGATTCCCTAAACAATCCAATTTAATTGACATCTTAAATGCATCTAGAAGCTCTACGTATTTGGACTTGTGAACTAGGAAGTGTCTTGGAAAGATTCCACCCAAATATGCTTCACCATTCCAAATATCATATGCTTGCACACTTTGAAGAAAAGCATTATTCTCCATAAACACTTCATTTACTAACTTTACTACAATTCTTAAAACCATTTGGTAATCATTCAACAATTCAAACAAACTGGAGATAAAGATTGATACCAGATTGGATAGGAAAATTATCCTTTGAGTCTTTGGGCTGATAATTTCCTCACCAATTATAGATTCTATGCAACTACAGAGAGATGGATAGCCCACTTTGAACACTTGCTACAAATTCTCCTTTTGTATATTACTAGAGAATGGGATCTCCCATGACTGCATTTGAAATTTTTCTCTGTAGTTCCTCAGAAGATACTACATATCCGAATAAAAGCAACTTAATAAACATAGAACCCAAATATTGAATTGAAGGATTGAGGCTCGATATTGGGTTGAGGGATACAACCATTATCAACCACCAAATGATACTATGCTCGATTGAGCATTTTAAACATAGCACACAGTAAACCAATATGTGAATGTGAACACACACCCTATAAAACAAACCATAGAAATAAAATGCAAGCTCACACTACAAACCCAAGGTTTGGGAGTCGATAACCACACAACAAACCCAAGATTTTAGAAAGTGAAGAACAAAAATATAATGATCATTCCATAGCTTCAGAAAGCATGCTTGAGTTACAAATGAAAAAGTGGAACAATCCCTTCATACAAAACATCTTGTACTAAACAAAATTTTAGGTTTCCACCTCAGGTCTAAAGTCTTTCACCTTATTATAATCTTATAAAACTTTGTACCTTTTCCTACACAAAAAATCACACATTAGTATTTGAAACAAATTTAATCCTTATCGCGCTTGATGAAATAATTCCCATGCTCCTAATCTTCCGCTTAGTACCGAAACCACTGATGCTTATACCCAAAGCCATTGCTACGCACTTTGTTCTAATGACGCACATGAAGCCTGACAAGAACTATTGTGTAATCCTTATAGAGTATTAAAAAATGTAGTACTTTTTGAATTTTGTACATTTCCCAACTTTATCTCCACTGCTAGCTTAAGCCAAACATTTTACCCAATTTAGAACAAGCCACTTGACCTTGAATAAGAATTCTCACTTTTTATGATAAAACTTAGTATTACATATTCATCGAGAAAGCATATTAACTGATCCAAAGTAATCATCAGCATCAAGTATAATCATTTCACACATTCCTTATGCATGTGAATGATTATGTGAAAAAAATCCTCCTGATTTTGTATGTGATAACTTGACACAATCCCTTCTCTCAACATGTCTTGATAGCTAGTTCGCCACCAAAGCCGTTGCATACTCCAAAATGACATCCAATATTTAATGCTCATAAATAAAATTACATAGAGTCTTGCACATAAGAGAAGGTAGGAAATCAAAAAAATTATACATGTTACATACCACCTTCCCTTTCAGTGAAATGTTAGAAATAATCTGCACCCCTTATCCATACATGAAATCAACTAACACAAATACATTGTGTACCATAACATCATGTAAAATTGAGAAAACCATGCCATGACAAAATTATGTGGAAAAGCTTTCCACCAATATGATTCAACTACAAGCCACCTTCATTCTTTAGAATATTACATAGACTTACATTTGTGTTTGTGTGATTTATTACATGTCACTATTTCTTCAACTTGTTCACATCCAAGATTTTCCAAATAATCTACCAACCCATTTCCCTCTCTATATGTATGAAGAATCTGATATGTACTAATTTTATCCAATAAAAACCATATTTGCTTCAAAATATATTGAAGATGCCAATTGAGAATTTTACACTCTTTACATGCATTCAGTATTAAGAGAGAATCTCCTTCAATTGTAAGTTAGAAATTTTTAACAAACTTGTCATTTTTAATCCATACAATAATCCATTGGATTCAACCACATTATTCATGCCAGCTTGAAGCCTGCCCTTATAATCTCTAATGACCACCCCTGCCCCAGATGCACCTGGATTACCTCTGTTGGATCCATCAAAATTCAACTTATGAAAACCTTGGGGAGAAGGTTTACAAATTATCTTTGTCTGATCAAATTTATTTTGTGCAAGTTGAAGCTTGTTTCCTTTGAATGGAAAACAAATATGAGACCACTTATGAAGTAATGCAACATCCCTATCTGTAAAAGTATATTCAACCTTCTTTGACCTATAAACATAACTATTGACCACCTCTAAGATAGAATTTTCTAATCCAACCAAAAAATTATCTAAATCACATTTCTCTTTCCTAAATACACACTTATTTCTAGCCCACCAGATTGACCATACAACCATTGCACGAATGATTCTCCAGATGCAAGCAAAAAAAGATTTATTGAATAATATTGGCTAGCTTGAAAAAATATCCCACAATGTGTTTGGTAAAGGTGCAAACCAGTTCATTTTTCTCAATACAAAGGATCAAAATGATTGGGCTACCTCATAGCTATAGAAGAGATGATTTATATCTTCAAAGTCTTTTCCACACAATACACATTGAAAAGGATTTGTTATCCCCAACTTGGAAAATCTCTCACTTGTTAGAATCTTGTTCTTTATTGCAAGCCATGAAAAAAATCTAGCCTTTGGAAAAATCATTGAGTTCCAACAGAATATATAAGCCCTTTGATATCCAATTTCCATACCATTTTGTTAATTTTTTTTATAACCATCTCTGACTGAATAGTCACCTATTTTAAAAAAGGCCCACATTAACTTATCATTTTAATTTGATAAGTAAACGGATATTTTATGCAAAATATTCTTCAACAACCCTTTGTGTATAGATGAAATGTTACAATTTGATACATCCTTCCATGCTACCCTTTGAGTCGTTATATCAACCTGCTCTATATAATCTTTAACCTTAGCTCCCCAATGTGAAATTAATATGTTTTCAGTATGTTGAAAATCATGAAGAGAACTAATGGTTGGATTCCCATTCTAGGAATCTTTCCAAAATAGAGATTCCTCACCATTATTAACCTCCCAAGATAGATGAGACACTATAAAATTTCTACATGAAATTAAAAAATTACACACTGCTGACCCTGAAGGAGGATTTAACATGGTGAGAATTCTAGTTGGATTAACATTGTCTAAATATTTTTCTTGCATGACCTTACACCATTTCTTATTTGTCTTTGTGTACATATGCCATACCAACTTGGCACCCAAAGAAAGATTCCTTGTTGCAATATTGTGTAGCCCTGCCCCCCTTTTAACTTATCCATGCATATTTTCTCCAATGATATTAAGGGCGCCTTCTTTTTACTATCTATATTTCCAGACCATAGAAAATTTAGAATCAACTTTTCAATTTGTTCCACAATTGATTTGGGTGCTTTTAGAATAGACATAAAATAATTAGGAATTGAAGATAAGACTGATTTTGACATTAAAATCATGCCTAATAAAGACACCCATCTTCCTTTCCAAGAACTGATTTTTGCTTGAATACTCTGAATAAATTTATGCCAATAAGAAATTTTATTTTTTCTAATAAAGAAAGGAATTCCTAAATAATTACTGGGTAGATCTGCTTCTTGAAAGCCAAGAATGTTTACAATGTGCCTTGAAACTATTGCCTTTGTGTTGAAAAGATAAATCTTAGATTTACTCTCATTTATTTTTTGACTAGAAGCCTGAGTGTACTTTTCCAAAACAACTTTAATTTGTTTTTCTTCCCTAATGTTTCTTTTCCAAAAATCAATGTATTATCAACAAACAAAGAATGTGTAATAGAAATATTTGTGCTTGGAATAACTATACCTTGCAACAACCCTTGAAAATGACTTTTGGAAACAACTCTACCCAGTGCTTCTACAAGAATGATAAATAAAAATGGTGAAAGAGGATCTCCTTGATGAACCCCTTGTGTTGAGCTAAAAAATCCCACTAGGGAACCATTTATAATCATATAAAACTTTACAATAGATAAACAAGACAAGACCCATTTACACCATTTTTTACCAAATCCAGATTTTTGCAAAACTTTAATGAGAAAATGCTAGTCAACCCTATCATATGACTTCACCATATCAAGTTTAACAACCATTGTTGAAATTTTATTTGTGGCAATAGAATGGAGAGCTTCATATATTATTAAAGCTCCTTTGGTCATCTCCCTTGCTAACACAAAACCACCTTGTTCTTCAAAAATAATTCTGGAAACAAGAGGATGTAATCTTAAATATATTATCTTAGTGAAAATTTTGTAAACTGTATTACAAAGAGAGATAGGCCTGAAATCAGAAAATTTAATTGGAGAGTCTACTTTTGGAAAAATTGCAATATTAGTGACATTAAACTGCTTAAGTATTCCACCTGACTTTCTTGATTCCTCCATTTCTCTTAAAAGATCAATAGAAATGAAATCCTAACATTTTCTAAAAAAATATTGTGGTAAAACAATCTAGCCTTGGTGCTTTATCTATTGATAAAGAAAAAAAAACTGCCTTAACTTCCTCTAAGGTGAAAGGAGATAAGATTTTATCATTATCCTCCTGCCAAATCAACTTGGGAATCGATTCCAAAAGTTCTTCTCTATCCCTATCAAAATGAGAGGTAGAAGTTTGATTTATTGAAATCAATTGAGAAAAGAATTTAATCCCTTATTTTTGAATATCAGTTTCCTTAGTAAGTAACACCCCTATTTCATTGTCATGTATGGAAAAAATTAAATTCTTGGCACACTTAATTTGAGCTGAGATATGAAAAAAAATTGTGTTTATATCACCATCCTTAAGCCATAGCTCCCTAGACTTCTGACACCAATAAAATTCTTCCCTCAATAATAATTCACACCATTCTTCTTGCAACTTTCTATGTTTCTCAAAAACTGCATTATCGATACCTTGAGAAATTATTTTCTCATTTACTTCTAACAACTGCTTGTAAACCAAATCCTTCTGTACAAAAATATTCTTGAAAACTAATAGATTCCAATTCTTAATTTGCAACTTCATATGCTCTAACTTATTACAAAACTGAAACATTTGTGAGCCTTTAACAAAAGGTGCAGATATCCACCATTGCTTAAGCAAATCAAAAAAATTGGATGGAGAAACCACATAGATTCAAATATAAATGAAGAGTTACACTTTGACTATAATGCATTTTGAACAACATTCAAAGAAATAACAAAGTGATCTGATGCATTGAAAGATAAAATCTTAGATGAAAACACAAAATCACCAACCAACCAATTTGGAGAAATTAGAAATCTATCTAATCTTTCCGCTATCTGGAGAAAATATCTTCATATATCTATCCATGTGAACTTTCCATTTTTTGGAATTATATCCACTAACGCATTATCTTTTATGAAATTTTGAAAATCTTTCATTACTATTGAGGACAGACAAATACCTCCTTGTTTATAAGATAGGGAAGTTGTTGGAAGAATGAAGAACACATCTCTTGATATAGCTTCTTGTGTTGTCATTGATGTCACCATGATATATGAGTTTCAAAGTCAATGTTGATTCAGTATTCTGAACCGGTAATGTAGATACATCCTCTGATATTTTGGTCCGCATTTCCCCTCTGGTGATTGCCATTGCTCATAGTCTTGGGAAATGGTTTTTGGTTGATAAACGCATGCATGGATAGAATATCATGCATGAATGCATGTGTTTTTTGTTGGCATCATTTTGTAATTAGTTATATCTCTGGCTGACCTAATAAGTGGTTGAAGTTGTAATGAATTAAATTTTGTTTGTGCGATTCATGTCGATATGTAGTAGTGTGCTACATGCTTGAATTATTTTTGAGAATTTTTTTGTATTTTCTTGGAGCCAATAATTGATACTTGTGGACAAGTCAGATATATATATAGGATAGTTGGGTAAGTGATTGTTGGTGGATTGTGAGTGGGTGCAAAAAGAGTGAATATTGATCTGTTGGCATGTGAACTTCTTGAGCTTCAAAGGAATTGAATTAGCACTTGTGAGGTGTATCTTCATTATTTCATTCTCTAGTTGTAAGCAATTTTTTTACTACATGTTTTGAAGGCAGTGAGCCTCTCTTTTGGATAGTGAGTCTTGGTAGTGAGCCACCCTTTGTAATATCTTATAACCGGCTATACTATATTGTGAGTTAACCCTCACCGTGGTTTTTCCCATTCTGGGTTTTCCACATAAAAATATTGGTGTTCATGTGTTGTGTGTTTCCATGTTCTATTAATTCTTCTTCTTATCTTAACTATCATATGCATTGGATTAATTAGATGGTTTTTGTTCTATAAGTTTAAGGAGATACTGATTCACCCCTCCTCTCATTATCTTGGATATTCAACAACTAGTATCAGAGCTTGGTTCCTTTGGAGAAGCCTAAAAAATTGAGGGAGATCTTGAAGATTGAACAAATGGATGATAAAGCAGAACTCTAGATAGCCCTTGATGACCTTGACAAACCTGAAAATTAAAATAGAGATCTGAAATTCAAAGAAATTCAAAGAGAGATGCAAAGATCTCAGTGAGCAATTGAAACAAGAAAATGAAGATGTTACTGGAATAAAGGTACAAGTGGAGGAAAATAAGAGAATTGAAGAGTGTTTGAATTCAATAGTTCAAAGCAAGTCTGATGAGTGTTCCAAGCTTGAACAAGAATTGGTGAACCTGAGAGAAGAACTAGAAAAGGAAAATATTGTGAAGATAGTTTCAAGACAACCTCTACCAGGCTTGATGAACTAATTGCAGGATAGAAAGCATCTAAAGACAAAGGTGGATTGGGATTAGAAGCAGGTGAAAGATCAAAAGTTTTGAACAATAAAAAGACTCAAGGTAAAGGAAAACATACAAGAAATCCAAGAAGAAGATCACCTATCAAACAACCAAATGCTCAAAGGTATCCATCTTTCAATGGAATTTATTTTTCATGCAATAAGTTTGGTCATAAGGAAACTGAATTCATAAGTAGGATGAATCAATTTTCTGCTTCCTTCTCCAAACAATGCTATACTTGTAATAAGATTGGACATAAAGCTAGTGAATGCAAAACTCAGATGATGAACTAGTTTAATGGAGGTAGAGTGAATCAATCCTTTGTTAGTTACTGCTATATTTGCAATAAATTTGGGCATAAAGAAAATTAGTGTAGATCAAGGATTAATGGAAGTCAAAAAAATTAGAGAAATGTTGTCTATTACAATTGCAACAAACTAGGACATATTTTAAAAGTATGTAGAACTAAAAAGCGAAAGAAATATGCTCCAGTAAAGAAGAATGAACCTGTGAAGGAGATTGACAAAGAGGAGGTTAAGAAATAAATGAACAAGATATGAAAAAATAAAGAAGAGCTAAAATCTTTTGATGTGTTTGTGCCCACATCTGATGTAAAAAATTTCTCTAGGAATTAGACCTAACATGGTCTTAGGGGGAGCTTTAGCAAAAAATCAATTGAACCCCCTGATTTCAGGCATGTCAATATTTGGCATGAGGAGGTGTTGTAAGGAATGAATAGGCAGAGGTTTTGCAAAATAAACTGGAAGAAAAAGTGCATGTGTGATCACTTGCAAAGCATATTAGGGTTTCTTAGTACACCTAAAGGGTTTTTGCTAGCTTTTCAAATTTCATTACATTTAATGCAAATTAGGGAATCACATTGATCTTTAAAGAAGAATTGTAAAGGAATTTTAATCAATTGTGCATTCAAAGGAAGTGGAGAATGATTTGGAGCATTCTTAAGGTGATTTGAAGTGTGAGCTGTGTAAACCCTAGCTTCGGTTATTCGTGAAAGAAAAGGGTATTTTTCAATTATGTGTTATTGTGAGCTTGTGCAAATTTTATTTTTGAATCTATTAGAGCTTAGTGTGTTGAAAATGGAAACTCTTGTAGTCATGAAAGCAATAGAAAGACCTAGACCCTCCTACAAGAAATATTCAATGAAAGTTTTTGAAGATGACCCTATGGGCACCTTCTCTTTGATCCCTCGTTGCATCATGCCTATAGAGGATACTAGAATGTACATTAGGGTTAAGACTAAGGAATTCAATCACAAAAAATTGATATGCATATCTCTGAATGTACTCACTAGAGATAACTTCATGGCGAAACCCGAGTATTCAAATATTGTGGCAAAGAAATTAGATTGTTGGAACTCCCTCCCTAATTTTTGTTCCACTATAGATGATCAGTATGTTAAACCAATCCTTAGAAGAATGCATGATCAATTCTTGTGGACTGAAAAGCTCCATTTGATAACTAAGGAAGTGATCAAGGCAGTCACTGGACTTTATGATACCGGACTGGTACCAGTGTTGAAAGTAGTGAAAAATGAAGTGGGAATGGAAATCACCAATGCAACATACGACATAAGGGATCTTACAACAAAGCCTATCATTAATCCAGATATGAAGTATGCATCAATAATGATCGGACATAAAATCTACTTCACTAACAGAGAGAGCTTTGTGTCCACTATAGTAATCTCTATTGGCTTTGACATGAGTGCAAATGGTGCAGATTATGATTTGTGTGAGCTTCTCAAACAACAATTGTTTGAGAACCTAAGGACGTCGAAAGAAAATAAATATCCTTTCAAGTTTAGTTCATTGATTATTTGTCTAATGTTCTATTTCCTTAGAAGGCTACCGGGAGAAGATGAAACAATGTTTTGGGACCCATCTCGATTGGTTTCTCATCAAATTTTTGATCATATGCATAAGTTGGGTGATTTGAGGAATACGGATAATGCCCTAACAACTTTCTTTGTTGTATTTAACAAAAATATGAATGAGAGATATAATTCCAAGGAAAATTGTTGAAAAGTACAAGGATGACATCATATTCCATGTTTCTTCTGATGAATGCATAGTTGAAGTAGTTGAACCCCAGACTGTTTGGATTCAACCCTTGGGATATGAAATTATAGAAGAGGAAGCTAAATATTATGTGCAACTTTTATTTAAAATCCCAAAAGATGCCAATGGACCCAGGATTGGTACATATGCAAAAAAATCCCTGGAAACTCATTTGGAGCACAACAAACCTATAAGGAGAAAAAGGGTACATGATGAACTTAGAAAATTTGGTTTTACTATTAAACTGTTAGCACAAGGAAGAGCTCTGGGAGGATAGAAGTCTGGAGATTTTTCAAGAGTAAGGAGATCTAGCAGGATTGCTCCTTCTATGCCAACTTTTGCTTTAGCTACAGTAAAGGTTGAAAAAAGTGTTTTTGACAAAGGCAAAGGCCCAACCCATTCTGGGCCTACTACTAGATTAGGAAAGAGAAATGGTGTTCCTCTGGTAGTGCCTGCTAAGTGAGGAAGAAAAGAAAAGGCTATAAGGGAGAAGAATCTCAGTGTTACTAAAGACCAGGAGGAAGAGGAGGAAGATCTAGCTTCTAAGCTAATAAGAAGGAAAAAGGTAAGTATTTCCTCCAGTGAAGGTGCTTCTCAAGAAACTAGTGCTGGATCAAAGAGAGTTCACTATATATCATCCTTAGAGGATGTTGATGAAAAAGATATTAGTGATCATGAAACAAAAGAAAATAAGCCTAGAGTCACTGAAGAGGTTTCTCTAGACCAAGGAGAGTAGAATTCTTTTCCGATAAGACCTGGTGCCCCTCTCAGATTAGAAGCCTTGGTGAATAGTTTATTGCATTATTAAAATATGTTGAAACCCATAGCAGAATTTTTTAATCAAGTAGGTGAAGAGGATAGCTAAACATTAATGATGGCTATCATTAAATATGTCATTATTTTGGAAGTTAAGTGGGATGATGTTAAGGATGATGTACTTCAAAAACTATGGGAAGCTCTGATGAAGAGAATATAAGAGGCAGTTGAAATGGAAGAGAAAATAAGGGTTATGGCATATAAGGAAATAGGATCCTCTCTAACTTCAGGTGATCTAGAAACCTTGAAGAAGGTTTGTTCCACATTATTCTAAATGAAGAAAAGAGTCAACATTTTAATGACTAGATAAAAGAGGCTGATCAAGAAGATAAAGAAGGATACTGTAAATACAATCAAAATTATGGCTGGGAAGTATGGTATGCTTGGTGCATCTAGTTCAGCACCTGAATCAAGAAAAGAAGCTTCTACAAAAGTTAAGGAAGACCCTCCTTCCAGTATTGGTGATGAAAACATACCTCTAAAAAAGAATGACTCGGATATTACTTTGAAAACATATGTTGTTCTAGAAATTAATGTTGTTGATGAGCCTCCAAAGACTAAAAAACAAATTGAAGAAAATGTTGAATTAGAAATACATGATATTGTTCCTCTGGTACATACTATAGAGGAAAGAAACAAAGCTGAAGAAGAAGAGGACAAGGATGAAAGAGAAAAAGAAGAAGGAAAAGAATAAGAGAGAGAGAGAGAGAAGAAGAAGAAGAAGAAGAAGAAGAAGAAGAAGAAGAAGAAGAAAATATAGAAGAAGAAGAGAATATGGAAGAAAAGAAGGAAGAAGAAGAGAAAGCTGAGGAAGAGGAAATAAATTAGGAATCAGGTAAAATTTTTGGAAAGAATGAAGGAAGAACTAAGCAAGTACTAGAATCACAAAATTCCTCCGAAGAGTCTTCCTTCGTTGATGATGTTTTGAAGGGTCTTGCTATCTAAGTAGATCAAATTCCAACTGATAATTCCTCTGGAGCTCCTGCAACTTCCCATGAATCAAGGCTATGTGGATCTGGATAAGATTTATCCTATGCATAAAATGGTTTTAGGTGATGTATTCCATGCATCCAGTAGAAGAGAAATCCTAGAAATTCATCATAAGGGAATTGAGCTTATCGAAGATGCCATTAAGGCTTTGCAAGAAGTCACAGTTGATATGTTAGTGGACACATCTCTCACTCTGGTAGAAAACCTGAAGCTTTTATTAGACTCCTTCAAGGAGTATTCCACTAGACTTAGTGAGAAAAAAAAAAGGAAGTTGAAGAGAAACTGGTTAAGAAAAGGCTATTAGTTCTTCACAACAAGTGTGCTTTGGCACACACCAATGTAGAAAAGAGCCTTGAATCTGAAGAAAATTTTGTGTTTGCCTCTTGCATAAGGTGGCCTGATGCCACACAAAGTATAAAAGATCTTATGGACTCTATTAAGTCCCAGTTGATAGTTGTTTCTAGAACATACAACATATCCATAGAGATAGTTCAACTTGGAATGCCATCTCCATGCATAGAGAAAAAAAATCATGTTACAGAAGAAGAAGGAAGAAATAATTATAAATTTTGGTTTTCTTGGTGACAATGTAAGGATGGAGTATGTAATGCCCCGCCAAGTAACCCTAAAGGAAGTTGTAATTAATGACTTAAGTGAACCCATTTTTTTTTTTATAAAGTGTAATAACATACACATTCACTTGCTAATTAACAACAACCTCTAAGACTACAAGGTTAGGATTACTTAAACCCACACATACATCTTACATAAACCATAGCAATAAATACTTTATGAAATAAACATCATACATCATAAGAATACCACATAACATAACAAGATGAACATCTAAGATACAATCTCATAAACATTAACTTAATCCAATAGTTACATCCCTCATTCCCAGAATGAGACAATAGTACAAAAGTATAACAATTACATAATCTCACCTCATAAACATAAGAGGAATTAAATAACTTATACAAATAGAAATATTACAATGCAAGAAAATCCAATAGAACCACGAGATGTCCATCTGGATGTCTCGCCTCCATGAACTGAAGATCAAGGAGGACCCAACGGTTTTGGTGCATGTTCCACCCAACCATGTGGTACCCAAAGGCCCACCCCCCATGCTAGGAGATAGTAACAATGTAACAAGGACAAAGATCCACAACCTCTAACCAAAGATAGACTCAAACTAACTCATACTGAAATAACAAAAAAAAAAGCAATAAACAAGAACAACTCTCGCATCACTGACATTGCTTCCAGACATAAAATAGACCAAGTATGTTGAGAGAACCATACATGTATACAAATACCAATCACCAAGGGAATCTCAAGTGCACACAAATTAGAAAACATAACCACTCCAACTCTAGGAGGATACAAATAATAGAACACACTCCAAACATCTTGGATGCAACAACACATGGTCCACTCCTTTCACAGGAGGTACAAAACGTCCCCGTTCATGACAACTGGGTAAAACTGAAAGGATGCCATGCACTACCCAAGGGAAAACAACTGGATGGCATAAAGATTCAACAACCCTTATCCTCTAAGTTCTTTTGAAAGACTTATAATTTAGGACTAACACTAGATCCCAAAACCCATAATGCAACTTGACTTCATAGCAACAAAAACATTCAAGTCATAAATAAAATCTAATATTTGGATTTTCTAAATCCATATTCATTCAATAGGTAACATTAACAAGGTCAAAGACACAATTGCAGGGTTAACTCAAATAATCATATACCCATATTTCTATTTCCATTATAAGAAATCTTAAATAATTTGAACTTACATCCCCTTATGAAATATAGAGAACTAGAACATTTAAGGCAATCACAAGAGCATTACTATTTTTGGATATACTAAATCCATATCTCCTTCATATTTCATTCACAATAAATTAATTACTCTACTTGAAATATAATAAATTAAAATAGCCATTTGCCTCATCAATATAAACAACTTCTTAATTTACCTTTAAATCGACACAAATCCATGCAAGTAAACTCTTTCCATTTCCTAACCAAATCTTACATCTCATTCAATTTTCTATTTAAAACATTCAATCCCTTTAATATCATAAAATATTGTTTCTCTATCCATTTTCCCATATACACTAATCAAACCATTTTTAAATCTCTATTCAATAATATATTGCATGCTTCTTATTAAAATAAAATACGATAATGAATTTACATTTAATATATGCATATTTATGTTCCATATTATGTATACACCAAATATATATATATTAATAACTTAATTATGTATATTCTTTAATATTCCAATCACAACGATTAAAATTGCTCTATGAAAATAAATGAAACAAAACAAATATTTGTCTTTTCCAATATAATTAGTTCCTAAATTTACGTCTAATACAACATAAACTATTGCAAATACTATATTCAAATTTTCTATCCAAAATCTATACCACACATTCTAATTTTATCTTTTAAAATCCCTATTCCCAATAATATAAAACTTTTTCTCTTTCAACTTAATTGAAATAATTAAACAAGTATCTTCAATCTACAAATACAAGAAATACTAATTTAAACAATTTAAATCAATTTCAATGTTTACTTCTAAAACTAACATCAGTTCTTTATTAACTGGATTCCTTTCGTTTTCCAACTAACTCAAATGATTTAATTATTTAATATAAAATACATTTTTCCTATTAAACTGAATTATGCATACTAATCAGTTCCAATAAAAAATATTTCTTTCAGATACACAACTAACTCTTCTAATTTCTACAATTCATTACGTAATTCATTATATCGATAAAATTGAATTAAGAATTCATCTTTTCAGATAGGGGAGAAATTACACTAATATTTAATTCTCTAATTGTTCTTAACAAAATAAGTATTTTCAACTATAACTCAAAACATTTCGTTTTAAATTAAATAACCAATTGCCCTTGCAAATTAAATCATTATAAAATTAATCAAATTAACATTTGGTCTCTTCCATAACTTATTGTTTTAAAAAAAGATCAATATTTGGACTATAACCCAATATCATATATATATTTTTCCAATTAAATCAAATTAATAATTGGACCTTTTACACATGAATTTAAATTTCACAATTAAATATTAAATTATGTATTCTTTAAATCAGATATTTAACTCCTTCAATTAAACTTTAACATGTCATTTTAGAATAAACAATAATTTCCCCATACGTTTATAATTTTATTTCCACTAATCTAATATACAAATTTTATTTAAAATAATATAAATAAATAAAATAATTTAATATTATAATAACAATACATAAAATATTAATATTTATAAATATCAATTTATTAATATTTTATTATCAGAGCAGCCATGGGAAAATAACTTAACAGTAGTCTCGTGTTTCAAGCATAACTCAAAAACTGCGATCTAGGTATTTGCGATTTTTTTACAGAGGTAAGAAAATTTTAAAGTGCAAAAACCCTTTAAATTTCTTGACAACCCAATTTGTGTAAGTAGAGTTATACGCGACGCAACCAGACCATTTACCATGAAAAATATAACTACCCTGCGGATTTTAAAATCCGATTTTTAACAATAAACAGAGGGTTTCATTTTCTAAAAACATTCTAAAAACATTGCTCAATCTCTATGTTTGAATCCAAAACAAAATAATCGATTTCCTCAAACAAATTAGATTCAACTGAGGTTTTTACAATTTTCACTCAAAAATTTTCTCAAAACAAAAGCTGCAAATTTATTTGATTTTTTTCTTCTAACAACAAATTTATTTTCTAAAATAGATTTAATGAACAAATCTTTAATCACTACTATTTTAAAAACAATCAAGAACAATAAAAACACAGAAGAAAACCTGACTCAAGAAGCTACAGGAAGAGATGAATTTTTGCTGCAAGTCTTCTCCAAAGATTTCCTAAATTTTCTTCAATCATCCAATGAATCCAATCCAAAACCCAACAAATATAAACAACCTTTCTTCCAATCAATTCTACAATCAAACTTTCTTCGAACCCTTCCTTTGTGCAATTTTTTTCCAAAAATTCTTCTCTGCTGTAAAAATAAATTTTTTTAAAAACTTTTCTGCCCTAAAATTAAAACATGTATTCTTTATAAATCAAAAATACCTAATACAACCCTAATTCACATTACATGAAAATTAGATATTAATTTCAATTTCAATTCCAATTTCAATTTTTACAACCCTAATTCACATTGCATGCAAATTAGATATTAATTTCAATTTCAATTTTTGAAAACCCATTTTCAATTTAAAATGCAATTTCAAATAATAAATTAATTTCCAAAGTTGAAACTCATTTCCCAAATAAACATTTAATTACAACTTCTAATTTAATTTCCACACGTTGAAATTAAATTTCAAAATTAATTTTAATTCTTTTATTTCCTTTCATTTTCTTGCATCACGTTTAATTAATTAATTTAATTATTTAATCACTAAATTCGACCCCCTTGGATTAAATTTAATTGATTAAATAAATTAAATATAATTAATTAATTTTAAATATAAACTTTTATCCACATTGCATTATTTAAATTAAACAATCATCAACATGATTTAAATGCAATTATTCTAAATATCTATTACCAAATTAAGAATCTTTCAAAATTAAATAACATTAAAGCAAGACCAACAATGACTTGACACACATGACTGATGACACACTAAGGCTAGGGTGTAAACTTGACACATGTTACCTAGCTACTATCTTCCGTTCAACTTAACCGTTGGATCAACATGCTCAAACCTGTGAACCCAGGTGGAGTCGATATCATGTACCTGCAATCCTGCAACCAAGTAAACAACATCATACAATATATCCAACATATAATACACACTGTGAAGAAGGAACTATGGATTCGTAGGGCGCTCGCAACCGAGTGATGCGAACCCATCTTCTTCACCAATACACTCATCAAAACTGACACTTCCATCATAATTCCAATAATCTTATAATATCTCATGCTAACTCTACAACATCATTAATCCATAATGCATGTGAAACAATAAATTAGATCAACACATCACACAATAATAGTTGTCACTCAATAGTAGCGAACAAAACATCATAACAAAATGTATCCAGTATTAAAGTAACCGGTACCAGACATAACATAAAGCAAACCGAATAAGGAGCAAAATGGAGGGGTATTACAGAGTACACTCTGGTAGCCAATGCTTTGGCTAATGCTAATAAATTGGATACGATCAATCTAACCCCAGATACTCTAGATGATGCTAAAGAAAGTTTTATTGCATTAGAGTCCTTGAATACAATGTTGATATCTACTAAACATAGTTGGGAGAATGGTAAAATAGCCTGGCAAGGCATTCTCCAGGAACTTCAAAGTGCTCCCTCCTCTAGGTAAAGGTTTTTTGGTTTACACATTATTTGGGTTAAAATCGTAAGAGGGAGTTCAATATTTTGATTATGTTTATTGTACATTATTTCATACCATGTGTACATATGTATATTCATATTTTTTGGTCACCCTTTGTCCTTGATCTCAAAGGGGGAGAAAGAAAGGAGAAAAAGAGAGATTAATGACATTAATGACAAAGGGGGAGATTAGTGGAAGAATGAAGAAGAACACATATCTTGATATAGATTCTTGTGTTGTTATTGATGTCACCATGATATATGAGTTGAAAAGTCAATGTTGATTTGATATTCTGAATCGATAATGTAGATATGTTCTCTGGTATTTCAGTCTGCATTTCCCCTCCAATGATCGTCGTTGCTCACAGCCTTGGGAAATAGTTTTTGGTTGATAAATGCATGCGTGGATAGAATATCATGCATACAGATGTTCATGTTCATTGTTGGCATCATTTTTTATTAGGTCTATCTTTGGCCAACCTAATAAGTGGTTGAAGTTGTAATGAATTAAATTTTATTTGTTCGATTCATGCTAACATGTAGTAGCGTGCTACACTCTTGAATTTTTTTTGAGAAGTTTTTGTATTTTCTTGGAGCCGACCTGATTGATACTTGTGGACAAGTCAGATATATATATATGATAGTTTGGAGACTAAAGTATGGATAATTAGGTAAGCGAGTGTTGGTGGATTGTGAGTGGATGCAAAAAGAGTGAATATTGATCTGCTACCATGCAAACTTCTAGAGCTTCAAAGGAACTGGATCAACACTTGTGAGGTGTATTTTCATCAGCTTATTCTATAGTTGTAAGTCATTTTGTTACTGTATCTTTTGTAGGTAGTGAGCCTCTCCTTTGGATAGTGAGTCCTGGCAATAAGCCACCCTTTGTAATATCTTATAACCGATTATACTATATTGTGAGTTAACCCTCACCATGATTTTTACCATTCTAGGTTTTCCACGTAAAAATATTGGTGTTCATGTGTTGTGTGTTTACATATTTTGTTAATGCTTTTGCTTATCTTAACTATCATATGCATTGGATTAATTGGATGGTATTTATTCAATAAGTTTAAGGAGATATTGATTCACCCCCCCCACTCTCAGTGTCTTGGATATTCAACATAAGAAATTGCATTGAAATACCCTGCAATGATAACTTTATGTTCACCCAATTGATCCATGATTTCCTTTAACTTGTCCCAAATAATTTTTTTACCAACTGTTCTTGTTAGACCATAAATATTTATTAACAAGAAAGAAAGGTCAAAATGTTTTATTTGCATTAACTACCAATTGCTATCATTTGTCACATTATCAATTGACACTATTCTTGCATTCCATAAAGTTAAAATCCCCCCTGAAGCACCTTGTGTTGGGAAATGAATGATTTTCCATTTGAACCATTTTTTAAACATACTATCAAAAGTTTCCATTGAAGTTTTAGTTTCTTGAAGAATAACCACATCTGCTCCACAAGCATCCAACTGATGCTTGATTTGAGCTCTCTTATCAGAGGCATTAATTCCTCTTATATTCCATGAAATTAGCTGCATTACACCTTAGGAGAGCAACATTCTCTCCTTGGCCTTTTTTGTTTGCAAAAACCAACTAATAATGTACACTTCAAAGTGGACTGAGTACCAACCTCAATTTTCTCCTACAATTCAGTTGCTAATGATTTCCTTCCCTATTTCATAGGATTATTTTTGTTAATAGTAGGTGAGAAAGGAATCTATAATATGGATGGAGTTTGAGGAATTTCAAAAATTCCATCTTCTCCCAAAACTTCTAATGAAATTTCATCCAACATTTGATCAACAATTGATAATAAAGAGTTCTCAACAAAACTTTCCAACTCCTCATTGAAACATGTATACTGAGTTCCATTATCACTTACATCCTCACAAAAATCACTCGACATCAAAATTTTACATTCCTTTTGTGCTTGGATGGATATACCATTGTTCCCAATTGCAGACATAAAACCCCTAGAAGTAATAAGTCTAGCTATATGATGAATTTCTTGCATGGTAACATACTTAAATTCAGGAGAGTATAGATATAAAGCTCTATGAAATTCTTTTACACCAAATTGATATGTGCACACCCATTCCTTTGAAAATGAAACAGTAAAAATATGATTTGTCAGAAGGAAAAAATCAAAAAAAGAAACACAAGTAACATAATCTTTGTTAGAAGTTGATTGATCAACATTAAAAACATGCCTTAATTCAAGTTCCTTACTCCTTGAACAATCCAAATTATGCACATCTAGGCCCATCTTACTTGTTAGAAACCCTAGATTAGACATGCAAACCTAACCACCTTCCATAGAAGAGAAAACATAAAAAAGTAGAGCTTTGCATGCGAATGTGCAAAATGATATATTCAGGAATTCAATGTTACAATGAGATGATTTGCTTTATAAAAGCAAAGTATGCAACCCTAATGTTGACCTAAAATTAGCTCAACTAAATAAAGCTTACTTATTAATTAAGTAAACTAATTATTACCTAAGCAAAACCTAAGTAAAGTTATGCAAGTGTAATTAAATATTAATTACACTAACACCCCCCATAAGTGCAACTTAGGGAGACTAAATAAGCATGCACCTAGAACTAAGATGAATGCAAGAAAGCATGAATGGGTTCCGACAACTAGGCCTGATCAGGTACCCATGTACAAATGTAATAATGAGGTAGAGAAGGAAAACCCAGTGGGACAACCCCCCCTACAATGAGATGACTGCTGCAAAGAAGCACTGGAAGAACACTATGGAGTAACACTGGAACCGCAATTTGGAAAGCAAGGAAAGATACTTCTGTCTACAAGACACCATATCAGAATCATAATAATGTGATAGTAGACCCCATGCCATGGAACACTCGAAAACACCAAACTGGAACAACCCTGGAATCCATAGAGCAACAGGAGATGATATGATGACAGAATCTGGAAATTGTGAATCTCGATGCCGATGTCAAAACTGAGACTAAAACCCTTCCATGGTAAAAAGTACCATACAGACTCGGGAACAATAACCACAAATTTAGTGGCCCTCAAACTGAGATGGATCCGATGCAGATCACTAACCATAGGCTCTCAATCTAAAGTGTGAACCAAAATGAATCTGGTATGTGTCAAGCTAAGACAAAATATGGCCAAAAGAAACTAAGAAACCAAATTAAAACCCATGCGAGTTGCCATCAAAACATGATGAAGATTATTATGCAAGAAACCCCCCTGATGGAACTTTATATCAGTTCATTTATTCAATCCCCAATGACTGCAAAAGGAGAGAATGTCTAATATTCATAAATATAAAATGAAAATAGACCTTAGATCTGTATAGAGGACTGAACCAGCTTTCCAACGCCACAAGAATGGTGAAAAAAGGATCACCAAGTCAAAAGATATGCCCTCCGGAGTGAAAAATAGAACATCTGAGTTCAAGGGCTGCAAAATAAATCTGGAGCAAAATCAAGAAAAATAACCTACACCACAGGATCAATGTTGGAATCAGCTTTCCAACGGTATCTTGTTTGCAAAAAATGGACATCGTACGCAAAAGTTACGCCCGATTTTGTCAAAGGTGCTCCAGAATGGCCTATAAGGCCTGCAAGCAGCCCAAGGGGCTAAAAAAAATTCAGCCCCTGGTCCTGCATGCGACCAGGGGCTAGCGGAAAAGGGGATGGGGCGGAGCCCCTGGTCACCCATATGACCTTTCACCATAGATAAGATTCCCTCAAGGGCTGGCAGGTAGCCCCCGGTCCTCCATATGACCGGGGTGGAGCGCAGAAGGGGCCGACCAGGGGCTGGGCGCATAGCGCCCGATCCCCCATATGACCTCAATCTGTCCAAAGGGGACTTGGTGGGGGCGAAGCACAAGTGGTTGGTGGGTGGCGCCGTTGGCCAGAGTGGTGGGTGGGTGGCCACCCAATGGCCGCCCGACGGCGGCATCCATTATACCTGCAAGCGGTGGCTCGAATCCCGAGATCGAGTTTTTTTTCAATTTTTTTTCAAAATCTGTGCCTCGGAAAGCATGCTGGGGAGCCCGTACAGCCTCCTTGGCAAAAAAAATTTGCCTTTTGGATCAACTTCGCCAAAATAGATGAAACGAAGGGCGATCTTAAGGTTTTGGGCTGTTGTGAATGCAATGGTGACCTCCGTTTTTGTTCAAAATACTCCAAAAAAATGGCTACCTCCAGAGCTTCCAAAAAATCACCAAAACTGAAACCCTCACAGATTTAGCAAATCATGACAAAAATCTGCAAAATGAAAGCCAAACCTGACTTTTTCCAGTGCTCTGAATCCAATGGTGAGGCCCGATCTGATCCAAGACATTGCATAAATGAACTCAAGGCATAAAATCCTCGAGGAACCCCGAACGAACTCTGCAATGGTTTTCTCCAGAATTTGAGAAGGGGCTGCATGTCAAGGCTCTGATACCATGTTAGAAACCCTAGATTAGACATGCAAACCTAAACACCTTCCATAGAGGAGAAAACATAAAAAAGCAGAGCTTTGCATGCGAATGTGCAAAATGATATATTCAAGAATTCAATGTTACAATGAGATGATTTGCTTTATAAAAGCAAAGTATGCAACCCTAATGTTGACCTAAAATTAGCTCAACTAAATAAAGCTTACTTATTAATTAAGTAAACTAATTATTACCTAAGCAAAACCTAAGTAAAGTTATGCAAGTGTAATTAAATATTAACTACACTAGCATTACCCATTGTGCTCGAAGACCCTCTAAAAATAATTGTAGACTAAAGATCTTTGCTTGTCAAGTCAAAAAATTTAATAATATCATGTTCATTAGTGCATGCACTCTTAGTAACAAAAGATAGGTGGGAAAAAAATTTATCAACTACCCTTCTTTCTATATTCTTAGGAATCAAATCCAGATAGGAACTTGATTTTTCCTTTCAATACCTTCCTTTAATCAACTTGCAAGGAACATGTGGATGTATTGAAAAATGACGAGTACAAATTTCCTTTGGACATTCAATAAAAACACACTACTTTCAAACCTATTCTTGGAATTTATTAAAAACTATGAAGGAAGGGTTTTAGATACATCCAAAAGAACACAAACCCTCACAAGATGTGAAGGAGTAGAAAAGAAATCCAAGTCCTATTTTAGGAAAATGCCTAAATGATTTCCCATGATTTCAATAAGATTGATTTCTCTATATTCCAAGGGAAGGCCTTGTAGCTAAATCCAAAAAGGGATAAACTTTACTCTAGTACAAGAAGGATTGAAATTTGGGGACCATTAAAGAGTGTATAGTCCATCTCCCTCACAAAACCAAGATTTAATATAATGAGTAGAATTTCTAGCATCCTTAGATTTAAATAGAACAACAAAAAACCCTTCTCCCTTATCAAGATAAAACACTTGAGTAGACCCCGCCCATTCATCAAAAACCCATTGTTGTAAAAGATCAATTTTTGGGGAAAAGTTATAGAGCTTACCAATAAGAGCAAGGCCCTACAGATCTTGACTTTGAGGCTACAACAATGCCTCAGGAAATGTAATAGAATATTTAGGCACATCTGGTTGAACAGGATCCCTTAGCATTTTTGGAACCCAGATCTACTTTTGTGTTCCATTGAAAGAATGAGACCCCTTTACCTTAGCCAAAGCCATATTCTGATTTGGATACTACAAATCCCCATTTGTGACTGTAATTGAATTTGGAAAATTTGTTGGGTGTCTTGCACAAATGTTGGAATGAAAACATTGACCATGCTCAATGGAAATTGAATTGGAAAATGTGGCAGGACTAAAAAAAGGTATTGGATTGAAAGTAGCCCTAGAAGCAAGGAAAATGTTATTAGGATACGTAGCAAAAGACCGTTGTTGAGAAGACTAAGATGAACCTAAAGAAACCAAGTTTTGTGACCCATAAATATCAAAAACTAGTTGTTTTCCCTGAGAAAGAAATTTCCTTGAACAACGAAATGGCGGAACACAACAAAGGTATTGGATTGAAAGTAGCCCTAGAAGCAAGGAAAATGTTATTAGGATACGCAGCAGAAGACCGTTGTTGAGAAGACTAAGATGAACCTAAAGAAACCAAGTTTTGTGACCCATAATATCAAAAACTAGTTGTTTTCCCTGAGAAAGAAATTTCCTTGAATGACGAAATGGCGGAACACAACCAGGGTGAACAAATCCATGAGAAAAATTGCTCCTCCCCAACTAGCAATCACCATTGAACCCCCTTGATCACACAAAATGGTTTAATTTTTTTGAAAAATGCTCATTATATTATAATATTATATAATATTATAATAAAATATAATATTTATATTATATAATATTATAATAGAATAAAATATTTATATTATATAATATTATAATATAATATTATATTATATTATTAATATTATAATATTATATAATATTATATTATAATATATTTAATATTATTTATTGTGCAAAAGTGGGAGATTTATGTATTGTAGTTTATTTACTTTCGATTCCATTTTGAAATTATTTTTTACCAAGAAAATAAACCCTAATGTGCGGGAAAATCTTAGCAATAATTTTCTTTTTAATAAACATAATCTAAAACCCTCACGAAAACCTTATTTTTAGGATGCAGCTCACCAAATTGGAGAAGTGAAAGGTCAATACCGGGGAGGAAGAGTTTGGAGGAGCTGAAACCAATAGTGGTGGGAAAGCAACAAAAAATGGTGGAATTTGGGGATGAAACAGGTAAAGGATGCCATAATGTAAAAACCTAAATGTGCTTATAATAGGATCTTGGTTGTAATTTCATTTTAATAAACATATTCTAAAACCCTCTAATTTCATTTCCTTCACGGTAGGGTTTGCAGTGATAGGCACTGCTATTGCACAGTTTGCATGGAAATATTTGTGGTCTACTCATGATGCTCTTTCCTGATAGGTTCAATAATATTATGATGCCCTAGAAAGATGTGTAGAGTGACTCAAATCTCATATATCTCCCTACCCTGCAAGCACAGAGGAATCGAGAGTTTTGGCAGCTAAGGAAATCAGAAGCATGCTAGTAATTTAAGAATTTTGGTGTTTGATCTCCTCAACAAAAATTGTTCAAGATGCATAGTTTGTCACTATTGCATTTCATGGCAGGGATCCTATGAAATAGATAAATGATATACAATGTTTGCATGTGTCAGATTTACATGTGAAACTCATTGGATTCATCTAGTTTGATTTTAGTTTTGATTTTACTTAAATACTATTTTCGGGCCTTTTTATTGATTGGAATTGCTTTGTTTTGTTTTCATCTTAAATACTACTTTCAGGATTTTTTATTGATTGGAATTTCTCTTCATTGTTTGAAACTGGGGACAGATCCAAATGATGAGTTTATTTACTCCAATTTTTTTGTTCACCCTTGAACAACTATCAATTTTCATAATAAAAGGAAAATAATATTCAATGTATTTTTGAAAGGCCTATGTTTTATAAAGGACTGTACCATTTTTTTTACTAGTACAATCCCAAGGCAACTATATGGAGTAATATTTTATGGGAGCATGTAGTATCAAAGGACCTTATCAATTGGGAATCCCTAGAAACTACAATTTTTCCAATCGAGTGGTATGATATAAAGGGTTGTTGGTCTAGTTCTACTACCATTTTGTTGAGGCACATCATTTATATGTTTTGACTTTCCAATAAGGTTGTAACTAGTCAGGTTTTTCTTTTCCAATGAGGCAGTTGTCAGTGATACATTGAATGTAACCAATGACGTTTTTATTTTCTAGTGAGGCTTAATGAAGTAAATTTTCAGAGTGGTTTTTTCTCCTTGTACATGGTTTTCCACTCATAAATATTGTGTTGTGGCTCCTCTTGATTTGTGATCTATTTGTGTTTGATCAATTATATTTGTTCAAGAATTTTAGTCTTCATTTCATGGTGCTTCTCTCAACATTTGAATATCTATGATACTTGAAGTTTATATGCATAAATTTGTGAGGATTAATTAAGCTATATTTGATTTGTAACTTCAATCATTGATTCACCCAAATAAATGACTAAACCATGAATAAATAAATGGCTACCATGAATAAAATAAATGACTACCATAACTAAATAAATGACTACAATGACTAAATAAATGACTACCATGACTAAATAAATGACTACCATGAATAAATAAACAATTACCATTACTAAATAAATGACTACCATGACTAAATAAATGACCAATTAACAACAATCAATAACTAAATTAATGACTAAATAAACTACCAAATTGATCAATAAAAACAACCAATAAATGACTAAAAATGGTTTACTCATGAATTTGGTCATGTTATAAATGACTGGAAATAAACTACTAATGGTCATGTGACCAAGCTTAGTCACATATATGCAATTTTTAGTATTTTTTTAAGTCATTTATTGTTGTTTTTATGCTAGTGACCGGTGGTGCAAAGTTGAAAAATTGGTAGTTTTGGTGGTGTTGATGTTGTTTGAGCCAACAAGCTTGTGTAATTCATCTATGGTTGATCCTAATTAATTAATTTTACTTTGGGGGATGTTTTGTGATGTGTTTGGGCCCTATTATTCCATGTGTTGATCTACAACTCATTTTCTCTTCATAATCTACATGTTTGGAGTCAAACTATGGAGTATCATACATTTCATCTAAAAGTCATCTTAGAGCCGACCTAATTAAGGTTTTTGAGTTGTTTTAGAGGGTATTTATAGAAGAAAAAAATTATTTGTGAATGAAACTATGTACAAATATTGATATTGAGTAGCACGTTGAACATGAAGTGTGTGAAGTCAATACAACATGATGGAGTAATTGTGTGAAAAAAGTACTACACCATTAGCATATGATAGATGCTTCTTTACAGCAGTCCATTTTCATACTTTTAATTATTATTTTCATGTATCCTACTCTGAGAGAGTGAGTCTCAATAGGTCCTTGTATCTTTCTCTAAGGTTGTGTGCCTTAGTTTGCAAGTCCTTAGGCAGTGAGCCTTAAACATTGTAATTTTTGTAAGGAATGAGCTTCATATATTATGAGTTCACTCTCACCATGGTTTTTCCCACATTGGATTTTCCACATAAAAAATTTATGTCCTTGTGTGGTGCATGTTCTCATTTATTCTCTAGATTCGGTTAATATGATATGATGTTTAATCTACAAATTGAAATGTTTAAGTTTTAGTATATGTTGATTCACCCCCCTCTCAACACTTTGGTATGTTCAAAATATTGGTAATTGACTCACCAATGTGAATTTGGACTTATTCCCTTAACCTTTATCTATCTCTAAAGTTTAAATTTATATCATCATCATCAAGCCTTCTCTTCTATGGGATATGGATGTGAAAATGACTTAATTTTGAATCACACTGATTAAATCATATTGAGATGTGACCTTATCCTATATATTAGAATGTATTTGCCTCTATTTTGCATGCACCACAATATCATTTTTTCATAATCAAATTCACTTCCATAGAGATTGCCTCTAACACTATATTTTATCTTTTTTGATAGATACATACTTTTCACATCTTTCCAACCTTAAAAAAATTCACACCATTCATATTAACATTGAAATTAGTAGGTTTTAAACAATGAGTGGAAGAGAAAATTGTGATAGCTTTTCAAACCTTTGAGTTTGAATTTTTTCCATGCCTTATTGAGGCCTCATCATCCTTCAATATTTAATGTATTGTGTCTCAAAAAGGAAAAATAATTCCTCAAAAGAAGTTGAACTAGGTGAAAATGGTCTTTGGATTCTTGAATAAAGGAGTGCATTTAGAAAAATAAGTGGCACCAAAGGTGTTCCAATCAAAATAAGGTATATGTCTAAAAATATCAAATTCCTTGGTAGATAAAATTATATTTTTGATGCACAAAATGTTTATTGGTAAGTTTTTATCTATTTGCACTAACACAAATTTGGTTAGGAAATGGGTTAAGTTTGTGTTAAAGTTAAAAGGAATTGTAGTTGTAAGCACAATTCTAAGGGATCTTTTCATTTTTTCATTTTCTTCCTATGAGGATTTGAAAAAAATCCTTCAAATCCTAGTCGAAGGCCCATGGTTTTGAGGGAGAAGAAAAAAAAATTATTTATGTAAATAGAAGTTGGGATTTCACCCTTTACCAAATATTTATGCTATTGCTCATATTTGGATTAGGTTACAATTTTGTCTACTTGAATTTTGGGATGAGAATTTTTTGAGGGAATTTCAAAATCCTTTGGGCACTTCCTATTTATGGAAAAGATCACCAAACAAAAAAACCTATTTAGTCTTTGTTATAATTTGTGTAAATATTCAAGTGAATAAATCTTTACCAAACTCTATCAATATTTAATTGAAATTTGGAAAAAGGTCCTAACCAATTCTTTTTGGAACTTCTATTTTTATGTCAAAAATACTTCGATTTTGGGTATTTAATCAATAAATGCCCAAAGCAACATAAGCAAAGAACAAGGAGCTAGTATAAACAATCCTTCAAAATCAAGATCTTTGTATTAATTCTACTACTCAACACTAGGAAACTAGTCCTTCAATAAAATCACTTAAATATTTTGGCAAAGACAAAGAGTTAGACTAATACCCCTTCCACAAAGATATCTTAATTTTTTTAACTCTCTAGACAACAACCCAACCTAATTTTTGAGCCCAAATCAAGATGAGGTTCTTTAAAAGAAATATAATCATATTCAAACACAAGGGGATAAAATCTTTATCTTTAGAAATAAACATAGTAGAGGATCTAAATAAATTCATAAAGGTGGATCAAAAAGGAAGAAGAAAAGAGATTTAAAATGGAGAAAAAGGTCATTTAGTTACCAAATCATTAAAAGAAATCAACCAAAATAATGTGGGAAAGTTCTTGATATCCATACTAAAAAATTGTTAAATGAATATTCTATCAATCCTCATCTATTTTTAAGACCAAAAAAAAAAAATTAAATTAGGAAGACAATGGATGTAGTGATCAACACAAAAATAAGAAAACCAACAATAAGGGAAACACGATAAAAAGAAATAAAAAAAGAGGTAGCAACTGGAAAATACGAAACTCTATAGATGTCAAACTTTGAAAAAAGATACAAAAAATGGAAATCCTTTCATGAAACATTAGACATTTGAATAGTCCTCACAAACATATGTTTCTTAAGAACTATATCAAAGAAAATAAGGTGGATATTTCTCTTATTTAGGAAACCAAGATGACAAGTTTTTTTAATCCATAGCCAAAAACATTTTACCTAAAGATGAATTTTATGTTAATGATGCTAAAGGAGTCTAAGGTGGATTAGTCACCTTATGGAATCCCTTGGTCTTGAAAGGGAAGGGACTCTTGAAGGGAACACAATCTATTGAGAGGGGGGTGAATCGGTAGATTAAATTGTTAAATTCAACACATATATGAAAATGGGACTTGAATCTTTAATACTACTAATAAGAACTTATCAAGAGCACATACACATTCACACAAGAGAACACCCGATATATGTGGAAATCTAAGATGGGAAAAACCATAGTGAGAATAGCTACTTGGATTTATTGTCCAAATATAGCCTCATAATGTAGGAATATAACATGTGAATTTTACAATATGAAGTAGGTACCAACCTACCAGAGACACCAATCCCCAAATGTATTTTTAAGGCACCAACATATAGGAGACAAAAATCCCCAATACAATGATCTGAGCACTATCTCTATGATTAGAACACCATTCCTACAAAAATTACAAAGATAAAGCTTGTGGACCAATAGTGTTGATTACACAACTTACAAAAAGTCTAAACTTGACTCAGATACTCTACTACCCTTCTTAATATTTTTTGATACTAGAATACTGTAAACATGTGCTCACATGATCATATCCTCATATATATACTCTCCACCTTCTTCAATTATACTTCACATTGTGCATCCATGCAACATATGATTATATACAAGACATCACATAAAACATTACTCCATGTAGGCCAGGGGTCTGTAAATAAAAAATATGACATAAGGTGGACCTAAATTCAAATTTCATAAACATGTAACAAGTCGATCTTGAATCAAATTTGTTGCCACCAAAATATCATGATGTCATGTACTTCCACCAGAGCCTTAACTAGGTCTTAACTTAACACCACTTGCTAGCTTTGAATGCCACATGGTACTAGTCATTACCATACAGTTCATGAACACCAACTAATTGATATACAAGCACCTAGAGCCTTCTATCATTTCAAACTTCTTGCATGTTGAATATATCCTCTAAAACTAGAATATGATAAAACATGCATATAAATACTCTCCATTCAAACCATAGAGCCAACCATGCTTTTAAAACACAATTTTATTTCCAAATAAATGTCTCTACTAAGAAACATTCTTGAGCAGCCCTCTAGATCACCTTTGATATTGTGAATAGATGTAGTATGATACTACAAATAGTAACTTGACTTATCTTATCAATATAGCTAGCAATATATAATTTTGTAACTAAAAATGATATGAAAATACAATTTCCAACACAGATAGGTATGATAATACATCATTTAATTATCACTAATCTCCTAAAATGATAGTGCCACCACTAACCATATCTCCTTTGAGATCAATAAAAATCTTTGTTCAACAATTTCCCCCTTTGTCATTGACGGAAAACAATAAAATGTTGGCCACGCATGAAAACAAATATGATTTTGATTTCCATTTCTCTCCCCTAGAAAATATAGCATTTTGAGTTCCACTTCTTACCCTTTGACATCAATGGTAAAGTTCAACACTCCCCATCTAAATTTTTGGTCACTCATGAATAGACTCCCCTTGAGTCCATACCACCCCACTTCTGAAAACATGTTGCAAGACCACCAAGCCTTCTTGTGATAGGGAGACCATGCTCCCCCTTAGCCTATACTTCCTCTTGATTCAAGAGGAGGGGGAAATAGCTCCTAGCTTCTTCTAGAGAAACTTAAAAATCTCCTTAGGAAGTGGTTTTATGAAAATATATGCCACTTTCTCCTTGGTTTCAACATACTCCAACTTCACCTCCTTTTCTGCAACCTTTTCCCATAAAAAGTGATACTTGATTGCAATATGATTTTTCCTCGAATATATTATTTGAGATTTTTATTGCACTGGTATCATCACACATAATAGAAATAGGCTCATCAAATTAAGTCTTCATCTCCTTCAAGTTTTGTTTCATCAATAGTACCTAACTGCAACATGAAGCTACCACAATGTATTATGCTTCAGTTGTAGATAAGAAAATTGAATCGTGTTTCTGTAACACCCCTCCATTTTTCTTTGATTTATGTTTCTAGATATTCAAATACTTTATCTTGGGTGTGTATTTGATCACTATTTATAGAGCGACGAACTATTTTATGTGATGTGATGTGGTTATCTGATGTTGTATTTTATATGCTTTAATTGGTGTAATGATGTTAGTAGATATAACATGTATTTTCTTATGAGATTATTAAGTAGGATGGAAGTGTCAGTGTTGATGAGTGTATTGGTGAAGGGGATGAGTTCACATCACCCGCTTGCGAGCAACTGCGATTTCGTGATTTCCTCTTCAAGGTGTGTATTTTATGTTGTTTATATTATATGATGTTGGTTATTATGTTTTCAGGTTTGTAGGTACATGACATCGACTCCACCTGGTTTCATAGGTCTGAGCATGTCGATCCAATGATTAAGTTGAACGGGAGATAGTAGCTAGGTAACTTGTATCAAGTCTACACCCTAGCTATAGTGTGTCGTTACTCGTGTGTTGAATCTTTGATTGTCGGGTTTTAATCTTATTTAATTCTGAAGGGATTATTGTTTGAAAATAATTAATTAGAATTATTGCATTGTTTAAAAGTTTTTATTTATTTAAATTAAAAATAAAATTGTGGATAGGAATTATATATAAATTTATTAATAAAATTTAATAAAATTTATTTAATTAATTAAATTTAATCCATGGGGTTGAATTTAATTATTAAATAATTAAATTAATTAATTAAATGTGATGTTAAGAAAATTAAATGAAAGAAAAGAATTTAATTCATTTTGGAATTTTATTTCAATTAAGTGGGAATTAAATTAGAATTTGGAATTAAATTATTATTTAGAAATATTAAATTAAATAGAAATTAATTTTGGTTGTTAGAAGATATTTTAATTTTGCCAACATGTTAGAGTTAAATTAATTAAGAGTTTGTTGCAAATTCATTCACATAGAGAATTTTGGAGAGAGGAAAAACTTTTTCATAGGTGTGAGGATATTTTTTGGAAAACACACAGAAGAATGTTTTGGGGGAGAATTCTTGGTTGTAGAATTGCATTGGAGTTATTTTGGTAAATTTTGTTGTGTTTGTTGATTGCTTTCTTGGTTGGAATCATTGGATTGTTGGATAGAAGCTATGGAAGCTTTGGAGGAGGCTCTGCATCAAATTTTCATTTCCTGAAGCTTCTTGACTCAGGTTTTCTTTTGTGTTTTTGTATTGTTCTTGGTTTTCTTTTAAAATTGTAGTGATTAAAGATTTGATTGTTAAATCTATTTAGGAAAATGATTTGTTATTAGAAGAAAGAAAATAAATAAATAAATTTAAAAGCTTTTGTTGTTCCCATAAATTTCTTTAGGAAAATAATGAAACCTCTATTGAATTTAGTTTATTTGAGGAAATTGTTAGTTTCGTTATTAAATCAAACTTATGGGTAAAACAACACAATTAGATTTGTTTTAGAAGATTTAATTCATTGTAGAAATGAACTTATTTCTAAAACCTCTATAGAAATTGTGGTGGAAAAATCTAGAGGATTTGTTGTTGAAAACTTCTGGAATGAAATCAAAATCTTTTTATAGTTACTTCTTATCTTCTTGTGTATGTATTTGAGAATGTTAGTTGAAAGTTTAAATTTGTAAATCCTCTGTAAAAATTAAAAAAAAATTGAATGTGCTATGGAAATTTTATTATCCTTCCTGTAGATGGATGTTTTTGGAAAATTTCCCAATTTATCTATTTAAATTGAAGTTATTTTAAATATATATATATATATATATATATATATATATATATTATATATATACATACATATGTATATATATTCTATAATATATATATAATATATTTATTTATTATTGTTGTGGTTTTAATTTATTGATGAAATTAACCGTCCGTACAGCGAGTGGCGGAAGAAATCTGCAGTTTTTATTTCATTTATTTGTTGGGGTTTTTAAGGCATGAATGGGAGGTGCCACTGCCATTGGGAGCGCCCTCCACAAAGTGTGGAGGGAGCGCTACCAAGGGCAACACCGCCCCTCACCTCATGCGGCCACCCTAATGGTTTGGGGTTTGGCTATGCATAGCACAGCCACCCCCAAACATTGGGGATCCCTATGTTAACAATGAACCAACAAATTAAGAAATTCACTTTCTTTGTATTGTTGGTTATTTCAATACATTTTTTGGGTTTTGTGTATATATTTCAGATTTATTATAATTTATAAATTAGAAACATATGGTATATGTATTCATATTTAAAATTGTATATATATATATATACAATTTTAAATAATGTGTATTTTATTTTGAATTAAACAATTTGGTATTTTGTAAATAATAGAAGATATATTTAATGTATATATATATATATTATTTATATATATAGTTAAATATATATTAATATATATTTAATATATATATATATATATATATATATATATATATATATCATGAGCATGTATATTTAAGTATATATTTAAATATTTTGTCCTATTTTAATTGGATGCATGCAATTTAGTATTGAATGGAGTTTGAAAAGAAATGGTTTGTATGCATGGATAAATTGATAGAGAAAGGGATATTTTATATAAATAAAAGAAATTACATATTTTAAATTAAAAAAATTGAAAGATTTCTTACAGTAGATTTATGTTGGTTTTAAAAGTAAATTAAGGAGTTGTTTATATTGATGAGGCAATTATTTATTTTAATCTATTTATTTTCTATTAGAGAAATTAAATTATTGTGAATGGAATATGAAAGAGATATGAATTTAGTATATCCAAAAATAGTAATATCCTCGTGATTTCCTTTCAGATTTATTTTCTTCGTGTTTCGCAAAGGGATGTGAGTTTGAATTGTTTAAGGTTTCCTATAATGGAAATGGAAAAGGGTTATATGATTATTTGAGTTAATCTTGTTAATGTGTCTTTGACTTTGTCAATGTTAGCTAATGATTAAAGATGAATTTAGGAAATCCAAATATTATATTTGATTAATGACTTGAATGCTTTTTGTTATTTTTTGATCAAATTATGTTTTGGGAAATGGGATTAAATGTCATTCCAATATTGTAAGTCTTCCAGAGGATCTTAGAGGATGAGGGTTGTCGATTCATTATGTCAACCAGTTGTTTTTCCCTTGGGTAGTGCATGGTGTCTTTTCAGTAATTTACTCGATTTTCACGAACGGTGATGTTTTGTACCTCCTTTGGAAGGAATGGACTATTTGTTTTGTTGCCTCTAATTGTTGATGTGAGTTTCATTATTTGTTTCCTCCTTGTGATGGAGTGGTTATGATGCCTAGGTTGTATTCACTTGTGATTCCCTTAGTAGTTAGATTGTTTGTGTGTTGTCGAATAGAAGAGTGGCTTCCAGTAGGGGCTAGAGCTCATAAGAGGTAAGATTGGGTAACCTTTGGAAGTAGTTTAATCAAGTGATAACTAAAATTGTACTAAAATTTGGGGAATAATTCACACTAAAAAGATAAGTTCTAGCCTCACTCATAGTCACAAGTTCTTGTTTAGGCTTGGAGTGAGTGGGAAGGCCTGAAATGGCAAGGTCATCTATCTTATCCATACGAGAGGTAGTTGATTCAGCATTAGTAAGTATGAGGGCCGAGGGTCATTAGAGGTCACCAAGAATACCGGAGCCTATGAAGATTTGCTGAGGGTAACTCATTATGAGTTGTACGATGACACTCTGTCCAAGACAACAATTGTTAATTGTTTTATGTGTATGGTTCTCTAAACATACTTGATCTATATTTTGTCTGGAAGCAATGTGGCCTATGTCAGTGATCTGTGAGTTGTACTTGTTTAGTTCATTGGTTGGTTGTGTCAGTATGAGTCTACCTATGGTTAGAGGTTGTAGATCCTTGTCCTTGTTACGTTGTTTCTATCTCTTAGCATGGGGGGTGGGCCTTCGAGTACCACTTGGTTGGGTGTAACATGCACCATACACTGTTGGGTCCCCATTTATCTTTAGTACTTGGTGGTGAGACATCCAGTTGGACAGCTCGCAGATTCTTGTTTTAAATTCAAGCATTGTAATATTTCAATTTGTATAAGTTATTTTATCCCTCTTATTTTTATGAGGTGGAATTCTGTAATTGTAACACATTTGTACTATTGACTCATTTTGGGAATGAGTGATGTAACTATTTGATTATGTTAATGATTATGAAAATTGTATCTTGGATGGTTAAATCATTATGTTATGTTATACATTTATGTCGATTTAATACTTATTGCTTAAAGTAATTTAATGCTATGGTTATAGGTAAGATATATGTGTGGGTTTAAGTAATCCCAACCTTGCAGCTTTAAGGGTTGTTGTTAATTAGTAAGTGAATGTGTATGTTAATTACACTTTATAAAAAAAAAAATTGGTTCACTTAAGTCATTAATTACAACTTCCTTTAGGGTTACTTGGTGGGGCATTACAGTTTCTTGCTCAACGATGATACAAGACTATCATGAAGAAACAAAGCTCCATTGTTTTTGCTCTTCTTTTCATTTATGCTTCTTGCCTAATCTGCATATTTGTATGTAGCTAGGTTGAAATTTTCACTCTTAGGGTACCATAAACCAAAATTCATTGTAGCCTTTAGGTATCTGAATATTCTCTTTACTACTTTGGCATGGGTTTCCTTTAGTTCTACCTAAAATCTAGCTACCATTCCAACTATTTATATTATATCCAATCTATATGTAGTCACACATAATAAAATTTCAATCGTGGACCTATACAAGGTTTGGTTTGCTAGAGAAGATTCATCATCTTTAATTAGCTTACATCATGTAACCATACATGTACATACCAATTTATAGTCTTCCATCTTGAACTTACTCAACATCTCCTTTATATATTTGTTCTAAGAAATAAATATGCCTTTAGTTGATTGAGTAATTTGTAAGCCAAGGAAGAAAGACAATTCTCCAAGCATTGACATTTCAAATTCACTCTACATTGTATTTTGGAACTCCTTGCACATGTCATCACTACTTTCACCAAAGATAATGTCATCAACATAGACAATAATATTCAATAACTTGTCACCTTATATTTTTATTTACAAGTTTCTATCTACATTTACTCTTTATAACCCTTGTAGCTACAAATACTTGTCCAACCTAGAATACCAAACTCTAGGAGTCTGTTTAAGCCCATACAAATCCTTTTTCAATCTACATGCAAAATTTGGATTATCTAAGCATTGAAAGCCTTCTAATTGCTCAATGTAAAATTCCTCTTCTAATTGACCATTCAAGAATGCAGACTTCACATCCATCTAATACCCCTTAAATTTCTTGAATACTAAAAGGGAAAAAAATTGATTGCCTCTAGTCTTGCTATAGGATAAAATGTCTCTTCAAATTCATTTCCTTCAACCTGACCATATCCCTTACACACAAATTTGGCCTTGTTTTGGATCACTTCTCCATATCTATTCAAGTTTTTTTTGAAAACCCACTTAATACATATAACATTCTTCCCTATAGGTCTCAGGACCAGTTTCAAGTTTCATTTTTCTCAATATGGTTCAACTCTTCTTGGATGGCTTCTATCCAAATCTTTTCTTCACTTGATTTTATATAGGATTTTAGTTCATTTTTTATAACAAAGTAGAATGTACTTGTTCATTCGCTCTTCCAATTTTTCTCTAACAACAAAGAGAAATGTACTTTTTCATTTTCTCTTCCAATTTTTCTTTGAGTCTTAAACCCATTATTCTTGTCTCTTATAATATGATCTTCAGAATGATTATTCTATGCATAACTTGCCAATTTTTTTGTAGTTTTCTCAAAATCAGCTTTTGATTCTTCATCATTTTTGTGGATTAGTTCTTCATCATCTTCCACTTCCGTAGCATTGGTAAATTGAATTTTCTCATAAATCCTCTTAGTTTCACTTTCCAAAGTCCTCTTCAGCCTCTTATTGTAACACTTGTATGATTTTCTTGTCATAGAGTACCCAAGAAAAATACCTTCATCAATTATGGAGTTTAACTTAGCCAAATTTTTCTCATCCATTATAATGTAGCATTTTCTTCCAAAAATATTTAGATGTTTGACTAAAGCTAGTCTTCCTCTCCATAGCTTATAAGGTGTTTTATCAGACTTAGGTCTAATCTAAGCTCTGTTCAAAATATGCATTATAGTCTAAAATTCTTCTCTCTAGTACACATCTAGTAGATTTTGTTGAATACACAAGACAACTGAGAGGGGGGTGAATTAGTTGTACCTTAAAACTTCAAAACCCTCATACACATTCAGATCTACATTAACTTAATTAACCCTTAATCTATTATAATGATTTAGCATGAAAAGAAAATAATGAAAACTGAAAGAAAAAAATACCACGCACAAGAGAACACCAAATTTACATGGAAAACCCAATATGATAAAAACCACTGTGAGGATTAGCTCACAATATAAAGTAATTGCAACACCAAATATAATAGGGCTCATTGTCAAATGACTCACTGCCGAAAGGATCACTATTAGAATAGAAAATAAGATAGAGAAGAATGTTACATAGAGAAATCCATCTCAATGCAATAGATAAACCCACCATAATATCACCAACACCTTCACATATTGACTGAAGAATTGTAGAAACCTTATGCTCAATGCATACAACAATATAACACATGAAAGCTCATATTGGACTTCTCAAATTCACACTCTAATACTCTACACTTAACATCATTTGCATCTATATTTTCTATATTATCATCCCTCAACAACTCAACTCTTATTTATATTGTCTTCAACATTGAAACCCTTCTCCAAGACCAGCTATGCACCTCAACCACGCAAATTCAAATTAGGTCAGTTCCAAAATACTTATGTGGTGGATAGAAGTGAAATAAAATCACACCACACCTAATTTGGGACCCAAATCTATAATACCATGCAAACACACATTTCTATAAACAATAAATATCCACTGCAATTAGTGTAAACACCAAGTTGGTCATTGCCCATGTAAACACAATTAAAATTTTGATTACATGCTTCCTTTGATCCAAAAACACCTCATGGACAATATATGTCACTTGAACATAACCTAGAATATTCCATAAACACCCTAAAATCTAAAAACCTCCTTCACAACAACTTCCACCTGAAGAATGTACACACCCAATATACTCAAACAACTCTACCATACACTATAACTCAAGAATCTAACTTTTTAAGCACCAAACCTCAAAGAACTTCAACTGAAGTAAGTTACCAACACTATGAAAACACCTTCAGATCTGTAAGTCCTGAAACCACTCTATGGAGAAACACAAAGCAAAGACACTTCTCCCAAACACCTCTGCAATACACTATTCACACACTAGTGAACACAACTTCTTTTGTACAATGATCCAACACCAAATTTTGAATACTACACCTTTGAACACCTCTGATCAACATGTTTGAAATGCACAAAAAAATATTCTACCTAGAAGAAATGTGGAGCAACAGCAAAACACTATTCTACAATGCAAAACAACACTACAACACATTGTTTCCTCTTTTTATCAATTTTTCTCAAAAGAACTTGAAAAACAAAGTATTAGAGACACATCCTCATCACCTTCATCACTTCCTCATCACCACCAAGCCAATTGAAACATAGAAACTCAACCATATATCCATAGAAAAAATCTTATCAAAGCAACACTAGAGGTTGACACTAGTAGCTTACTAATAACAACATAATGCAACTAATCAAAGCATGCAAAACACCAACATACTCACACAAAAATATCCCTCAATAATGATCTTCTTCCTTCTCATACAGTTGACATCAATGACAACACAAGCTTTTTGACATCAATGACAACACCAATATGCTCATACTTGCAACAATCTCACCCTTTGTCATTGATGGCAACACATGATGTGAAAAACCATCAAAGAAACAACAACTCTACTCCATACTTATTTCCTTTTCTCTTTTCTCTTTACTCACTCTTTCCCCCTTTGATACTTATCTTTTCACATGTCTCATTCTCCCCATTAACTTTCTTCCTTTTCAAATTACTTATTTTCCTCATTTGACATCAATGGCAAAGGACTAAAGATTTATATAACTAATGTTTCCCCTTTGATATTAATGAACCTTCTCACAACTGCTCTACAACTTTCTTTCCTTTACTGTTCTCCATACTCCCCTTAGGAGAACACAACATATTGCACCAATCAACAACCATTGCACAATGACAACACATACTCCCCCTAATTACAACAACCAACAATGTCACTACCTACTCCCCCTGAGAGGTAGCCACCAACATCAATCCAGACCAAAGAATGAACCTTGTAAATCACTAGACTAAAGCATCTCCTTATGCATATAGTTCAAAAAATGAGGGGTAATGACCCCTAACTTCTCTCAAAGATACTCAAATGTATCCTTAGGAAGATCCTTAGTGAATATATCAGCAACCTAGTCCTTTGTAGGCACATATTCAAGCTTAACTTCATTCTCTACAACCTTCTCTCTCAGAAAGTGATACCATATTGAGATTTTTTTTGTCCTTGAATGCATTACTAGATTCTTTGAAATATTGATTACACTTGTATTATCATAGAATATAGAAATTGGTTCATATTACACTACTCTGATATCCTTCAATATTTATCTCATCCACAATACTTAAGTGCAGCAAGATGTTACTGCAATGTATTATGCCTCTATAGTAGATAAAGAAATTGAATCTTGTTTCTTACTTAGCCATGACACCAATCTGCATCCAAGAAATAATGCACCACCACTTGTACTTTTCATGTCATCCACACAACCATCCCAATCTACATTTGTGTAAGCACTCAAAGTAAAATTAGTATCTTTAGAATACCACAAGCCATGATCTGAAGTTCCCTTCAAGGATCTGAATATACTCTTCACTATTGTAACATGTGAGTCTCTAGGATCTTGAAATCTAGCCACAAGAAAAACTGCATGTATCATATCTGGTCTAGTAGTAGTTAGATATAGCAGTCCACCAATCATTGATCTATACTTCCTTTGATCAGCCTTGGGGGACTCATCATTCTTGCTTAGCTTGCAACTAGTAACCATAGGGATACACACCAGTTTAGAATCTTCCATTCCAAATTCTTCAACATTTTTTTGACATACTTTTATTATGAAATGAAAATACCTTTATCTATCTGATTTATTTGTAATCCAAGGAAGAAATTCATCTACCCAAATATAGACATTTCAAAATATTTTTGCATTTCCTCTACAAAATTCTTTCACATATCTTCAATGCCTCCAAATATTATGTCATTAACATATACAATCACAATCAAGATTTGATCTTTTTCAACCTTAAAGTAGAGATTTCTATCTGCGGTACCTTTATTGAATCCTTTTTATATCAAATATTTATCCAACCTTGCATACCAAGCTCTAGGAGCTTGCTTCAATCCATATAATTCCTTATTCAATCTATAGACCATATCTGGTTTGTCTAAAAACTAAAATCCTTTTGGTTGTTCTATGTATACCTCTTCTTCCAATTCTCCATTCAATAAAACATACTTCACATTAATTTGATAAACTTTGAAATCCTTATGTGTTGCAAATGCCAGAAACATCATGATAGCTTCCATTCTCGCCACCAGATCAAATGTCTCCTCAAAATCTATTCCTTCAACTTGTGAGTAACCTTTACACACAAGCCTTGCCTTGTTCCTTACCACTTCTCCATTCTCATTTAGTTTGTTTCTAAATACCCACTTAGTTCCAATCACATTCTATTTTGCAAGTCTTGGTACAAGTTCCCAAGTCTAATTCTTCTCAATTTGCAATGGTTCTTCTTTCATATCCTTGATCCAATATTCATTATTGCATGCCTCAATCACTATTTTAGGTTCCACTTCAAAATATAAACATAGATTTACCTATTCTTTAGAAGCTTTCCTTCTTATCAGTACACCTTTGTTCATATCTCCACTAATCTAACTTTTAGAATGATTCTTCTACACATACTTAGGACTCATGTGATTCATATCCATCTATCATCATTGAATTATTCTATAGATTTTCATCAACCTTGACACTTGCACTCTCAAAAATATTTCTCAATATCTTGTTGTAGCATCAGTAAGCTCTGATTCTAGTCGAATATCAAAGGAAGATACCTTCAGTAGACCTTGCATCAAACTTTCATAAGTTTTCTTCATCTCTTTTGATATAGCATTTACTTCCAAACACTTTGAATTATTTGATAGTAGGAATCTTTCCATACCATAGCTCATAGGGAGTCTTTGTGTTTTTCTCTCTCTCTGGAAATCTATTATATAAACAATAGTATGAATTTCTTCTCTCCAGTAGACTTCTGGTAGATTTTATTCTTTCATCATTATTCTTGTAGCTTCTTGAACAATCATATTATTTCTTTCAACCACTCCATTTTGCTGAGGAGTCGTAGGGGTAGACAAGTGCCTCTTTATGCCATGATTCTCACAAAATATGTTAAACTCATTCGAGGTGAACTCTCCACCTCTATTAGAACTCAAACATTTGATTTTCATATCCATTTCATTCTCAACCATAACTTTGAATTCTTTAAATCTATCTAAAGCTTGTGATTTTTCTTTGAGAAAAGTAACCCATGTCACCTTGAAGACTTCTAACTCTTGTAGGACCATAAATATCTATATGCACTAATTCCAATAGTTTGGTAATAGATTGTTCTTTAAATTTGAAGATTATTCTTGCTTTCTTTTCCATTTGACATTCTTTACAAACAATATTGATAGGATTTGTAATCTTTGGTAGATATCTCATAGCTTGAACTAAACTAATCCTCACCAGGATATCAAAATTCATGTGACACATTCTTCTATACCATATCCAACTTTCATTAATCTAATTCAAAAATAAATGACCATCAACACCCTTAAGTTGATAAACATTTCCATATGTTCTTCTTCCAGCAACAACCACAGTTCTAGATCCTTTTTTGATCTCACATCCATCATCCTGAAACATAATATTTTATCTTTTTCTACAAATTTTTCCAACACTCAAGAGGTTATTCCTTAAACCCTTAACATAGTAAACATCATTAATATTATGCTTGCCATCAAAACTGATAGAACATTTTCCACATATCTTATCATATGTATCATCACCAAATCTAACACATACTCTGTCATACTTTTTAAGCTTAAAAAATTTACTCATGTCATTAGTCATATTATTAGAGCATCCACTATAAATGATCTAGTAGTTCTTCTTTTGTCTAGCATGAAGATCAGATACCAAACTACCTTCAATCTTATCCTTTTTCTTCGAAGGGATTTCCTTCACACATCTCTCAAAGTTAATTAAAAAAATATTCATCTTTTAAATCCACGAACAAGCATTCATCATCATCATCTCCATAATTAGATTCATCATTAGAAATACATGCATCCTCTCTAACATAAAAAAATTTCTTGATCATCTTACCTTTCTTCTCCCTATTTTTTATTCAAATCTTTGTTTGGACATATTGAAGCATAATGACCTATCTTTCCACAATTGAAACATTTGAAAGGAAACTTACCATTGTACTTACTAGTACCCTGCTTTGTTATCCTTACAAAGTTAGCTTCTTTATCATCAAAATCCTCCTGATCCAATTCCTTGATATCCTTTGATTTCCTAACCTTAAAAGTAGTCTCAATTTTTGCACCACTACTTATTCCAAATTCTCTCATCCCAAAAGAAGTTAAAGTTCGATACAACTAATCTTTAGTATATTGATTCAAATTTGCAAATTATTCAATAGAAGACACTTTATGACTATAGGATTTAGGAGGAGGTTTAAGAATTTTCTTTACCACTCCTAGTTATTTGAGTTCACCACCAAGACCTCTAATGGAGCGAACAAGTTCATCTACCCTTTGTATATAGCTTGTAACATTTTTTTCTTCATAAATTTGCAAGTTCTCAAACATGATCTTCATATTCTACATCTTAGCTTCTTTGACCTTATCATCTCCTTCATAAATTCTTTCTAACTTTTCCCAAATTGCTTTAGAAATTTTCATATTCATCACTTTCACCATTGGTTTCATAGGCCTTGATCTTATCAATAGTACTTGGACTATTTTTAGGTCCAGTGTATCCATACTTAATAGACTTCTAGACATAATATCCAAGGTACACCAAAAAACTTTCCATCTTTGTCTTCTAGAATGCATAATTTGTTCCAACAAATATAGGGATCTCTTTCTTGTGTGCCATCCTAGATCTACCTCAAGCAATTAAGCTTTCTTCCAAGGAACCTTGCTGTGATGCCAATTTTTTAATGCATAAAACAACTAAGAGGGTGGGTGAATCAATTGTACCTTAAAACTTCAAAACCCTCATACACATTCAGATCCACATTAACTTAATTAACCCTTAATCTATTATAATAATTTAGCATGAAAAGAAAATTAAAAAAACTAAAACAAATCAATACCATGCACAAGAGAACACCATAATTGTGTGGAAAACCCAAGATGGGAAAAACCACAATGAGGATTAGCTCACAATATAAAGTAAATTCAACACAGAATACAATAGGGCTCACTATCAGAGGGCTCACTGCCCAAGGAAAGAAAGGCTCACTATCAAAAAGCTCACTGCTAAAATGAAAAATAAGATAGAGAAGAATGATACATAAATAAATCCATCTCAATGCAATAGATAAAACCACCACAATATCCCCAACACCTTCATATTTTGACTAAAGGATTATACACACCTTCTACTCACTGCATCTGGTAATCTAATAGATGAAAGCTCACATTGCACTTCTAAAATTCACACTCTAAAATCTGTACTTGGCATCATTTCCATCTATCTTGTCTATCTTATCATCCCTCAACAATTCAACTCTTATTTATACCATCTTCAACATTGAAACTCTTCTCCAAGGTTGGCTATGCTAGGGATACAGATTCAGTTTGTCATCAAGATATGCATCTAAGACAGCAAAGCCTTAGTGATTTCAATTCAAAATCACAACAAAGACACAAACAACTATGGCATAAAACAGAAACAGGCACAATTGATACCCCATTGATCCTTTGAGAGAAGTGGATGCAAACAAATAACAGATTCAACACAAACAAATAACCATGAAAGACAAAACTATGAACACACAGATATACGTGGGGAAAACCTTTTTCAGGTAACAAACCCCACGTCCAAAACATTGAACTCGCTTGTATTATTCAGTAATTAAAATGGTTACAATACAAAACTAGAGCTATGATCTTCAAGATATTACATCTTGTTCATCTAGGGAAAGATACAGGCAACACATAATAGAATCTTCACACAGTTACAATGTCCTGAGGACATACAGTGTAGATTCCCTTCAGCTCCTCTCAAAGACTGTCATGGCTAGCCCAACCTCTTGGCCTCATAGGTTCACATCTTATCAGATCCAAGAATCAAAGTGTTCACTATTGAACAAATCGAACACTCTCAACCTCTCTTTGATATGGCTCATCTTTTGACTCGAACTGCACACAAAATTATTTATAATCTTATACCATGTGCATACCTGTTCAGCCCATCCTTTCCTACAATGATCAACAGGATAATAAATTATACACCTATAAGCCTTGACCATTCCTTGATAATGTGCATTGCTTATATAGCTGTATCAAGCCACACAATCATTAACTCAGCGAAGATGCATCCGTCAACCTTCCATCAATAATTCAGCTCTATCGCAATTAGGAAATAACTCTCTGGCCAATGGGATCTCAAAGAAATTTCCATGTGTCACCATTTCATTTGCCTATCGCTGTTGACTGTTGGTCAAATTGGTCCAACTTGGTCAACTGAGTCTCGAGCACATTCTACCTCCACCGTGCTACCGCCAAGCTCAAACAACCCCATCGCAGTATGGCGGTGAGCTCGCCCGAGCTCACCCCGCCATCTACCGCACTATCGCTGCCCAAACTAACACACCTCGCTGTATGGTAGTAAGCCGTCCGAGCTCCTTCAACCTCTGGCTGACCATTGTCTTCAGCCAACCAGAAGTAGACAACCAGCCATGTACCAACCCATCATTTGCCTATCGTACTGCTACCGAGTCCAACTCGGTCAAACTCTACCCTGAGCTCATCTGAGCTCCTACTGCGCTACCATAGCACAGACTAACATGCCTCATGGTATGGCGATAAGCCATCTTGGCTGACCGTAGGCGGTCCTACTATGGCCACCGCAGTCAGTCACTTGGCTAACTGCGATATGGCGGTAACAACCAGCCAGGCCATAGGCAGTCTTACCGCGGCCACCACAGTCAGTCACTTGATTGGCCACGATATGGTGGTAACCACCAAACCCAACCACAAGCGGTCCCATCATGCTACCATGATGAGAGGACCCACCACCTATGATATGGTGGTAACTTCCAAGGTAAATGCAGAGACCGGAGCCAGAGCCAGAACGGGAATAGGGAACCAACCAAGAAAATGGAGACTGGAGCCAAAGTCGGAGCGGGAACAAAACATGAATTTACCGAAACTTCAAAGCCAAGGTCTAACCCGATTCCACCTCCACCAGAACAAAGGAAAGCGAGAACCAAAAGTAGGAAGCAGAGCTAGAATGGGAATGGGAAAATGAACAGAACCCAAATCTTAGCAAAAGCTCAATGCCAGGTTCCATCCTGGTTCTGCCTCTGACAGAACCAAGTAACAACATAGAAAGCGACCAAGTCTTCAAGGGAAACTAGAATGTTGAGGCAACAAATTCCCAACAATATCACACTTGATGAAGACATTCAGGCTTCCTCCCAACATCTGAACAAGAACCAAAACCATGCACCCATGCTCCAACCAAGACCCCTGCAACAACATCAAAAAATGTCCACCATCTCAGGCTACAACTCCAAACATCCAACACAAGAAAAGGAGCAAACCAGGGTGTATATGCACCAATCTCTGGAACAAAAACATCTAATCCTCTAGGCGGCAAAGGCACCAGTCTCTAGAACACAAACATCTGATCCTCCAGGTGGCAAAGGCACTAAAACAACAATAGAAAAAATAATGCGAACACCAAAACCATTCTCCAGAACAAGAAACCAACCAGCTAGAACAACAACCATAAAACTGACTACCCTCCATCCAACTGATCAAATCACATGATTGAATACCAACACCCATAGTGCATGCTAAACCATCCAATCACCCATACCTCAAAGGTATAAAAACTAATAGTAGACTCATGCCATCATAAAACCACCCATCTCAGTAGCAACCAAGCACACTGTGTCAACTAGTCAAAAGACCAAACACGTCCAAGTACTCCCACTGCAAGGGTATTGTCCAGATGAGTGCAAACAAGGCACCATCAAAAATGATCCAAGCATACCAATTCCACCAAACCCTGCACAAAGAAATGTAACCTAGGAAATTTCTATGGTTAGCAATGTAATATGCAGAACATAAAAACCCAAAGTATGGTAATGGAGTGCATTGGAATAGATGAACAACCTCAAAGGTTGTCTTCATCCTCCATGACTAACCTCCATTACACCTTCTAAATTTGCTGAAATAAATAACTTGCCCTCAGATTTACAAAGAGCAAGTCAATAGAAATGACAAGCCCTAAGCAAACATTGAAGGATTTGATAAAACTATAAAATACTACCCTAATGCAATTAGTAAAATCTAACATTCTAAATATCAATGAAATCTAAACTATGCTATGCTAAATGAGAATAATAAATGCTAATGGAATGCATTCTAAAACACAAAGGAGAGTGTAAGAGATGAAATATGTGAAAATGTTACAAGAGAAACCCACTCTTATCTACACAACCTACAACCACCTATTGCAAGAAATGTTTCTCTCAATTGTCTTCCATAGTTCTTCCAAACTCCTCCAAACCTGACTGAAGAAATAATCATAGGTACCTTCATTTCATCACCCAAGTGACAACAAATGAATACAAACTATGACCAACCCGAAACCACACAAGCAACCCACATCTAAAGTCAAAAGGACAATTAGGAAGAACAAAACCAAATGAGAGAGAAATTGCAAATCAAAACATATGCCCTTCTACAAACACTTCTATATGTTAGCTGTGACAAGAATGATCTTCCTCACATCCCAAAGGAAAAGCCTTAACAACATCCAATAGAATGTAAGCAACTCAAATAAGATCAGACCAACCCATATAACCATCTCCTGTCAGTCCTCAAAAGGACAAGGAGATACACAATGCTATCCATCTTCCATTAGGAATCCTCCAGAATCTAAAACAACTCAAGATTCATATCCATGAAAGATAAAGCATAACACACAACTGAAAGAAATAATGGGAAAATACCTTTCAAAGTGACACCACTGTCAAGCAAACCAAGAAGAAAAGAGAAACATGCTCATCCAAGATATACAAGCCAAAGTGACTTACCCAAGAGCATTCTCCTTCAAGGTCTCTATTGAATTCACATTCAACCAAGGTGTGGGCTACTAGGACTTTCAGCTGTAACAACAACATTCTCATAAGAATTTAAGCCTCACCTTATTCTCCATGCATCCATGAGTATCAACAACCTGTCATCTCATGCTGACTCCAATCTGCAATACTGCAGCAACCATTAAGTTCACTAGCATATGACCAATGCACTCAAAACATAGAAAAACCCCAGACCACTATCAAAGTTTCAAAAAACTTATCATGACACCATGATCTACACACCCCCATAGGAGATACCATGCTTTAATTGAACTATCCATGGTCTCAAGAGAGAAGCAACATGCCAAAACTCTAATGCACAAGCAAGAGTATACCATGACATAAACCAAACAAAATCTAAACCAACATCACCTGTCAAGCACCACTAGCATCTCAACCAAGGACTACCAGAGTCCTCCATGGCTCCAAGATGTTGTACATCTTCAAATAGTGACCATGCAGATGCAAATTCTGCAACACCAAAGAAGATCATTCACCACTAAGTGATGAATCTACAGTCACTGCTAAAGCTCCCACAGAATTGTGACACTGAGCTTTCCAAGCACCATGACTAACCACACCATCACTATCTAAAGCTTACACTAGCTAGTGTATCCAGCTCTCCATGACACTGTGATTCACATGCTTTAGGTCCCCATTACTGACTATTCACGTACTCAAACACCATTCCTCCTCTCATCTCAAAATAGCCACGCTAATGCACAAGTGACCACAAAAAAGGTTAGTTAACAGATCTGCACCACATAGTCACAACCTCATGGATATTGATAGTCCACTTCTGAGTTGTCTCACAACAAACATGTAGGTAAGGACAGCACACAACATTGAACAACTCATGGATGCAACCAAATGAAACCTGCAAATCTATTATTGCACTGGAAATTGCAAAACTAAGATGATCAAAGAGAACAACCAAAGCTGACAAGCATGACCCAAACACCAGATCAGCAATAGATCCAATTTTCCAGACACGTCCACAACTCAAGCACCATAGTCTAGGTGACCAACAAGCAACACCACAAAAATGCTGAAAGAAAACACATACCAACACTCTTACGCAGAGAAGAAACCATCCTTAAGACCAGTAAAATTGTAACTTTCTCATCTAGTCACACCCCAAACCAGGATCTGGAAAATAGCGGATAATAGCTCCACACAATGCAAGTTTTCCTTTACCATGTAAAACCTGCAAAACCACAGTGTTTATAAAACACCCACACATCTCCATATTCACTGCTCATTTGGATGACTCGGGAGTCTGCACACAACCATCACAGTTAACCAGAATAATAAAAAAAACATGAACATGCATCATAGACTTTTTAGGAAAATCTACACAAAACCTCTAGAGCCAACGACATGAATTTGAACCATGCAAGTGCAAGAAATAGGCACACAGGTACAGCAGGTCCATTTCAGACCAGTTCCAATGCCACAGTCATGCACAAGCAAATGAGAGAGCTAGGCTATCCAGAAGTTGCAGACCACCAAGGTCACTTCATAGCCTCCATGCAATCAGAGCACCAGAAAAAATGCCTTCAGTGCTAAGTCAAAACACCCAACACAAGCAACTTCATACCGCTAGAGAGCCTCTCACATAGACACCCAGTATGAAACCACACTTTGTTGCAACACAACCACAAGCACATCTCATGCCCTTTGCATCAGGAACTTTGTTACGAGCCAGCAGCCTTGGACCATGTTACCACAAAATGACCAACTCCAGCCATCTGCAATGTCTTTCAAAAATGTGTGTTGAATCAATGAAGCACACACTTCCACTCATCCAAGGATTAATCACCAACCGATTTCATCAGACTTCCTCAAGCTTGCTAGGCTAAGAAATATTCACAAGAGAAAGCCCAAATCTTTAGTAAATATATGCTCTGATACCACTTGTTGGTATCACGAGCAACAAGCTACTAGCTCTGATACCACTTGCTCGGAATACAGATTCAATTTATTATCAAGATATGCATCTAAGATAGCAGTGCCTTAGTGATTTTAATTAAAATCACAACAAAAACACAAACAACTATGTCATAAAGTAGAAACAGGCACAGTTAATCCCCCATTGATCCTTTGAGAGAAGTGGATGCAAACAAATAACAGATTCAACACAAACAGATAACCATGAAAGACAAAACTATGAACACACAGATATATGTGGGGAAAACCTTTTTCAAGTAAAAAACCCACCTCCAAAACATTTAGCTCACTTGTATTATTCAGTAACTAAAACGGTTACAATACAAAACTAGAGCTATGATCTTCAGGATATTACATATTGTTCATCTAGAGAAAGATACAGGCAACACAAAATAGAATCTTCACATAGTTACAATGTTCTGAGGACATACTGTGTAGATTCCCTTCAGCTCCTCTCAAAGACTATCATGGCGAGCCTCACGGCCAGTCCAGCCTCTTGGCCTCACAGGTTCACATCTTATCAGATCCAAGAGTCAAAGTATTCACTGTTGAACAACTCAAACACTCTCAGCCTCTCTCCGATATGGCTCATCTTCTGACTCGAACTGCACACAAGATTATTTATAATCTTACACCATGTGTATACCTGTTTAGCCCATCCCTGCCTATAATGGTCAGCAAGATAATAAATTATACACCTATAAGCCCTACCATTCCCTAACAATGTGCATCACTTATACAGTTACATCAATCCACACAATCATTAACTCAGCCCAGACGCGTCTATCAACCTTCCATCAATAATTCAGCTCTATCGCAATCAAGAAATAACTCTCTGGCCAATGGGATCTCAAAAAACTTTCCACGTGTCACCATTTAATTCACCTATCACTGCTGACTGTCGATCAAATTGGTCCAACTCGGTCAATCAAGTCCCAAGCACATTTTGCCTTCACCACGCTACCGTCGAGCTCAAACAACCCCGTCGCGATATGGCAGTGAGCTCGCCTGAGCTCACCCCGCCATCTACCGCTGCCCAGAACGACATGCCTCATGATATGGCAGTAAGCCATTCGAGCTCCTTCGAGCTCTAGCCCACCATTGTCTTCGACCAACTAGAAGCAGACAACCAGCCATGTGCCAACTCGCCATTTGCTTATCGCACTGCCACTGAGTCCAACTCGGTCAAACTTTGCCTCGAGCTCATCTGAGCTCCTACCGCACTACCACAGCCTAGAAAAACACGCCTCATGGTATGGCGGTAAGCCATCTTGGCTGACTGTAGGCGGTCTTACCATGGCCACCACGGTCAGTCACTTGATTGGCCGCGGTATGGTGGTGACCGCCAGCTAGGCCACAGGCGGTCTTACCGTGGCCATTGCAGTCATTCACTTGATTGGCCATGGTATGGCGGTAACCACCAAACCCAACCGCAGGTAGTCCCACCACACTACTGCGGTGAGAGGACCCACTGCCTACGATATGGTGGTAACTGCCAAGGGAAATGCAGAGACTAGAGCCGAAGCCGAAACAAAAATAGGAATTTACCGAAAGTTCAAAGCCAAGGTCCAACCCGGTTTCGCCTCCACCAGAACAAAGGAAAGCAAGAACCAAAAGCAGGAAGCGGAGCAGGAACAGGAATGGGAACAAAACCCATAACTTACTCACACAAAAATATCCCTCAATAATGATCTTCTTCCTTCTCACATAGTTGACACCAATGACAACACAAGCTTGTTGACATCAATGACAACACCAATCTGCTCATAGTTGCAATAGATTTTCTTGACTCAAAACTATTTTTGTCATCTCATGTACTATCTAATTCTTCCTTTCTACAACTCCATTTTTCTATGGATTCCTAAGAGCAGAAAATTGCCTCCAAATCGCATGCTCTTCATAAAATACATCATACTATTTAGAGGTAAATTCTCCACCTTTGTCAAACCTAAAAACCTTAATTTTTCTTCTAATTCATTCTTAACTAATTCCTTGAATGCTTGAAAATTCTCAAATACTTCAGGTTTTTATTTTAGAAAGGTAATCCAAGTCATCCTAGTGTAATAATCAATGAGCATCATAAAGTATGTCACCTTATAGACTCTTTGTCGTCATTAGTCTACACATACCTGTGTGGATCAAATCTAATAGCTTTGATGTGGAATATTCCTTTGTGGGGAATCTAAAAATTTTTTCCCCCATGGAATGGTTTGCAACTTGTAGGCTGAGGTTTCTTATTTTTTTGCATATCCCAAACCATTCCCTTTGATCTAATCTTCACAATGTCATAAAAGTTGATGTGTCCCAAAATTTTGTGCCAAAGACAACTTTCTTCTCTCTATATAGTAAGGCAAATTTATCCATTTAGCTCATTGAGATGATACATTTCACTGTATATCTTGCTTCCCTCTACAATCAATTCTCTAATACTCGATTTTTGGATCTCATAACCTTTAGCACTAAATGAAAGTTGGTAACCCTTGAAACATATTTTAATAAAACTGAAAATATTATACTTTATTCCTTCAACATACAAAATATCATGGGTTTTCATCCTACCAACAAGACTTAAAGTACCCTTACTAATAATCTTGGCAATAGAGTTATTTCCAAGAGTCACAAAACCTCCATCAAATTTCTTGAAATTCGTGAACTTAATTTTGTCTCTAGTCATATGACTTGAACATCTATTGTCTATGATCTATAGGTTTTTCTTCTTTTGATCATGTAGAGTAGTCTATGGGATTAGTGTAGGATCATGGGGGTCTAAACTAGGCGGTTAAGTGGCAATGAAAATTTAGAAAAATAGAGCTAGGTAACTTAAAATAAAAATTTGAATAGGTTATTAACATCATTTGGAAAATAAGTAAAAACATAATTTATAGAAATTCTAATGTAGTTTCTAAGATACTAGTCCTTTTTTGGGAAAAAGTAAATCTATTTGGTGAAAATTTAAAATTTCAATGCAGTAGTACTAAATTTTTAGGGAAAAAATAAAAAGTAGGCGTATATTTGACCAACCTAAGTATAAGAAAAGAAAATTATTTTTGAAACATTCAATATAAGTAGAGGACACATGCCCAAATGTGCTACTTTTTTTTTGTAATTTTTTTGCAAGTAAATAATTAGTTATGAATTTTTATTATAACTTTTTAAAAATATTAAAACTTGTTTGTCTGACTGTTGATGCAGTATTTTGCATGTAGCAGCAGTCTTATGGGAAACTTAGCTAATGGGGCACGTTGTGCACTAGCCAAGTGACCTCTGGGATTTTACCAAAGCTAGCTCTTTGCTCAGTGGGTAAAGTAAAAGGTAAGGGAGATTGCAAGAATGTAAAAGTTATACTACAAGTGATGCGCCAAAGTCTTTACACAACTTTACTAGAGCACAGTGTAGAATGCAAAGGCCCGAACCACTAAATTGCTATTAATTAAGATAATTTTCTCAAAATAATTTATCATGCAAAAATACCCTCTAATTTGTATAATGTAATCAAGCATAACTTTGTCTTAACACAGAAGAGTCGAAGAAACATGATCTATATTCATTCCAGCTATGAATGGTTACTGAAACTGAAGGATAGGCATTCATACAAAAATAAAGATAACAGCACAGGTCAATAGTTCTAACAAACGCTTAAAAACAGAAAGGCTGAATTTATTTGGCACAGTCCGAAGTCTTCGAATTGAAAGCATCTATTACAAAAGGCTTACTTCCCAGTGCTTGGGAGTTTTGCAAAACTTAATCAACAATGTAGTAAAAGAAAACATGGCCCTATTTATTGGACAATCCCCCACCTGGAGATGCATCAAGAGAAGAGCAAACCACGTGTAGTGACCGACGGCCCAGATCATCTCAAGCCGCCACAAAAAACATCGACCGGTCAGCAACATGCCAGCGAGGCCACGACATAAAATGGAAAACTATGCAGCATTAGGAGAGAACATGCGGCAACAGGAAGTACAAAAGATCCATTGACATTTTCAAGGTAACCGGCGTAGAAACAAAAATGCCACATGTAGCTCAGACAGAGCCTCACAGAAAATTGAAAAGGTGCCCAGTAGAAAGCCTCGAGAGAGAGCCATGTGGAGAGCTCTGAGAAAAATAAAGAACGAGGCAGGCCCAACTCAGAGAAGCAGTCAGAGTGAGCCACACGGCATGCAAACAGAGATTGCCGAAAATCAAAGCGAAGGAAAAATGAAAAGCTTCGTGAGGAAGCCACGTGGAGGGCTCCGAAGGCAGTGATAATTTGAAAAATAAGGCGCAGTTGCAAGGGTAAATATAAAACTGCAAGGCTTCAACAATTTTTGTTGAACAGTTTGGCGACTCATAGGGGCTTTTCACTCATGGAAAGGAGAACCCTAGAAACTTTGGTTCAGCATCAAAAATTCTCACAACCTCAAGAGGGCGACCTGCAGATTCGTCCATACTTCGTTCGACGGTGTAGAGAGAGTTCATAGATGCTTGTGAGCCAGCCTGAGGTCAATTATTGCTTTGAAGGGAAATCTGCTTGATACTTTTATTTCCAATTCCAATTGGAAGAAAAGCTACGCCAGTTGATGCATGATCCCCTCGATTTCTTCGGTAGTCGGAGATTGATCAAAGGTCTAGAAGACATAAAGTTCATGCTTCTTCTCTTCAATCATTGCAACAATATGCAATACACCCACTACCACTTAGTCTATAATGAAATGTGAAGGGAGGCCTTTCTGAGTCAAATAGGAAAACTTCACCCGCATGTCGTTGGTAACTTGGTTTAACCGAGCTCTACAATCCGCTACCTGTTGAACGACCTCATGCATGGAGATGAGGCCACTTGCGCCCACAGCTGCTGTCGTTCGATCATTAATTCCCACACCACTCAATGCTTCATCTAAAGTAGTATACAACTTACCCAATAAAATTCTAGCCTCTAGAACCTTGTCAGAAGTTAACTCCTGAATCTGTTGTATTGATTCACTCACTGTCCCACAGAGGCTAGCCGCTTGCGCCATAAACTTTAAGGAGGGCTGAAGAGTAGGGCACAAATCCTTCTCCTTGTCCTAGTATGATGCGTAAAACTCTTTGGAAATTTCCAATGAGCTCATTTGGGGCGCAAGGGGTTGGGTCCTTAGGGCAGAAAATTCTATTTCTTTTCTACTTAAACTCACCTCTACCTCAAATAAGCTTATGTCCAGCGCCTCCAGCTGGTCCTTCAAAGTGACGATTTCCTTTTCCTTTTTTGCCAGGGCCAATTCGACCTACTTAGTCCTTTCAATTTCCAACTCCAGGTTGGCATTCACTTCAGTAATCTTGGCAGTGGTGCTCTGGCAGTTAGTAGGTCAGACTCAGCGTAGAGTTCTTTCTCTTTCGCTTTGCTCAACTCAACCTTCTACTCGAGAGTCGAAATGACCTCTTCGCTCAAATCTTGCAATTCTTTGATCTTAATTTCAAAGGTACTCCTCTCCTTTTCCAGCCAACTTATTTCATTCTCCTAGGCTTAAAACTTTTTTACTCATATGTTGATCTTACTTTTGAACTCCACAATCTGGTCATCCTTCTTCTTCACCTGTCAGCTGAGCTTGAAAAAATTAGTAGTTACTATTTTTTGGGTCTCCTCCATCAGCTCAACTTTATCTCATGGGTGGGCCTGTGGAAAGTTTAACCCAATAGCATTCACAGAATAATCACTGGGATGCATATCGCCTACTGCCTTAATCACATTAGGAGTGATCTTTGCAAACATCAAGGAATTCTGGCTTTCATTGAAAATGGTTTGCAAGTGGGGCTCCGCCTTCCTGGTTGCGTCCTTCTGTCTTCTTTTGTTGATCCGATTGGTGCGAGTGCTTTATTCTCATCAACCTGTGAGAAATATTCTTTGGCCGGGATACCCAGTCCACCAGCAAAAGGATACTCCTAAGGGATAGCCAGCGGGAAAGACAACGTAGCCAATGCATCAGAGGTCTTGCTAGGTCGTGTTATAATAGCCAGAGAGAATGGTTGAATGAATTGGCCACTCAGAGGGGATGAAAATGAGGTGTAAAAGAAAACTAGAGATGCACCAATTGCAGGGCTAGGCCTTGAAGGTAAAAATTATTGGCCCACGAGCCCAAAACTTACACCAAATTGCGTTTTGAGCAAGACTTGGAAAGTGGAAGGTAAAGGTGGGAAACCAAGAGGGGCGAGACTAGAATGCCCGACAAATCCAATGGCGGAGAGAACTGGCGTAGATGAAAAAGCAAGGGCAGAATGAGGCGAGACCAAAGACATAGATGAGAGAGAAGGGGGAGGAAAATTTACCTGATGCTCATGCGGAGCCGTAGATGCCTCGATCGCTCCCTTCATCAACTGTTCTTCCTCCGCACCAGCCTCTCTAGTTCATTGTCGCTTCTCCTCTGGATAATCATCAAGGTCAAGAATGAATTGTCTCTTACCACTGGTAGTCCTTGCCCGCCTCCGTGTTGATTTAGAGGAGGCGGCTGGCTCCAATGTTTGTGTGAGCGGCTCATCCTCCATCATAGGTTGTTTACTAGTATTATTCTCATGTATTGGACTCCTGACAACGACAGAGGGATTTTGAGTTACTTTCTCCTCCGATTCTGTGGTAGCCTCCTCTCTTCTATATTGTTGCATGGATGTTGAGCGGTTCAAAGAATTTTCAACATCCAGATGTTTATTTTTCCAAATGTCATCAAATCTCTCATCAAGGGTTAGTTCATTATGTAGCTTGTCAGCGGCCAGAATCTCCTATCGGTATACCCAGAAGGCTTGCATCTTCTCAGGCACCCAATCGAGCTTACTCAATTGGGTGACCAGGGAGTGGTTGATCTTCAGTTTTGGATTGACCCTCCCCATGATGTGATAAAAATTTAGCCATGGTGGTCAACCATCCACTGTAGGTAAATATTCAAGGCCTACATATCTACTTAAATTTTCCTCCTTGGCATTCCTTCGGAGGTCCCAGAATGGCCGAGGCAAATGCGGGATCTTGATGCTGACTCCTAATAAATTATTGTCAGGGTTGTAATTCTAGGTATCGTCAGTTAATACCAACCCAAGGTGACCCAACTTCAAAAGAAAAATCATCGAGGTATCAATCTTCGAAGTCCTCTTTTTAATCAGCGAAACTGAACCAAACATGATTGGCAGCAACAAATAGGAGGTTAAGTGCTTTTCTCCCCAGTAATCATCGTCAAGTGTACATAGCTGCCTCATTGTCTCCAGGGCCAACACTCTGTCAGAAAGAAAATGGGGAAGCTAGAACAGCTCCTGGATGAAACTTGGCATGTGGAGCATGGAAAAATCCAAACCAAAGAACCAGTTACAGGGTGGAGTTAGCTTCCCCAACCAGGATTTCTATCGGGACGATATGCATTTGGTCATATTTATGCCAACCTTATCCAAAGCCCTTATAGCCGCAGCTATGAAGGAATCCGAAAATGCATAATAATCAAAGGTTTTTGACATGACAGGGGTCCATGTCGAAACTGGCTTCCTTAAGCCACCATCATCAAAAATAGACAGGAGCATAAACGTTGAAAAGTAATCTGCATTTCAGTGCAAAATCAAGTAAGTTAGGAAAGACGAATACCTAAACTTAGAGCCGACCCCAAATTCTTGTAACTGCTGTCAAATTTCATCACTGACAACTCTTGCAAAGTCTAGGAGCAAAGACTCGCGATTATTTTTTAGCATAAAGCAGAGGGACATCTGAAATTGAAAAATGCTCTTGTCCGAGTCTAAACTACACACCATCACCAACATAGAAGCGATAGAGGAAGACCCACCTTTCAGAGCCTTCAAATTGAAAGAGAATTTGGGCGGTGTTGAACTACTCATTTGCTGATTGAGCTTGGAGCGATAAAACTGTGGCCCTGATTGGAGCTCTCCCCACTTTTGCTGCATTCTTTCCACTTCAAAATTTTCAACCTCATTACCCAAGGGAAGTGGGATGCATAGTATATCCTAAATAGCCTCAGGCCTAATGACTACCCTACAATCTTTGCCACTGATAATCCCTATGTTCGGGTCAAAACGTGTCGCGCATGCTGCCACAACCTCTGGGAAAAGGTGCACCAAGGGAACCATGTATTGTGTGAGCCCACAGAACCATAGCCTTTTGTGAAATTGGTCTATCATATGCTTCATTTTTTGCATGCAACCTCCTTAAAGCTCTTAGGATTGCAAGATAACTCAGGATCAAAGACGTTATCCCAATCCTCCAAGACCATTGTTTGATCTCTATGAGGAACTATGCTCAATAACTTCTAGTTCACTGAGTGAGTGAAAGGCCAGCTAGGCTTCGTGGGTATGCCCGAAGTGGCATAAGACTCCCTGTTGTAAAGCTACATGCGAGGTGCATTCCTCATTTTCTTGCTTAGACTTACTGGAGCCAGGATCTGTGAAGGGTTCTCTGCAATTTCGACCATTTTTATATTCGCAATAGTTTTTCTGCAAACCTTTGGCAAATGGCTTAGCTTTTTTCAGAACTTTTTTCCACTTGTGAATGCCTTAATTGTTCAATCATTTGTGACTTTTGCAATAAATATGTTTCTCTGCATGCCATAACTTGCCTTTTTGATTTTTTGAGAAAGGCAGCCGAAAAAGGTATGTGCCAGCCATTTATACCAAGTTGCTATTATGTGTTACCAGTTTTATTCATGCGAAAAGATCACCAACTAGCCAAACTATTCAAACATTTAATTAACAATCTTTCGTGTGTGACGAAAATGGATTTTTCTCAAAATATGAACCAAGCCAACCTTGCAAACCTCCCTATAGGCTATTTTCATTAATTGATTTCAATGTTCGTACAGGGCACATCGCCCCACAACCCCTTTTAAGATTTTGTCTGATTTGGATGAGATAGCGGCACTTATATTGACACTCGGCCGATCTGCGAATGGATGTGGCACCTCAATAGAGCAAGTTGCAAGCTACACCTACACCTTCCCATCACCTCACACACTACAATGCTGAAAACCAAGGCAATGTGACACACTTGGGGTCAGTTGATAATTATGATTTCTCTAGCTAGCGAACCTTAGTCAGTCTATAAATAAGACCCTTTGTGCAACATTATAAATCACAACATCTTCTAGCCTTCCTAGCTTAGTAAGTTCTTGCTGCCTTAGTAATTTTCATTTTTTAGCTAGAAAAGCGGACAACATGGAAACACTAGTGAGACTTGTCTACAAAAAGACCCAGGTTGTCTTTCTTGGCAACATTAGATGCAAGTGCCTAAAGCATATGATAGGTGTGAAAAACCTATTGTATGTGAAGGAAATCAAGTAGATCCTTGGGAAGGACTGTGTGGAGTATGAAGAGCAGTATTGGGTGAACACCAGCATTTGCTCCCACTTTGTCGCCTTGCTACTGTACGTTAGCGTTTTCAAATGCAAGATTTTAAAGCTGACGAAGTGGGTCTTCCCTCGGTGCTACCTCGGAGGCCTGGACTAGGTTGTGCACGTGGCCCAATTTGAACGTAGGATTCTCTTGATTTGAAACATTCGCCTGCAGTAGCTGCATGGAGGCATTGTTCCAACTAGGCCTTTCCTTTTTGGGTTCGAGTTGGAAACTCACGAGGAGCATCATGCCAAGGTCCGCATAGGCTGCTACTTCTTGATGTGTGTGCACTACATTGAGCCATTTCAAAATCTTTAGTGGTACAAAGATTTTAAAAGAATGGTTTTTCCCGATCCCGCGCCGCCTACTGTCATGATCGTTGGTCTTTCCCACTAATGCCTTTGAGAATGAAGATGATTACAAATTTTTCTTTTCTATGCTTACAGGCTCCGCACTATAGCGGGCATATGTAAATGTTAATACAAGGCCTCCAGCCCGAATTTATTGTAAATTTTTGACTCTGATGAATATAATATATGCCCTTTTAGAACACTTGGCCCATTTACAAATTTCTTTCAATTGTTTGCATCATTGTTGTGTTTCATTTCATTTCTTGCACTGAGAGGATCCAAAACTTAAAGCAGGGAAGAGTAATTACATATATACAAATGTACAAAAATAACACATAGGCAGAATTAATAGAATCTTTTAAGATGTATTCCATTGACTAGAATACTTAGGGCATTACCTTCCATATCTTCCAACTCGAAAGAGTTGAACTATTTACATTGATAAATCTTGAATGGCCCTTCCTAAAGACTGTCAAATTTTTTGTGTTGTCCGGGCTTTGCTCTGCGCTCATTGAATTTGAGGACCAAATCTTCACATTGTAACCCTTGATCAGAAGCCCTTTTGTCAAACCATTTCTTTACCACCTACTAGTGGCTATTCATTGCTTCCAGGGCATGTTCTCTTTTCTCTTGCACCTTGAGCAACTCAGAAAACCTCACCTCCATCGCCCCATTTTGTTCAATTTCCAAGGATTTGAGTAGTTGTAGGGTGAAAATTTTTGTGGCGATAGGCAGCAATGCCTCTTTCCCGTACACCATCTCATAAGGATATGTCTTCAGTATTTGCTTGGGCGTAATTCAATCTATCCAGAGCACTGTTTGGAGGTTCCTATGCCACTTTTTTTTATGTTTCGAGCCTATCCTTTTGATCAACCTGATGAGGTTTTTGTTAGTAGACTCCACGAGACCATTTCCCTGGGGATAATAGTTAGAGGAGGTCTTCAGGAACACTCCATATTTTAGTGCAAATTGGCTCATCTTTGAGCCGAGAAAAGCCTTAGCATTATCAGAGATGATTGTTTTAGGCGGGCCAAATCTGGCCATAGTTCTTCAAAGAAATTAACAATCTCCAATTCAGTTGCATTTTTTAACGGCACTGCTTCTTCCCACCTGGTAAAATAGTCAGTTGTTGTTAGCATCCATCTATGTCCAGCTGAAGAGAAAGGGTTAATCATCCCAATGAAATCTAAACCCCATTGAGCAAAAGGTTCTTCTACCACTATAGGCCTTAAAGGAATAGCAGCATTCTGTCTTTTTTTGACATAAATCTGACATTCCTTGCAAGACTTAATCAATGAAAACGCATCATTAAAAAGTGTTGGCCAAAAATAACCAGCACATATAATTTTAATTACCATGGTTCTTGCAGAAAATGTCCTCCTGTAGGGCTATTATGGTATTGCTCTAAAATCTTCTTGGCTTGCTCCTCATTTACGCATCTTAGCAGGATGTCGTTGAAATTTCTTTTAAATAGGACACCCTCCAAAAGGACATAATTGCTATTCTCTAGGCAATAGAAACGTCTTTTAAAGGATGGGAAATTAATCGGATACCTTCCTATCTGCATAGAATTTATTCTTTCATCAAGCCAATTGTTCTCAGAATTCTCTTCGTTTATTAACACAGGCTCGGGAGCTCCAAGCTCTGTCACTGTTTCACTGCTTTCAGTGATATACTCGCACAGTCCTTTTCCCTTGACGGTCTTGATAGGTCTGACTTCAATATCGTATTCTAGGATCTTGGTAATCCAATTAGCTCTCTTCTTAGTGATTTCTCCCTCCATGATATACTCTCGCACACTAGGATATGATACACAAACAATTACTTTATTATATGATATCAAATGTCAAAATTTCTTAAGTCCCTTAACAATGGCAAAGGCTTGCTTTTCTACAAAGTTATATTTTACTTTGTACTCTTTCAGGGTTCGTGAGTAGAAAACAACAGGGGACTCCCTTGTATCTTCATCATCCTTCTATATGAGGACTTTGGCAATACTATTTCCACCACCAAAAACATACATAATAAAATCTTTTGACAGGTCTGGGTTAACCAACACAGGGGTGGAAGAAATAGCCTCCTTAACAAGCTCAAAATATTTTCTAGCTTCCGTCGTCCATTTGAAAATCTAATCCTTCTTGAGTATTAAGGTAAAAGGATGAAAAATGCCTGGAAAATCTGCAATAAATCGGCTAATAAAGTTAACCTTACTAAGGAAAGATTGCACACCCTTTTTGTTGACTGGTAACGGAAGTTTCTGGATCGCATCAAATCTTTCTGGATCAATAGCAATGCCCTCCTTAGAGAAGACATATCCCAATAGCTTCCCTTGGGGAACTCCGAACATGCATTTCTTCAGATTCAAAGAGATCCTGAATTCCTGGCATTTTTGGAAAATAAGCTCCAAAAGATCAAAATGATCGTTAGCAGATTTTGAGAATACTGTCAAGTCATCCAGGTAAATGAGTATGATCTTATGGATCAAATCTTTAAAAGCAATGTCCATAACCCGCTGAAAAGTGGCTCTGACGTTTGAGATCCTGAAAGGCATTTTAGCATATGCATACATTCCCCACTTTGTGGTGAACGTTGTTTTGTATTGGTCCTCTTCCTTTACTCGGATCTAGTTATAGCCTGAAAAATCATCCAGCATTGAAAACATTTCAGAGCCAACAACAATTTGCAGAATTACCTCCATTGAAGGCAAGGGATAATGATCTTTTAAGAACGCTCTATTTAAATCTCGAAAGTCTACACACAGGCGTATATGCTCATTTTTCTTCCGGAATAGCACTAGGTTTGACACCCAAGTGTTGTGTTTGATCAGGAACACTATTCAGGATGTGATCAACTTATTCAACTCTTGTGACATGAGAGATTCTATCTTTGGGTTCACAGGTCTCTATTTTTGACGAACTGGCTTCGCCCCCTCTGATAGCTCAATAGTATGCTCGATGATCCCGGGATCATATCCCTTAATATCATTATATGAATAGACAACTACACTCAGATATTCCTTGCAAAATTGTCTTAGTCTATCTTTATTCTTTTGCGACACTTCTTTCCCAACTTTGAGCTTCCTATCTTCCCCGATATGCAAATCGGTACAATCGCCTTTGTCAGCCACAAGCTTCCTTTTATCTCTTGTTGCATCATCATAATCGAATAGGCTTTCTAGAGTGACCAGGCCTCTTGGGAGCTTGTTAGATTTCAACTGGATGATTTGATCTCTGTGAGCTTCGACGATTTTTGGTTGTAGTTGATCGGTGAATTCTCCAGATGACTGGAGGAATTATGCAATATGAGCATCGCTATTAAATGCTTTCCAATCTTTATTGTTATTTGGGACAATAGGTCTCACAATTACCCTCACCGCATGTTTTTTTTTTAATAATTCAGAGGTTGGCTCAAACTGAGCCCCTATAGTTGCCATCTTGTCGGCTTCATCATCTCCCTAGGAATAGCTTCAATATTGAAGGCCTCAAATTTGTCAATCAAATCCCAGACTCTATTTCGATAGGATCGCATATGGACATTCTTTGTAGTAGAGGTTCTACGGACCTAGTTGACCACTAGCTCTGAATCTCCAAATACACTTATCTGCTTTGCACCCAATTGTTTTGCAAAGTTTAAACCATGGACGAGACCTTCATACTCAGCTTTGTTGTTCGAACACGCAAACTGAAAGCAGTAAGACCTCAAAGTCTTTTCGTCAGTAGGGGATATCAAAAAAATCCCCGCCTTAGCTCCTACTCTACATCTGGTGCCATCAAAATATAACATCCATATTTCTAAAGATTCTTCATTTTTAGGTCCTTTAGTAACTTTGGGCATGATCTACCCTTCATGTGTCATATAGGTTCCAAGGCCAGTTGCATGGTAATTCTCAAAAGGGTCTATATCAATAAATTCATTCAACAAATTTTCTTCGTCTTCTGCTCGGGAGCTAGTAGCCTCCTCTTCTTCAAGAAATTCCATGTTGTACCTTTCTTCTTGAGAGATTGAAGTGTGTGCTGCTTCAAAATTTAGCAAAGCCTCATCAGCAATATGTTCAGAATGCAGAGTTTTTGACAATAGTTTCATCTTAGTCCGATGCTTAGTCCTCAGAATCAAGTGCGACTAGTCTAGCATCAGATATCCTCCTACATTTGTAGTGAACTCTCAAGACAAACAAATCCTGAACAGAGGAGGGATATCGATGAGTATGGTATCCTGATTTATAGTGATACTAGGGCAGGAAAAAAAAGTCATAGGTAATCCCTTGATTATCCCAACAATATCAACCTTATTTCCATCAAGTTGCATGACTCCTTTATTCAAAGGCCCATATTTTAGACTTGGCATGATAGTGGTGCTAGCACCAGAGTCGACCATACAGTTATGCAACAGCTTGTCACCAATAATCAGTGTTAGAAAAAAAGGCTTAGGTTTAGGCTTACTTTCCCTTCTGGACTCGAGCTTCTCCTCCGGTTGAATTATTAGCACTTTATCCAAGTCCGGCTTGAAAACATCCTCTTCATTAGAGTGAGTAGGAATTTTTTCATTCTCTTCATTAGACAACACCTTTTGTAGCAGCACCTTTTGCTTCAGAATAGCCAGGATGTCCCACAGAGAAGCGTTGGCAGATCACTTCTTCAGTTGTTCCACCACGTTGAATTGCACTTTTGACTGGTGAGTTGCGATTGCTTGCTCTTTAGGTCTTGTGGCCACCATTGGTTTTGCGGTCGGTACGTCCGATAATTTATTAACAGCAGAAGTGATTGATGGAGTCTTTGTCTTCAGAGGAAGTGGATTCGGAGACCTAAGAATAGCCGTCTCTGACTGTGGTGGGATTGGCAATAGGCCTGCCTCCGGGCTAGATGTCGGTTGTGATATAGCATTGGTAGGTGAGGCTATAAAATCTCCTGTGAACCTATGCTTAGAACACGTATTATAGTCATATTGCACTCGAGGTACTTTATCAATAGGGATGTCGTTCAGAAATGCTGACTCTTTTCCTTCCATCCAAGAAAAGAGAGCCTGGTCCGGGACAATGTCTGACTCTTGCTGTATGGACATCCCCTACATTTGAGTGGCAAGGACTGCATTGTACATTTGCTAGGAGGCATATCGTATGTTACTAGAAACAGATGTGCTACCCTGGCTACATTGATCTGCGATTTGTTATTATAAATTTCCCTGCGGACAGTTTCGTGACATATGTGCATCATTGCAAGGGAAACACCATGAATTGGCATCTTCAGCTAAATTATTTTGTCTCACCACTAGCTCCTTATTCGAACTAGGATGAACAGTTTGCATCGGTAGGGTTACCAGAACCATCTGATTACTTGGCTGAGCTGAGGTATTCCCACGTGACCTATCCTACCACTAATTTGATTGGTACATAGGTTTTCCACCTTGGTAATTTTGGTATGTAGGCTTTTGATAGCTATATTGTTGACACTTCAAAGTAGTCAGTTCATTAGTCATAGCCTGCATTTGTTCTCTCATCTCGTTCATCTCAGCAGCCATGGGATTAGGCACAGGAGCTACCACAGGAATGGCCATCGGGGCCGCGCTTGGAATGCTTCTGGGATAGACGTACATAGATTGGGTAGAAGCCATAGGTGCATTGGTGGAAGGAACTTCAGCTTCTATAGCATTGCACTCGGGGAACAATGGCATGATTGGTCTCGGTGCCAACTTCCCTACAGCAATCAGATTATTTTTTGCAACAACATCTAGGGCGTAAGCATCAGGAAGAGTGTCTCCACCCAAAGCTTGTAATATCATGGAGATATCGACGTTGATCGAATTCAAGTAGAACATAAATGCTAGATCTGGAGGTGGTCTGCTGCCCATAGGCACTCTCTGCTAGGTCGAATGGAACCTCGCATTCAAGTCAGGAAGAGCTTCATGATGGGCTCACTTTATATTTTCCATTTGATGGTACAATAAAGATTTATCACCAAAATTTGAAAAATGCTCATAAAATAGGGTCTTGAGCTGATCCCAACTAGCAATAATACTAGCTTGTAAAGTATTGTACCAGTTTAGCGCCTTTCCTTGGAAGGAGGAAGCCAACAACCTGAGGGCTACATTTTCATTTGATACACCATGTACCAGACATACTTCTACTACATCTTTCAGATGCTCAGTTGGTGTCTTTGATTCATCCCTAGAATATTTAGAGATAGCCTTTAGAGCGGACAGAGGGATGGGGGCCCATACTGCAGGAGGCACAGGTGCTACTAATGGACTACCAGAGTCCTAGGCTACATAATTTCTAGTAGCCATATGTGTGGGTGGATTAGGTGATGTCAGAAAAGGAGGAGATGGAGGAGGTGAAGGGCTACCTCGGTGACCTCTCGGGTGCACAAAAACTAAAGGTGGCACAAGCTAGCCAGGGACTCTTGCAATCTGTGACCTGGTTATAGGCTGATGGCTCATACACACTTATAAAGATCAAGTGAATGTTCTAGTTCGTGGTCCCATTGGGTGTGCCAGAAAAATAATTGTTGACGCGGTATTTTGCATGTAGCAGTAGTCTTATGGGAAACTTAGCTAATGGGGGACGTTGTGCGCTAGCTAAGTGACCTCCGAGATTTTACCGAAGCCGGCTCTTCACTTAGTGGGTGAAGTAAAAGGTAAGGGAGATTGTAGGAATGTAAAATTTACACTACATGTGATGTGCCAAAGTCTTTAGACAACTTTACTAGAGCACAATGCAAAATGCAAAGGTTCGAACCACTAAATTGTTGTTAATTAAGATAATTTTCTCAAAAGCACTTATCATGCAAAAATACCCTCTAATTTGTATAATGTAATCAAGCATAACTTTGTCTTAACATAAAAGAGTTGGAGAAACATGATCTGTATTCAGTCCAGCTATGAAAGGTTATAGAAATTGAAGGATAGACATTCATACAAAAATAAAGATAACAGCACAGGTCAATAGTTCTAACAAACGCTTAAAAATAGAAAAGTCGAATTTATTTTGCACAGTCCGAAGTCTTTGAATTGAAGGCAACTATTACAAAAGGCTTACTTCCTAGTGCTTGGGAGTTTTGCAAAACTTAATCAACAACCCAATAAAAGAAAACATGGCCCTATTTATTGGCCAGTCCACCGCTTGGAGACGCATCAAGAGAAGAGCAAACCGCGCGCAGTGACTGACAACCCAAATCATCTTGAGCCACCATAGCAAACATTGATCGGTCAACAACACGCCAGCGAGGCCATGACATAAAACAGAAAACCATGCAGCAGTAGGAGAGAACATGCGGCAATAGGAAGTACAAAAGATCCGTCGGTATTTCCAAAGCAACCGGTGCAAAAACAAAAATGCCACGTGTCACTCAGACGAAGCCCGACAGAAAGTTGAAAAGGTGCCCAGCAGAAAGCCTCGAGAGAGAGCCACGTGGAGAGCTCTGAGAAAAATAAAGAATGAGGTGGGCCCAGCTCGGAGAAGCAGTCAGAGTGAGCCATGCAGCACACAGATGGAGATTGCTGAAAAGTGAAGAGAAGGAAAAGTGAAAAGTTTCACGAGGAAGGCATGTGGAGGGCTTCAAGGGCAGTGAGAATTTGAAAAATAAGGCACAGCCACAAGGGTAAATATAAAATTGCAAGGCTTCGATAGTTTTTGTTGAACAGTTTGGCGACTCATAGGGGCTTTTCGCTCATGGAAAGGAGAGCCCCAGAAACTTTGGTTCAGCATCAAAAGTGCTCACAACCTCGAGAAGGCGACCTGCAGATTGGTCCATACTTTATTCAATGGTGCAAAGAGAGTTTGTAGATGCTCATGAGTCAGACTGAGCTCAATAATTGCTTTGAAGGGCAATCCGCCTGATACTTTTGTTACAAATTCCAATTGGAAGAAAAGTTGCGCTAGTTGATGTACGACCCCCTCAATTTCTTCGGCAGTCAGAGATTGATCAAAGGTCTGGAAGACAGAAAGGTCATGCTTCTTCTCTTCGATCATTGCAACAATATGCTCTACACCCGCTAACGCCTGGTCTGTAATGAAAGGCAAAGGGAGGCCTCTTTGAGTCAAATGGGAAAACTTTGCCCGCATGTCACTGGTAACTTGGTTTAACCAAGCTCTGCAATCTGCTACCTATTGAACGGCCTCATGCATGGAGATGAGGCTACTTGCATCCAAAGCCACTATCATTCAGTCATTGATACCCACGCCACTCAATGCTTCATTTGAAGCAGTATACAACTTACCCAATAAAATTTTAGCCTCTGGAACCTTGTCAGAAGTTAACTCTTGAACCTGTTGTATTAATTCACTCACTGTCTTGCAGAGGCTAGCCGCTTGCGCCATAAACTTTAAGGTGGGCTGAAGAGTAAGACACAAAGCCTTCACCTTGTCCTAGTATGATGTGTGCAACTCTTTGGAAATTTCCAATGAGCTCATCTAGGGCGCAAGGGGTTGGGTCCTTAGGGTAGCCAATTCTGCCTCTCTACTACTTAAACTCGCCTTTACCTTGGACAAGCTTCTGTCCAGCGCCTCCAGCTAGTCCTTTAGAGTGACCATTTCCTTTTCTTTTTCTGCCAAGGCCAATTCAGCCTAGTTAGTCCTTTGAATTTCCAACTCCAGGTTGGCATTCACTTCAGTAATCTCGGCATTGGTGCTCTACTGGAGCTCTTTTATTCCCGTAGTTAGTAGGTCAGACTCGACACGAAGTTCTTTCTCTTTTGCTTGGCTCAACTCGACCTTCTGCTCGATATTCGAAATGACCTCTTCGCTCAAATCCTACAATTCTTTGATCTTAATTTTGAAGGTACTCCTCTCCTTTTCCAGCCAACTTATTTCATTCTCCTGGGCTTTAAACTTGTTTACCTAGATGTCAACCTTACTTTTGAGCTTCGTAATCTGGTCATCCTTCTTCTTTTCTTGTCGATTCAGCTTGAGAAAATCAGTGGTTATTATTTTTTGGGTCTCCTCCATCAGCTCAACTTTATTTCGCGGGTGGGCCTGCTGCAAGTCTAACTCGACAGCATTCACAGAATAATCACTGGGCTACATCTTGCCTACTGCCTTAATCACATTAGGAGTGATCTTTGCAAACATCAAGGAATTCTGGCTTTCATTGAAAATGGTTTGCAAGTGGGGCTCCGCCTGCCCGGCTGCATCCTGTCTTCTTTTGTTGATCTGGTTGGTGTGGGCGCTTTTATTTGTATCAACATGCGAGAAATATTCCTGGGTCGGGATACCCAGTCCGCCAACAAAAGGATACTCCTAAGGGATAGCCAGTGGGAAAGACAACATAGCCGATGCATCAGAGGTCTTGCTGGGTCATGTTATAATAGCCAAGGAGAATGGCGGAATGAATTGGCCACTCGGAGGGGATGGAAATGAGGTGTAAGGAAAAACTGGAGATGCACCAACCACAGGGTTGGGCCTTGGAGATAAAAATTATTGGCCCACGAGCCCAGAACTTGCACCAAATTGTGTTCTGGGCAAGACTTGGAAAGCGAAAGATAAAGGTGGGAAACCAGGAGGGGCGAGACTGGAATGCCTGACAAATCCAATGGCAGAGAGAACTAGCATAGATGAAAAAGTAGGGGCGGACTGAGGTGAGACCAGAGACATAGATGAGAGAGAAGAGGGAGGAAAAGTTACTTGATGCTCATGCAGAGCCGTAGATGCCTCGACCACTCCCTTCATCAACTATTCTTCCTCCGCACCGGCCTCTCTGGTTCATTGTCGCTTCTCCTCCAGAAAATCATCAAGGTCAAGAATGACCCATCTCTTACCACTGGTAGTCCTTGCCCACCTCCGTGTTGATTTAGAGGATGTGGCTAGCTCCGATGTCTACGCAAGTGGCTCATCCTCCATCACAGGCTGTTTACCAGTATTCTTCTCATGTATTGGACTCTCAGCAATGACAAGGGGATTTTGAGTTACTTCCTCCTCTGATTCCGCGGTAGCTTCCTCTCTTCTATATTTTTGCACGGATGTTGAGCGGTTCGAAGAATTTTCAACATCCAGATATTCATTTTCCCAAATGTCATCAAATCTCTCATCAAGGGTCAGTTCGTTATGTAGCTTGCCAATTGCCAGAATCTCCTGTCAGTATACCCAGAAGGCTTGCATCTTCTTGGGCCCCCAATCGAGCTTACTCAATTGGGTGACCAGGGACGGGTTGATCTTCAGTTTTGGATTGACCCTCCCCACGATGTGATAAAAATTTAGCCATGGAGGTCGACCATCCACTGTAGGCAAATATTCAAGGCTTACATATCTACTTAAATTTCCCCCCTCAAAATTCCTTCGAAGGTCCCAGAATGGCCAAGGCGAATGCAGGATCTTGATGCCGACTCCTGATAAATTATTGTTAGGGTTGTAATTTCAAGTATCGTCAATTAATACCAACCCGAGGTGACCCAACTTTGAAAGTAGAAACACTGAGGTATCAATCTTCGAGGTCCTCTTTTTAATCAGCGAAACTGAACCAAACATGATTGGCACCAACAAATAGGAGGTTAAGTGCGTTCCTCCTCATTAATCATCATCAAGGGTACATAGCTGCCTCATTGCCTCTAGGGCCACCACTTTGTCTGAAAGAAAATAAGGAAGCCGAAATGGCTCCCGGATGAAACCTGGCATACGGAGCATGGTGAAATCCAAACCAAAGAACCAATTAAAGGGCAGAGTTAGCTTCCCCAACCAAGACTTTTGTCAGGGCGATATGCGTTCGGTCATAGTTATGCCAGCCTTATCTAAAGCCCTTATAGCTAGGGCTATGAATTAATCCGAAAATGCATAATATTCAAAGGTTTTTGACATGACAGGGGTCCATGTCAAAATCGACTTCCTTAAGCCACCCTCATCAAAAACAGACAGGAGCATAGACATTGAATAGTAATCCACATTTTGGTGCAAAATCAAGTAAGCCAGGAAAGACGAATACCTAAACTTAGAGTCGACCCCAAATTATTGTAATTGCTGTCAAATTCCATCACTGAAAACTCTTGGAAAGTCTAGGAGCGGAGACTCGAGATTTCTTTTCAGCATAAAGCAGAGGGACATCTGAGACCTGAAAAATGCTCTTGTCCGAGTCTAAACCACACACCATCGCCAGCATAGAAGTGATAGAGGAAGACCCACCTTTCAGAGCCTTCAAATTGAAAGGGAATTTGGGCGGTGTTAAACTACTCATTTGCTGATTGAGCTCAGAGTGATAAAATTGTGGCCCCGACTGGAGCTCTCCCCACTTTTCCTACATTCTTTCCACTTCAATATTTTCAACCTCATTACCCAAGGGAAGTGGGATGCACAACATATCCTGAATAGCCTCAGGGCTAATGACTACCCTGAAATCTTTGCCGCTGATAACCCCTATGTTCGGGTCAAAACATGCCACGCATGTTGCCACAACCTCTGGACAAGGGTGCACCAAGGGAACCATGTATTGTGCGAGCCCATAGAACCATGTATTGTAAGTAGAGGACACATGCCCAAATGTGCTACATTTTTTTTGTAATTTTTTTGCAAGTAAATAATTAGTTATGAATTTTTATTAGAACTTTTTAAAAATATTAATTTTTTTTTGTCTAACCACCATAACTTAGTCAAAAAATTATGAAATTCAATTTTTATTCTTTTATCATATAGTATGGGAAGCATAAAATGTGTCGTATCATTCAGATTTGAAAAAATGTGAAATAATTTGAGAATTATATATGTTTTCAATCAACCTATCAATCAAGATTTTAATCATAATGCATGTAGAAAATCGATAATTATTATCTATTTAATTCAAAATAAGTCATATCTTATATTAGTGGAAAGATGATAATTTTATCTTGACAAACCCTTTTAATTTCATCAAATTCAAATAAAAAAAATTGTCAACCACTTTTTATCATATCGCCACTTTTTGGACCCCCTATGATCCTTCACTCACCCTAAGCTATCATCGATTTCTCTGACCTCTTCTCTTCTAGTATCTTGTTCCAAACTTTATTTTATTCATGACTCCAAATTTCTAACCCTTTTCTTTTTGTTTCCAATAATAGAGGATTCACAAAAATTGCTTTTGTAATTCCTAGCAATGTGTCTCAAGTTGTTGCATTTGTAGCAAACAATATTGAAATTGTACAAAGGTTCTAATGCATTACTTCTAACAAAGTTAGTTATTCTTACTAGAGCCTTTATAAAATCCACAACCTTATGATCAAAATTTTTATAGTTAAAATAATAATTGAATATCCATATCTTTTAGATCTTTTGTTCTTATTTTGTACTTGTATGAAACTATAATTTTGTGCCTTACTTTCATCACTTGCAGTAACCTTTTCATATTTTGAACTTCCAGAACCAATCTCTTTTGGACTTCCTTTAGCATGTCATATTGGTTGTTCTGTCACTTTGTTCTTTTGATCATTAAATCCAATATTGGTTTTGACATGTGGAGATCCTTCACAACCCAATATTTGATCTAGAGTCTTAGTACTCTTCCCAAACTTCAGTTGCAACTGATTTACTTTTTCAAAGTATGATAGTGATGTTTTTATATGGGATCTTGGGGAAAATTTACCCAAGTGTGTTATAAAAGTCTAGGTTTGCATGCCACATCCTTAAGGAAGCTCCTGAAGACTAGATTTAGGGATCTCTTGTGGATTTAATATGCCACCGTGTGTAAATGAAAAAACTATTTGTGGGTTTATTATTGTTAAAAGATGATGCAAAGCTAAGAAGGATGATAACAATGACAGCTCAAGTGACAATAACTACCCCCCTATGTGGCTATTTTATTCCCTTTATGTTGCTTCATAAAGGATAATTCAAATTTGTTTTTCTCTAGTATTGCATTTGGTGATGTTATATTCTTGGTCTTGTTGATATCTTTTAGTTTAAATAGTTTCTACAGTCTAAATATCCCTTCTTTTTCTAATCTATAGAAATTTTAGGGAGGAAACCCACCCATTTTGGTAATGTTCATCTTATTGGTTAATAGTTGCAAGATCCATATGTTTTCTCTAGTATTTTTAAAAATACTGGTTAGAAGGTTCTTTCTTTAATTTTTTGGATTTTTCCAAATTTTATTTTTGAACATTTTGTAATTTTATTTTTATATTGATATAATTTAATATAATGGATTTGATTTATCATGGATCATATATATAATTTTAAAGCATTCAATTATATTTTAAATTAAAAATATGATTATTTAATATGTATATTCAAATATCTTTCAATAACAATAGATTTAATACATATCTAATTTAAATCATTGAAATAACTACTCTCACCCTAGGAATTTCTTAATGGTTTAGATATTTTTATCTATGACACTCTCTAAGAGGAGTCTATGTAATCAAACATAGCATATATCGATGCAGCATAATAATGCCCGTGCATCACAACCCTAACTAAGAAACTCTCAAGTGTACACTGTACCCTAACTTGGACACACTACACACCTCTTCTCCTATTCCTATAGCCCACAAAACCGCTTTCTTCCTTGAGTGATCTCTATCATAACCTTCTAAGTTTCATTAACAAGTTTATAAAAAAGTATCTAGAAGGTGGCATTCAACGAACACACCATTTAATAAAATATTCAAATATATTTTAACACACCTTTTATAAAGAGTTTCACATGATTTCCAAGTATAATAAGCCCTTTGTGATATCCTCTTAAAAAAAGGTTTTTATAATATGTAAAGGCTTATTTCACCTTTCACCCCTCTTTTAACCTTAAGGAATTAATGATTTTTTTATCTCTTTTATATTCACCAAATTATATTATATTTATTTATTTTTCCTTTTTACAACTATTTACAAGGTACTTTTTATGTAACACACAATCATATAAATGGAGAAAAGTTTGATAACAATTATTTTCCTATATACTATATTAAAAAAAATAAAAATTTAAAGGGTTAACATATTTATGAGGAGATGTATGATTTTAAGGATATTTTTAGCTTTAATATTAGAAGTAATATTGTTTTGTTAGAGTATAAAATTAAAAAATTTAAGTTATCATACTTAAATTAATATCAACATAAATATAATTAACTATTTAATTTTATCAATTCACTATATTCTCATCCAAAATGTGATTATTTAATATATTTAAATAAATGAAGAATACATTCAATTTCACAATAAAATTATAAATATATATTTCTAAATATTTTTTGATAACAATATTATTTAATACTTATTTGACTCAAATTATTAGAATGACTACTCTCACCTTGAGAAGATCTCAGTGGTCTAGGCCTTTTTAGCTATGACATGCTCTAGGAGGAATATGTGTAATCAAACACAACATCTATTGATGCACCACATTGATGTCCATGCATCACAACCTTGACTAGGACAATCTCATGTGTACATTGTATCCAAAGTTGCACATATTGAACGTCTCTTTTTAGCCAACATACTCAAAATACATTTAAATATGGTAATCATGCATCATTGACTACATAACTATCCTCTCTTATTGTTTCAATTTATTTTTTATGCTCATAATATTAAAAATCAATTTTAATCAAAAGGAACATTTTGTAGATAATTGTTTTTAGGTGAAAGGCACAAGGTCAATATAATATATTAATAATAAAAGTTGATTACATAATGTATGAATATGCCAAAGACAAAAAAGAATAAAAATGAGTGCAGTTATTATAGGAACTCAGTTACCACCTATACTTCTTGTACATATATATACTACCCTTTACTGAAAATCCCTTTTGCAAATCTACTACATAAAGACCCAAATAGTAACTATATCCACATATCTTTCCCTCCTATATTTCTTGTATAGATATTTACTACCCTTACAGAAAACCCCATATGCAACACTACTACTTAAAATCCCATACATTAACATAACTAACATATAAACCATGCATACAATAATTAGGACTTTTTAATACACATGGAATTAGAGTGCTAACACTATCAAACTCGACATCAATTCAAAAGGCCCTCCATCCCTCTGATATCCCTGATCCGAAATCTTGACTCAAAATCCTGACACATTTTTAAAGATGGAAATTTAGTAAAGTTTACTATTGGACCCGATCAATATCAGGAGATCGCATAGAAATGATATTAAGATTGGATATTGGGCCTGATATAAGTTCAAATTTCTCTTTGGTCCCTTTGACAACCCAATACCCTGATCCACCAAAGGTTCCAGCATACATACCAAAGGTTCCGATAAAATTAAGTAATACATTCTTTGTCCAAAATAGCTTGTAATTCTAGAAAAGCTTGAATATTATTGTCATCTCGTGTGAAAAAAAATTCCTTCTTATCACACCCCATATTGGCTAAACAATCTACAACATTATTTCCCTACTTGTACATGTGAGAAACTTGGTAATCATCAAATTCATCTAGTATCTTCCTTACATTCTACAAGATATATTTCATTTTCCAATTAAAAAAATCTTTCTTTACATACATTGACAACTATTAGTGAGTCACCTTCTATATGTATTACAAAATTTCAGGGTTGCCTAGCAAGGAGTAGACCATGGAGAAGAGCCAATGACTCTACTATATTTTTTGTTCTTGGTGGTAATCTTATTGATCTAGTTTCCTTCATGATACCTCTTGCATCCCTAATACAAACACCTGCTCCCGAAGTTCCTGGATTCCCTCTGCAAGCTCCATCAAAATTCAATTTATAAAAGCCTTCCATTGGTGGTAACCATTTTGTACTGACTTCCTGTCCACTTTTTCCTTGTAAGTAGGTTTCAAAATTCCTTTAAAGGCAATATAATTCCCTTCCACATCTTTAAAATTCTATTATCCCATGATGAAAATAGAGAGCCAATATTTTTGCAGTCTTGCACCCACGTATTTACTACTTCAATTTTTCAATGATTGCATGAACTGAATAGGCAGGAATATGATTTCTCCTATTTATTTTTTTCTTTCCCACCAGATGGCCCATAATACTAATGTTGGGATGACTCACCAAATACATGCAAAAATCAAAGACTTGTACAACATAGGCCATGATGAGAAAAGATCTCATACTAAGTTTGGTAATGGTGTAGAAAAATCCAACTTTTCCAAAAAAAAAATCCAACAAGAATGTGCAAAGGGGCATTGCAAAAAAAAATGGTCAATTTCTTATAGATTTTGATTACATAGGACACAATTGAAAGGTTCAAAAATCCCTATTTTACCTATCCAATCACTTGTAAGAACTCTTTTTTTCAACACTAACCATGCAGAGGTGCTCACTTTTGGAAAGACCGCATTGTTCCAACAAAATAAAAATACCATCTGAGACTGAATTAATTCATCCCTATTAAGGATTACCTTTTACCCCTACTTGATTGAATAGCATCCATCTTTAGATGGAGCCCAAATTATACAATCAACTTTCCCTAATAAGAATACTACCTTGGTGTCTAGAATCTGAAACAAAAGATTCTTTTGTTCATTAGATATTTGAGTGGTTGAAAAATCCTTCCAACACACTCTACCTGATGAAGCTTTAACTGAGCTAACATAATCAATTAATCTGGTCCCCCACAACTGAGACAAAACTAGGATAGCTGATTGTAAGTCTTGACAATCTTTCAAAGGTGGATTCCCATTCCACGAATCATCCCAAAATTTAACTTCATCCCCCTTATTAACTTCCCAAGATATATATAATGTAACCAATTTCCTACATGTAGTCATGAAATTCCAAATGGCGGGCCCTTCAAGAGGGTTAGAAATAGTGAAAATTCTTGTTGGGACTTGACTATCTAGATCTTTAGCCCTCATCAACATGCACCATTTAGAGTGTGGTTTAGTATACATTTGCCAAATAATTTTTTCCCCAAAGGATAAATTACATTTAGATATGTCATGTAGGTTCACTCCACCTTTGATTTTTCCCATTACCATACTATCCGGAGAAATTAGTGGAATCTTCTTTACATCATTCATATTTCCCTTTAAGAGAAAACTTCTTATAATTTTTTGAAATTTCTCTATCAATGAATTTAGGAGCCCATAAGACTGAAATAAAATCTTAGGGATTACTGAAAGAATTGTTTTTATAAGAAGGATACACCCAAAAAGAGACAACCAACGGGCTTTCCAAGCACAAACTCTCTGTTTAATTCTTTCAATGACTTTAGACCAGTATGTTGGCTTATTAGCTCCCATAAAAAAGGGAATACCCACATATTTATAGGGTAGATATGCCTCCTGAAATCCCAACAGTCTAACAATTCTCCTTTTGATGGCTTCTTTGGAATTAAAGATGTAATTATTTTATTTCTACGAGTTTATTTTTTGACTCGACACCAAAGAATACTTGTCCAGAACCCCTTTTATTTATTTAGCTTCAGAAATGGATTCTTTCCCATACAATAAGGTATCATCTGCAAAGAGGTTATGAGTTACTGACACATCAGTATGGGGGATAAGGATACCTTGCCATAGACCCTGGTAATGTTTTTTCTTTATTGTTTTGCTTAAATCCCCTGCCATGATTATAAAAAGAAAAGGCGAGATGGGGCCCCCCTGTCTTACTCCTTGTGTTGCTCAAAAAAATCTCAAAAGAGAACCATTTATTATGATGGAAAAGTGTGCACGTGATAAATAGGAGAGTATTCATTTACACCATTTTGTAGAGAATCCAAACTTAGCCAGTACTTTCTGCAAGAAGTTTTAGTCAACCCTATCATAAGCCTTCATCATATCAAGATTGATAATGAAGGATGACAGATGATTTGTCTTGATAGAATGAAGCACTTCATGCACCACCAATGCTCCTTCTATAGTTTTCTCTCTTCTATAGTCAATTAAAATAGTTTTAAGAAAACTCATAATATTAATCATATTTTATTATAATATTATATTAAACCCAAAAATGGCCTAAACTACAGCTTTTAAGTAGACTTCTATCACAAAGCTAATAAAAATCATACAAGTTTTATTTGATGTAATTAGTCAGTAGTATCCTCTGAACATTTTTTTAATTCTTGGTATACTCTATTAGCAAGTCTAAATATGAGTAATAATCCTACTTATGTAATATTTATAATAGATTGTGCAATGAAGTTTGTTATCTATTTTTTAAACTTAAAATGTTACACACATACAAAGATGTGCCATCAATAATACACTATTTTAATTCACCTAACATTTAATTTGAATTATGTATGGGTTGTTTGAATTATTTACTTTAGCATTTTATTTATGCATCCATAAAAACCATCTATTATTATTTGTGTCAATCAACATATATTTCTTGTAAGGTTTTTTCAAATATAATTTTAAGGAACCATTCTTATAAATTATTGTAGATTATCATATTGAAGAAATTTACAATTTTATTTTTCAAGCTTATTATTCAATCTCCATAAATATTCATTAGATAGAACAAATGGTTCTAAAAAATTTAAATTTTAGTTTCTATGTTAAGAATTTAACTTTTCATATAAATTGAATTACCATTTATAGCATCTCTAAAAAAATTTATCACATTTCTTGATTATAAATTACAGCAATAATATCATATATTTTGTTAGTACTCAAATATCATCATTTTATAATAATCTAATTCTTGGTTTGATAAAAAAATCACTATCAAATATCTGATTTCACAATAAGAAGTTCTCAAGAAATTATGATATCTCCTATTTGTTAAATTAACACACATTTATTATGAGGAAATAAATCTTATTTAAAATATCCTCAAAGATTTGATTAAGATAAGACAAACATATCTTAAAATTAAATAATAATTTGATTAAGATAAGATAATATATCTTAGTTTTAATTATTCATTCTTTTCATAGTATTTATTATCATAGTTAAATAGAGTATTAAGTTGTCTCCTTACTAATCCATTTATGTAACAAAAATAGTGTGGTTACAATAATAGTACTAACCACATATGCATCATAGTCATAATTTGAGTGATATCTTAAATTCAAACTCTTCATTAAATATTTTATTGTTTAATCAATTACTCAAAAGTATGTCTAACCCACCTCATCCTTTCATGATGATTATTACACTCTAGCACTTCAGGTTATCTACATTGTAACTAACAATATTATAATACTTACACTTAACTTAATCTTTCTATTCTTTATTTAATTTATTAACTTAATATTAAATTTATTTCAAATTTAGACTTTAACTTCATCATTTATATCCATTAAATATTATAATAGTAAAATTTCTTATCAATATCATTTTTTATTTACTTGTGTGCCTATTTTTTAAAAAATTTAATCTATATTTATTGGTAGTTGACTCACCATATGTGAATTTGGACTCATTCCTTTAACCTTTACCTATCTCTAAATTTTAAAGTTGCATCATCACCATCAAACCTTCTCTTCTAAGAGGTATGCATGTGAAAATGACTTAATTCTAAATCACCTTGATTAAATCATATTGAGATGTGACCTTATCCTATCTATTAGAACGTATTTCCCTCTATTTTGCATGTACCAAAATGTCATTTTTGCATAATCAGATTCACTTCCATAAAAAAATCCTCACATTATATTTTATCTTTGTTTTATAGATACATACTTTTCACATCTTTTCGACCTTAAGAAATCACACCATTCATATTAACAATGAAATTATTTTTTAAGGTTCGAAAGATGTGAAAAGTATGTATCTATCAAAAAAGATAAAATATAATGTGAGGAAATTTCTATGGAAGTGAATCTAATTATGCAAAAATGGCATTTTGGTATGTGCAAAATAGAGGAAAATATGTTCTAATAGCTAGGATAAGGTCACATATCAAAATGATTTAATCATGGTGATTCAAAATTAAGTCATTTCCACATCCATACCTCTTAGAAGAGAAGGTTTTCAAATCATGTGGCTACTTCCTTTAAGAATTTTTGAGATAATTTTTCTTGGAATATCTCTAATAATTAGGCTCCCAACAATAAGGGTGCTAGTAATTTTTTTTGGGAAAGTCTAAGCTCTTTTAAAATCCAGTTTTCTTTCAATAACTACTTGGTTATGGGGGATTTTAATACCCCCTTAAATGAGTTTGAGAAGATGGGGGTCCAAATTTTGGATGATAGTAATTTTGATCTTATGAATCTTATTAATGATAATGCCTTGATGGATTTGGATCTTCAAGTATCTCTTATACTTGGTCTAATAGAAGAGTTGGCGATGCTCTTATTTAGGTTAAGCTTGATTGGACTCTTCTTTCTCTAAATTGGTTTCTCTCATATATTTTTTCTCTTTCTTCTATGACTAGGTTGGGATTTGATCACTTTCCACTCTCCCTTTCAATGAATTTATTTGGTAGAAGGAAACACTTTCTGTTTAGGTTTGAGAAAATGTGGACCTGTCATCCTGAGCTCAAGGATAAAACTCAATCTTAGTGGAATATTAGAGTCGATGGCTTTGGTATATTTAGGATGGTGAAAAAGCTTGCTAATGTTAAAATAAATGTTCAAAAGTGGAATAAGACTTCCTTTGGTTAGATTTTTTATAAAAAATCTACTATTAAGGAGGAGCTTCAAATTTTTTAGCATTCTATTTAGTTAGCTAGTTATGATCTTGCTCTTATTCAGTGTGAGAATCTTCTTCTTTCTAGGTTGCATAATATTTTTTTGAGGAATAATTCTAGAAGCAAAGGTTGCAAATTATGTGATTGAAGAGTGGGGACAAAAATACTATATTTTTTCATCTCTCAATGTTAAAACATCAGATCTTGAACCATATCAATTATGTTAGGTTTATTAATCAGGTGATGGAAAATGATGATGAAATTATGCATGTTGCGACCTCTTTTTTCTCCGATTTGCTAACTGTTGATAATGTGTTGGATCTTGCTTGTCAACATGATATTTTAAATGATATCCCTCACATCATTTCTATATATTTGAATAGGCAGTCGGTTCATATCGCCTCAGATGGTGAGATCAAATGTGTGGTCTTGTCTTTTGAAGGTAATAAGGCGCTTTGGCTTGATGGCTTCCCCATGTTCTTCTTTTAGTATTATTGGGATATTGTGGCAAAGGATGTGTCTAATGCCACAAAAGAGTTCTTTGGAAGAAATAACCTTCTAAAATAATTAAATTCCTCTTTTATTGTTCTTTTTCCAAAAACAATTGGGGACTTTATCTTTTGGTGAGTTTCACCCTATAAGTCTTTGCAACTCTATCTATAAGATATTTTCTAAAGTGTTTTTTGTGAGACAACAAAATTTTCTTCCCCAAATCATTTAAGTTAAACAAAATGGATTTGTGTATGTTAGGAAAATCCTTGATTATATCCTTACTATGCATGAGAATATTCATTCTTTGATAGTTAATAGTCATGCACATTTTCTTCTAAAGTTCGATCTCCTAAAAGCTTATGATAGACTTGACTGGGGGGTTCTCCTTAATATTTTAGAAGCATCTAGGTTTGCAGAAAAGTTGGCGTTTTTGGTTAGATAGTTAATTTATACTCCAAATTTTTTTTCTTAATCAATGGCTCCCCCTCTCCTTTATTTTGTTGGTTGAGAGGTTTGATACAGGGAAACCCTATTTATCCCTTTCTCTTTATCATTATGGTGGAATTCCTTGGTAGATTCATTCAAAATTTGGTCAATGATGGTTTGTTGGTGGGTCTTTCTCCTTCCTCTAGCAATCATATTTTCTCCCATTCGTAGTTTGTGGATGACACCATCATCCTTAGCAAGTATTCCATCAAAGAGGTGAAATCTATTCAATGTATTTTTTACAAGTATGAAGCTGCTTCAAGGAAAAAAATTAGCCTTCCCAAGAGTACCTTATTTTTTCTCAACACTCTTGAGCCAAGGCAGTGTGAAATTGTGAGGATTTTTCAGTGTTAGATTAGGGAATTGTTGTCTTCCTACTTGGTTCTCCTTCTATGCTCTAATATTGTTCCTAGATCCTTCTAGCATGGATTTATTAACAAGTTTAAAAATAAACTAGCAAGGTGGAAGGGAGCCTTACTAAGTCAAGTTGTTAAAACTCAATTGATAAAATCTAACTTCCAAAATATCCCTATTTATGCTTTGATCCTTTTTTACATGCCCAGGAAGTTTATTGATAATATCAACAATATCCAAAAGAACATTCATTGGTTTGGGATTGAAGAGAAGAAAATAATGCATTTTGTGTCTTGGGATGATGTCTATAATCCAAAGAAATTTGGAGGTTTGGGTATTCATAAAATCAAAAAATTCAACCTCGTCTTAATGGCTAAGTAACTTTGAGATCCTATCTCCAAAAATAGTGAATGGGTTCACATTTTTCTCTAGAAATATCTTCATGGTGTGGATCATATTAGGGATCTCCTTGCTAGTGGCTTTACCCCCCCTTCTAGATCTGCCTTATGCAATTTCATGATTAAGTCTAGAAGTATTGTTTCTAAGGGATTGTGGTGGCAATTTAGAAATGGAAGAAGGATTCTTTTTTTGAAGGACTGATGGATTGGTAATTGGCCCCCTTAAAGATGAGAATTGGGCACTTCCCTTTTGCGAGCTTTGTATTTGTTCTTTTGGAAGATATGTAGTTGATTGCATTTTTTATGGTTCTTGGATAAGGCTTCATGATATTAATCTAGGTTGGAGGTTCTTTTTAAAGCCTTATCTTCAGTTCATATCCCAGTCTCTTCCCTTGTTGATAAGGTGGTGTGGGAGTTGTCTTCAAGTGGCAATATTTTAGTTTCTTTGGAATTCTCTAATCAATTTTCCTTCATTGGCCCATTTCATTTTTGGGAATTCCTTTGTGTCCCTAAGTTGATTCCTAAAGTGAACTTGTTTTTCTAGTAACTTTTCCTAAACAAAGTTCTTACTATTGATAACCTTTTGAAAAGGGTTTTTAAGATGCCTAATAGATATTTTCTTTGTGAGGAGGTTGTGGAGGATGTGTACCATATTCTTGTTGGTTGTAGGTATGTGGTGGATGTTTAGGCCCATGTGTTGTCTCTTTGGAACTTGAGCTAGGTATTTCCTTCTTCTATTTGGGATCTTTGGTCTCAATGGTCTGTCCTATCATCTAATCCCTCCTTGGCCTTCCTTTGGTCTCTCATTTTTCCTTGTGTGGCTTGGGGTATTTGGTTGGAAAGAAATTTAAAAAAAATTAGGGATGTCTCTCTTCCCCCTAATAGGCTTTCTCTTAATATTTGTGTTTCCATCAAACAAAGTTTTCTCTCAGTGACTTTTTAAAATAGGCCTAAAGTTGTTGTCCCTACTTGTGACTATCTTATTTCCCAGAATTAGAACCTTCCCTATGATATTTTTCTTCCCTTGAAGAAAGGAAATTATTCCAGCAAGGATATTGTCTCGCAAGCTCCTCCCTTTGATTGGATTAAAGTAAATTTTGATGGAGTTGTGAAAGGGAATCTAGGACCTACTGGTTCTGGGGGAGTGGTGTGTGACTCTAATGGTAGGTTTATTTTCATAGTGGTTCTCCCTTTGGGAACCTAGGAAAACCACTTTTTAGAAGCATCAGCATCCTATCACCATTTGAAACTTTCTCACTCTAAAGGTTTTAGGAAGGTTTGAAGGTGATTCATTAAATGTCATAAATTTCCTTAAAAAATTAATCCTCCTTTTTGGTCTATTGAATCTATCAGATGCTATGGTTATATTGAATACCTTTGAGTAATTTTTTACCTCTCATATTTATCATGAGGGTAATGGGTTAGCAGATAGTTTTTCTAACTTTGGGGTTCTTCAGCCTAGAGTGTGGGATAGGTTAGATCCCCTCCCCATTGATATTCAAACTATTGTTAATCATGAAATGTAGAATATTTGAGGAGTGGGTTTCCTTTATGATTATTCTATGTCGCATGTTGATTCTTATGTGTAATATCACATAATAGTGTGATTATTATGAGGTGAGCTTGATTCTAATTAATGATTTTTTTTTTTTGAAAAGAGTTGCATTTAAAGATAATGATGATATCTAATATATTTTATACTTCCACATGGATTCTAGGTGCATGTAGATCCTTTTCATTCTCAATTCTTCTTCTTCTTTGCATTTTATCCTAAAGTTATTGTGGATCTAGTCTACAATCGAAATGGGTGGTGAAAGGAACATAATTGAGCCTATCTCCTGTGATGCTACTAAGAGCAATAAGAATATTTGGGGTCTTTTGGAGAAGGGTGGTATTACCCCTTACATTGAAAAGATTAAAATTTGATCCTATGGTGTTGCATGACTTTTCTTAATGGCTAGAATAATAGGGTGTTAAGGCTATTTGGTTTGGAATTCAACATCATAGAGGATTTAATAGGAAGTATTACGGGCTTGGAAATTGATGGTAGAAAGGTGTTCAAGGATAAAAAGGAGTCCAATGTTGCAATGGAATATTTCTTCAAGAGGAAGGAAAGGGACTAGTTGTTGAAGGCTAAATGTGGTGGTTTTGATTGCAATTCCATAAACCCATATGGGGTGACCTATCTGTAGAGATAATGAGGTACATTACCTTTTATGATAGATTTTCTAATCTCTTTGGCTACCATTTGGTGTTATTGAACCATTTTAGACACAAAAAGACGGTTTATTTTATGTATTATCTGTTGGATTCTTTAGAAAATGGTATTAAGGAATTTAAAAATAACCCTAAGAATCCCATTCTTCATGAGGATTTAATCTTTTTTATCATGGATTATGCTAAGTCTTTTACTATTCCAAAATAACCTAAGAAAATTACTAAAATCCATATGAAATAGTTGAAGTTTGGTTATGAGTAGATGATAAAACTAAAGAAGGTTTGGATGACTCAATGGAGGTACTCTTAGAGCCCCCTAAAGAATTTAATCCTAAGCTGAAAAATATAGTGCAAAAATCTCAATAGCCCTCTTGGTCAGAAGGGTACCTTACTAGTAGCAAGGAGGATGAGATCCCTATTGTTTTCTCTAAGACCAAAAAGGTGAAGAAAGGAAAATTCTCAACCCTTGGTATTGAGAGGAATAAGAAGTTGAGGGATAAGGGTGAGGGCCTTTCTTCTAATAAGAAGAAGATGACATAGTATATGGAAGATGAAAATTGTGAGGAGGTGTATTCCCCTATTTCAAAGTGGAAGAGGAAGAAGTGGTTGCATGGTGGTAATAGTTCAAAGAAGGCCAAGGTAAGGAGAAATCTGCTGGTAGGAAGAATTGATCTCAAGAGTATAATGCTAGTGAAGACCTGGATGGGAGTCTGAATGGTGAGCATTAGTTGTCTTCTAATAAAGGTTTTGAGGTGGAAAAGGGGCTAAGAAATTTTAATGTTCACTACTGAGGTGGAGAATCCCAAGCATAAAATTAAGGTCCTTGATGGTGTTTATACTCTCAATAAAGATAAAGAGATTTTTCAGGATGTGTAGGAGGCCTAGGATGCTTGTGAGGATAATTTGTTTGATGAAAGGGACATCTTTAATTGCAAGGTCATAAAGAGTTATCTAATGTGATGGGCATGGTGAAGGATGGATCGATCATCTTCTTTAGAATCTTCAAATGGTTGTTCAATGAGCTAAACCTTACCAATGTTAAGGTTTGATCCCTGATTAATAATGTTGAGGAGGTTAATCAATTGTTTGATGTATTGAATACAATTATTGATGAGATGCTAAAAATGAAGAGGGAATTTGAGTATAGAGTCTTGTTCCTAGAAGAAAACATGACCAAGGCCTATGAGAATCTAGAAATTGTGGTCAAAGCTATCCAGTCTTCTCTCCACAATAATGTTGAGGGTCTTCAATTTCTAAATGAAAATGCTAGACTATGTAAAGGTGACTCTTTAGGTGCACTAAAAGAAGTTGGTTTGGTTGATCTCCCAAAAGACATGAAGGGGGAAATTGATAAGGGCCCTTGTACCCACACATGCAATAAGACTAAAAATAACTTGAGGGTTCCTAATAAGGAGGTAGTTGAGGTGATGGATATGCATGAGAAGATCATTTATCATGATCTTGAAGCAACTAATATTTTGAAAAGTTTGTAATTTCTTGTTGGTTTTGTCTTGCATTTTGACTGGTTTTTCACTTGTTTTTTATTGATGGTTGGATACTTTTTTATTTTGATTATCTTTAAAATCATTTTTCTTTTTTGTACAGTGTTTTGGGGCCCCTTCAAACTTGCTTTTCCTATAATCAAAAACAATGAAATTGGTAGGTTTTTGACAACAATGAGTGGGAGAGAGAATTATAACAACTTTTCAAACCTTTGAGTTTGAATTTTGGCCATTCCTTTTTGAGGCCTCCTCATCCTTCAAGGTTCCATGTATTGTGACTCAAAAATAAAAAAATAATTCCTCAAAAGAAATTGAACTGGGTGAAAATGGTCTTTGGAGTCTTGAAAAAGGGAGTGCATTTAGAAAAGGAAGTGACACTAGAGGTGTTCCAATAAAAATAAGGTATATGTCTAGAAATATTAGATTCCTTGGTAGATAATATTATCTTGTTGAGAGACAAAATGTTTATTGGTAAGTTTTTCTCTATTTGCACTAACACAAATTTGGTTAGGAAATGGGTTAAGTTTGTGTTAAGGTTAAAAGGAAGTGTAATTGTAAGCACAATGTCAAGGGATCTTTTCATTTTTTTATTATCTTCCTATGAGGATTTAAACAAAATCATAGTTGAAGGCCCATGATTTTTAGGGAGAAAAAAAATTATTTATGTAAATAAAAACTAATATTTCATCCTTTAGCAAATATTTGTGTTATTTCTCCTATCTAGATTAGGTTACTATTTTGTTTGCTTGAATTTTGGGATGAGAATTTGTTTGAGGGAATTGAAAACTCCTTTGAGCACTTCTTAGCTATGGAAAAGATCACCAAAAAACCCTATTTAGTCTTTTTTATAATTTGTGTAAATATTCAAGTGAACAAATCTTTACCAAAATCTATCAATATTTAATTAAAATTTGGTAAATGGTCCTCACCAATCCTTAATGGAACTTCTAAATTTTATTTTCAAAATTACTTCTATTTTTGGTGTTTAATCAATAAATGCACACTACAACAAAAGAAGGCAGCATAAGCAAAGAACATGGAACCAATACAAAAATTCCTTCAAAATCAAGATCTTCATATTTCTCATACTACTCAACACTAAGAAACTAGTCCTTATAAAAAAACAAATAATTTGATAAAGACAAAGAGTTAGACTAATACCCCTTCCACAAAGATGTCTTAATTTTTTTTAACTCTCTAGACAACAACCCAACCCTATTTTTTAGCCCAAATCAAGATGAGGTCATTTAAAAGAAAGATAATCATATTAAAACACAAGGGGAAAAAATAATTCTATTTTTAGAAATAAACATACTATAGAATCTAAACAAATTCATAAAGGTGGATCAAAAAGGAAGATGCAAGGAGAAAGTTAAAATGGAGAAAAAGGTCATTTGGTTACCAAAATCATTAAAAAAATCAGCCAAAATAAAGTGGGGATGTTCTTGTTATCCCTACTAAAAAATTGTTAAATGAATATTCTATCAATTCTCCTCTATTTTTAAGACCAAATTGCAAGAGAAAGGAAATTGGGAAGATAACGCATGTAGGAATCCACCCAAAAATAAGAAAACCAACAATAAGGGAAACAAGATCAAAAGAAATAAAAAAGAGGTAGCAACTAGAAAATAGGAAACTCTAGAGATGTCAACCTCCAAAACAAATGAAAAATTAATATCCTTTCATGGAACATTAGAGGGTTGAATAGTCCTCACAATCATATATTGCTTGAGAACTATATCAAAGAAAATAAGGTGGATATTTCTCATATTTAGGAAACCAAGATGACTAGTGATAGTTTGTCATTAGGTCCTACTACTTTAGAATATAGAATTGTCAATTAGTCGACTAGGCAGTGTCCAAGGTAGTTTGCAGAAGAAAATGATTTGGATAACTCATTTTATATTTTCAGTTTTTCTTTAAATTATTGAAATTAATTTTAGTCTAAGGCTATTTAACTTCTTAGCTAGAAAACAATCTATTCTAAGAAAGCTAGAAAACCATAAATCATAAGATAACTAATTTAGAAAGCATCATGACTAAACTAGAAAGCAAGGAAACAAGCAAACTGAACAACTGATATACTACGGAAGTAGAGAAATAATTGAACAAACTATGAAACATCTTTTAAACAGTAAAAGATTCTAACAACTACGAAAAATAACTCACACTAACTAAAACAATGGTGCTCGGGAACTACAGACTCGACTTTTCAACAAACTTAGTTACTTCCTACTGAATAGTAATCTATTTTAACAAAGAAAATAACATAACAGTAAAATACTTATCTATCTAAGCTAACTTCCCTCAAGTGGCCATCTCACGGGTGAACACGTCGTTCTCAAATCACATACACTACAAATTTTAGAGTCTTTCCATTACAAACAGACATCATCAGTCATAGCTCAACAACTTAGAAAGTAACGAAAGAAAGTTCTTTTATTCATCAATACTCATAAATCATATAAGCATCATAACGTTATCATTTAGTCTCTTCGTATATCTTTTGAAGTTACATTTTTATAGATGACTTATAACTAAATCCTAGATTCTAGATGGTGTGGATAGCCAATGAAAAATTATTCAACAACTTAAAACTAGCTTCCATTTCTTTAAAGCTCATAAACATATAGAAGTATCAAGACGAGCCATGAAGTTTTTGATAACAGAAATTAAAGAAACGGAAACTAAATCTTCGGCTCATCCTCCCAATATTTAGGAGCAGGTTCACAGCATCTATCCTTTACCATGCTTAAGGCACATGCTGGTTCAACATTTTTAATAGCTGCTAGATGACTGATTATTCCCTACAAAAACACTCAAGTCAACCCATTAAACCTACATTGTCAAATTTCCTCAATTGATCATAAGAAAGAAAGTTTGCATAATTTTCCTTTAAAATAAGCAATTATTTCTCCTAAAGTTTAGTAAATTGGAACAGACTTAGGATTGAGCATGTAAGAATAAGCTTTCATATTTTATTATGATGAGGTTATTTTTACCTCATCATTTCCTCCCCCACGTAATTCCTGGTAGGTCCTCCTACTCCATAGTTATAACCCTGAGTTTTATTCCACTCCTCATATAGGGCACTGAGATCATGTACCTCTCTTGTTGTTGCATCAAAATCTTCAAGGTCATAGATGAACCCTCTGTGAAATATCACATTCTCCCTCCATTCATTAAAAATTTTCATTCTAATCAATTAAGACATTGAAAGTAGGAGGTGGATTAAGTAGCAAAGGAGGCTTATATTTCATTCCCATCCAGTTTGTTTTAAGGGTTCTCAATATTTTAACTCAAGCATCATCTCTTCTAAAAGACCACCTAAGATTAAGAGGGGAAATGACTTCTCTTTTCTTGAGGGAAGCAAGTAATGGAGTGAACCTCTCTTCACAAGCGTGTCATGCTTTCACAATAAATTTCTTCCCATGCTTCATAAAATTATTGTAACACTACGTGAGGCTGTCATCATACTTTTCTTTCATCTTTTCATTAACAAGGAGAGACAAAAATGCATCTTTGAAACCACCAGGCCTAGAATTTGGGGACCTTACTTGAAGACCCATTGTCTTTTCTACCTGTGCAAACTCTTTTGTATGCTCCTGCCAATGAATTTGGTTTCTCATGGTACACAACAAGGCTCTTAACTCTACTTCTCCAACAAATAGGTTGATAAAGAAATCGGTATGATTTTCTAATAATAAATCATGCAAAAATAATTCACAAATCAGATCTTGATCTTCAGGGGTTGACTCTACAAATATTTTTAAAAATTCTTTATCATTGGGCTCATAAGGCTAATCATTGTAGATTCTAAACAATTTCCATCTTATCCATTGTTCGTTTAAAAACATGCAGTACAATCTAGATGGCCTTCTACAATTTAATAAATAGTCAACAAGTTGACATGCATCCTTTTTTCCTCTATATGCTCTATGAAATGACTCCTTCAGGAGTACCAGTTCTTTCTTTAGCTTGTAATTCTCAGTTTGAATGTTTCTTAAGAAATAACATTGTTCCATCCATTTCATTAACAGTGGGGGAATGTGAACCTTGAACCAATTGGTTATAACCGGCTTAGTTTGGATTTCTTTGGTTTCCCAGTGCATTCTGCCAAGTCTTATTCTAGCTCAACAACTCTGCTGATGGAAGCATTCAATTCTTCAGTTTTCATTTTCTTGTCTTCTTCAAAGGCTGAGATCATTAGGACAATTTTTTTCTTAATCTTTTCAATTTATGTATTCTTTCCTGCAATGTCATCTTTATAAGTTGTATGCTCTTGACTCAACTCTTGCATCTGTTCTTTCAACTTATAAATTATTGTGTTTTTTTCCTGTAATTGTAGTTTCGAACCCTATATTTTTTTATCCCTTTTATTTATTACAGTTGTATGCACCATCAATTCTTGTTTCTATAATTCAACCTGTTCATTACTCATGTACAATTGTTTCTTTAGATTATCAATTTATATTTTACATTTCTCTATTTTTGCAGTGTCATCTTTTCTTTGAACTATCTCAATAATTATATTAACAATAGGGGAAAATTACTTGGAATACCATCATCTCCTTCCTATTCTCTTCCCTACATTTCTTTAGTGAAGACCTCCTCCACATATGCAAAGTGGGAAGGAATCTCTTCAACTGAATCTTCTTTTTCTAGAGGTATTTCCTCTTCATTGGTAGGCTCTAAAATCTCAACAGGCTCAGATGGCCGATTAGGCTTTTTCTTTTTGGAACTTCCCTCCATACCCTACATTGGGGTTTCAGAGAATTTAGAGGCTAAGTGTTTACTTCTTCTTAGTGGAGGAAGACCTTGGAAGGTGACATGTGTCCTACTTTTCCCTTTTCTCTTCTTTCTTGGGTTACTCAAATTAGAATAAAAAAACTCAACTTGCTCAGGCAAACAAGGGGTTTTGAATTCATTACTTTCAAAGTTTGGCATTTCCTCACCAGGGGTGGTTGAATTAGGAGCTCTCCAAGCTAGAGAGCCCTTAGGGGAAATTTCTCTGGATGGTGAAGCAATTCAGTGAGATGATTCCCCTGGTTCTACTATTTTTCTAATTGAAGGTTTCTCAATTTTCTCTAAAAACTTTTCCCATTTTCCCTCTAATTTATTGTGGAAATGGTATTTACAGATTAACTGAATTAAACCATGGTGTTTCGATGGCCCTATCCTGGTTTTATATCTTTCTATGGAAGTTTTTAGAGAGTCATTTAAAAATTCAGGCAAATTTACCCTTAGAGCAGGGTTCTCTTTCCCATGACGCAGATGGATCAACATTTGGAAGTAGGTCCTACTACAATAGCTAGTTGACCTTCACAAGTAAAATATTTAATGATTCAAGAAATGGTAATACCCCAGGGCTCTAGTATAGAGGTCCTCTAGAACCCTTTATTCTGCCCTCTAGTGCTAATTACTACCATGGGGTGAGGATCTCCCTCTCTAACAAATAATTCAGATAATTTCTAGTATGTTATTTGAGAGGTTTCTTTTATCTTAATACCTGAATTTTCTAACCCAGACAAACGGGAAATGATTTTTGGACTTACCTTGAAATGCTTCCCATGAAGTATCACTTCTCCATTTGAGTGGTTTTATGCAAACGATCTCACCAACTTTTCATCATATCCTTCAAATTTTTTGATAAAATCCAACCATCCTGCCTCTTCAAACAGTCTAGAGATATTGCTTAATCCCAATAGTTTGTCGGGTGAATTTGGCTCTGACTTATTTTTACCACTCCCCATTTTCATAATTTCCCTCTCTATAAAATATTTCTATCATTTCCCAAAGCTTTCACACAACACTTTTGAAAATATTGCCTCTGAAATAACTTATTTGTCTTATTTGTAGCTTACCAAGCAATGATTTTTTTAGAACTGCATGAAGGCATGCAAAAGGCTTGTCGTACAAGTAGTTGATCGTCGAGTGGCACCATTTACTAAATTGGGAGTGAATTTCATGCCAATTAATTATTCTTTATTTGAAAAAAACTACCTACTTAAAGAGAAAATTATTACTTACTTGCATTCTATGATCGTTCGAAGATCTCGTACCTTACAGATTTGACAGGATGACGTGAAGGTATTGGCTGAAGTGATAGTGGATTTATTATGGTGTGATGTGAAATTTTATGGATGATGGAACTATTAATGAGGACTGCGAGACTTGGTGGCTTTATTTACGATAAAAACAAAATAGGAAGACAGGTGTACAAGATATAATGATGGAAGTATCATGAAATTTGGAATTTATGAAAAAGGTGGTGAAATATGAATGAACAAGTTCCGAAGTATGCAATTGACGTCATGCTCAAAACTAGTGCATAAGTTTCGGAGCACGCAAAGAGTTTGTATTTGTGATGAAGAAGGCGAAAAAGTTTCGGAGCATCCGTGAAAGACACAACCAAGATGGTGATGAATTGAAAATTCTAGAGCATTGCTGAAAGATGCAGCCGAAGAAAGAATGAAATGAAGGTTTCGGAGCATTGCCAAAAGATGCAGTCAGAGCAGCAATGGAATGAATGTTCTGGAGCATCATCGAAAGATGCAATCGGAGCAGCAATGAAATGAAGGTTTTGGAGCATCATTGAAAGATGCAGCCGGAGTAGCAACGGAAGGAAGGTGGAGTGATAAAACTTAATAATTTTGGACTTCGAGAGATTTGAACCTTAGTGCAGGAACATCTTTTTGTCATAACGAGTTTTTTACAAGTTCCAAAGCATCTTTGGAGGGTGCTCCGAAAGTTATTTTCCTCCTTTTTAAGAAGTCCTTCAAAATGGAACAAAAATTAGCTAAGTCCAAAAGAAGAAAAATTAATGAAAAGATCTTGGCATACATGTCTTTTTATTACACATTTTTGAAATTTTGTATTTATATATATATATATATATTTTTTATTTTTTATTTTAATTTATAAGTAACATTTTTACCAAATAGACTCTTCCTTGGTAGATTCAACACATTGGACTTCGCCCTGCATTTCCACCATTCTTGAGAATTCTTCCCTATTGACCGGCTTATGGTAGACATGCAAGCGATGACCATTAACCAAGAGGGTTCATGTGTCACCATCAATTGGTTTCAACCACACAATTCCATTTGAAAATACTTCAGAAATCTCACAAGGTCCCAACCAATGAGTCCTGAGCTTTCCTTTATGATATTTGTACCTTGAATCTAATAGCAAGGCCTAGTCTCCATTATGAAACTTCCTCTCCTCAATATGTTTGTCATGCCACAATTTTTTTTTGATGTTGAATTAGTTTAGTTTGATGGACAACATCTAAGCGAAGCTCATCTAATTCACTTAGTTGTTGAACTTGTTCAACTTGGGCTCATTTTAAATCCAGACCTAGTTCCATAGTTGTTCTTAGAGTTTGTAGTTAAAAATCAATGGGAAGAAGAGGTTTCTTTCCAAAAATGAGCTCATAAGGTCTGAATCCAGTCGTGGATTTCCAGGTTATGTTGTATGCACATACAGCTTCAGGGAGTTTCCTAGCCCAATCTCTTCTTCTTGAAGAAACTATTTTTGTTAAAATGTTTTCAAGTTCTCTATTAGTTACCTCCACCTGGCCATTTGCTTGCGGGTGGTAAGTTGATGACTTTTTATGGCTTACCTGAAAATTATTTGTGAATGCTAAGAGAAATTTGGACATAAATTGGGGTCCCTAGTCAGTAACGATAGTTTGAGGGGCTCCAAATCTAAGGAATATTTTATTATAAAGGAATTATGTGACTTGCTCTTCCCTAGCTACTGATGAGGCTTGAACTTCTACCCATTTTGTTAGGTGATCAGTGCAAACCAATATATATTATTTCCCTTGAGAGGAAGAATCTATGGGTTCGATAAAATCTAAACCCCACTTCTCAAATGGTTCTAGCACTACTTGTGGCAATAAAGTCATTTCTGAAGAAGCAGTTGGTCTTCCTACTCTCAGACATTCATCACAATGATGAACATAGTTCTTAATATTTTTATGCATTGAAGGCCAATAGTATCTGGCACCTACGATTTTATGGGAAGTTCTCTTCACAGAGTAGTGTCCTCCCAAAGGATCATTATGATAGGCCCTTAGAATGTTGTAGGTTTCATCCTCTCTCACGCATCTTCTTAAGACCATATCAGATCCACAATGAAATAACATTTTGTTAATCCATTTGAATGGGGCACTTTCCTTGATAAATCATTTCTTTTGCTTAGTCGTGAACCCCGAGGGTATCTCAGAAGCAGCTAAATAGTTAGCGATATTTGCAAACCAAGGTGATTTTACAAAAACTGTAAACAGATTTTCATCTGGAAACTCATTCTATATAGGAGTGTTGTCACCCTCTTCATGTTTGATTCATGACAGAAAATTTACTACTACGTTATATTTGCCTGGTTTTTCAAGAATTGTAGTATTAAACTCCTGGAGGAGTAATAACCATCTCATAATTCGACCATTAACTACAGGTTTGCTGATTAGGTATTTTACAGCTGAATGGTTTGTATAAACTGTAACCTTATATCCTATAATATAGTGGCAGAACTTTTTAATAGCATGAACAACAGCTAGAAATTATTTTTCTGTTATTGTATAGTTCCTTTCCGCAGAAGTAAGATTTTACTGATAAAATATATGGCATATTTACCTCCTTTCTCATCTTCTTGTTTGAGAACTACACCAATAGCATCGTTAGAAGAATCTGCATAAATGTGGAAGGGAATACTCCAATTTGGTCCTTACAAAACAGGAGTAGAGACAAGTTTTTCCTTAATGGTTTAGAATGATAGCTAACACTCGGGCATCCAAACAAACTCTACTTCTTTCTATAAAAGAAAGAACATAGGAGCTACTATTTTATTGAAGCCTTCTATGAATTTTTTGTAGTAACCAGCATGTCCAAGAAAACTTTGAACATCTATTTGTGTTTGAGGGATAGTCAGCTATTGGATGACTTCAATTTTCTTGGGGTCGACCTTTATTCCCTCAAAGGAAATATGATGACCCAAGACTATTCCTTGTTCTACCATTATTAAACATTTTTCATGGCTAAGGGATAGTCTATTTTCCTCACAAACTTGTAAAATTCATTCTAGATTCTGAAGAGCTTTGTCATATGTTGACCCATAGACTGTAAAGTCATCCATGTAGACCTCTACACAGTCATTAATGAGAGAATCAAATATAGCAAGAATGGCTCTCTGAAAAGTCGCTAGAGCATTACAAAGTCCAAAGGGAAGCACTCTATACGCAAATGTGACCAACGGCAAGTAAACGTGGTCTTGTCTTGGTCTTCTATGGCAACCTATATCTGATTGTAACCACTAAATCCATCTAGAAAGGAGAAATATTTCCTTTCAACCAAGTTGTCCAGAACCTGGTCAACAAATGGTAGGGGAAAATAATCTCGATAAGTGGCTTTGTTGAGTTCTCTATAGTCTACACAGATTCTCCATTTCCCATTTTTCTTTGGCACGACCACCATAGGTGATACCCACTTACTATCAGAGATAGGATAAATAAATCCTACACGGAGGAGTTTCTCAATTTCAATTTTGACCAAATCCTTTAATGCAAGATTGAGTCTCCTCTGAGGCTAGTGAACATGCCCTATACTAGTGTCAATATAGATGTGATGAGTACAGACACCTGGGTGAATTCCCCTCATGTCCGTATAATCCCAAGCAAAATCTTTAGACCTTTTTAACAACACATTGAATAACGTATCCTCTTGTGTTTCTATCAGCCAGCTATTAATGTTCAAAGTTTTTCTTGGTAACAACATGATTTATTTTGTTCCACAATGGACCGACGTGATAGTATAAACTGTTCGTAACAGGGTATTGAGAGGACAGCTATGAGGTATAAGTTGGTGAAACCTTGTGATATCTTCAAAGAAATGACTTGTTCTGGGAATCATATTTGCTAAGGGACAAGGCATTCCCATTGTAGCATAGCTTTGCTCCATCCTGCCTATATCAATTGGTTGCCCAAAAATTCTTGGAGCATCCATCTTTTCTTCCTCGTTCAGGGTTATAGCAAGGCGTGCTACATCACTTACTAACTCTTCCTCCATTTCTTCTCCGTGTTGTTTAATTACTACCATAGCTAGAGAAGCCAAACTTCCAGGACCATTGGATTCCTCTGGTTCATCAACCCAGACCTTTTTATGCTCAGTAGGCTTAGTAGGGGGATATAAAAACAAATGTTTACTATCTTGACCATGTGAAATGGTCATTCCCCCTTTCCTGCAATCAATCTTAGCCGCAACCATGGCCAACCAAGGCCTCCCAAGAATTCTTGGATAATTATCTTTGGGTGTAAGCAATTGAATTACCTGGAAATCGACTAGATATTCCCATCCATCAACTTTGACAAGGATGTTTTTAATGACACCCTTTGGGATGGCTATAGACTAATTTTCCATTTGTAAGATTGTGGTTGTAGCACATAAATCAGTTAGACCTAACTTTTCCATTGCATCCATAGTCATCACGTTAATAGTTGCCCCAAGATCCACTAGTGCATTTGGTATTGCTACATCTTTGATTGTAATAGTTATAAGTGGGTTCCTAGTATCATCATATTTTGGAGCAATAGACTTTCCAGACAGAAAATCAGCTCAATAACCATCAATATGAATGGTATTTATTTTTTTTGGCTTCCTACTTGGATTTTTAATACATAGTTGTTTGATTAACTGGTTTAACTCAGGAATTTCTTTTATTGCCTGCAATAAAGAAACTTCAATTTGTAGTTGCTTAATCTCTTGAATTAACGTAGTTTCTGAAGCCACGGATACTTCCGGAACATCTTCCAAAGTTGTTGAATTTAAACATTCTGAATATGGTGCCATCGTGTTCTCCTTTGGAATGGGATCCTTCCTATGTTGACTCAAGGACTGACCTTCCTCCCCCTAAGATAGGTCAGCAACTCCATCCATTGAAAAAGGCTCTTTGTCTTTGGTAGTGGTATCTTGATTAGATGATGTGACTTTGATTGGACTTTTGGGCTCAATTTCCTCCACTATTTCTTCAATAGTTGGTGGTTGAAGAGTTCGACCAGAGTGCAACTGCACATTTTTGAAGTGTATCGCATTAAGCCCTGTAACATTTTCATGTTCAGTAGAATAGACTTGCGTATACTGGTGATTATTCTTAGGGATGGGAAGTGGTTGCACTAGAAGCTGAGGTTGGTTCACCTGCTCATTTAGAGGAGGGTTTTGAGCTGGAGGTAACAAATTATGTTGTTGATTCTTCTTGGGTTTAGTATAAAACTAATTATGTGCCCGATTCCATTGAGGGGCAGCATGTTGTTGGTACCATTTTTGTTGTGGTTGATTCGACCACTATGGATTTCACCATGTTTGGTTTTCCCATTCGAGGGATCCCCAATAAGGAGTTCCCTAGTTAGGTTGCGGTGGAGGTGACTAATTCCAAGATGGAGTCCATTGATTATGAACCCAGTTACTTTGTGGTCTCCATGCAGGATAGGAATTTTTTCAAAAAGAGAAATTACCACCTTAGCGTTGGTTTAAGGCATTTATCTCTTCTTCAACCTGACTGGTTTTTTCTTAGTATTCTTAATATTAGACAGAAGCTCACACTGATTTGTAGGATGGTTTTGCTCACAAAGTTGAAAAACATTGAATTTATCTAATAGACACTTGTGCAATAGGTGTTTATTTCGACACCTGGGACAATAGATTGACAAGGTCTTTGGGTTGCAAGTTTTAGCTTGTATACCATCTAATGTGGTATTCAACTGAATGAGAATGTCTTTTTTCAAATTTTCTATTTCTTCGCAGAGCTTACCTATCTCATTAGACCCTTTAAAAATATTATTTTTGCGGATTCCTCCCTGAGTACAAGAGAAATTCTGACATAACTCACATATTTCCTCAAGGGTTAGTTGAGATACATCACCTTTCCCCATCAAATCAAGATTTCTTCTAGCATCATCATCAAGACCTTTAAGAAAAATTGTTTTGAAAATCTCAGTGCTAATGGCCGCTTCTCCACATCTTTTAGAGAGGAAGAGGAACCTATCGAGATAATCCTCTAAACTCTCATCCTTGTTTTGTCTTAGTTTAAATATCTCTTCCTTTCGGTCACTCACCCTATAGTAGCTTTGGTAATTTTGTAAGAAAACATTCTTCATTTCTCCCCGGGATGTTATACTACTAGAACCCAATCCCATAAACTAGTGCATTGTTGAATCCTTTAGAGTAGAAGGAAAAAGCTTCAGCTTCTGGTTATCATTTTTATAGTCATATGTTTGACATAAGACCTTAAATTAAAAGATAAATTATTCTAGGTCTTTTGAAGATAATCCACAAAAGGTTGGAAGGAAAGATGGAGAAATATTCTTCATCACAGTATCATCATCTACATCCAAGGTAATAGGATAAGTAAACATTCTAGGAGGGCACTGAGGTTCATTGTGGTTAGGTTCAGCTCTATCATCTCCCATGATGCTCGAAGAATTTTGTTCCTCAAAGACAATTTCTTCTATGACTGGTTGTTCTGCCAGTTGCTCGTCAGGTAAATAGTGGAAAGCCTCAGGTGGGATAGGCTCAAATAATTCTTCAGAAGTGTGGTCGTCTAAGCCTTGGGCTTCCCTAGGTATGATGGGTACGTATTTTGAGGGGGTCTTTGGTATAAATCATCTATGAGGGCCTCTTTTCCCGACCATGCAGAAGAGGAAGCTAACGGCAGAATATTTGGCATAAAATGAGATATCAAAACCGTCTCCTAGTAACACTTAAGCACAAAGGCTATTTTAGTCCCCAGCAATGGCACCAAAAAGTGATAGGATGTCATTAGGTCCTATTACTTTAGAATATAGAATTGTCAATTAGTTGACCGGCTAGTGTCCAAGGCAGTTTGCAAAAGAAGATGATTTGGATAACTCATTTTATATTTTCAGTTTTTCTTTAAATTATTGAAATTAAATTTAATCTAAGGCTATTTACTTCTTAGCTGGAAAAAAGTCTATTCTAAGAAAGCTGGAAATACTAAGCTATAAATCATAAGATAACTAATTTAGAAAGCATCACGACTAAACTAGAAAGCAAGGAAACAAGAAAACTGAACAACTGATATACTACAGAAGTAGAGAAATAAGTGAACAAACTATGAAACATCTTTTAAACAGTAAAATATTCTAACAACTACAAAAAATAACTCACACTAACTAAAACAATGGTGCTTCAGAACTACAGACTCGACTTTTCAACAAACTTAGTTACTTCCTACTGAACAATAATCTATTTTAACAAAGAAAATAACATAACAGTAAAATACTTATCTATCTAAGCTAACTTCCATCGAGTGGCCAGCTCGCAAGTTAACACGTTGTTCTCAAATCACATACACTATAGATTCTAGAGTCTTTCCATTACAAACAGTCATCATCATTCATAGCTCAACAACTTACAAAGTAACAAAAGAAAGTTATTTTATTCATCAGTACTCAAAAATCATATAAGCAGCATAACGTTATCATTTAGTCTCTCTGTATATCTTTTGAAGTTACATTTTTGTAGATGACTTATAACTAAATCCTAGATTCTAGATGGCGTAGATAGCCATTGAAAAATTCTTCAACAACTTAAAACTAACTTCCATGTCTTTAAAGCTCATAAACATATAGAAGGCTTGAGACGAGCCATGAAGTTTTTGATAACTGAAATTAAATCTTTGGTTCATCCTCCCAATATTTAGGCGCATGTTCATAGCATCTATCATTTACCATGCTTAAGGCACATTCTGGTTCAACATTTGTAATAGCTGCTAGATGACCGATTATTCCCTACAAAAAACTCAAGTCAACCCATTAAACCTGCATTGAAAAATTTCCTCAATTGATCATAAGAAAGAAAGTTTGCATAATTTTCCTTTAAAATAAGCAGTTATTTCTCCTAAAGTTTAATAAATTGGCACAAACTTAGGATTGAACTTGTAAGAATAAACTTTCAGATTTTATTATGATGAGGTTATTTTTACCTCATCAACTAGTTTTTGAATCCATAGACAAACAGGTTTGACCTAAAGATGAGTTTTATGTTAATTATTCTAAATGAGTCTAAAGTGGATTATTCACCTTATGGAATCCCTTGGTCTTAAAAGGGAAGGAACTCCATGCCTCTAGGAATTTCACTCAAGCAACCTTATACATAATGGATAAAAACGAGTGGACCTTGGCCAATATCTATGCCCCAAAGTCAAGATAGGAGAGAAAATTATTTATGCAAAAATTTACCATCTATGAGATAGAATAATAAATCCATAAAATGAAACTCTCCCATTTATTCTCTCTAAAAAATTAGTTGGAATTGAATACTACTTGGAAAGTGTATTGTACTTAACTGAATTCTTGGCAAGAGCTAGACTAATGAACATAAAGCTTCAATATATTTCTTTTATCTAATCAAATAGAAGAATTGTAAGTCACCCAATTCAAGTCAAATTGAATATATTTCTTATTTCTACCTCATGGAATATAATTTTAAACTTAAATCTTTCTACTATACCCAAGGTTGGTGCTAATCATAAGCCTCTAGTTTTAAATTGGAATTGCTCAAAAAGAAAAGGCCCTTATCCTTTTATATATGAAATAATGTGTTTGAAACACCCTCAATTGAAAGGTTCTAAAAAATTTGTGAAATTAGCATAAAAAAGGGTTAACCATGTTTGGATTGGTGAAAATGCTAAAAAGGATGGAAGAGATGGTGAAATACAAGAACAAATATTCTTCTAGAAAAAAAATCAAAAAGAAAAAATAAATTTCCCAAAAGTTAAATTTCACCCAATAAAAAAGGGAAAAATAAATTTCAAATGAAAGTACATGCAAAGAGGAAAAAACATTAAGAAAATTTTGACAAGGGTTGGTTGTCAAGGAGTAAATTTTGTGAACAAAAAATCAAGAGTTTAGTGGCTCACTTAGGGTGATAGGATTTTTTTCCACTAGTCAACGTTAAAAAGAAAAAAGAAAAAGAAATGCAATCTCTATTAGAATTATGAATAACATGAGACACAAGATCAAACAATGAACAAAAAAACCTTCCACACAAGAGATCTGCAAACAATGATTTGTTATTCCTCAACTAGAAAATACTTACAAAATGAAAATCTTATTTTGAGTTACAATGAAAGAGAGTGTTTTATAAGAGAAACCCTTAAATGATAAAGGGATTAGGTCATGACAAGTTTCATCATCCTATGTGATTAGCCATAATTATCTGATAATATCTCGCTCTAATAACAAAAAAAAGAACTCCTAAGTTTAGCTTAAGTGCATGGCAATCAATTAGCCTAATAATCAATTAAATATTAATTAATTATTAGCTAATGCATGATTTCTCTAACACCCCCTTAAGTGAAAAATTAGGGAGTAATTAAAAACCATAAAATGCTACTGCATAAAAATAAAATAATGCATGATGGGTCTCAACAAACAAGTCTCAATGAGGTACCCATGTAAAAAATATAATCTCTTACAATTGGAGAAAAAGGAGAAAACCTCATAGGAAAAACTCCACCCCAAAAGTGATAAATATGAATGAAGAACTAAGAAGCCTCTATGATAGTTCTCAAAAATAATAAGAATATGAAGAACATCATTGAATCATGAAGAATTTTTGGATAACTATCAAATGATGAATGATATAGTGCTAAAATAAAGAACCTCCTCTAAAATAGATGATGATCAAGATCAAGAAAATAATTTGCATGAGTGTCCCCAATGATACTACTTAGATCAAATAGAATAAAAGATAAACATACAACAATCAAATATACAAATGGAACATGAATTTGCATAAGTGACCTCAACAACACTACTTAACCATACAAAATACAAATAAAAAATATAGGTACCAATAGTCTAAAGAACATTGATCAAGTAAAAATAGGTCACCTCCAAAAATAGGAATCCAAGAGTGTCTATATGGTAAATTCTCCATCTCACCTAAATGAATGGGTAACCACCCATCACATTCAAATAGTACATAGGAATAAGAACTAGATACATAGCTCACTCCAAAATGAAACTAAGGATCATTAGCAACAATAGTAAAAACCCCCCATAATGCGGAAAGGGAGAGGCAATTTAGGTCCACTGAAACTATGTGTCACCAAGAATTCCATGAAGGATAAAAAAGAACATCTTAACATGTACATGAAATTACTTGCAATTAAAAAGGGTTTGCAAACCAAGGCACACATGCATAAGTGAATAATAATTAGGATTTGATGTTGTTGTGGAAGGGACACTCACTTGAAAAAGGTGTGATGGAAAAAGGAAGGTCTACACAATCCCCCATGGAAATTTATATCATAGTGTAAATACAAAAGGCACAACAAGATCTGTGAAATTCCCAAAAGCGAGTACAATAGTGACACTTTATCTCATTGCATCTACAAAAGAGAAAGTGCATGAAAAATATGCTCAAAATGCCCAAATAGGACATAAAGTTGGAAATGCATGTAGAAAATCCTAAAACAAGTTATCCCACACAAAAAATGTTTCCAAGAGCCAAAATATCCAAGTAATTCACCAAAATGTGAAAGCACAAAAAAAAATTGAATAAATTGTACCTAGAGAAAAATCTAGAAAAAATGTATGGAAACATATGAAGATCTCTAAAAGACCTTTTCAATGCCACTAGAATTACAAAAAATAGAGAAAAAAGGTCAAAATTTATGAGCTTGGGAGTGAAAATAACACTTCTAACTTTGGCATGCAATAAAATGTACCAGAAAAAACCTCTGAGAAAAAAATAGCACCATTGGGTAGTGATCAAAACCATACTTTTGATGATATCTTATTTGCCCAATTTTGACAACTAGTCAAAAAGTTATCATGATTTTACCAATCTTGATAAAATTATTTAAAAAATGCAGGTTATATGGGAATTGGTTGCTCATGCGACCAAAGGCAAGTTATATGGCTTTGTGCACAGGTGGTTTGTTGGCCTCTAGTAGCTAGCAGCTAATTGATGCCACTGAAAATCAATAGGCTGCAATGGCTCCCATTGCCACTATTGCTAGAATTACAATTGGTGAGTGTAGGATTGATGATTAGCACTAGGTTTTTGCCTCTTAGGTGCCACTCCATGGGTGGTGCTTGACTCCACAAGTGGCACTTTTTTTTAATATTTTTTTAAAAAAATCATATGGTACAACTTCTAGGGTTTGTACAACCTCTCAGATTAAAAAATGCCTCTAAGGCTCCTGTAGCAAAAATAGACAAATTTTATGTCAAAATTAATTTATTCAACCTCTTGAGTGTAATGGTGAGGTCCTTTTTGCACAAAATGCACCAAAAAATTGTTGAATGAACAAGACAACTGAGAGGGGGTGAATCAGTTGTATCAAATTAAAACATCAAAACCCTTAACAATAATCAAATCCACGAGCATTCATTAAACCTTTATTCTATTATAGTGATTAACCATGAAATTTAGATAACAAAAATTAAAATAACAACACCATACACAAGAGAACACCAGATTTACATGAAAAACCCAATGAGGGAAAAATCACAATGAGGATTAGCTCATAATATATGTAATTGCAAAATTGGTACAGGGGCTCATTGCTAGAATAGGACACATTGCCCAATAGGGCTCACGGTCAAAGCTCACTAATAGAATATGAAAAGAAGATAGAAGAAAAATGTTACACAGAGAACACTATCTAAATGCAACAAGGAATCCACCACAATTACTCCAACACTTCAAAAGTCCAACACTTTGAAGTTCACACTACTCTTCTCAAATTCACTCTACACTTCTGCAATTTGCACCACATTCATCACTTATATCTCTCTCAAATATATCTTGTGATCTCTCAACAAAAACACTCTTATTTATATCATCCTCAACCTTGAAAACCTTCTCCAAGGTCGGCAACACATCCTTTACATTTACAATTTCAAATTAGGTCAGCACCCAAACATTCTCGCAATTGATAGGAATGAAGGTGACCTACATAAATCCTTAGTTAGGACCCAAATTTTTCTTAACACACCTCAACACACTTCCACAAAATTCAAATCCGCTTAGCATGTAGTGTTAACACTCAGTCGACCATTACCCATGCAAAACACCATAAAACTGTTAAGTACACTAGTACAAAAACAACAATAAATGACTTAAAAAACTACTAAAAATTGTTCACGTGATCATTAGCTTGGTCACGTGACCATTAGTAGTTTATTTCCATTCATTTATAATGTGACTAGATTCATGACTAAACCATTTTTAGTCATTTATTGATTGTTTTGATTGATCAATTTGTTAGTATATTTAGTCATTAATTTAGTCATTGATTGTTGTTAACTGGTCGTTTATTTAGTCATGGTAGTCATTTATTTGGTTGTGGTAATTGTTTATTTATTCATGGTATTCATTTATTTAGTCATGATAGTCATTTTATTTAGTCATGGTAGTCATTTATTTAGTCATGGTAGTCATTTATTTATTCATTGTTTAGTCATTTATTAAGTCATGGTAGTCATTTATTTAGTCATTTATGAACTAATACTTTGAGATGTGTATATGTAAACTCCTATGTTTGGAGAATGTTGTTACAATAACTAGTCTATGAAATTGCAAGATATAAACTTTAAATCTCTTATGTTATATTATAAAAATTAAACTGTAACAATCATAAAACTTCAACAAATCTGGTCAAAGCATTGAAACAACAATGTTGAGAAATAATTCACTGTATATTTGAACTGTATATAAAATATGTTACAAAGAACTCTATATATAGAGTTTTGAAGATAGAATCTTTTGCAGTATGCAAACTGGTAATTTATTATGTTTTTAAAACTAAATAAATCTAAAACTAAAGCTAAAAAACCATCGGTGTGAATGCATGTCTTCACTGATGCCATTGTTGCACATGGGGTGGGTTGTAAATGCATCTAGAAGGCACCATTGATTTTGCATTTTCTCCTTGCTCGGTACCTGCCCACAATCAAAAAACTCAAAATTTGTTAATATTTTTAATATACTTAGGAAAAGATAGGGGTATGAAAAAAAAAACTATGAACTTTTGTAAATTAGGCAAACATAATTGTAATTATCATCTTTGAAATTCAGGTTTATTGGATAATTTTGTGGGCACCTTTAGTTTTCTTTATCCACATCTCTCTTCCATAAACAGGTAAAATATAAAAAACTATGGTAAAAAAATGAATAATCTTCTTTACATACTCAAAAATTAATGTTCATGATCTGGGTTAAGCAGATACAATGGAAATGTTATAATCATGTGGAGCATGGCATTGGTATGAGAAGGCTACTAATGCCAGTATTACAAATACTAAGAGAACTTTATACATCCTAAATTCTTTGGCAACTTTGATCATATTTAATGCCATTTCCATAAATATATACAACATACTTGACCTGAAATACCCTGAAAATGGAACCCAAAATTGCTTTTTTTTCAAATGGTCTAACACTAAATAATCTCTAAACATTACTTTTCGAGATATAAATTAAACACAAAAATAGTATCCATAGCAGAGACTAAAAAGTGAATGTAAGAATAGGGTTTTGAGGGCTCAAGTGATTTTGCATTGCCATCACACCCACAACAAATAGAGCAATGCAAAACTACATCCTGCCAGCATCCATCATCAAAGTTCAAAGCATAGATTAATGCATCATATTCAAATCCCTTAACTGGCCTACTAGCTATCATTTTTTTCAACTCAGCTCTTAGCTTCCAAAAGAGCCACATCTAACATATTTTGCAACAACCCGTGACCAAATCTTGCTTACCCACATTAACATTTTTAGAAAACACAAAAAGATTCAGTCGCTTTCCTGTCGCTATTGGTTTTTGCTCCTCCAAACTCTTCATTGTTGGTATTGACCTTTCACTTCTCCAATTTGGTCTGTTGCATCTTGAAAATAAGGTTTTGATGAGGGTTTTAGAGTATATTTATTAAAATGAAAATTATAGCCAAGATCCTAATAATGAGCATATTTAGGATTTAACATTATGACATCCTTTACATAGAGATTAAAGCATAGCAAAATACATGCAAACTTGTATTTTCGATGCCATGAGAAAGCCACACAAATGGGTCAAAGGAAAGACCATAAGACAAAGGAGATCAATCACCCCAGGCTAGATCCACTATAAAAGGATGCCACAACATTTAGAAAGAAATCATCATAAGGGAAAAGAATGTTGAAATTAAAAATCACAACCTCAAAAGAAAGAAATATACAATCAAAGTCACTGTCCAAGAAAATGAAGTATTTGTTCTTTATTCCTATGTTTTAGTTTGTTTTTTCTTTCAAAAATCAACAACGACATCCTTCACCATTATGGGTGGGCATTTGAAATTTGGTCTCATCCAACCACCCAACTGAGTCATCCATTACCAGATGAGGGCGGGCTACCAGTGTGAGTTGCATATGATACCGAGACTGTTCGGAGAAGGTGAGAGAGAGCCCCAACCACTATTGGTTTCAACTCCTCCAAACTCTTCCTGTTGGTATTGACCTTTCACTTCTCCAATTTGATGAGCCTGCATTTATTTTAGGGTTTTAGAGTATGTTTATTAAAATAAAAATTACAGTTAAAATTTTGCCACTTTTATTTGCCCGCATTTATTGGATTTCAAAATAGAATTCAAAATAAGTAAACTATAATAAATAATATCACGTACAATAAATATTATTGAATATATTATAATATTATATTATATAATAATATAATATAATATAATATAAATATTATATTATATTATTATATAATATATATATTATATATATTATATTATATTGCATTGTAATTTAATATATTATTATTATATTGTATTATAATACAACCCACTCTCTCAATTCAAAATATTTTTTTAATTATCCACTTAAATATCATATTGTCTAATATTTACTTGTGACTAATTATTTAATTATTTTTTTTACCCTACAATCAAATTAGTCACTTATGATGATCAAAGTATTCATTTATTTAGTCATTTATAGTTGTGCTACAAAAATGAGTAGAATTTTAACATCTTTAGTTGGTGTGACTAAACAATTTAGTCACGTAGTCATTTATTTGTCAAATTCTACTAGTGGTACATGCTTCCAACTTGATCAAGATGAAATGTGGACCACATAAATCTATTTTACATGATTTGGAACCATCCACAAACCACTTGAGATATAACAAATATTTCGTCCAAACTTGCATCATAGAAATACTTCAACCCAAAACATCCAATTAACCTTATATGCACACTGATGCATAAAACACACATAGTACTACACCAAATCATGAGAAATCTTGAATTTTGAAAGATACAATCAACATAAGAAACTTCCCGTACCCACATAACCCGAAACCAAACTGTAGACAAATGTGGACAAAATGCATTTCTCCTAGACCATAGCAAACAACACTGAAAACCTAGTTCACACACTGGTGAACATATCTCACAAAGCACAAAAATCTAGAAGCCCAAACTCTGGATATAGCATCTACTGACAACCCTAAAAAACATATCAAATTTTCATAGGCATAGCATCAATACAGAAGAAATGTGGAGCACATCTTAGAGCACATTCTAAACATTTGTACAATATTGTTTTCTCTATTTATCATTTTTCTTAAAAGCACTTGAAAACCAAGCACCAGAGACACCATTTAGCACATTACATCACTCCAAAACATCTCTAGACACTACAACATAAAGATAGCTCCATGTAATCACAATGCTTCCTCAATATCTCAACTATACGTGCACAAACAAAGCTATTCCATACATGCACCAACTACAACAACATGTTTCCCTCTTTTTCACAATTTTCTCAATATCCTTGACATCTTCATCATGCAACAACCTTCCTCAACACATAGTTTACACCAATGACAACACTAGCTTGTTGAAATCAATGAAACACCTTGATAATTAAAACAATCTCCCCCTTTGTCATTGATGGCAACACATGATGTGAAAAACCATCAAGGACACCACAGCTCTGAACATACCTATTTATTTTTCTCTTTACACACTCTCTCCCTTTCATGATTTCCTTTTACTTTCTCTCCCCCTATGTATATAGACTTTTTACATGATTATTTCTCCCCCTTTGACATCAATGGAAAAGGATAAAGTGTTTTGAATTATTCTCCCCTTTGACACTGAACCAAGATACTTACAATTGCACATCGTTTTCCTTTTACTACTCTGAATACTCCCCCTTAAGAGTACATTCAACCAAATCAACAACTCTACACAATGACAATATATATTCCTTACTACAACAATGGCACTACCTACTCCCCCTGAGAGGTAGCTAGCAACACCAGTCCAAACAATAAATGAATCAATAGATCCACTAGACTGATGCATCTCCATATGCATCTAGTTCAAAGGAGGGGAAATAACCCCCAACTTCTCTTGGAGAGACTCAAAAGTATCCTTAGGAAGAGCCTTAGTGAATATGTCAACAATATGATCCTTTGTACGTACATATTCAAGCTTCACCTCATTCTCCATAATATTCTCTCTCATAAAGTGATACCTAATCAATATATGTTTTTTCCTTGAATGCATCACTGGGTTCTTTGAAATGTTAATTACACTTGTATTATCAAAAAATATAGAGATAGGCTCATCATACATTACTTTGATATCCTTTAATGTCTCTCTCATACATAATACTTGTGTGCAGCAAGATGTTGTTCCAATATACTCAACCTTTGTAGTAGATAAATAAATTGAATCTTGTTTCTTACTTAACCATGACACCAATCTACATCCAAGAAAGAATGCACCACCACTTGTACTTTTCATTTCATCAACACAGCCAACCCAATTTGCATCTATGTATGCACTCAATGTGAAATCAGTATCCTTAGGATGCTATAAGCCATAATTTGGAGTGCCCTTCAATTTTTGAATATCCTTTTTACTGTTGCAACATGTGTCTCTTTAGGATCTTCTTGAAATCTAACCACAAGAAAAAAATCATATGTGATATTTGATCTAGTAGTAGCTAGATATAACAATCCACCAATCATAGATCTATACTTACTCTGATCAGCCTTAGGGGATTCATCATCCTTACTCAATTTGCAACCAGCCACCATAGGAGTACATGCCGGTTTGGAGTCTTCCATTCCAAACTTTTTCAACATCTCTTTGACATACTTTGGCTATGAAATGAATATACCTTTGTTTGTTTAATTAATTTGTAGCCCAATGAAGAAATTCATCTCCCTTAACATAGACATTTCACACTCTTTCTACATCTCTTCTACAAATTTCTTACACATGGATTCATTTCCTCCAAAGATAATATCATCCACATACACAACCACTATCAATATTTTATCTTCATCAATTGTGAAGTAAATATTTCTATCTGTGATGCCTATATTGAATCCTTGTCATATCAAATATTTGTCCAATCTTGCATACCAAGCTCCGGGAGCTTGCTTTAATCCCTACAATGCCTTTTCCAATTTTCAAACCATGTCTAGTTGATCTAATAACTGAAATCCTTTTGATTGTTCCATGTAAACCTCTTCTTCCAATTCTCCATTTAGAAATGCAGACTTCACATCCATGTGATAAACTTTAAAGTCTTTATGTGTTGCAAATGCCAAAAACATTCTAATTGTTTCCATCCTAGCCACCAGAGTAACTGTTTCCTCAAATTCTATTCCTTCCACTTGTAAGTAACCCTTACACAAAAGCCTTGCCTTTTTTCTTACCACTTCTCCATCCTCATTCAGTTTGTTTCTGAATACCCAAATAGTTCCAATTATGTTCTTTTTTGTTAGTCTTGGGACTAGTTCCCAAGTCTATTTTTTCTCAATTTGCATAAGTTATTCTTCCATTGCCTTCATCTAATGCTCATATTTGCATGCCTCACTCACTATTTTATGTTCAATTTTAGAGAGTAAACACATATTTACCCCAACTTCAGTAGCTCTTCTTTGTTGGAAATATGTGCCTCAATCTCACTGACCCATTGATCAGTGTAACCTGAGTAGTCGGCACAAGTCTCATAACTCTCAGTGAAGATAGAAGTTTGGCCGAAGCACTTGGTCGGTGTAACTTGTTCCATCGGGATGAGTGCTCAGTGTTGGCAGTTTGCTTTCATCGGTGTGACTTGGGGTCATCAGTGGAACTCTTCTTTAGGCTACGCCGATGGACCGATGCTTGTTAAAGGTGATATTGATCTATGGTTGTGATGAGATTAATCCAACAAAGCTCTTTTTATTCCATGCTCAGTTGTGGTGAGAATTGACGGAATTTTGTGAAGCGAGTGGAATTTCCTAAGCGGTTGAAACTTGGTAGCTTCATCAACGATGTTCGATAGTCTCGTGCCTCATGTGGTGGGTCCCAAGTGACTCATGCAGGGTGTGTCGGCTTCGAACACATGTCGTTGTTTCGAGGAAACTTATTGGGAATATTGTGGATGCTTTTTTGATTCCCCTAAATTGCACTAGCGATGTACACGTGTCTTGGTGGGTCCTGGCCACAGAAAGCGATATATGAAGGGGAAATGCTCGGAGGTTGTTTGGTCGCCTGGGCAGTTTTCAATGGTTGGTTTGTTGTGAAAGTTGAACCGAACCAACTATTTGGTCTATCAGTCAAAGCGATGGATGAATAGTGTTATAACATGTGGCGTGATATTATTCATTGATTTTACATCGATGTTGTAAATCAATGTTGATTGGCAGAAAGCTTTATTCTTTGGTAGTGATTAATTGTGGGGTTGACAGAGTGTAGTTTTGGTATGTCTTTGTAATCCATTTCAATGTTGGGTGGCTCGATGTGTGCTATAGGGTAGTGTTGCTAGATAATGGTGGAAGCTTGTCGATGGGGTAATTAATTACCCTGATGACTATTTGTTGGAGATAGGGGAGTTGAGCAACTACAAAGAGTGTGTGTTCGAACGGTATGTATAGATCATTGTAACTATGAACACATAGACACATAGAATATAAAAAGATGTGAACCTATGGTGGTTGTTAGGTTGGGTTGGTAGAGAGAGTCGACTAGTGAGATGAAATGAATTTGCACTGTATGTGAGAACATTGTAACAGTGCGAGGATTCTATTTTTTGTTGTTTCCTATATTCTCCAGATGGAACAAGATGTAACTCCTATAAAGGCTATGAGCTTGAGATTGTATTGTAACTTTGTCTATTGCTAAATAATACAATGGCTTAATCTTTTAGATGGTGGGGTTTTTTACCCGAAATGGTTTTCCCCATATATATCTGTGTGTTCATTAGTTTTTCTTCCATCTTGTTAGATTTTGTGTTTTGAATCTGTGCATGTGTATTTGGTTTTGTCTGCATATACTTTTCTTAGAAGGATTAATGGGGGAAATCAACTGTGCCAGTTTCTACTTTATGGCATATTAGTACGTGTCTTTGAGGCAATTTTAAGGAATTAAAATTGTTGAAGGCACTGTTGTTCTTAGATGTCTCATTCTAACTTGACACGTTCTTTCCCAACAAGTGGTATCAAAACCTTCTTCTGGATGTTGGTTCTAGGTATTTATCTTGTGAATATTTCTTAGTCTGTCAAGCTTGAGAAAATCTGGAGGAATCAACTGATGATTGATCCTTTGATGAGTAAAATTATTTGCTCTCTTGAGACAACACGCAATGTTAAAGACATTGAAGATGGAGAATCTGGAGTTGATCATACTATGACAATGTGGTCTGATGCTCCTGGTTGGTAGCAAATGATCTTGATGCAAGGGGTGTGAGTTTATTCTTATGGTTGTGTTGCAGTAGAGCGTGGTTCATACTGGGTATCTATGTGAGGGGCTCCCTGATGGTATTAATATGCTTGATTTTCTATTCATCCATTGGATTATTCCACTTGTGCTGGTTGTTTTGACTTGGCATTGAAGGCATTGTTCATTGTTACCCAGATTGCATAAAGGCTATGAAGTTGATCTCTGGGTGGTCTAAAAACTTTTGAATAGCCTAGCTCTCTCATATTCTTGTGCATGAGTGTGGTTTTGGAATTGGTCTAAAATGGGCATGGAGTTCCTATATTACCTGTATCTTATACTAGCATGTTTCAGTTTCATTTTCTTTGGCTCTGAAGGTTTTCTATAGATTTTCCTAAAAAAATTATGATACATATTCATGTTATTTTCATTGTTCTGCTTAACCATGATGGTTGTGTGCAGTCTCTTGGGTCATCTAGATGTGCAGTGGATGTGGATGTGCATGGATGTTTTGGAAATATGGTGGTTTTGTAGGTTTTGCACGGTCAAGGAAAACTTGTGGTTATGTGGAGCTTTTGTTAAGCTATTTCCTAGACCTTGGCTTTTGGGTGTGACTAGATGAGATAGTTGTAGTTCAACGTGGTTTGAGGAGGTGTGATGTCTTCTCTACATGGGATTTTTGGTATGTGTTTTTTCACTCATCATTCTTGTGGTGTTTCTTGTTGGTTTCCTAGACTATGGTGCTTGAGTTGTAGACATGATTGGAAAATTGGATTTGGTTTTGATCTGGTGTTTGAGTCAAGTTTGTCTACATTGTTGTTCTCTTTGAGATCTTAGTTTTGCAATTTCTTTTGTGATGATGGGTTTGCACTATTGTTGTGATTAATCTCTAAGTTATGCACTTGGTGGATTAGCTACCCATTGGCTATAGAGAGATAAATTGGAAGTGGATTTTCTATATCCGTGAGGTTGCTTTAGTGGTGGTGCAAATCTGTTAGTTGGGCTTGTTTTTGGTCACTTGTGCTTTGGCATGGTTGCTTCTGGATGAGAGGATGAATGCCATTGAGTACTTGAATAGTCTTTTATGGGGACCTGTAGCATGTGTATCATGATGTCATGGAGAGCTTGATACACATTATAGTGTAATATTTTAATAGTGATGGTGTGGTCTGTGTGGTTTGGAGATCTTGGTGTTGTTTGGCATTGTTGTTAGATGGACATGTTGTCGATTATACCTAGAGGCTTTTCAGATTAGCAGATGTTTGTTCTTGATTCTTGGAAAGCTTGGTGTCATGATTCAATGGGAGCTTTAGCAGTGATTATGGATTCATCACTTGGTGGTGAATGATCTTCTTTAGTGTTGCAGATGTTACTACGAGGGACTCTTAGATCCTGTTGTTGCAGAAGGGTTCTTTCGCATTTGCATGGACACTATTTGAGGATGTGCAACATCTTGGAACCATGGAGGACGTTTGGAGTATTTGGCTAAGATGTTGGTGGTGCTTGATAGGTGATGGTTTACATTTTGTTTGCTTGATGTCATGTATACTCTTGCTTGAGCATTAGAGTTTTGGCATGTTGCATTGCTCTCAAAACCATAATTTGTTCACTTGAAGCATGTTATCTCCTAAGGGGGATGAGTAGATCATGATGTCATGATAAGTTCTTATTTCAGATGTTTGGAGCTTTGACAGTGGTCCGGTAGTTCTCTGTGTTTTGAGTACATTGGTCATATGCTTGAGAACTTCATGTTAAGTGCAGTAATGCAGGATTGGAGTTTGGCATGAAATGATCAGTTGCAGGTGTTCATGGGTACATGGAGAATAAGGTGAGGCTGAAATTCCTTTGAGAGAGGTGTTGATCACAGTTGAAAGTCTGAGTAGCCTACACCTTGGTTGGACATGAGTTCAATAGAGATCAATGAGGGGATTTATCTTGGATGAGTCATGATGGCTTGTATATCTTGGAGGAGCATTTTCTTTTTCACTCTTAGTCTACTCAGTAGTGAAGTCTATTTGAGAGGTATTTTCCCATTATATCTTTCAAAGGTGTTTTATTCTTTCTCTCATGATATGGATCTTGAATTTTTGTTTCATGGATATGGAGGATTCATAGTGTAAGGTGGACAGCATGGTTTATCTCCTTGAGCTTTTATGTGATATCATTTATTGATGAGAACTGGTAGGAGATAGTTATATGGGCTGATTTCCTGAGATGGGAAATGAAGGAGTTTGATCTTCTTTGAGAGGCTTACATCCATGATTGATTACATGTAACATGTATTGATTTTGATCTTGGTGATCAAAAAGCTGGGTGTTGTTATGGCTTTTCCTTCGGGATGTGAAGGAGATCATATTTGACATAGATTTTAGAGGTGTATGTAGGAGGATGTTCTATAGGTATATGTTGTGCAGAGTTTCTCTCTTTGGTCTTGGTTATCTTCTTGGAAGTATGACTTCTTTTTTACATTGGTTTGAGATTTGGTCGGAGCTTTTGTTCTCATTCAAGTTTTTGAGTGGTAACTTGAAGGTTCTTTATCTCTTTCCTATGTTGGGTGTTGAAGAACTTACAAGAGCTTTGGAAGACTGTTGAGAGAAATGATTCTTGTAGTAGTTGGCTACAGGTTTAGCATATCTTTGTGGATATTTCCTTGGTACTACATGGTTACATTTTATATGTGTTTTTATTGGTAGACTTGTTATGCCTTTGATCTTTTAGATTTGGCATTACCCATGTAGTGGGAGTACCTGTGCATGGTGCTTTTATCTGTGGTTGATGGGTTGGTTGTGCTACTGACATGAGTTTACTAATATGGATACCTTGAAGATATGTGAGATTGGATGGAATAGCAGGAGCTATAGGTGCTATTTTCAGTCACGTGGGTTGATCAGTTGGATGGGTGCAGCCAGTGTTCTAGTTGTTGTTCTAACTTGTGTTCTATCTTTTTTCTAGAGAATTTTTTTCACATTGGTGATCTGGTTTGGCCCTTTTAAGTTGATGTTGTATGTGCTTCTATATGGTTTTTTCTTGGTGCTCTAGAATGGTTAGTAAGATCTTCGTCAAGTGGGATATTTTTGAAATATGTGCCTCAATCTCACCGACCCATTCATCGGTGTAACCTAAGTAGTCGATGCAAGTCTCCTAAATCTTGGTGAAGATAGAAGTCTGTTTGAAGCGCTTGGTCGGTGTAACTTGTTCCGTTGGGATGAGTGCTTAGTGTTGGCAATTTTTTTTCATCGGTGTGACTTGGGATCATTGGTGGAATTCTTCTTCGAGCTATTTTGATGGACTGATGCTTTTTAAAGGTGATCCTTATCTACGATTGCGATGAGATTAATCCAACGACACTCATTTTATTTTGTGCTCAGTTGTGGTGATTATTGACAGAATCTTGTGAAGCGAGCGGAATTTCCTGAGCTGTTGACACTTGGTGGCTTGATCAACGATGTTCACTAGTCTCGTGCCTCGTGTGGTGGGTCTCGAGTGACTCATGTGGGGTGTGTCGGCTTTGAACACATGTCGTTGTTTCAGGGAAACTTATTGGGAATATTGTGGATGCTTTTTTTATTCCCTAAAATTACACTAGTGGTGTGCGCGTGTCTTGGTGGGTCCTGGCCACGGCAAGCGATATATGAAGGGAAAATGTTCTGAGGTCGTTTGGTCGCCTGGGCAGTTTTTGACAGTTGGTCTGTTGTGGAAGTTGAAAGAAACTAACTGTTTGGCGCATCAGTCAAAGTGATGGATGAATAGCTTTATGACACATGGCACGATATTATTCATTGATTTTACATCATTGTTGTAAATCAACATTGATTGGCTAAAAGCTTTATTCTTTAGTAGCGATTAATTATGGGGTTGATAGAGTGTAGTTTTCATATGTCTTTGTAATCCATTTCAATGTTGGACGGCTCGATGTGTGATGTAGGGCAATGTTTCTAGAGAATGGTGGAAGCTTGTCAGTGGGATAATTAATTACCTTGATGGTTTTTGGTTGGAGATAGGGGAGTTGAGCAGTTACAGAGAGTGTGTGTTTGAATGGTATGTATAGAGAATTGTAACCGTGAACACGTAGACACATAGAATATAAAAAGATGTGAACCTGTGGTGGCCGTTAGGATAGGTTGGCCAAGAGGCTAGCAAAGAGAGTCGACTAGTGAGATGAAATGAATTTGCACTATATGTGAGAACATTGTAACAATGCAAGGATTCTATTTTTTTTTTCTTGCCTATATTCTCCAGATGGAACAAGATGTAACTCCTATAAAGGCTATGAGCCTAATATTGTATTGTAACTCTATCTATTATTGAATAATACAATGGCTTGATCTTTTGGAGGGTGGGTTTTTTACCCAAAAGGGTTTTCCCCGTGTATATTTGTGTGTTCATTAGTTTGTCTTCCATTCCGTTAGATTATGTGTTTTGAATCTATGCATATGTTTTGAATCTGGTTTTGTCTGCATGTACTTTTCTCAGAAGGATCAATGGGGGAAATCAACTGTGCTAGTTTTCACTTTATGGCATAGTAGTACGTGTATTTGAGGCAATTTGAAGGAATTAAAACTGTTGAAGGAACTTCTTTTCTTAGATGTCTCATTCTAATTTGACCCATTCTTTCCCAACATTCTTTTGTCAATACTCATTTCCTCTTATCTCCAATGATTTATTCTTTGAAATGATTTATTTGCACATACTTAGGGGTCTTAGGGATTTTTTCTGGAAATTCTTCCTCTTCATTATGCACTTCTTTTTCCTTAGCTTTTTCTTCTTCTTCTTTGCAAGAAGGTTCATCTGACACATATCCTTCTATAACAATTGAATTCTATAGATCTTCATCAACCTTAATATTTTCACTTTCAACAATATTTCTTAGCCTTTTGTTGTAACATCTGTAAGCTTTACTTTTGGTATAATATCCAAGGAAGATACCTTCATCAGACCTTGCATCAAACTTTCCTATTTTTTCTTCATCTCTTTTGATATAATATTTTCTTCCAAATACTCTAAAGTACTTGACAGTAGGAATCCTTCCATACCACAACTCATAGGGAGTCTTTTTACTATTAGACTTTTATTGAAAGTTATTAAGTATGTAAACAATAGTATGATTTCTTCTCTCTAGTAAACTTTTGGTATGTTAGCTTCTTTCATCATAGTCATTGCAGCTTCTTGAATAGTCTTGTTTTTCCTTTCAACCACTCCATTTTGTTAAGGAGTTCTAGGGGTAGACAAGTGCCTCTTTATTCCATGAAATTTACAAAACATGTTAAACTCATTGGAGGTGAATTCTCCACCACTATTAAACCTCAAACATTCGATTTTCAAATCCATTTAATTCTCAATGATATATTTAAATGCTTTGAATATTTCTAGAGCATCATATTTTTCTCTAAGAAAAGTAATCCATGTCATTCTAGAGTAATCATCAATCAAAAGCATGAAATACTTGTCACCTTAAAGACTTATCTCCCTTGTAGGACCATAGAGATCTGTATGTATCAATTCCAATAATCCAATAGCATATTTCTCTTTTCCTTTGAAACTACTCCTTATTTGTTTTCAAAATTAACATTGTTTGCAAATGACATTGATAGGCTTTGTAATTCTTGGTAGGTCTCTCACTATTTGTATTGAACTGGTTCTAACTAAATTGTCAAAATTCATGTGAGACATCCTTTGGTACCATAACCAACTATCATTAATCTGATTCATAAAGCAATGACCGTTAGCACCCTTGAGCTGATAGATATTTTCATATGTCCTCTTACAAGCAACAATCATAGTTTCAGACACTTTTTTGATCTCGCATCCTTCATCCTAAAACACAAGATTGTATCCTTTGCTACACATTTTTCCAACACTCAAAATATTATTCCTTAAGCCTTTAACATAGTAAACATCTTCATATTATTCTTTCCATCAAAACTAAATTGAACCTATTTCATAGATCTTAGCTTCTAAATCCTCTCCAAATTTAACTAATCCTCCATCATAATTTTCAAGTTTAACAGACTTACTTTTGTCTCTGGTCATGTGATTAGAGAAACCACTATCAACAATCCAATAGTTCTTATCTTGCTTAACATGAAAAGAAGAAACCACAGTACCTTCAACCTTATCCTTCGTCTTCAGAAAACTTTCCTTCACAAAATTTTCATAGTTAGAAGAAGCGGATTCATCTTTTAAAGCTAAGAAAAAACAATCATTTTCATCAGCATCTCCATAATCAGATTCGTCATCAGAAATACCAACATCTTCTCTAACATAGTAACTTCTTTTAATCATCTTTCCTTTGTTCTCCTTAATTTTTTTTTCACGGCTCTATTTGGACATTTTGAAGCATAGTTACCTATATTTCCATAGCTAAAAAATTTGAAAGGTAGTTTACTTTTGTAGTTACTGGTGCCCTTTTTCATCCTTCTTACAAAGTTAGCTTCCATATTATCAAGATCATCTGAGTTTGAGTCTTCAACCTTTTTTTATTTTCCATCCTTGAAAGTAGTTTCCACTTTTGTACCATTTTTCAAACAATTTTTTTTCCTTTTAAATGAATTCAATGTGCCAAACAACTGATCTCTAGTGTAAGTATTTAAATTTTCAACTTCCTCAATAGAAGATACCTTTTCAATGTAAGAATCAAGAAAAGATTTTAGAACTTTATTTATCACTCTAGGTTCTTTGAATTGTGCACCAAGACCTCTCATTGCACTTACCAGCTCATCTACCCTCCACATATAACTTGTAATTGTTTCATCTTCAGAAATTTGCAGCGTCTCAAATTGTGCCTTCAAATTCTGAAACTTTTCTTGTTTAACCTTCTCATCTCCTTCATAAATTATTTCTAGCTTCTCCCAAACTTTTTTAGTAGTCTTCAAATTCATAACTTTTACTAATTAAGAATTTGAAAGACTATTCAAAAGAATAAACCTTGATTTACCATTTGTTTCATGGGACTTGATCTCATCGCTTGTGCTTGGACTATTCAAAGGTGAAACATATTGAGTCTTTATTTCCTTTTTGACCTCAAATCCAAAGGATGCTAGATATCCTTCAATTCTCTAGAATGCATAGTTTGTACCATAAAACTTTGATACTCTAGGAGTTAATATTTTCTCCAAGGAGCCTAGCTTTGATACCAATTGTTGAATGAAAAAGACAACTAAGAGGGGGGGTAAATCAGTTGTATCAAATTAAAACATCAAAACCCTCAATAGTAATCAAATCCATTCATTAAATCCTTATTTTATTATAGTGATTAACCATGAAATGTAGATAAAATAAATTGAAATAACAACACCATACACAAGAGAACACCAGATTTACATGGAAATATCAATGAAGGAAAAACCATGGTGAGTATTAGCTCACAATATTAGTAATTACAAAACCAATACAAGGTCTCACTGCTAGAATAGGACATATTATCTAATAGGTCTCACTGCTAGAATATGAAAAGAAGATAGAAGAGAAATTTTACATAGAGAATACTATCTCAATGCAATTAGGAATCCACCACAATTACTCCAACACTTTTGTAGCCTTGTTTGAAATATTGTGGACACCTTTAGCTCACTGCCTTCAGAAGTCCAACACTTTGAATTTCACACTACTCTGCTCAAATTCGTAGTCTACACTTCAAAAATTCACACCACATTCATCACTTATATCTCTCCCACATCTATCTTATGATCTTCCAACAACACAACTCTTATTTATATCATCCTCAACCTTGAAAAACTTCTCCAAGGTCAGCAACACATCCTTTACATTTAAAATTCTAAATTAGGTCAGCACCTAAATATTCTTGCAGTGGATAGGAATGAAGGTGACCTACATAAATCCTTAGTTAAGGCCCAAATATTTCCTAACACACCTCAACATGCTTCCAAAAAATGGGAAGTCACTTTTCATGTAGTGTTAACACTAGGTTGTCGATTACCAATGCAAAACACCAGAAAATTATTAAGTGCATGCTTCCCACTTGATCAAGATGACATGCGGACCACACAAATATATATTTTACATGACTCATAACCATCCATGAACCACTTGAGATCCAACAAATATTTCACCCAAAATTGCATCATTGAAATAGTTCTACCCAGAACATCGAGTTAACCTTATATGCACATTAACGCATAAAAACACACAGTGTTGCACCAAATCCTGAGAAATCTTGAATTCTTAAAGATACAATCAACATAAGAAACTTCTTAGATACGTATAACCTAAAATAGAACTATAGAGAAATTCAAAGTAAATACATTTCTCCCAGACCATAGCAAACAACATTGAAAACCTAGTTCACACATTGGTGAACATATCTCACATTGCACAACAATCTAGAAGCCCAAACTCTGAATATAGCTATTGAAAACCCTGAACAACATATCAGATTTGAGTAGGAATAGAATCAACACAGAAGAAACATGGAGCACATCTCAAAGCACATTTTGAACATTTGCACAACATTGTTTTCTCTATTTATCAAATTTTCCCAAAAGCACTTGGAAACCAAGCACCAGAGACACCATCTCAGAACATATATCTTAGTCATTTTTCCTCCCTATTTTAAAAGACTTCTTTGAGGCTCCTTTTTTAGATTTTTTTCCTACAAACCTAACTAAGGAAAAAATATTCTACCTTTCCTAGAAGGAGAAACCTCCTATTCTATCCCCAAATCTACATTATTCCCTAAAGGAACCACTTCCACATCTAAACCCATAGCCAGGCCTAGCGCAAATGACCTTGCCTATTCCTAAAATCAAGAAAAATGGAGCATGGGTTGCTCAAATTCCTTCCTAAGTAGGTTGACATAAGGAATATTAGTCATCTACTCTTCCCCAATAGGAGAATCCTTGAGAGCATACTATCTGGATTCCCCTCCATCAAGTCCAAATCCTCCAAAGCCTCAAAGGGATTAAAGGAATTATCCATCTACATATCTTTAAGGGATTTTTTTAAACCCCTTTCTATATTATGGGGTTTAATAGGAACAAAACCCTCTACATCTATTGACCCCTCTACAATCAGAGCCTTTCCTTTAGTATTCGCTTGTTCAGCACAAGACAGAGCTTTGGTTACAGTACTACAAAAATCCTTCCCTGAAGGGTTAGCTTTAGGACACTTCCTTTGCAGGTTCATGTACTCATGGCATATTTGACACTGAAAAGGAATAGATTTGTAATAAATTTGTTGAATCCACATAGTATCCCCAACCCGCAATTCTAGAGAATCTAGAAAAAGGTTATTTAATTCAATTTCAATACACATGCGAGCATAGGAAATTACCTTCTTATCCAAAGTCTAATGCGATGTACCAACAGGTTTATCAAGCAGCAATACAATCATATGTTGAAAATTATTTGGCTAGAATTCCAATGGTAGCCATCAGAGGTGAACCCGCATTGGTACTATGGATGGGAGTTCATTCAAAGGATTAAACCCAATATGCCATGGTTTAATAAAGGGGCCCACTTTATTGTAAAAATATGGCCCCCCCTCATAGGCCTTGTTGTGATCCATCAGGCAAGAAAACACCACAATGAAATAGTTGTTTACAACCAACATCACCTCCATATTTCCCTTTGGGTTCCAAGTACAATGAGTCCATGAATCCAAAAATGAGAGTGAAACCTGAGTACCCATATAATTACAAATAAGAGCATGATTAGAAAGACAGGTAACATCCTCCACCACTAAATCATGTTGGATCACTAACACTAGATGAGAAACACTCCTCTCTAAACATTCATTCACTTTTGGAAGTCTCTAGCTCCCAGATTGGGGTGAACCACCAACATGCATAGATCTATTTAGAAAATAAATCACCTTTTCATGAGTGGATGGGGGAGGGATAAACCCCAAAATAGTCTCACAAAAATATATTCCTTGATTATAACCTATAGCTACACATGTAGCCATACCACAGCCAAAATAAACATAGCACAAAAGAAATAAAAAAACCAAAACCTTAGCCCCACTTAACAAGCCCCCTGATCCCATGAAAACACCCCTTTGTAGTCCAAAAACCCATATCAGCCCCCAATCCCCAACGAGAAATAGGCATAAGAAAAAATAAGAGAAAAAAGTAGGCAGTGGTCTGCTACAGGCTGCAAACCTACTTCAAAATCCTTTGTGTGCCCAACACTCTCCAATTCATCTCCCTCTCACATTCCTCTAGTTCTTTGAATAATATGAGTAATAAATTTTAGGTTGGATTATTCTTCAAGAAAAATGTGCTACATAGTCATAATATTCTATATGTTTTTTCTCCCTACAAAAATATAGAACCTTGGTGATTTTGAAATTTTGGTGTACATGAATGATTTATAGATTGAAGCCTATTGTTGGGATAATTATGTTGGCTTCATTATTATTTTTAGGACACACTTGAGGTTATATTTTTTTACTTTCTCGCACACCCACTTTGTATCTTTTTTACTAGGCAACTTCTTTTGAATAAAGCACATTTTCTAGGAGGTGCACATCAACACATTGTACACACTAGTGAAAGAATTTTCTTTGAGTTAGTATTCCTCCAATATCTAATACTCTATCTACAAGTTATAATATATCTGAAATATAAAATTGAATAATAACATCATGGGTTGGTTATATATTATCCTCTATCATGGTAGTAATCCAATATATTTCTTTCAATTCTCTCTCCTCTATATGAATTGATTATATATAAATGGTCCCCTACATAGGGTCCAATGGAGATATAACTCTTATTTATTTATTTTAAAACTTATATAATGATTATTAAACCATATATCTTCCTTATCTTAGAAGACAAATCATTTTTATAGAAAGGAAGGGTTTTGTTTTGTATTTTCCATCTTAATAACTTCAAAATCAATATGGAATGTTAAGACCTCAATGTTAATCTTAAAATATTGTAAAAATATTAGGGATTCTCCCTCAAGTGTTATTATCCATTTAAAACAAGTGGGCGATAGGTGTAATATAGGTTGTCCCATTTCCATCCATGCTTCATTTTTAATGTGTTGAGATCAAAGAATGTATTTATAACGTTAGAAAAGGTATCTCATTAATACATCTAATGTTCAAATTTAATTTCTAGGCTATAAAGCTCCTTTTTTGCCCTAAGATTATTGAAGTGGGACTTAAATGGCCAAACTATATTATGATGATATTGTTCTCTCTAAGATCTTCATTTTTTGAAAAATAGGCTCAATTAGGTTCCTAGATCAAAATTTATGGCCTCTTGAAGTTAGGCTCCCACTTTAGGAATGTAAGACCACCTATGACATAAAAGAGAATTGAAAGAGGGAGTTACACATGTTGACCAATAAAATTCACCAACCTATAAAATATCATTATTAAGTTAATAAAGTATCTTTTAAGGGTTTGAATGAGATAAATTGGAGCACCCAACTTCGGAGGATAACTATTCTTATAGGAATTATCTTGGGATTTGGATGTTAGAATTTGGCTAGATTATTTTGATGTCACTTTTGGGTCGTATTAGGTCATAGTTTTTTGATTAACCTTTGGGTGGTTTTATGTATTAGTTTCTCTATTTATTGGGTGCTTAAGATGGATTTTATATAGTACATTTCATAGGTATTGTTATGTTGTTGGTATTACTCCAAATTTGAGTGTTGGAATTCTCTATAATAAAGGATTCTTACTTGGATTGTATCATAACTTATAGTTTTGTTGATTAATACATTGGTTTAGATTTTGGAGGCTAGGTTTTTTCTTCAAAGGGTTCTCCCATGATACATCATTGTATTATGGTGAATAATATTTTGATGTTGTTTTTTTCCTACAAATTAATTTAAATCATGTTTATTTTTATCAATCTTGTTAGATTAGTGTAGGAAGTGTTTCCACACATTAGATTTATTTCATTTGGTATCAAAACTTGATCAAATCAAGTCCAAGGTGGTAAGAACAAGGCTTTTGGTACTATTTTTTGTTAGTGTAGGTTTTCATTTCCTAGTGGGATATTTAATATTCTTAGTGGGTTATTTAATTCCCTTAGTTATAGGTTTTTCCTAAACATTTATTAATCTTGTTTAGGATAATAAAGTGGGTTGATTATTTAATAACTAGGAGATAAAGTGATGATTTTTCCTCCACCTTTTAAGGGTGGAGTGTTTACTTTTCATCACTTTATTTAATGTTGGTGGTTTTGGTGGTCAATTCTTGTTGTCTAATTTGCCACCTCCACCCTCTCCTAAGTTCTATATAAACTCACTACCTAGCTTGTATTTTGCATCAATCTTGGAATCTCTTATTTCATTTTGTCATATAGAAATTACATAACCTCTTGGAGTTCTAGTTTGCATTCTTTATTTTTTTCGAGTTTATGTAGCTTTGATTTTCTTTTAAAAAGTTCCTTGGGTTATTAAATCTATTTTAGATTTTTAACATGGTATCAAAGATTTTGTTTTGAGAAATCTTATTTCTTAGATTCCTAATTGAGAGATTGATATTTTCATGTAAAAATATTTTAAATTCTTGTATGCTATACTCTCACATTGTGAACAATTTAGAGAAACAAAAAGGGTGTGCAAAGATTTAGTTACCTCTTTATATTGCATATGTGTTTGTGAGATTCAGGTGATTGTATAATTTCTTATCATAATAGAAAAAAAATTGATTGTTCCAACATTTCCAAGAGGCTCGAGAAAGTAAATATAGCTTTTGTTTCATCCAAATTGGAGATCATTTGACATAGTTGCAAATGAGGGTTTAAAGCTCATATTTGGAAAACAACTTTTTTTGGAGCATTTTCGACCCAAATAGACCTTTTCATTACACTTGAAAGGCCCAAAAAACCCTATTATCATATTAAATTTGTCTATTTTAGACGAATTTTATTTTTGGAAAAAAAAAAATTTGCCAAGGGATCGTCAGTGTAGGCTAAATTCAACCATTTTTAAAAAAAAATCATAACTTTTCTCCACGGTCTCCATTTTTGGAAAACGGGACATCATTCAAAAGATGGAGATGAGAAATTTCCATCCATAGAGGTATTGAAAATATTTTTTTCCATTTTTTACCATATATTTCAAGTTGAAGTTATTTGTTCCCAATTTCTTCAACATGCCATAACTTTCACCCTGGTGCTTCGATTTTCAAAAACAAATACTCATTAGAAAGTTGGTGGAGAGAACTACACAGCCATAAGGCTATTTTTCCAGGTTCCTTCTCAAATTTATTCTTTATTAGAATTTATGTTTCTAGTTATTTTGAGTCTATTGAGCATTGTATCTTGGAAAAGGCTTTGTAAATACACTGAATTATAAAGTGCCAACCTTATAATATTTGCGGGGTAATTTTTGATACTAGTGAAAAGGGTGGAGTGTATTGATGTTCTTATCTAGTGATATTTTTTATCATTTGAAGATTGTATCATGGGTATTTTATTCATCCTTCTATGATAATCTTGGATAAGGCCAATTATGAATCTTGGAAAAAAGGCATTCTAACCCATCTCACATGTCTAAAACTTTTTCCCTAACTTTATGGGCTCATACCTGAACTAGACACACCTAGAAGGAAATCAATATGGGGTAATAGAATTGATCATGTATTAGGATTCATTGGTTCTTATGTTGATATTTACATTATGTGGACTATAGTGGCTATTGAATGTACCTGCACACTTTGGACCAAGATTTGGGACATGTTTGGAGACCCTAATATTTCTCCATTCTTAGATGATCCTAATACAGATTGCCTCATTCTACTTGATGATGTAGATAATATGACCTTTGATGATGCTACTTTAGAGTGATTTGAATATTATCCACATCTTGAATGTTTAGATGACACAAATACTTCTCTTTCTTCTCATCCTCATGTTGAGATCACATCGACAACACCTATTATAACTTCAAATTCCAGAGATGCTTCTTCAAGATATTCTAGTGATTCATTACAACAAGATCATTTATGTCTGATGGATTCAGTTCATTAGGACCAATTTCTACCAAAAATATCTTGTTTGTTTGCAGAGTCCCTCATTTTGGATCTAGATGACACTATTGAGGACATCCATCTTCTCTTCGACAACCACTCTTTTGTCCTTGCATCTATTGCTACTTCATATTTTAGTGTTTCTTATTCAAAATATCCCGATGAATTCTTGCAATAAGACATCTATAGTCTTCTTGATTCAATTCTATGGGATGATCTATTTCCAAGTATTTTAGACTTGTTTATGGAGACACATATTGCAAATTTGGGAGACAATATTGATTGTATTCATCTTCTCTTTGACGAATTTGTTTCTTCTTTAGTTTTTGTGAGGGAACTATAATCCAAATTAGGTCTCAACCTAATTTTCATTTTAAAATCTTGATCATTACTGCAAAATAGCATAAAATTTGCATTCTTGCAGAGTTTTCAATGTTTCCAAAGGTTTCATCATTTTCATAGATATCTAGATTTGAATAGGGGACCTTTTTGCATTATAATCTATTGAATTTAATTCATTTTATGATTTAATAAGGATTTTAGGTCTTAGGTTATACATTCTAAAGGTCAAAAGGGGGACTTCTTTTGGAACATAACATTACAAAATGAAATTTAATCCTTTTATGGCCTTTTTTCCATAAAATTTGTGTGCAAATGGGCAACGAGAGAAAGTTGAGATTTTGATTTTTTAAAGATGATAGGTGAAATTATGTGGATTTCCTTGTTGAAGCTTCATTCACTTGTTTTTGAGGGAAAAACTTGAAATAGAACGAGTTCTAGAAGGAACGCTTCAATTTTCAAGAAGGAAACCCTTTATTGTTGCTTCTACAATCCCTAAATGGCTGCCATGATTGAGGTTTGTTTCATTGTAGAGGCAGGTTTCAATGTTTTTGGTATGTTTCATGAGTTTCACTTAGCCATGTTTAAGGATCAACTCCCTGACTACATTCACAAGCATTTTCTCCCTAATTTCCAAGGTTGGTTGCATTCACTACCTTTTCCATGCATGCTTCCATCTTCTTGGTGTTGTTTTTGCTTCATTTTTTAGTTACAAAGGAAAAAGGCATGTAATTATTTTCATTCTTTGCATGTGGAGGCGTTTTCATTTGTTTGAAGGCTCCTTTCCTTCTAAACATGGGCTATGGTTTCATATTTGTGTTCTTGAATGCTTATTCATGCTAAAAGACTACCTTTAGATCCCCTATGTGTTAAGGTAGAAGTAGTAATAGGAATTAGGGGAGTTTCAAGTTTTAAAACCTTTACAATGTAATCATTAGATAGTGATTTTAAATCACTAAGCTTTGAAACCCTAGGGTTACAAAGAGGAACCCTTTAAGTTAGTATTCTCATTATGGCAATCAAATCTTTTATAGACATCAAACAAACCTATGCAAGATAGTCTCATTGCAATTAGGGAATCATTGGCTTTGAAACCATTGTGATAGGTTTATCAAGAGACAGTATTTAAGAAATGGATGTTAATGTGACTATGCAACAAAGTGAAAACATGGTCTCTTTACAAGTACATATGAATGAGCATATCAATGAGTTCCAAGTAAATGAGGACCAGATGGATATGAGAATCAATGGTGTTAGTTTGATTAAGAATATCAATATTTTTTATTAGAGGTAAAAAATGGGTTTTGAAGGGGCCCAGAACCCTTTATAGAAAAGGATAGCTGAAGCAAAAGATAACTACAAAAGGCATGCAGTAGCCAAAAAACAACACACCATCAATGCATCATAAGCCAAAAAGGAGGAACAAAAGCGACAACACTACATGTTCTTCAAGATATTAGCAGCCTCCATCTCATATGCCACAGCCTTCTGACTATCATCCATGACTTGAAACAAATCCATAGCATGATCCCTAGCCTACACCTTAGTCTTTTTTCTCATTTTGGCCTCGAGCCCACCCACATTGACCTCGCTAATCAAAAAAAATTGCACCCTACCAGCCTTCTCCATAGAAACCTCTTCCTCCATAAGCCTACCACCAGCATCAGTATCCTCTCCAAGAGAAATTCCCTTATGTTTCTTGGCCATTTCAAAAGGAGTTGAAATTCCAACAAACTAAAGCTTTACATTAGATTTGGTCCCCTCCCTACCCTTTTGCATTTAGCAAACATTTTCTCAAGGGTGAGAATTATTTCCTCAAGGTTTTGCTTCATCTTCAATGTTTCATCAGCCATTATCTTTAAAGATTCAAACAATTCATCAATCTAATTTTGTACTGAAGACTCACCAACTTTACTCATCGCACCCCAAACTCTAATATTGGGCATGTTAAGCTTGTGAAACCTCCATTTAAAAAATTTAAACAAAGAAATTGATCCCTCCTTGGCCAACCCCAGAACATCAGGAATATCCTCACAATCAAAATTAAAATCACCCTTACCCTCAACATCATCCTCTTGAGAGGAGATTACCTTTTCTTGGTTGACATTGACCTCCTTACCCTTACCACCAACAACCTGCAATTTGATTTTATGAATAGAGTCTACAATCTCCTTAGCAACAGACCTCCTTCTCTTCTATATTTCAAGCTCCACACTCAGGGAATCCACAATACCTTGCCCACCATCCACCTTCAGGGGAGAAGCATCTTTCATCTCTTGTAACTGGCTAGCATACCTTATAGAAAATTTCTTGTTACTATCCACCACCAAACCCTCTTAGGCTAGGAATCCAAACCAAGAGCCAGTGAGGAAATATCCCAAGAAAATTCAACCTTTTCCTTCAGGCTCTAAGTCAGCTTCTCAGCATCTTTTTCCTCATTGCATGTCTCATAGCCCTTTTTCTTAGGACCCAAAACCCCTTTCCCAGACTTACCCACATCATAGGGTTGTGAGACCACCTCCATTGATGCTTGAGAGTCTAGGGCATAATTTTCATCCTCCTTAGAATCTGACTCCTCCAGAATAATTTTCCTTGTCTTCCCTTTCTTGCTAACTGACTCCACATCAGAGGCAATTTCATACTCCATTGTCGATTTAAATTGCTTACCCTTCAGAGTAGAAATGAGTTTAAAACCACAAATGTTTTAGCATACTTAGAAATTAACATAATAAGCCCCACATGCAATACTAGGTTCTTGGGGTTCTTTTTGTGGTCCTTCAGACCACATTCCAGCTATGCCAACAGATAAAAAGGGAAACAAATTATCTTTTTATGGATAAAATTATTAAGGAGCACAAAATGATAGGAATTTACCATAGAGAAATGACCCTCGAAGATAATGTATCTCAACAGCTCCACCACTACGTCCCCCTAGAGCACATTAAGTGAGTTGTGTTGGTAGTTGTCGCTCTTAGTCGTCTTCAAGTATTGTTCTTTAGACCCTTTGAAAAAGATCTACATAGTAGCCTTTGACTCCTTTTTATCTTTATACACCTTCTTTGCAAACCCCATAGGACAACTACAAAATTAACAGAGTAATTTTTATTTTAAAACAACAATTACCTATAACAACATTAAACAATTATACAATGTAAATATAACATAAAGAATTAACCTAATCCTATGGGGTACATGGTGTGTTACTTAAACGAACCCAACAACTAAAATGATAAATGATTCCAACTAAAGTAGAAGAAAGAAATGTGAATAAAACATAATGTAAGTATGGCATTCATTCAACAAGAATAAGATACATAATCATAAACATAAATCACATATTGTTACTTTCAACTTAAGAGTTCGGGATTACAATCGTGGAATATATTTCCACAGATATAAAACAACATGAAACCCAGGTTACATTATAAGGCCACTTCCCTTATAACATTGGGAAGGGTACAATCATAATACAAAAGTATAATAATGAGAGTGATTTCTTCAATGGTACAATCTTCTTCGTGCGAGCTTTGAGATCACTACAACTGCATCCATGCCACAATCACATCTGGGGACCCAATGAGTGCATTGCACATTTCCACCTGATTGTGAGAATCGGAAGGAACACCCCCCGTGCAAGGAGTTGATAAGAAAGAACCCTCGACCAAAACTCAAACATAAGGACTCACATCACAAGACTCAAGCCCACGAAACAACATAAACATCAACAATAACTCAAACAACAAAAACAACTCTAGAGGCACAAGAACAAGGGAAACAAAGGGGCACAGTGGGAGAGTGTCATAACATGGCCTTACATGGATTAACCAGGCTACCTAACATTAGGAACCGACTCCAACTCTTTGGATTAACCAAGCTACCTAACACTAGGAACTGCCTCCATCTATGGTTAACCAGGCAGCCTATCTCAAGGCACCACCCCATAGGGTGACTCATGTAGAGCCACTTAACTTTCATGGAGACAAGGTAGTGACCTTACCAACCAGGTCTTCCCACCTGTCCTTAGCCTTTGGGAACACTAATGATAGGGGTGAGGTGTATATTTTTATCTTGTTATGTGAGAACTAACCCAACCCACTAGGTAAATTAATTAGGTTTTCACTTAATTAGGGAAACTCTTTCAAGGGTGACCATTTGTACACTGGCCCTATTAGAACCAAAATTTCCGTAAAACATTCCTAGGGTTTTCCTATTATTTTTCATAAAATTCCATGAAAATCCTAAGTCTTTATCTATCTAATCTAATATTTTCCTATCTTTCCATAAAAATTCAATTATTCCCCTTACATGAAGTCAAAAAACAACTAATTTTTCCTATTGCTAGATCTTACACTTTGAAGTTACTATCATTTGTCCTACCACTTTACCACAGATAACCATTAGACCATCTATGGTACCATGGTGAAGGCAAGGTACAATCACAAGAAATGTTACCACTACACTATGAGCCATCATCCAACTGACCGCAGTGACTGTGGTGATAGCATTAGGAACTGGTAAGATGATGGCAGTGGCGGCTAAGGTGCAGGCAAGAATTTTTTACCGCCACATCGCGCATGGTAAATTCTTTGACCACAGTATTGTAGTGGTGGTGAGATAACTAGTGAGCAGTGGCGAGTTGTCGATGGGGATAACGGTTGACAAGACACCACCATACCACACGAGGTTAGGAAGTAGACCATGGTAATGCAATGGCCAAAGAAGATGATAGATAACATTGGCACCGTGCTACCACTGACAACTAAAGTGAAGGTCACAGTAGGGCAGTAGATGAAAGGAAGACCATGACAGTTAAGACCGCCATACTGCACGCAGTGAATGAGGAAACCATGGTGACCATGGTAGAAGGTTTGCAAGTAGCGGTTGAGTGGTAGGATGTGAGGAGATGACTAACGGTTACCCCACGGTACTGTGAGCAGGCATCGAACAAACCGCTGTAAGGCTATAATAGTGAATGGTGACAGTAAATGCCAGGCACCGTGATACCGTAGGTGAACAAAATGAAGGGCACGATAGTGTAGTGGAAGAGAGGAAAGACCATGACAGTCACATTGCGGTTTCGTTAGCGGTCAAGCCAGAGACCGCGGTAGTGCGGTAAGCATGGAGATAGTCATCATGGTTGGCAGAGTGAGACAGGTCGGGGCTAGGCACCGCATAACCACTGGTGGAAAATTCAAACCCACAGTAGAGCGATAAAAACAATGAAAGCCATGGGGAGATAAAACATAAAGACCGGTCAAGGCATAAAGTGAAAAGTGAAGGCGAGAAGGATAAAATGAAATATAAAAAGCGGACTATAGTTTAAACATTTGATTTTCCGATAAGGCAATATAATTAAATGTTTTAATTTCTATCAACAAAATGTGAATGGCTATAACAGTAAAATGAAGAGCCGTGACTCTTGAAATGTAATGTATAAAATACTTGTAAAAATAAGTAAGAAGGGGAGGTAGATTAGAAGACGATAAATTGCGGAAAGCATAATATTTTAAGAATGTTTGCATTCAAGAAGACTATGTTGCATGTATATTGTTTAAGGATGATAATGAAAGACTATTGATTTGGTGGCTTCATTCTGGTATCAATTGTTTGTTGCATTTATGCAATTATTTGATTGTCTCTAGTCTAATGTTTCTTAATTATTTAAATTGAAATATCAAGTATATGTTCAATTTATCAATGCACATTTGTTGTATCTGTGTGGTTTGATTAATTGGTTTCTTCAAGAAAGAATTAAATCCCTTTCAGTCAATCACAGTAATTTGGGAATGTTATTTGGATCATTAAGAAGAATCAAATAGTTAGGATTGATATTCTACCTCAAGTAGGGTCTGTCAATCATATTCTTGCATGTTTATACCAGTTATAAACACATATTTGTATTCCAAATAGTTAGAGATTTTCTAGATAAAATCCACTCATCTGGGACTTTCATTTGACTCCATTTTACCCAACAAGGCACTAGTCTCCCTTACTTTCATTACTTAGTTTTATTCATTTCATTTTGAAATCTATTAACTGAACATATCAAGCTTCACCTTGATATTGCTTACATTATTTATACCAAATTTATCTGATATTACATACACTATTTAGACCAAATTTAGATCATATCTCTCCACTATCAAATTTCCATTGTGGATAGTTTAGTCAAGTAGAAGCCTAGTCCAAAGTCTGCAACATTCATATAGGTACACCCGCCTAGGTTTAGCAGAACCTTAAGAGTAGAAGGTTCAATTGTACTGGTTGGCCTTGTTAGTTGGCCAATAACATTGTGAGAGCTTGGCAACCTCTTATGACTTTAATCAGAGGTTTTCCAAACTACATAATAAGATACCTTGTGGATCCAAGTTGGTTGATCCTGCAACATTGAGCATCTACTTGAAATCTTTTGATCCTAAAATGGGGTATGAGCTTAGGAACAGAGATCCTAGGAATTTGGTTGAAGCTCAAAAGATAGCACTCACAATTGAGAATAACAAGAAGGCTGCAGGGATGATTCATAAAAGGGAAAACCCTAGGGCTCCCCCATATACTCCCCCAAATAGACAAGAAAATACATATAAGAATGAAAGACCAAGGTTACATGACATGCCTTACAATACAAACTGGAAGGATGGGAAGCTGGTAAGTGATAGACCAAGGAATAAAGAAACACTGGATCCATTAAAAAGGAAAGGAGCATATATGGTAGATAAAATTCCCTGGTGCTCAGTTTGTTATGCACCACATTCCTCAGAGCATTGTGTTACAGCTCAGTCAATACCAAAAGAAGAAATATTGGAAAATGATGGTGGTAAAGACCAAAATGTCTACTTAACTTCTCACACTCTTAATTCTTTGGAGAAGGAATATTCATCTTCAGAGAAGGAGGGATATGAATATGATGTTGATCATCGAAAATACAATATTAATATGGCAGAGCAACAGGTTTTTTCTGACTATGAAGAAAGTGAAAATGAGCAAAATCCCCCTATTATGTCATGTCAGACTAATAGATACAATATAAGGAGACCGTGTGAAGAAGAGATTGAGAGGTTAAATATTGCAGCAGTGGAGGAAGCTAGAAGCAAGTATCGGTTGAGGAACATAACAATGAACGAAGATGAGGGTTTTCAAGGGGAATATTTGTAAAAAAATAAAAAAAATATCAAGAGAGACATCTAAGAGGACAGATGATCAATTTGAAAAAAAAAAGAATATAAGTGTGCTCCTAAAAAAGAGGGTAAAGAAGCCTCCATCGATGAACAAAAGCTAAGTCAAAAATGCAAAAGGGAAAAGGAGGAAAGCAAAGGAGAATTAGAACCAAAGAAGGTGATTAGAACTAAAGGTAGACCTTTTAATTTCATACAAACCTTATCTCAATTAAAAATATTTGTCCCATTACTTGAAATGATGAAGATTAAAGAATATAGGGAAGGTGCCATTCAATTGATGTCTAATGGGAATCAAAATATAAACTTTGAAAATAAGGAGGCCACTAAAACCACTAACAAGAGGAAGGAGATAAAAGTTCTAGAAGCCTGCTTAATGAATACAACACACATTGACCCATTTTTTACCACCCTACTCATAAGTGGCAAGTTAGTGAGGAATTGCATGATAGATTCAGGTGCTTCCATGAATATTATGCCAATAGGGGTAATGAAATAACTTGGTATGTGGGTAGATGTGGAAGGAGGTAAATGCTACACCATGGATAGCAAGCCTGTTCCGATTGTAGGAGTAATAAAAAATGTTGAAGTAAGGTTAGCAACCTACCCTCGAGCTGCCTACAATATTGATATAACCGTAATTGACACACCTCCTCAATTTGTAATGCTTTTGTCAAGACAATGGACTGCAGCAGTAGGGGGTAATGTGCAGTTCAATTTATCATATGCCACTATACCAGGAAATGGTGAAGAGATCAAGTTATATAGGGAGCCAAGAATGAATCAAATTTTTGAATGTGTTCCTCAAGAACAACTTAATTGCTTCTGTGATGTAGATTTGGGGAATTTTATAGTAGAATTATCTCAGCCTGAATTAGTGAACAAAGACCCAATTGATAAACATATTTCTGAAAATCAGCAAGGTGTGTGGAAAATTTACTTTGATGGGGCATGCAGTCAAGAAGGTAATGGCGCTAGGATAATTTTCATATCACCTAAAGGTACAACATTTAAATATTCATTTATGTTGGCTTTTGAATGTACAAATAACGTGGCAGAGTATGAAGCCTTGCTAATTGGTTTGAACATGGTTGTCAAACATAAGATTAAGTTGTTGTCTATCTTGGGTGATTCTGAGCTTGTTGTATCACAAGTCAAATCAAAATATGCTACAAAGAACAAAAGGATGAAACAATATACAAATTTTGTGTGGGATACAGTGGAAATGTTTGATGCATTCTCAATTGATTGGATAGATAGATCTGAAAATTTGATGGCTGATTTTTTGGCTAATGTAGACTTGAAGAAAGATGACATCACTTTAGCAGGGGTATCTCAGGTTGAATTCAAAACAAGACCTGTTGTCCCTGATAACATATATAGCTGGCAGGTTTTTAATGATGATACTAACCTTTTGAAGTTTCTTCATTGTATAGACCAGTATGAAGCATAGGAAATTGATTTCAATGCTTTTGTGGAAGAATTAGATGGGAGACAGACTCTGCTTTGTAAGAAAATTTTGCAGCTTAAAACCAACAAGCTTCCAAAAGGGCTTGTGGCATTGGAGAGAGTATATGATGGAAATGATCATCCTCTCATAAAGTAGACACCTATTAGAAAAGAGGACATTGAAGAGATAAATTTGGGAACTAAATTAGTACCTAAAATGGTTTATATTGGAAAAAGGATAATCCCAACCATCAGAATAATGTTGATTACATTGCTAAGAAAGTACAAGCATGTGTTTGCTTGGTCATTTGAGGATTTGAAGGCATATAGAAAGGATCTTTTTCAAAATGAAATTCCACTGAAGCCAGACGCAAAGGCATTCAGACAAAGGTAGAGGCCTATCAATCCATCTATGGAGCCTAAGATGCAAGAGGAATTGGAAAATATTAGAGATGGAGGTATCATCAAACCGATCAAGCATTCAACATGGGTGTCAAACCTAGTTCCTATAAGAAAGAAGAATGGAGATATCAGACTGTGTGTGGACTTTAGAAATTTAAACGTGGCATCCCTCAAAGATAATTACCCTCTACCTAGCATGGAGCCTATACTGCATAAAGTAATAGGGTGTGAGCTGTTATCTATGATGGATGGTTTCTCTAGTTATAATCAGGTTAAAGTTAGAGAGTCTGAGCAGTATGAAACAGCTTTTACAACTCCATGGGGAACATATTTCTATGTAAGAATGTCATTTGGTCTCACAAATGCAAGAGCGACCTTTCAAAGAGCTATGGACTTAGCATTTGTAGAATTGATTAATGCTATAATAGTATTATATCAAGATGAACTTATTGCTTACTCAAAAAGGGCTGAAGATCATGTAGAACATCTCAAAAAAATCTTCATTAAAGCTTTGGAATATGGTATTAGTCTTAATCCTAAAAAATATCATTTTTTTGTCATAGAAGGAAAACTCTTAGGACATATTGTATCAAAATAAGGAGTTAGAATACATCCTGAGAGGGTTGAGGCCATAGATAAGGTACCTATTCCTAAGACTATCAAGGCCATTCAATCATTCTTTGGACAAATTGGCTTTGTTAGGAGATTTGTGTCTAATTTTTCTGAAATTATTAAACCCATATCAAAAATGTTAAGAAAGGGACAAAAAATGGATTGGACTCCGGAAGCATTGGAAGCCTTTATGGCTATCAAAAGGGCAATCAAAGAATCCCCTGTCCTCAAATATCTTGATTTCACAAAACCATTTCAGATATTTTCTTTTGCTTCATTTTACACCATAGCAGCTATCATGCTACAAAAAAATGATGAGGGTCATGAACAACCTGTTTCCTTTTTCAGTAAGTCATTGCAGGGATCAGAATTGAAATATGATATAATGAAAAAACAAGCCTTTGCATTCGTAAAATCCACAAAGGCTTTTAGACCATATCATGTTGGAGCCAAAGTGATTGCTTATGTTCCTCATACAATTGTTAAAGATATCTTGACAGAGTTATAAGTAATAGGGAAGAGATGCAAGTGGATTAATAAAATCTAGGAGTTTGATATGGAAATACAAATTACTAAATTGGTAAGAGGCCAAGGTTTGGCCTAGTTAATGGTAGAAGCAAATAAAATTTGCAATGTGGAAGATAAAGGAAACACAATTGCAAGTATTGAGCATAAACCTTGGTATACAGACATCATGTATTACCTCAAAAACATGGAGTGCCCTGAAGGACTTAGTGATAACCAAAGAAGAACTTTGAAACTACAAGCATCTAAATATGTATTCATAGAAGGTGATTTATTTTGGAAGAACAGGGATGGGATGTTGCTGTTATGTTTAGATGAATCACAGGCTGAACATGTTTTAAAAGAAATGCATGAAGGGGTATGTGGAGGCCATTATTCTACAAAGACAACTGCACATTAGATTCTCAAGGCAGGTTATTACTGGCCAAAAAAATTCAATGATTCTTTTTCATATGTAAGAAAGTGTGAGGCATGTCAGAAGTTTTCAGGGAAAATGAAATATCAAGGAGCTTTACCACTTAGACCTGTGTAGGTTGAAGCCCCATTTCATCAATGGGGGATTGATTTTATTGGGGAGATACAAGAGAATTCAAGTGGAGGGCACAGATGGATACTAGTAGCCACTGATTATTTCACCAAATGGGTAGAAGCAATCCCAACCAAGCAAGCAACAAGTAAAATTGTGATCAGTTTTTTGATGGATAACATTATTACCAGGTTTGGTGTGCCATTAAGACTAATTATAGACAATGGGATGTGTTTCAGATCTGATGAGTTTAGAGATTTTTGTAGTACACATGGTACTAGTATTTCTTATTCTGCCCCATATCACCCACAAGCTAATGGTCAGGCAGAATCTAGCAACAAAAGTCTCTTGAAAATCATAAGAAGAATGCTCGATAAAAATAAAAAGTCTTGGGATTCAAAGTTAAGATTGGATGTATGGGCAGATAGGATTACTGTGAAAAAGGAAATTGGAAAATCTCCATATGAATTAGTCTATGGAACACAAGCTAGGATGCCTTTACAAAATTTGTTGCCAGTTTACAAATTTATCCTTCAAGAAGATATAGATGTTCCAGAACCAATGGAGGAGAGAATGGAGCAACTGGAAGAGCTTGATGAAATAAGAAGAATAACTCACAACCAAAATATAAAGTTACATTCACAGATGAAGTATTTGTTTGATAAAAAAGAAAAAAACTAAAAATTTGAAGAAGATGATCTGGTACTGATGTGGAATGCTAGATGCTAGGAGAAAGGAAAACATGGAAAATTTGAAGCATTGTGGTTTGGGGCCTTTGTTATTGTTGGTAAAAGAGGATAAGATTCATACTACTTGCAGAACATGTCTGGAGAGGAGCAGGAGTTGCTTTTACATGGGCAGTTCCTGAAGCATTTTTTCTCTTGAAGAGTTGCAGAGGGTTAAGAATTGCCAGTGCATGGATAATTTTTATTTAAACCCCTTTTAAATCTTCTTTTCCATGCACAGTAGTTTAGAAAATATTGAAGGGTCTGGGTTTTCCGGTACATGGATGATCTCAAGAATTCCCTTCTTGAAAGCGTTTGCTTTCCTCTCCATGTACAGTAGTATAGGGTTTTTTCATATCCTCCATGCTCTTTTCATTCCCTCCAGCTGCCATTACCTTCATTTGCATGTCATTCACTTGGTCTGCTCTACCAAAGAATTATGAATTCTTGCAGTGATTGAAAAATCACTCATCCCCAATAGGAGCCATTGTTAGAACCAAAATTTTCATAAAACATTCCTAGGGTTTTCCTATTATTTTTCATAAAATTCCATGAAAATCCTAAGACTTTGTCTATCTAATCTAATATTTTCCTATCTTTCCATAAAAAGTCAATTATTCCCCTTACATAAAGTCAAAAACAACTAATTTTTCCTACCCTAGATCTTATCCTTTGAAATTACTATCATTTGTCCTACCGCTTTACCATAGATAACCATCAGACCATCTATGGTACCATGGTGAAGGAAAGGCATAGTCACAAGAAATGTTACCACTACACCACGAACCATCATCTGACTAACCATGGTGACTACGGTGATAGGGTTAGCAACCGGCAAGATGATGGCAGTGGTAGCTAAGTTGCAGGAAGGAAGTGTTTACCGCCACACTGTGCGTGGTCAATTCATTGACCGCAGTATCGCGGTGGCAGTGAGATAACTGGTGAGCAGTGGTGAGTTGATGACAAGGATAACAATTGACAAGACACCACCATACTGCACAGGGTCAATAAGTAGACCGCTATAATGCAGTGGTCGGAGAAGATGACAATTAATGTTGGCATCGTGCTACCACTGACAACTAAAGTGAAGGTCGTGATAGGGCGGTAGATGAAAGAAAGACCATGACAGTTAAGACTGCCATACCGCATACAGTGAATGAGGAGACCGCAGTGACCACGGTAGAAGGTTTTCAAGTAGCGGTTGAGCGGTAGGATGAGAGGATATAGCTAACGGTTACCCCATAGTACCATGAGTAGGCATCAAATAGACCATAGTAAGGCAGTAACAGTGAATGGTGAAAGTAAATGCTAGGCACCACGATACCGTGGGTGAACAAAATGAAGGGTGCAGCAGTGCGGTGGAAGAGAGGAAAGACCATGATAGTCACACCGCGGTTTCGCTAGTGGTCAAGCCAGAGACCATGGTAGCATGGTAAGCATGTAGATAGTCATCGCAGTTGGCAAAGTGAAGATAGGTCGGGGCTAGGCACCGCATAACTGCGGGTGGAAAAGTCAAACCCACGGTAGAGTGGTAAAAACAATGAAAGCCATGGGGAGATAAAATATAAAGACCGGTCAAGGCATAAAGTGAAAAGTGAAGGCGAGAAGGATAAAATGAAATATAAAAAGCGGATTATAGTTTAAACATTTTATTTTTCGATAAGGAAATATAATTAAATGTTTTAATTTCTGTCAACAAAATGTGAACGGCTGTAACAGTAAAATGAAGAGTCGTGACTCTTGAAATGTAATGTATAAAATACTTGTAAAAATTAGTAAGAAGGGGAGGTAGATTAGAAGAGGATAGATTGCAGCAAGAATAATATTTTCAGAATGCTTGCATTCAAGAAGACTATGTTGCATTTATAAGATTTAAGGATGATAATGAAAGACTGTTCATTTGGTGGCTTCATTCTAGTATCAGTTGTTTGTTGGATTTCTGCAATTATTTGATTGTCTCTAGTCTAATGTTTCTTAATTATTTAAATTGAAATATCAAGTATATGTTCAATTTATCAATGCAAATTTGTTGTATCTATGTGGTTTGATTAATTGGTTTCTTCAAGAAAGAATTAAATCCCTTTCATTCAATCACAGTAATTTGGGAATGTTATTTGGATCATTAAGAAAAATCAAATAGTTAGGATTGATATTCTACCTCAAGTAGGGTCTGTCAATCATATTCTTGCATGTTTATACCAGTTATAAACTCATATTTGTATGCCAAACAATTAGATATTTGCTAGAGAAAAGCCACTCATCTGGGACTTTCATTTGACTCTGTTTTACCCAACAAGGCACTAGTCTCCCTTACTTTCATTACTTAGTTTTATTCATTTCATTCAACATCTGTTAATTGAACATATCAGGCTTCACCTTGATATTGCTTACATTATTTATGCCAAATTTATCTGATATTGCATACACTATTTAAACCAAATTTAGATCATATCTCTCCACTATCAAATTTCCATTGTGGATAGTTTAGTCAAGTAGAAGCCTAGTCCAAAGTCTGCAAAATTCATATAGGTACACCTACCTAGGTTTAGTAGAGCCTTAAATGTAGAGGGTTCAATTGTACTGATTGGCCTTGTTAGTTGGCCAATAACGTTGTGAGAGCTTGGCAACCTCTCGTGGTTCAAACTTGTGTTTTTGAGACCCAACAGGCCCCAAGAAGAGCCACTCTCCACTATGGTTGCCCTAAAATCAAAACCAAGAAACGGGTACCACAATGTACAACTCACAAAGGATCTTAACTCACAACAAGGTACCACCCACAATTACCCACATGGTATCAACATAAGCCAAAAAGATGCAACCATAGAAAAGCATTCACACCTTCCCTAACCTTTGCAAATAATGCTAATTCATACAAGAACAAAATAAAATGTCACAATCAATTAAATAACACCACATCATTAACTATAAGGCATTTAAATAATAAATCATCCAAGTCTCAATCAAATAACCATTTTCATCAATAAAACTCAAAGTAAGGAAATTCACTAATATTTCCATTTAACCCAAATACAATAATCAATTTAATAAATATCTTTCTACATTTAAATAATTCATTTATTAAATATCTAAGTCTATAAACTTGTTAAAAAGCTAATTAAAGAGCAGCAATGATAATTCCATGATTTATCTAAACATTAAAAAAAAACTTAAAAATAAATAAATTAAAGATGCTAACTTAATTTATTAAAAACCAATTATAAATCATTCACTAATTTCAATTTTTCAACTATATTTTATTTTCTGATTTTAAATCTTTTCCACACAGAATATTCTAAATTTTGATTTTTCTAAGATAATGAAAATCTAATCTTTATTTTAAAAATCAGTTCAAAGTAAAAAGCAGATTTAAGATATTAATCTTCTAAGTTTAAAATCTAATTATAATATGTATTTATTTTAAACAACTATTCTGATATATCACAAAATAGTTTGACCGGAAAATAATGAAATCAAATTATAGTATATTTTAAATCACAAATTTCATTTTCCTCAAATTCTAAATATAGATTAAATTAAAAGATATTTTCAAACAGAATCTACAAATAACATTTTCCCCTTTATATATATATTTTTTCCAGAGAATAACTTATTTTTACTTTTCATTATTTGCTCACATTTCCTGACTATACACTATATGTATATGTATATGTATATGTATATGTACATATATATATATATATATATATATATATATATATATATATATATATATATATATATATATATATTGTTATAAATATATATCAATTCATCTAATGCTACTACAATTGAACACAGAATAAACTAAATATATGCACATAATATATACACATACATATATATATTAAAACCTCCACATTAATATTTAAAAACTACATAACATAATATATATACACAATGGATGCCCTCCTCACTAGAAGTATGAGGAAGGGAAAGAACAAGAAAATATCTTGATTGGTTCCCTTTGGGGTGTTGGTTAGGCTGGTGCTTTGATTGGTGGTGCTCAACTTTTAGTTTTTTTTTTCAGTGTTCTCTTCTATTTTGGTTGTGTGACAGCTCCTTCTCTGAGAATCCTTTTTTCTTATTCCTTTGTCTCCTTTTGTTGCTCCCCATTCGTGGGTTTGAAGCGTTATTTCTTATTTTTGATCTTTATACTGGGTGTTGCCCCTCAGCAGCGATTTATCTAGGACAAAAAAAAATATCATATATATATATGATATTTTTTTTTGTCCTAGATAAATCGCTGCTGAGGGGCAACACCCAGTATAAAGATCAAAAATAAGAAATAATGCTTCAAACCCACGAATGGGGAGCATATATATATATATATATATATATATATATATTATGTCATAATAAAATTGCATTGGAGTCGAATTAAAATTGAAAACCACATTATACAAGGTAAGAACAGGCGGCAAAAATCTCATAGTGTGCAGGTCATAAGTAAAACACAGAGGCATGTGTGAATTGGGGGAGGGGCAGTTGTACACAGCCGCACCCCCTTCATTCCCCAACGACAACACAAAGAAGGAAGTGGGGAGGACAGTGGAGGCTTTGCCTCCACATCGTCATCCCCATATCGGGGTGGTGGTGGGAGGCAGCGCCTCCCCCAACCATCCCCATATGCAATGCAATAAACCCAAAACAAGAAAAATACGCCCAGCAAATAATCCATTTCATATTTCATCATAGGATGCCCAACAGAGATTTAATATAATATTGAACAATAAAATATATATATATGTACATATAAATATATATTTTATCCATCATTTTTTCATGAATACAATCGCAGTAAAAATAGAGGAGATGCAAAAATTTCTAGAATAAATAAATTGGGGAAACAAAATACAGGGAACGAGAGGTTTCTCAGACGAGAGATATTTTAAGAGATTTGAAGCTGAGAATCGAGATTTCAACAAGAATTCCAAAATGAAATACAGAGAGGAAGGAGAAATCTACAAGAAGGTAATTAAAATTGCAGAGAAAGAGGATTTTCTCAAACACACACAAAAAACACATTTTATTTTCTTCTTTTTAAAACTAAATTTATAGAGATCAGAATATGAAATTTGAATTACCTAGAGTCCTATGCAAAGCTCGATTCAAGGACAAATTGTGCAATTCCAGCAAGTTGTGATCTTTGAAAACCAGAGATTCGAACCCCAACAACAATAGATTCGACAACAAAATCTAGTGCAATCCAAAATCAAAACTTCTCAGATCAAATCTATGAAAAACCAAATAGATTATCTAATCCTCAGAAAAAAAATTCCACAATTTTTTTGAGTTGTAGACATTTTTTCATTTTTCATTTCCTCTCTCTTGCTTTTTCGAAAAAGAAATATTTGGAAATATACTTTTTCCAAAAAAAAAAAAGCCAAATCAGAAGTTTGCCATAAATTCCCTGACCACTTTCCCATGCAAAGTCCACTTAACCCACCATTTCTGCCATTTTCCAATTTTGAAAGAAGAATCTTCCATAATTAACTTACACCAAAATATGCCTTTTAAATATTTTAAGTTCATTTTAATAAAATTAACTTTTGAAAAATAATTAATTAATAATAATTTTAAACAACATTTCACTTAATTATAATTGAAGTTTAAAATTTATTTTATCAAATCACCTTTTTCTAATAAAACAAATATGATAATGATCTCCTTAACTTTATTTCTTTTAAAAATAATCCATAATAATTTATCTAACTATTTATTTAATTTAATGATTTAAATTAAAGGATAGCTTGACATTTTAAAATAACAATAAAAGTGCTAATGTACACAAGAATTTTCCAAAAAGTATTAATATTATTAACAACATTGAACATTTAATTAATTAATCTTTCGCACCATAGAATAGCATTTAAATTAAAATCATAAAGCACTAGTCAAAGCCATAAACACAACTTATAAAACTCATGAAATAAAATGACTTAGTTTAAAACCATACCCACATGAATGAAGTACGGATACGACATGAAAAACTACTGGACCAACCACTAACATAGATGGGGGTACTTTCTTACCAAATCCCTAACCACATCAAACCATTGGTTGTGTAGGATGCTCTCAGACCTGACAATGCGGGTGGAGTCAGCACCCGGTACCTACATTCCTACATAACACAAAATGTTGAACATGTATATATGCATATATTTCATAGTCAAACACATTGTGAAGGAGAGTTACGGTGAGTTAGGGTGCTCACGGATGAGTGATGCCACCTCGTCTCCTTCACTCGAAGAAAACACAGTAATCATAACCTAAGTATCACATCATCAATATAACTCACAAAGTAACATCATCATAACATGAGTATCCCACACATAAGTCCAACTATCATAATAAAATAAGCATAATTGTCTACCACACCCAACACATGGTGGAAAAGATGTCAAACAGAGTATCAAATATGCATTGGAACATAACCAGAAATTACACTAAAACAAACACACACACCAAAGCAGTATCAAAGTATCAGGACATGAGAGGCACTAAATCCTTCGCCCTAGAACTAGGCTTACTCCTGGAAGCTAGAAAACAAATAAGGAAAAGATTCTTGGATGTGGGATGCATCCTCCCATGTCACTAAAGAATCAACAAAATCAAAGGAAATTTCATCCAACACCATCTAGAATGGTGAAACAAACAACCATAAGGTCTCAAAGTGTAAAACATGATATAAACAACAGAAATAGTGTCATAAACATCTAAGTCATCTGAACTGTCAACCAAACCAGCATGGTGTAACAACCACCTACAAGTCTCACACACATAGCTTATCATAGCAAGATTCAAAGCAAAGAAAACAACATGAAAGGAACTTCTTCAAACTCATGCACCACAAGATTTCCATGAGCTCCCAAGTTAGTTGCCTAACCACTACCATTAATCTCCACACTTATGCCCTGATGATCTACCTGACGATGATCAACCACTGTACTTTCCCTATCAAACCTTACTGTGCCATTCCCCGCTGGCTCCGCGGTCATCAACCTCTGACTAGATTCAAGTGTGTTCCTCTAAGGACATCGTCTAGCTATGTGGCCCTGTCAACCGCAAGAAAAACAACCTGTGCCTCTACCCGTTGCAACCAGTGTGCTTCGCGCTACCTGGCCAGGACAATGGAGTTGGGCTCACAACCAACTCTAGATCCTTCTAGATGTAAGATGATCACCCCGAACCCCAAAGCATGTTGGATACACCCTACCAAAATTAACACCAACCATCCAATTCTCACACTCCAAACTACCACTCGAACTATTGATGAGTGAAGAACGTGCCCTCAAAAGGCCCATCATAAGTCTCGCTAAAGTTGAAACAGTTATCCTCCTAGAGAACCTTTCTCTTTCCCTCAACACCTGTTGTCCACCCTTCTATCTAGGGCCTAGTCAGGTAAGAATCTCTTCAATCAAGGAACATAACTAAGGACCCAAGTGCTCCTCACGATCATTCTCGTGGGGACTCAAAAAAGAAGTTTTTAGACGGTTAACTCCAAGACCACCTCCCAAACCTCTACCATGACCTCTAGCTTTACCACGACCCCTAGGAATCCTACACACACCACCCAAGAAAAGAGTCACAACCAATTAGGTGAGGGTGACAAAAAGGAAAATACAAATCAAACTCAAAATTCAAGCACTATACTTATGATTTTAAACACATCCCTTACATACACAAAATTCACATTACCCAAAAACACACAAGGCAACCCAAGATTCAATGATGTGTTTCCCAATAGAAAGGATATTAGTGCATTGTGCACTACCCTGATGGTCCTATCCCTTCAACCAATTTTTTGCACCAATGAACTGCACGCCAACTACAGACCCGTTTAAGGTCATCAACTACTAAAGGTCAACAAAGGATAACATAACTACATGAGGACGTGCACTAGGTTGACATAATGGGCTCATTGTATCCAGAGTGCCTAGTTTATGAACCTAATGCTCTAATACCAAGTTGTAACACCCCGCCACACAAACCCCATAGGACAACTACAACATTAACAGAGTAATCTTTTTTTGAAAACAAAAATTACCTATAACAACATTAAATAATTATACAACCTAAATATAACATAAATAATTAACCTGATCCTATGGGGTACATGGTGCATTACTTAAATGAACCCAACAACTAAAATGATAAATGATTCCAACTAAAGAGGAAGAAAGAAACGTGAATAAAACATAATGTAAGTATGGCATTCATTCAACAAGAATAAGATATATAATCGTAAACATAAATCACATATTGTTACTTTCAACTTCAGAGTTCAGGATTAAAATCATGGAATATATTTCCACAGATACAACACAGCATGAAACCCAAATTACATTACAAGGCCACTTCCCTTATAACATTGGGAAGGGTACAATCATAATACAAAAGTACAATAATGAGAGTGATTTATTCAATGGCACAATCTTCTTTGTGCGAGCTCTGAGATCACTGCAACTGCATCCATGCCACAATCACAACTAGGGACCGAATGGGTGCATTGCACATTTCCACTCTACCGTGTTAACCTGAAGGAACACCCCCCATGCAAGGAGTCGATAAGAAAGAACCCTTGGCCACAACTCAAACATAAGGACTCACATCACAAGACTCAAGCCCACGGAACAACATAAACATCAACAATAACTCAAACAACAAAAACAACTCCAGAGGCACAAGAACAAAGGAAACAAAGGGGTGCAATAGGAGAGTGTCATCACATGGCCTTACATGGATTAACCAAGCTACCTAACATTAGGAACCAACTCCAACTCTATGGATTAACTAGGCTACCTAACACTAGGAACTGCCTCCATCTATGGTTAACCAGGCAGCCTATCTCAAGGCACCGCCCCATAGGGTGACTCATGTAGAGCCACTTACCTTTCATGGAGACAAGGTAGTGACCTTACCAACCAAGTCTTCCCACCCATCCTTAGCCTTTGGGAGCACTAATGGTAGGGGTGAGGTGTATATTTTTATCTGGTTATGTGAGAACTAACCCAACCCACTAGGTAAATTAATTAGGTTTTCACTTAATTAGGGAAACTCTTTCAAGGGTGACCATTTGTACACTGGCCCCAAGAAGAGCCACTCTCCACTATGGTTTCCCTAAAATCAAATCCAAGAAATGGGTACCACAATGTACAACCCATAAAGTATCTTAACTCACAACAAGGTACCACCCACAATTACCCACATGGTATCAACATAAGCCAAAAAGATGCAACCATATAAAAGCATTCACACCTTCCTGAACCTCTGCAAATAACGCTAATTCATACAAGAACAAAATAAAATGTCACAATCAATTAAATAACACCACATAATTAACTATAAGGCATTTAAATAATAAATCATCCAATTCTCAATCAAATAACCATTTTCATCAATAAAACTCAAAGTAAGGAAATTCACTAATATTTCCATTTAACTCAAATAGAATAATCAATTTAATAAATATCTTCCTACATTGAAATAATTCATTTATTAAATATCTAAGTCTATAAACTTGCTAAAAAGCTAATTAAAGAGCAGCAATGATAATTCCATGATTTATCTAAACATAATAAAGTAAACTTTTAAAAATTAAAAATAAAGATGGTAACTTAATTTATTAAAAACCAATTATAAATAATTGACTAATTTCAATTTTTCAACTATATTTTAGTTTTTGATTTTAAATCTTTTCTACACAGAATATTTTAAATTCTGATTTTTCTAAGATAATGGAAATCTAATCTTTATTTTAAAAATCAGTTCAAAGTTAAAAGTAGATTTAAGATATTAATCTTCTAATTTCAAAATCTTACTATAATATTTATTTATTTTAAACAACTATTATGATATATCACAGTATAGTTTGACTGGAAAATAATGAAATCAAATTCTACAGTATATTTTAAATCACAAATTTCATTTTCCTCATATTCTAAATACAGATTAAATTAAAAGATATTTTCAAACAGTATTTACAAATAACATTTTTCCCCTTTATATATAAATTTTTTCCAGATAATAACTTATTTTTACTTTTCATTATATTCTCACATTTCCTAACTATACACTATATGTTGGATGTTGTGGTTGTTTTTCTGATATATTGTTGTCATTTATGTCAACAATATTAGTATTTTAATTTGCTTAAGGTTGTATACATCGAGGAGATTGAGAAAATTGTAAAAAATATAGTGCAGGCAACCAATGGAGCTAAGAAGGTCAAAATGTTGGAAAGCTCTATGTGTTGAAGATTTGAAGGTGCGCTTCAAAGGGTTTGTTGTTGAACCTTTCTAGTATGTTCTTTGAAAGTTTCAGAGGTGTGCATGAAGTTTAGTGGAAGTTATGAAGACCTATGTGCCTACAGTTATTCAGTTTCTATAGATGGTGTTCTTGGTCGAAGCGGATGAAATTATGGCAATCGAATGTGTTGCGCATGTACCTATGATGTTCATGGATGATTCTAGATCATACTCTATCCTTGTTGTACCTCTGTAGTGATTGGAATGTTCGTGATCAGATATTTTTCTGATATGTGTCTGAGTGTTCATGTTCTTGGCCAACATTGTGGTGTTAGCGTGTTGCAGATCCATGAGGATTAATATTTTATTGTTTGGCATGTTTGGAGATGTTTGTTTGGGTCCTCACTATGTTGTGACTGACTTGTATTGGTATGCATTGAAATTTATTCATGTATCAAGGCCGACAATTGTAATTTATTCTTTATTTGTGGCCGACTGAATAGTGGATGCAAATCCGTGTAGAGTATATATATATACAAGATTTTTTTCCTCATTTATGAGAAGTTCTCAAGTGTAGAAGTGATGTAAAAGTGTGAATAAAGGTCAAATAATTTAGAGCAGAGTGTGGAAGAGTTTGAAGAAGTTTTTTGTGCCTAACTGGAACTATAATTAGGCTTTTGCAAAAGCTATTTTCTCAATTCAAATTCATTAGATGGATTTAATCTGATTACTATATGTAAGGAAGTGAGCCCTCCCTTTAAGAAGTGTGCTCTAGGCCGTGTGCCTGAATGCAAGTGCATTCTCTTTTTATTCTTCATTATACTTCTAATAGGGTATAATCTTGTGGACTAACATCCACCGTGGTTTTTCCCCTAATAGGGTTTCCATGTATAAAATATTGGTGTTCATGTGTCTCTGATGTGTTGTTCTTATGCTTGCACTATTAATTATCAAATTTGTGATAAAAGGATTGGTTAATGTTGTATAAGTTTTATTTTGGTAACAACTAATTCACCCCCCCCTCTCAATTGTCTATCCTTATTTTGCCAACACTATATGCATATATATATATGTATGTATATATATATATATATATGTATATATACATATATGTATATACATATGTTGGAATAAATATATATCAATTCATCTAATGTTGTTGCAATTAAACATAGAATAAATTGAATATATGCACAAAATATATACACATACATATATACATATATATCTGCATATATATACATATATCTGCATATATATATATATATATATATATATTTACATATATATATATATATATATTTACATATATATATATATATATTTACATATATATATATATATTTACATATATATATTAAAACCTCCACAATAATATTTAAAAACTACATAACAAAATAAAATATCATATATATATATATATATTAAAACCTCCACAGTAATATTTAAAAACTACATAACATAATAAAGTAATATTTAAAAACTATAGAACATAATAAAATATCATATATATATATATATATATATATATTAAAACCTCCACAATAATATTTAAAAACTACAGAACATAATAAAATATCATATATATATTTTATGTCATAATAAAATTGCATTGGAGTCAAATTAAAATCGAAAACCACATTATACAAGGTAAGAATAGGTGGCAAAAATCTCATAGTGCATAGGTCATAAGTAAAACACTGAGGCATGTGTGAATTAGGGGAGGGGTGGTTGTGCATAGTTGTACCCCCTTCATTCCCTAATGACAGCATGAAGGAGGAAGTGGGGAGGGCAATGGAGGCTCTGCCTCCACATCACCATCCCCATATGGGGGCGGTGGTGGGAGGCAGCACCTCCCCCAATCATCCCCATATGCAATGTAATAAACCCCAAACAAGAAAAATGCACCCAACAAATAATCCATTTCACATTTCATTGTACGATGCCCAATAGAGATTTAATATAATATTAAACAGTAAAATGTATATATTTATATATATATATGTATATATGTACATATAAATATATATTTTATCCATCATTTTTTCATGAAAATAATTGCAATAAAAATAGAGGAGATGCAAAAAAAATCAGAATAAATAAATTGGGAAAACAAAATACAGGGAACGAGAGGGTTCTCAAACGAGAGATTTTTAGAGGTTTAAAGCTGAGAATCAAGATTTCAACAAGAATTCCAAAATGAAATATAGAGAGCATGGAGAAATCTAGAGGAAGGTAATTAAAATTGCAGAGAAAGAGGATTTTCCCAAACACACACAGAAAACACATTTTATTTTCTTTTTTTTAAAACTAAATTTATAGAGATCATAATATGAAATTTGAATTACTTGGAGTCCTACGTAAAGCTCGATTCGCGGATGAACTGTGCAATTCCAGCCAATTGTGATCTTCGAAAACCAGGGATTTGAACCCCAGCAACAACAGATTCAACAACAAAATCCATTGCAATCCAAAATCAAAACTTCTCAGATCAAATCAATGAAAAACCACACAGATTATCTAATCCTCAGAAAAATTTCCACAATTTCTTTGAGTTGCAGACATTTTTTTCATTTTTCATTTCCTCTCTCTTGCTTTTTTGAAAAAGAAATATTTGGAAATATACTTTTTTCCAAAAAAAGCCAAATCAGAATTTTTCCATAAATTCCCTGACCACTTTCCCATGTAAATTTCACTTAACCCACCATTTCTACCATTTTCCAATTTTGGAAGAAGAATCTTCCATAATTAATTTACACCAAAATATGCCTTTTAAATATTTTAATTTCATTTTAATAAAATTAACTTTTGAAAAACAATTAATTAATAATAATTTTAAACAACATTTCACTTAATTATAATTGAATTTTAAAATTTATTTTATTAAATCACCTTTTTCTAATAAAACAAATATGATAATGATCTCCTTAACTTTATTTCTTTTAAAAATAATCCATAATAATTTATCTAACTATTTATTTAATTTAATGATTTAAATTAAAGGATAGCTTGACATTTTAAAATAACAATAAAAGTGCTAATGTACACAAGAATTTTTCAAAAGTATTGATATTATTAACATTGAACATTTAATTAATTAATCTTTCCCACCATAGAATAGCATTTAAATTAAAACCATACAGCACTAGTCAAAGCCATAAACACAACTTATAAAACTCATGAAATAAAATGACTTAGTTTAAAACCATACCCACATGAACGAAGTACGGATACAACATGAACAACTACAGGACCAACCACTAACATAGATGGGGGTACTTTCTTACCAACTCCCTAACCACATCAAACTATTGGGTATGTAGGATGTGCTCAAACTCGACAATGCGGGTAGAGTCGGCACCCGATACCTGCATTCCAGCATAACACAAAATATTGAACATGTATATATGCATATATCTCATAGTCAAACACATTGTGAAGGAGAGTTACGATGAGGCAGGGTGCTCACGGATGAGCGATGCCACCTCATCTCCTTCACCCAAAACAAACACAGTAATCATAACCTAAGTATCACATCATCAATATAACTCACAAAGTAACATCATCATAACATGAGTATCCCACACATAAGTCCAACTATCATAAGAAAATAAGCATAATTGTCTACCATGCCCAACACATGGCAGAAAAGATGTCAAACAGAGTATCAAATATGCATCATAACATAACCAGAAATCACACTGAAACAAGCACACACACCAAAGTAGTATCAAAGTATCAGAACATGAGAGGCACTACAAGCCCAAAACTGCCCACAATTCGTGTAGCAATGAAATTATGGCAAGGGAAAATAATGAACCTAGAACTTTGGCCCATATGAAAATCTAACAAGGTACCTGTTGTCAATGAGATTTGCACCCAGCTGAACATGAATGTTCAACAATCTATTGAAACATGGAAACATTCTTGAGTTATGGGTGACCCATTGTGAGAACGAATCTTTAGAGAAGGTTGACTTCCTCATTGATAAATCACCTACTCTAATGACTGGCTGAGAAAAGGGTTAGAAAGTGAAACTATAATTGAAAACCTATGACTTAAGATGATTATCCAACATTAAAGAGATTCTAACAATTAATTCACTCACAACACCTCTTTAAAAACTTAACTCTCACAAACTCATAATATATATGACTCAATAGTGATTTTTGCAAAGTTTCAAAATGAACACAAGGCACAACTCGATTCAAATGCAGCTACTGCAAAACACTCTATAACAATGAGACATGAGAAGGATTCAATTGATTGAATCTCAAAACACATTTAATCATTATTGCAAAGCATAATCAAGAAATGAGGAAGGAGATTCTGCTATTTTTATAAATGAAGGAGCGAAAACTCTCAAAATCTGAGTACAAAAGGAGTTTACAAGCTCTCTGAATATGTGTAAGAGCAAGAAACTAATATTTGAACCCCTAAGAAATTAGAATTTCTCAGACTTATAGACATAATGTGACCTCAATAGTTCCAAGATAGGAAAAATCAAGCTTACTGCATCTCCAAATAAGCAATCCATTCTCTATTTTTGAGCTCAAGAAAAAGGCTTCAAAAGATGACACCAAATAGCTCCAAAAATCACCAAAAAGATAGAAATTCTTCATCTCCAAAGGATCCATCCATAAAAGCCTCTAAATAAGGAATAAATGGCTAGAGACTGAAAATGGAGACTTCATTTTGCTCTCTTTTCTCCAATCTCGCCTAGAAAAATCAAATCCAAAGATCTTAGCCACCTTTTCTCTGCCTTTACTAAAATTGCTTAAAATAGCAAGAAATCAAAGCAATTTATAAAGATGTTGCTATATTTTTGCTTTACAATACTTGCAATTTTAAAATACAAAATAAGCTTATCTTTATCTCATGATTTTGCAACTAAAGATTGTTGGAAAATCTTTACAAAATGACAATATTCAATGCTCCTATTACAATTGATTTTCTCAAAAAATCATGAAAATATAGGATAAATATTTATCCAAGGCTCTTAATTGATTTCTATAAAATCAATAAAAATAATAATACCTAAGGTATTTAAATATATGATATCACAAAGCATAGGCATTAAATATAAATAATAGGCTTTGAAATTCACACAATGCCTATCCTAAATTAACCTAGGCAATAATATTAATTCAAACACTAAAAGGGGTCGACCTAGGCAATATGGACATTTTGGCCACCATGGTATTAGTTGGGAGTTGATATTTTATAAAATTTACAAAAATTCCCTAAGTCGACTTAGGGCTAGGAAGCAAACCCTAACACAGAACAAGTGAGCCCAATGTTTTTGTATTTTCATTTTTGTTTGGCGGACATGAGGAAAAGGCTCTACACATTCACCGCCATAGGAGACTAGGGTTTAGAGCTTTTGGAGCTTGATTATCTATCATTTCCAATTGATTCTCCTCTACAACACTGGTAAGCTCTTTCACATGCATTTTGATGCAATTTTGGCTCCATTTGAATGAGAAAAAATGGCCTTTAGGTCACGAGCTTGGACTAGTTCTGACATTTTTGTGTTTCTTTGTGTCAATGCTCTTCACCATTTTATATGGCTACCATGAGAGACTTTGCATGAGCATTCTGGAAGTTTAACTCATGGGCTTGTGTGCTTCTCCACCTCAATACAAAAGGTAAGCTTCACTATTCCTCCATTTCACAAGCATTTCCCTCTTAAATAAAGCTATTCAAGCTTTTCATTTATAAAAAATATGAAGTTCTATAGATTTTGAGCTTGGCCATTGTTCTAGCCATGGCCATACTATGTGTTCTTCTCTTCTCTGCAAAAATGCTTCTCTTGGACTCAACCCATGATGTAAAATGAAAACAATTTTTTTAATGAAAACATTTCTTAAATAAATGCTTTCTATTTTATGGGTTTCCAAAAACCCCATGGTCGCGGCCTGTAGCTTTCATTTCCCACTATTTTGAAGATATTTTAGCTAAGGGTCTTGAACCCTTGTTTTCTCATTCATATTTTCATTTTGACTTTGAAACCCTAAGCAGGTTTTCTTGGTAGAGAAAGAATATTCCCTCTCATGTTGTGGCCATGAGAGTATACATTAGGGTTTCAATGCATTTTTATTTCTCATACTTTCCTAGATATGCACCATTGGTAACAAGCTCGAAACACTTGATTTACCCTATTTCTTGTGTTTAGAACACAATACCCCAAATGGGTATTACCATTTGTAAGAGAAAAATACTCTCAGGCCGTAGCCATGAGAGTTCTGTTAAGCACATTTACCATTTGCTTATGAACTTGATACACCTTTATCACTTCATTTTGAAGCTTCTTGATATAAACCAATGTGGATTCTAGGCATTTCATTTGTCTTCATAATGAAACTATAGCATAACTCATTATTCTGAAAACACAAGAATAGATTCACCTCTTTCAAGCTCAAACTTACAACTATAGTTTTACTTGCTTTCTCTCATCATGCAGATTTTATACATTTTTATGCTTCAAAAAATGAATTTCCAGCTCTACATTTTTCTTTGAGAATTGCAATGTGACCCTTGTATCAACATGATATGTTTCTATAGAAAATTAGTGTTTGTTACACTCCATCTGTAGTCGATGCTTGATAGAAACTACAACTTATTGTACTCTTCATGCATTTTTGCTTTCCTAAATAGTAAATGTTGACATGGAACTTTGATTTATACATGGAATATTCTAAGAAACAATACCATGATGAAATTGTTTTGAAACTAATCAAATTGCTTCAGTTGTAATTGATGACTTGTAAACAAGGCATTATGTATGCCTGTTCACTATCTAATTTCATGGCATTGCACTTGAGCAACTGATCACCTATGATTTTCAATTCATTTAACATTGAATTGATTTTGCTAGATGGTCACTTGTTTGAGCTCTTATGATGTTTGAGTTCACTCCTTAAGATGTATATCTCCTTGAGCAACATTTAATTGTTTCTTTTCTGGAAACCCCTTTATGGAATGTTGAGGGGAAGCATGTCGGGTCTCAATACTTGTGGGAGCCCATTTTACACCACATGCTTTGTGATATTCAAAACAAAACAAGGGCATGACTTGTCCTATACCTGCATAGCAAACAAACAATGTTAGATTAAAAACATAATTACAATGATTCTTATGATGTTTCCTCCTTTGGATCACTTGCACTCATCTTTTGCTCAGTTGATTTCAATGCATCATAAGCAGTAAGCAGTATTCTACATTATTGTTGATAGATCATGTAGGGAGTTGCATAGTTCAAGCTCTAACAAAATTTTCATCACTTGTAGGTTCACTTGGAGCATGAAAGCAAGGGAGGGTGCACCACTCTGAAGGCAAGTCAAAACCACCATCAGGAAATGATGATTATGTTCCTTCTTACATGTTCTCTTCTTCCTTCTATCTTCTATAGTGTAGCATACTCCTTTTGATTCATTGTTTCACATATTCCCACGGCTTGTGTGGTACACTTGGTTCTTCTTTTATCAAATGAATACAAAAAGAACATTTGTGAAATACTTGTTCAATTCTGTATTTTTATTTTTGTTAACAATGTATAAAACATTGTGAATGAATATCAGAATGAAATCATTCCTTTTTTACATTTTAAATAGTACTTAATGTTTTAGATGATAATCAATAAACTAAAACACATTGCATTTAAACAACTAAACATTTAAATGTATGTAATGGTTAAAGCACTTGCAGAAATAAAATGAAACTCTTCACCTTAAGATGAACCTTAATTAATCAGCTCTCTCAATTTGAGTTGTGGTAAAAAATTGATAACAATACCATTAGTTTTATGAGGATCTATCTTGTCATGACTCCACATAATAACAAGCCACATGATACTAGTCATACAAGCTCTGAACCATAACAAATCATCATCCATGCTGGTAGTTTTGAAAATCATGATTTTCACATGCAATAGCCTCCATGGGGAGGGGGTCGCTCACACCCCACTCCCTAGTACCCTAAACACCAAGGTTAGCAAGGTTAGCAAATACATATACTAAACCGTTACCTTCTCTAAAAAACATGAGATATATAGTAGTCAAAGGAATTGGAAAATTTTGATAGCATCCAATATCATGGGTTCAATACTCCTTGACAAGGGGGAATGTTTTTTCAAATTATTAAAAATGTTGAGAGAGTCCCCCTCAAGCCATACCCTCCTATAACCTTTCAATTGCACCATCTTCAGGCCATGATAGGCTGTAGTCGCTTCCGCAAAGTGGTTTGTCTGGGTTACAAAAGGGAGCACCACCACAGAGATGAACCTGCCATCAGAATTTCTTAACACCCCCCATAACCAGTAGGTCCCAAATTTCCTTTAGTAGCTCCATCAACTTTAGCATTCACCCATCCAATAGGAGGAGCTTTCCAAAAAACATCATCTCTAGAGGCTTTCCCTTTAGTGAGAGGAAGGGAAATATCACATGGTAGTTTCCAATTATGCGCTATATAAATATCCTCAGGACTAATCATAATCCTCGACCTAGTCTGGAATGAAATCCTGGTAACAAAATTATCTTTAATAGTAGCACAGATTTTATAGGCCACAAAGATAGCAGGAAGATCCACACTTCTGAAAATATTGTTATTGTGCTCAAGCCAAATACCCCAAGAAATATGGGGAAGAGAGAGAGAGAGACCACAGAAAAAGAAGAGCAAGATTGGAATAAGGTCCAACCCATTGAGACCAAACTTCCCCAATCGAAGATGGAACACCCAACTAAGATTCAATAAAAAAAGAACATGGGCCAAAAATTCACTAGAAAATTTGTAGCCAATCAAAAGGTGAAAGGAATCCTTAGCATCCTCTTCACAAAGAAAGCACTTGTCAGGCATCACAAAACCTCTCTTGACCAAATTATCAGTAGTTAAGACCTTATTCTGGAAAAAAATCCAAAAGAAAATATTAACCTTAGGAATCAATTTAGAGGACCACGGGGAGGCCCAGAAAGGAGCGGGACCAACATAGGAAGCTTGAAGATGAAAATCTGAGGAAATAAATAATTTACCATTAGAGCAGGGCCTCCACACAATCTTATCCATGGAAGAAATAGATGTTATATGGACCAAGGATAAAGCTTTAGAGAGGTCCTCTAGACCCGGATCCACCTCACGCAACCTTTTCCAATAGCCATCCTCAATATAATCAACCACCCGTCTGCCAAACCTCCGCACACATATGTCCAAGAAATTTTAAGGCCAAGGCTCATCTTTAAGAGGTCTATTACCAAACCAACTATATTCCAAAAAAAAAAAATTCCTATCATTTCCCAACTACCAAAAGAGGCCTTTAGATAGAAGTCTATGAGCCTTAACCAAACAATTCCAAAAAGAAAACCCAAACAGAGGAGAAAAATTAGGAGATAAAAAATCCCTTATCTGATCAACCCCAGAAAGATATTTACTCAGAGAAATTTTAGCCCATTCACTCTTAGCTAGAATAAGATTCCATAGTTGTTTGGCAAGAAGTGCAATATTAAATTCTTTGATTTTATGGATTCCAAGGCCCCCACCTTTTTGGGTTTGCAAACATCATCCCGGACAACCAAATGAATTCTTCTCTTGTCCTCAACCCCAAACCATAGGAATTTTTTTTGAATTCCCTCCAACTTATCCACAAATTTCCTAGGCATATGAATTAAGCTGAGAGCATAGACATGAAGGTTCTGAAAAGTAGATTTAATCAGCTGCACCTTCTCAACTTGGCTCAACTGCACGCCCTTCCAACCAGCCAATTTAGAATTGAATTTATCAATTAACCCCCTCCAAAAGGAGTCAAGAATATTTGAGCACAGGGGAAGGCCCATATAAGACACAGAAAGCTCACCTATCTAGCACTGCAAGATCCTAGTAATTTTAATTTGTCTATGGTTCGGTGTGTTAAAGAAGAAGATAACACTCTTGGTTAAGCTAACCTTTTTCCCTAAAGCAGCCTCATATCTCTACAAAATAAGTTTAATAGCTTTGGCCTCCTTAATAGATGATTCCCCAATCATGAGAGAATCATCAACAAATTGCTAAAGAGAACAAATAAGATTACTAGAGGAAGGAGCCAGAACAAACATTAAGCTAGAATAATAAATCTCTAGATGAGGCGACCCAGCGATTCCACCATAATAATGAACAAAAAAGGAGATATAGGATCTCCTTTTCACAAGCCCCTCAAACAATCAAAGAGAGGAGAAGGAGAGCCATTAACAAGAATAGGGAACCTAGGGGTGGAAATAAGCTACGGAGTAATAGCCACCATATTGTCACCAAAACCAAAAGCTTTCATAATCTTAGAGAGAAAACCCCAATTAGTTCTATCATAAACCTTGAGCAAATCAAGCTTCAAGATAAAGCCAACATGTTTGTTAACAGTTAAGGAATGAATATTCTCGTGAACAAAGAGGATAGAGTCTAGAATTTTCCTACTAGCCACAAAACCATTTTGTTGAGGAGAGATAATAAGAGGAAGCTCCTTTTGCAGTCTAACCGCTAACACCTTAGAAAAAATCTTGTAGATTGAACTACACAAGCTAATAGGCCGAAATTCATCCAAGGAAGCAGCACCCAGTTTCTTAGGAACAAGAACAATAAAGGAGGAATTCAATTCCTTCAAAATATTTCTAGTTCAAAAGAATTCCATGGTGGCAGCAACAACATCGTTGGCAATGATATCCCAAAAATCCTGAAAGAAGAACATCAAGAAACCATCAGGCCCCAAAGCCTTATCACCTTAAAAATAGAACACAACACTTCAAACCTCCTCCACCAAATGAATGAAAACCAGCTAATTATTCATATCATCAGAAGTGACCTGAGGTATATCCCTAAGAAGATCCTCCTAACACTCCACTTCAAGCTCCCCATCCACTAAAACAAAATCGTAGAAGTAAGAAGATGCAGCTTGTAGCAAGTCAACATCCTTCTCCCACACTTGATTCTTGAAATTCATCACATTAATATGATTGGAGGCCCTATGTTTCAGAGTGGAGAGATGAAAAAACTTGGTTTTCTTGTCTCCACTTTTTAACCACATAATACGAGAACATTGCTTCCAGAAAACCTCCCCCTTAAGAACAATATTATTCAATCTAGAAAGAAGGATGCTTTCTTTCAAATCCAAGGCTTGATCATACCCAGACACTTGGATGGATTTTTGTACCACAAGAAGCTACTGGTTCACCATCTCCTTATCCAAGAATATATGGCCAAAAGAATTTTGATTCTATTTCCTAACATTATTCTTCACATTATCTAGCTTTTTGGCCACTCTATAAATGGCCGAACCATCCACCTGAATATTCCACCAATCTTGAACCAGATTTTTGAAGTCAGGATGACATGACCACATCTTCTCAAATCTAAATAGAAATTTTTTCTTCCTCCCCAATAGGTCTGCCGATAAAGATAAAGGAAAGTGATCTGACCATAGTCTGGTCAAAGCTAAAAGTGAACAAGAATAAGAATCAAGCCAGTTAGGGGTGATAAGAGCATGGTCAAGCTTGACCTGAATAAGAGCATCCCCACATGTCAGTTAGACCAAGTGAAAGAAGCTCCTTTAAGATCCAATTCAATAAGAGAATTATCATTAATAAGGTTCATAAGATCATATCTACTATCATCCACAATCTATGAACCTCCCATTTTTTCAACATCATGCAGGGCAGTATTAAAATCCCCCATAACCAACCAATTAACAAAAGGATGCTCTGATTTGAAGGAACCAAGACTCTCCCAAAACATCTTTTTTGCACTCTTGCTATTAGGAGCATAGATATTTGAAAAATTCCAAGAAATTCTCCCTCACATCCAAAAACAAAGTGGGCACATGATTGCAATCATGGAAAACCTCAACCCCCTGAACCAACTTTAAGTTCCAAAAATTAACAATCCCTCCCAAGGCACCCATAACATCAAAGAAATGCATACCATAGTACTTAAACAAATTATTTTTCAATTTAGATAACTTATCCAACCCCATTTTAGTTTCTTGAATTAAAACAATATCAGGGTGTGATCTCTTACCAAATTAGCAAGAAGATCATGCTTATGAGGGTAATTTAACCCTATCATATTCCATGAGATGATCTTCATAAGAGCTTATGGGAGGTTCCCTTGGAGCACACTCCAACAAGGTTCTTTGTGTTCCGTCAACAATATCCATTTGACTCTCCTTATCCCTAGTGAGATTTGCAAGAGGATGACCTCTACCTCTTAGTTCTAACCCACATTCTAACCTCTACCTATTTCTAGTCACAACTCCCAAGGAAGGGGAGTGCTTCTTCCTATTTCATTCTCTCACCAAAATGTAGGGAGGATTATCAGGGTCCTCAAGTTCCCCATTATCCTTTACTTTAGATAAAACATCCAAACCTTCAACCTTCAAACCATCATCCTATGGCAGTTGGGCCCCTAAAAATGGGGAACCTAGGCCCTCCTCCAAAGATGCCTTGTCATCTATTAGGGCTTCATATCTAATCTCTTCCAGAGATTCCACCATATTCAGAATAGGGGAGAAAATATTAACCTCACCTCCAAGCACCTAATCCCTATTAAGCATTTCCAAATCAATCTGGCCCTCAAGATTCCCACTATTCTCAACCTCTACCAAATTTGTCTCCACAAATTTATCAAACCACAAAAATTTGGCACCAGTGAGGGTTGACCCCTCTTTCTCCACTAGTTCTGAAGAGAGCCCTGTAGTCACCTTCTCCTTTTCTTTCCATTTTCTTGTCACTTGCTTCGACATCTTGAGAGGGAATTTATTTTCCCAATAACCAACTTTCTTATAGTATAAGCATGAAAAAAGATTGGACTCAAATTCCATTACTTGATCCCAAACCCCAAACTTAGAGTTGATCTTTACCACAAATGGTAGGTCAATAGATTGTTCCACGTTCACACAGAATCTGGCATAAACAATATGCTTCCTGCACATCATCATTTGATTAATCAACATCAAACACCCAAAACTGCTCTCTATCCCTTTGAACACTTCCTCATCCCAAAATTCAAGATGAAGACCAGGGAGTCTAACCCAAACCGGAGTAGCCGAGAAAGAGCATGAGTTGGGATTAAATCCCGGAACCCACTTTTTCAACATCAAAGAGGACTTCCCAATAAACCAAGGGCCATCCATCAGTGCCAACAAAATATCATCTTCATAGTTGAATGTGAAGGTAAAGAAACCTTTGGCCATTGCAACCACATCTACCTGTCCCTTAGGTCTCCAGCAGTTCAAAGCAAACTTTCAAACCAATTCAATATGATGTCGCGATCCAACAAATTTCCCCAACAAAGACATGTCCATATTTGAAACACTCTTTTCAAAAATACAATCTAGGATAGAGATAAAGTATTCTCTAGTCTTTGCATTCACAACAAAAGGAACATGAGGAGTACTTTTACCTTTGGGCTTCGCATCAAACAGATTCAACTAGATTTAAGAGATGAGTTTGAAAAGAAGCCATCCTTAGTCTTTTCAATCCCAAGACCCAAACCTTTAGAATTATGATCGAAACCACCAAAAAAAAAGCCTGGCCCAGACTTTTTAATGTCGAGATTCCCCTTTCTAGAGAAGGACGTCAGAGAATGTGAAGGATAAGTAACCTTCAGAGCCCCTTTCCCACCAGAAAATTCATTTTCCGCTAAAGGGGACCCACACCACTTACCTGCAGCAAAGGACCCAACTGTCATCACCTTCCCATCAACAATTTGTTTTCCATTAATTCCTATAGCACCACCAAGGATTTCCTCCTTTTCAAAATTTTAAATTACATCACCACCACCTGAAGAGAGCTCCATTTCCCAATGTACAATATTAGAATATCAATGTTAGTGTGACTATGATTGTTAATTGTAAGGGGGGAAATAAGCATGAGTATTTTATCATTGGTATCAGTAAAGCTTAAAGAGGTTGTAGATAGGGTAGGGATAGCAGATTTATCAAGATTCCATAGGGTATCTAGATTATAATCACTAAAGGCACAAGAATGCCATTCCCATTCGTTGAAATTTGTTTTAGTATGGTAATCATCAGCGAATTTGGTTTGTCTCTCTCTAAACTGTCAAAGAACTCTATTGATAAAATACCTCTTTAGAAGAATATCAACATGGCTTATCAACCACCATGTTTGTCTACAATAGGTCAAATGTTCCATGTCATCTGTCCAAGCCTCATAGGTTAGCCATGGCCTCTAGATAAATTCATTCATATCATCGAATATGCCTCTCCAATAAGATAACCTACCCGGCCAGGTGTAACACAAGAAATAAAAATATCTATAAGAGAAGGGATTATGGGAATCCTACTAAAGTATGCCATTTGTCCTGGTCACTGCAATCCTCTCCCAGGCTCACACATGTAGAAGAGTCATCCCAGCTGAAATAGAATTGCCACCTCGATATACAGCCTCATGCAAGTCTTTGTACAAGTGTACTAACACACATCAACCCCAAGCATATCTGGTCTTTTGCTCCATCATTTTCTCTATAAGATGCCCGAGATAATAGGAAATCCCCTACCTCTATGATCAAGCATCAAAGGCTCGATAAAAAATCTAACCAACACCATAAACATAGGACCAGCACTGTCAAAAAATGGATACAAATCTATCTCAAATTCCATTACCTATAATTGGCACACATGAAGTACCCGTTGCATGGAAAGGGTACCCTTCCTGACATTATAGGTGACCCACTTGTCATGAATGGGGATCCTCAAAATCCTCCAAAATCCTCAAGGGTAATCATCGCCTCTCTAGTAGGAAGATGGAAGGATGACAGCTCAAAATACCATCTCTCAACTAGTATGATCATCATCGCCCTATGACATCTAATCTTGGGCATATAACATATGTATCAAAGAACAACCACATCAAGGAAGTCCCTCTCAACCACCTAAAATTTGGCAATGAAATTCAATTTTCACAACCATCGCTCTTTGGAATATAATAGTTTGAGAACCACCTACACATATTCAACCCACAATGTCAAAAATTTGCTAAAAAATCAAATCACAAACCTAAAACTCCAAGAAAACTAGCTAAAACATTCATTTTTGACAATATAAAAATTTTCTAAGATGATAGCAGCCCTATATTACAATATTGGTCATGTTTAATATGATAGCAGTAGTTTTATACAATAGAAGGCTTGTTTTGATACATTAGCAATTACTTTTATCAAAAGCGGTTAAAATGCTAAATGGTTTACAATATTGGTTAGTTTTTTCTATAATGATCAAACAACAACAATCGCTTTTTACTATAATGGTTAAATTATATGATAGCATGTAGTTTTTACAACTATGGTCATATTACCTAGTACACTAGCATGAAAATCGAGATAATGGCGCTAGAAACATAAAATTACCACTATCATTCTATAAAATTTTGAGCATTAAATACAAAAATGGGAAATGAAAAAACTAAAATCTAAGAGTATGTACTATGATGGCTGCATCGGTTGGCCTCTCCAACTGATCAACTGCATCTACTCTGTGTGGGGCACCCAAAATCCTCGCCATCACAAATCGACAATCACAACAAAAATATCTCTAGAGGCAAGAATTTCCTAAGACTCGAAGTGCAAATGAGGAAAAAAGAACTCTAGTTTCCTATTTTAAATCCCCCAAATCCTAATTTTTACCTTGTGAACCCTCCGAGGTTTAAATTTTGAGCACCCTGGAACATCTGGAACCATAAACATGGGGCCTATAGCCTAGTTTTTTGTCACGAACGGAACCTTGTCACGAACCCAACCAGAAAAGTGTTTTTTTTCGGCCAACCTCTCAAGGGGGCAACCCAACATCCTATCATCCTACCGGTGACCACCAAGGAATAGTGGGGCATATTAAATTTTTCAAATCTTGATCTGAACATCAAGTTCTTTAAAATAATATAACCATTACATTGTGTCAAAGAGGGGAAAACTATAGAAATATAAAAATGGCTTAACACATATCACATATCCAAAACTATATTTTTATATTATCAGCATCATTGTCATTAACATCATTTGCATTACTAACCCTATTTTCCTCTATTAATTAAACAATATCAAATTGTTTAATTAATTCACTATGTCATCATCTAACTTAACCTTATCTATCTTGATTAACTAAATAAACACAATTTATTTAATTATTTCACTAATATACCTTATTCATCTAAATCAATTAAATTGTTATCATCAATAATTTAATTAAACCACTTTCCCTTCTCTAAATTTGAATAATTAAATTAATTATTCAAAATCACTCAACATGGTCAACAAATAAATATATCTTTATTTTTCAAATTCAAAAGCAACTTGGACTTTAATCTCTAATATTAATTAATTAATATATCCTCACATGTCTTGATTGAGTAAATCAGAGCCATTGAATTCTCAATCTATTTCCTAACTCACCTTGATTTTCTCAATCCCACTAAATGCTTAATCTAACTTCTTCAGTCCCAGCACTCATTCCAATCTAATCCCATTGATTATCCAATTAAAACCCTTAATTGAATCAATTAGAGAAGTTAACTGACCAATCTATTTCCTCTCAATATTTCTCAACCATTGATCACAATCTTTCATTATTGAATCTCGATCATTCATTTGAAACCTAAAAAATCTATAAAACAACCTTCTTCCTTCTCAAAAACAATTAGAGAATCTAGAGAATTTATGTGGGAGGTCATGTTGAAGTGACTATCAAATTCTTAAGAGAAAATACTTACATATTTGATCACCATTAATATACCTTTTGAAGCTTTAGCACAACAATGGAGGCTTCGTACTGTTCCAAGCAATCCCACATCAATATGAATACACCTCGACATGGGATGGTAACATTGTAATTCATGAATTCAGTTTATGATCTCTTTCATGATAGCGTTACTTGGTGAACTCATTGGTTTATAATTTCATTTCATGAGTAGGTTGGGATTTTTCTTTGTTTTGATCTCATTCATTTGAATTCATTGTTGTACTTATGCTTATTTTCCCCCTTACATTAATTGGTATGCTCAGTGGAACCTAGGTCCTTAACTTTAATGTTTTCATTGAGTTTAGTAGTTGTAGGTTTTCAATCATAAATTCCCTTTTCAAGAATCGCTTTAGCTAACTAGAACGTTTTTCACTGAGCAGTTGCAGGTTCTCGATCACAGACACCCTTTTCAAGAATTGATTTTTCTGACTAGAACATTTTCACCATGAAATATGAATGCATCTATCTGTTTTTTTTTGCCAGTATTGACCCAAATCTGGGTGCTATTACTGAGAAAGGCCGCTATTGATTTCTCTATGTTGCAAGTTTTTTTGAGTATGGGTATTTGAACTAACATTTACAAAGATTTTTTCATCCTCAATAGAGCCACTTTCACCCTAAATAGAGCCAGTTTTGACTTGAAAATCCATTGCTATCACCTGGAAAAGCCACTATCGCACTAAAACAAGCTTGCTATTGTAGGTAATAGGTTCGTTGTTGACTTGTTTTTCTAAGTGTCAATTTTGTAAAATTTCTTAAATGTGAAGATTATCTTACCCTAACCACTGATTTTTTGTTTGTTTTAGGAAATTTTCTAGCATTTTTAGTGTAGCCCTTGTAGGGTTATGGTGTGTTTAATGTGAACAACTAATTGTTTTCTTGTAGAGTTGACGAATGGTCCGAGGCCTTCAAATTTTCAGAGAATTTTTTAGTTAAAACATTTACATCTGGTTCTCATAAAAAGAACCTACAAATATCACACTTCATTTTGGTGTGCTTAAAACTGATTTCACATTTCATTTTGGTGCAGTAAAAATGAACAAGACAAATCAAATATTTTCATTTTGGTGCTATTAAAATGAACTCATTTCATTTGGTGCTATTAAAATGAATCTATTTTCTATTGGTGCAATAAAAATGAACAACACAACTTGAAACGTTTACTTTGGTACATTAAAACTTGATTGCAATCTTCATGTTTCAATTTGGTGCATAAAATTGAACAAATCATCTTTTCTAATTGCAATAAAATTATTTATGGCATTTCTTTCTTGAATTCTCAAACATTTGAAGTTCGTGCATCTAAAAAATGAATTTTTATCTTTACACACTTCATTTTTGGGCTTAAAATCAAATTTATATGAATTGTATATCGTTTCCATTGTGATTGGCAAGCCAAGTATGTATCCTCTCCCCCTACATCTTTTGACAATCCTAGGTGATGAGAAATAGTTTGGGCTCTTTGCGCCTTTTTTGTGGTCACCCGTTTTTTAGGATAAGGGCCTACTAATGAGATACATCATGTAATGAAGAAATCATATAAGCGACTCTAAAAGCATGTTAACTGATGGGCTATATAAAGTTTACAAAATTGAAAGAAAGTAGCTTATATTGGGGGCATGGTAACATGAGAATACGTAATCCTAGTCCAAACATATGAGTTGGGTAGGAATGAATAAATATTTAAGTAGCTTAGTATGGTTTATACCCCCTATGTTCATGGTGTCATTAAATACCTTGTTTTAGAAGCTCATCCAGTTTCCCAAAATGCCCTTCAAAATAGTGCTTGGGAATAGCCCAATTCCCAGAAGTTATTTACCATGTTAGATCTATAGTTGAGGCATAAATATTAAGAGCTAAACCTATTTTTCTTAGAGTATCAAGACAGTACATTTCCTTGATATATCCTATTTGTTCCCTCTATAGATTCAATTTAAAATCACTCCTTCAGGGATGAGGTAAGCCTACAAAGAATAGCATACCTTTTATTCCTTAGGATGTATTGATTGATAATCTATGAGCTATATCATTGGATCTCAAATTTTTTGTTGTATGCATCACTTACCATCAAATCAGATCAAACAAATGTCAAGAACTTGCAAACTTCACCAAACTGGAAACAAGTGAAACATAGTCACTATTGCTAAATTTTGTCACTAGTATCTTAAACATTATTGTAGTCGACCTAGATTTTCCTTGCTTTTTCTTAGATTTTCCAATTTTGTTGTCTCTGGTTTTCGGCAGTCACTATCAAAATAGGTCCATTTTTGAGAAACTTGGTCGTAGTTCCCTTAAAATAGAGCCACTATTGACCTAAAACGTTGTCGCTATTGTTGTAAACAAAAACTACTATCGACCTATTTTGTAGGCTTGTCTTATAATTTGTCAAAATAACTAATTTTTTAAAACACTTGGTATGAAAACTCCATTTTGTTACCAAAGAAAATTTAGGACCTATTATTCACAATCCAACATCACCATTCTTCAAATTAGACTTGGTTTACATAGGGTTTTTGAAAACCATCTTTTGGACACAAAAAAAAATAAAAAATCAACATTTACACCATAGCTTATCTATTACATTGGTTGTTTCCATTGCACCAAAAGATCGACCTATCAATGCCTGATACAACCGCAAAATTTATGTAAGATCCACATGAGGTGGTTAAGCCATGTCACAAACCCAAGCATCATGTTGGATAAGGAAGACCAAGGGACACACAATCTTGCAAAAATCTCCCCCCCAGCACAAGCGAGGGGTTTGAACTTGTGACCTCATCTTTGATACCAATTGTTACATTTGTGGTTGTCGTTGCACCAAAATATTGACTTGTCAATGCTTGATACAACCACAAAATTTATGTAAGATCCACAAGAGGCATTGACAACAAGTGCCATGATAGACAAGGAAGACAAGGAATACCAAGGTACACACCATCTTACAACATTATCAACATCCTTCAACATCACCCAATCAACAATCAAACATCAACCTAGTCTTGGACACACATTAAACCCAAGAAATCATACCATTATCTTGCTAGTGTTTTTAGAGCAACCTTTACTTGCAACCTCATAGCTAGTTCAAGTAAAGAGAACACCATATCCTTTAGGACATAGAAAAACAATGATTTGAGTCTTGTGAAATATTTTTTTCTAAACTAAGAATCAAATAAAACATCAAACATCATAGCGTCATTCATCAAAAAAACACCCAAAATCAACCCATCTCCTCATCATAGGGTTCACTAGCAAAATCTTAGAATCCAACGTCAAACTTAATCATCCAACTATCCCAAATATATTTCAATATCAATCTATTACCCAAATTTGGTTCCACTCTATACACCCACGGGGTCATCATATACTACAAATTTCAATGATATATATACTATGGATTCCCCTAATAAACATTTTAACACATCTTATCACATGGAAAATTTCAATCAAAATCCTCATCCATATCAAAATAACTCTTATCCATGGTTTCAAAATCACCATCAAAGACAAAATCTACAACATCAAATTTCCCTAAATTCACTTGAGAAAATAGTTGACACATTTGAACAAAATAAAAACATAGTATATCATCAACAACATGTTTAACATCAAGACATTACATATCAACAACCATAACATCAGCAACAAGATATGTTCTTACATTATCAAAACATGATATATCATCAAGAAACTCAACAATCATCAAGACAAAAATAGTTGTTTCCATCCCATAATACCACTAAATGTAAATACGCTCCTTTAGGGGAGTGAATTGAGGGGGTGTTAAACACATTAATCAATGCTAAACTTATCAAACTTCTAAAATCAATAGGTATTTATGAACCTATCTTCAAAACCCTAGGGTATGATGACAATGCTTATTGTGAATATCATAAAGAAAAATTTCATGATGCATCAAGTTGTTTTAAACTCAAAAATATCATCCAAGACCTAATTTTTCAAGGAGAAATAACTATTGAAGATAACATTCAAGGCCCAACTACTTACAATAATAGTGACAATGTCTCAACCTCAAAATTTGAAAACAATGATCAAGATCTATCTACCACTGATCACATTGAAGATGTATTTACCTCTCCTAGTGAGCAAGAGGACATACATCAAGACTCTTTCCCAAAGCATTATCAAAATCAATCACCAAAGTCTAACAATGATCTAATTCAAGAAATCTTAACATCATTTGATCTCATGGTTGAAAATATTGACAATATCTCAATCTCGAATGTTGAAGACAATGATCAAGAGGCATCTACCAATGATCATGCTAACAATGTCTCTACATCATCTAATGAGAAAGATGAAATATCTCAATAATTTATCCCCAAGCATGATCAAAATCATTCACCAAGGTTTGGAAATATTAAAAAAATTCTTAGCTTAATGCTTGATCCAAATTCACTTGAAGATCAAGAGAATCTTAAACAAATACCCATGCCTAGAGAAGACATTAAAAAACCCTTTGCAAACAATCCATACTTTGAAATTGACCCATGTCAAGCACATGACCCAAAGCATATCAAAAGAAAATTTGAAATTAGTCAAGATCAAGGATCCATGTCTTTTCAAGATCTAATAGGTCTATTCTAATCTGATATGGAAGATAACTTCAATAAAATCTTAGATCAAAGATCTACATCTGCAAGATACTACAATGATTTAATGGGTATCTTCCAATCCATACAAGATTTTACAAACAATGACCATATCCATGTATCACCCATGCCTATATCTACCCATGAGATGTTTACTCCTAAAGAACATGTAGATGATATTCATCTAAAACAAGAGTCTCTGACTCTAAACTTGATTAACAATAAACAAGAGTCTCCTACTCTTAACATCTTTACACATGAGCAAGGCATAGCAGAATCCATAGACATATCAAAAATTGATCATGAAGAAGACTTCTACATGAATTGTGAATTAGAAACGCCTTTGAAGAACAAGTAGAAATGGATCATGAAGAAGACTTCTACATAGATTATGAATCGAAAATATCCTTTGAAGATCAAGCCAAAGATATCAATCAGGAATTTATCCTACATATTGAGGATCCTATCACTTATAAACTTGGATCACTTACCATTGTCAAAGCAAGCTATCTTACCAATGAAGAAACTATCACCTTTAAAGATCCATAGCAAAGCAGAGAAGCATTAGCAACGTGTTTTCAAGATAAATCATGTCCTATTGCAAATAAAATTTTTAATAGATTTATTATCAAGGTAGAGGATTAGGCCTACATGAACAAGGTATCCTAGAACCAATGCAGATTATTAACAATCCTAAGCATCAAGGTCTTGGTTATTCAAAAATTAAGGAATCTAAACATATCAAAGATACCTCTATAATATCGGGGGCAACTTTATCTGATGAAAGCACCAACATGGGGAGCACAAAGATTCCTTATTATGAAAATACTACCAATTCTATAACTATTTATATCATTAATCATCATCCATGCATATTTCCACCCTCTATTTGGGACCAAAAACAAGAGAAAAAGTTATATCAAAAAAAGTAACAAGTCATTGAAGCAAAAGAATCAGTAAAATAAAATGGAAAAATCAAATACAAATGGACACCACAAAAAAACAAAGAAAATCATCCCTATCAAACTCCATTAGTCAAAGAAAATATGGGGCAAAAAAAAAGGGAAGTTCATCCATCAAAAATGTACAGTGATACAAAAGAAAGCTTCAAGAGCGACCTACAAAGTATATGAAGTTTGTCCCAATTGAATATCTATATCCACACATCATTTTTCATCATCCCAACTTTGAAAATTCAAAAACTCCAAACCATCAACCAATCCATTTGAATCTCATATCCCTCAACGTATTTCACCATCCACTTCGACATCCATGATACCTAAATCTCACATTGACCATGTATTGGAAGCAACTTTTTATTGTAAGGACTCTAAGTGCACCCTATCATGATGTGCACATCTAGGTAAGGTTAAATCTAGTATCAACAAAGAAGATAAGAATTATCAGGGGTTACATTCAAGCACCTATATCTTAGAAAAATAACTACTCCAAGCAGGATATTTGGAACATTATGACAGAAACAACACCTATATAAGCACCAATAGCATCTACATCAGCACCACCAGGTGGTTCAACATGAGCATAAAATCTTTCAAAAACTCAAAAAAAAATTGTCACCATGATGAAAACCTGGTAAACAGGCATCTTATGTGACATCAAACAAAAAAATCAAAAAAATGGTCAAAAGAAAAATCCTCCTCCAGTGAAAACCACTACGATGGTGCTTTGGACAAGTACCATGATTTTAACCTGGAAAATACGTGTCATGTGTAGAATTGAACATCTACATGTACTATTTCAAGTGGAAGCATCTCAGCCTATCCATAATAAAATCCAACATTTCATCTATCATCCATCCATCTTATCCATAATAAATCCATGAACCATTCATCCAACCCATTTTTCATCCAAATCCAGCTAATCTTAATCTTGGAAAAGGTTTGGTGTACACTTTACACTTTCTTATAGAAAAAATATTGACATGGGTCACTATCATTGATCCTATCCTATCTAGCATTATTTGAGCCACAAAGGTATTTTCGAAAGGGGCATACTCTATTCGAACATGTTATCCTATCACAAGATAATCCTTGGCATCCTTTACATACCCATTCATCCATTCATCTATCCATGCATCCACCCATTGCATTCCCTACATTGATAGGCATTGAGGGATAGGTACTTACATCTTGCTTCAGAATAAATCTTGGTCTATATCTTCTAGCTCACATTATGATCTAATTCATCATCCACACAATTCAAATAATCCATATCAGTTGCATCTTGCTAACACTTCAACATGGTATCAAAACATTTGATAATCTTATTCCTCCCCTAGATATAAATCTCGATCAATCATTATCTAATCAATAAATCATCATCTTGGGATGTATCCTTCCCAATCCTTGTGTTCTTCCTATCTTGACAACACTATCCTTACATTGTTGTGTATTCTCAATAATGTTGTCATTATTGGAAATTACTCAATCAGATCAATCAATTTTATCCAGTCTATCAACAAGATCTCAAAAGACTATTGATATCCCTATATACTGATATATCTTTATCATTCATCCATATGATCAACATCAAAACCCAAAAATAGTTATAAATCCATCAAAATATAAAGTCATAAAACACAAAAAATCCCAAAAACATTGTATGCTTTTGAGTCAAAATAAGCGAACTACGAGCCTTTGCATATATAAAGTAGGAAATTAAATCATTGATGAACCCTCGATACCCTAGGTTAGTCCCCTTAGGTGTCCCTTCTTGGTCTTTAAACTAAATTGGAAAATAAAATAAAAGTAGGCAAATAACTTATCAAAATCCAAAAACATTCGTAAAGAGTCAAAAAACTCCAAAAATAGTGTCACTCAATACATTCAAACAACAGTGTCTTTGCATTCATCACATAGGAAATGCCATCATTGATGATACCTCAAGGTACTAGGTTAGTTCCCTTAGGTCCCCCTCTTAGTCTTTAAATATCCTAAAAACATCAAATAAACTCAAAAAGCACAAAAACATTCAAAAAAAAATCTCCCAAAAATCCTATCTCTATTATCACCTATCCACAATAAACTCTCCATCCATAATAAATAATCATCACCCTCACCCTTTGACAAATTAATCAACAAACAAAGCAAACATCGAAATTCAAAACTTCCAAGCAAAGAAACGAAATGACTACATCATCATAGACTAAAAAACTGCATAAAGTGTTAACTACCTTGCCTTTTGAAAATCATTATCTTCATCTTGACATATTTCTCAACGTTTAAATCGTTACTACAATAGACATCATTGATAGATAATCCTAAAACATCAAAACAATCATGGAAAGTGATACTGCATCATTGTTAATATTTTTATGATCTTATCTTTTTTATTTATCTTATTGTCTCATTCCCAAGATCTCTCAAGGATGTCCATTAAGGATTTAGAGAAGAAGGAATGGGGCATTGATCATTGGTTTTTTTTTTCTCTATTTGGTGGATATTTTTGCAATACTACCATGGAAAATACTTACCTTGTGTGTGTGGAAGTCATTTCAAGCAACTCAAGTGGCCTTGCATATTTGTTTTCTCATACCTCTTTGTGCACTAGTCAAAAACACTCTGAACTTATAACCCATACACTCTAACAAGGTTTCCATATGTCTAGTATGAGAAAGAATACTCCTTGTGTGTAGAGTAAAATTCCATGCAATAGATACAAAGCCACCTTGGTCATTAATACCCTGGTGTATCGTGTCTATTTTCTACATTAATAAGGATTACTAAAAAACTACTTAGTCCTCCATGAAAGAAAAAAGGTAGTAGTAATGGTGATCTAGAATGCATATCATCGTAATCATCTAAAACACTTCTTCTATCTTTTAAATCTTACTAATATTTTCTTCTAGTCAACATTTCTTTTGTTAATCCTTACACTTAAACGCATCACATTAGCTTGTCAAAAAAATTGACTCATTATCTAGAATTTTCACCAAATTTCTCGAGGGGGCACCATGCTATCTTGTCACCACCAAGGCATACTAAGGCATACTGAGGAAACTCTTAAGCAAGAACTTTTTAATTTTCTATGACACAATGCTGAAAATCACATTGTATTAAAGAGTGAGAAATGTAGATACCCTAAATTGTCTTGACTGGCGAACAACACTATTTAACTAACTTTCACCCTTCTTCCCTAAATGGTTAAATAATAAATTATTATTTAATTATCATAAAATTTTATATTTGTCTATTAATTATGTGATTTAACATTATTTAATTAATTTATTATGTCATCATCTAATTTAAACCTTGTTCCTCCTGATTAATTAAATAAACACAAGTTATTTAATTATGTCACTAACACTACTTAGTCATCTAAATTAATTAAATAGTTATCTTTAATTATTCAATTAAGCCACTTTTCCTTCTCTAAATTTGAATTATTAAATCAATTATTCAAAATCACTCAACATGGTAAACAAATAAATATATCTTTATTTGTTAAAATTCAAATGTAACTTGCACGTTCATCTCCAACATTAATTAATTATTGAACTAATTAATATATCCTCACATCTCTTGATTGAATAAATCATGACCATTGACTTCTCAATCTATTTCCTAACTCAACCAAACATCTTCAATCCCACTAAACACTCAAACTGACTTCTTCAATCCAACTGAACACTCAATTTGATTTCTTCAAACTCGCAAATCATTCAATCTAATCCCATTGATTATTCAATTAAAATCTTTAATTGGATCAGTCAGAGGAGTTAATTGATCAATCTATTTACTCTCAATGGTTCTCAACCATTGATCGTGATATTTTATTGTTGCATCTCAATTATTCATCTAAAAACTAAAAATATATAAAATAACCTTCTTCCTTCTCAAAAACAATGAGATAGTTTAGAGAATTTATGGAGAGGTTATGTCAAAAGAGCCATTGAAGCACATTTATCACATTTGTATTTGAAATCACTATTACTACTACTAATTTTGATATTTCAACAATAATGGAGGCTTCGTATTGATCCAACACTCCAACATCCTCAATATGAACACACTCCGACATGGGATGGTAAAATCATGATGTTTTAAATTCATTTATGTTCTTTTTATGTTAGCATTTCTTGATTGAATTTGTTGCTTTATAATTTCATTTCATGTGTAAGTTGGGATTTAACTTGTTTTGATTTCATTTATTTGTTTTCATTATTATATTTTCATTCATCTAATTCCCCCTTACACATTCTGGCATGCCTAGTGGGAAAATAGATCAATGGAAATACAATAATGAAAACAAACAAATGAAAAATAAAAAAGTTAAATCCCAACCTACTCATGAAATGTGATCATAAAGCAAATTATTTTAATCAATAATTTATAACATAAAGAGAACATAAATGAATTCAAAACATTACGATTTTACCATCTCATGATGGAGTGTGTTCGTATTGAGAATGTTGCAGTGTTGGATCAATACGAAGCCTCCATTGTTGTTGAAAGCTCAAACATAGAAGTAGTGGTAGCGATTTCAAATACAAATGTGCTAAATGTGCTTCAATGGCTACTTTGACATAGCCTCTCCACAAATTCTCTAGATTATTTGATCATTTTTAGAAGGAAGAAGATTGTTTTATAGATTTTCAATTTTTAGATGAACGATTGAGATGCAACAATGAAAGATCACGATCAATGGTTGAGAACCATTGAGAGGAAATAGATTGATCAGTTAACTCCTCTAATTGATCCAATTAAGTATTTTAATTGAATAATTAGTGGGATTAGGTTGAATGATTCATGGGTTTGAAGAAATCAGATTGAGTGTTCAAACGGATTAAAGAAACCAGATCAACTTTTTAGTGGAATTGAAGAAATCGGGTTGAGTTAGGAAATAGATTAAGAAATCAGTGGTCATGATTTATTCAACGAAGAGATGTGAGGATGTATTAATTAGCTTAATAATTAATTAATTTTGGAGATTAATGTGCAAGTTGCATTTGAATTTTAACAAATAAAGATATGTTTATTTGTTGACCATGTTGAGTGATTTTGAATAATTGATTTAATTATTTAAATTTAGAGAAGGTGACGTGGCTTAATTAAATAATTAAAGATAACTAATTAATTAATTTAGACGAATAAGTAGTGTTAGTGACATAATTAAATAACTTGTGTTTATTTAATTAATCAAGAGGAATAAGGTTTAAATTAGATGATGACATGATGAATTAATTAAATAATGTTAAATCACTCAATTAATACAAATATAAAATTAAATAATAATGTATTATTTAATCATTTAGGGAGGAAGAGTGAAAGTTAGTTAAATGGTCTTGTTCGCCAGTCGAGATAATTTAGGGTATCTACATCAATAATGACCAAATACAAATAATAGTCCAAGTCTGGAATGAGCCATCACTGCCATGAAGAAGGGTTTTCAATCTTATGCCACCAATTTAAAGAGGTTTCAAAATACTCATCATATCATGCTTGGGAAACAAAAGACAATGAGCATCTTGTCTAAGTGTGGAAAATAAGGTAGTAGTGATCACCAAATCCTTAAGAGCTTCTTGTGCATGTAAACCTTGGATAGTACAAGGTTATATTGCTTGATAGTTCATTGTGTGCAAGTAAGAATGAAAGTGTGATCACTTGCATCTAGAGTTAGAGACATGTTTCATAGGAAGCAGAGAATGTATCAATTCCAATTTATCATAATCATGGAGTAAGGCTTAATCAAATGCAATAAGAAAAAGGTTTTAAGATAGTGATTTGTCTCTGTATTTCAGAGCATTCAAGGAGGATCATTAAGGTTGCATGATAGCTCAAAGGAGAGATGGTTCATCATTATAAATGGAGGTAACTTTAGGAGACATAAAAATACATACCAAGAATAGTGAGAATAACACATTGAGGAATTCCTTTTCCATCAAAGGATAGGAAGATTATGCATAACGATATGACTAGTATGGTCATGCATGTATAGTAGTGTTTCAATTTTAGGACTGTGAAGGGATATTCATAGAGAAGATTTGTCACCAACATGAGAGTGACAATCAAACTAGGGATATGAACACTAACAATAATTATGATTACCATGAAACAATATGCAGTCATGTTGCAAAGCATGAAAACCTTCATGATGTTCAAATACAACATATAGGAGTGATTTCCCCAACACCATAACTTCAGTACATTAAGGGCTAGTATCTTTGCTTGGTGGAAATGTTTTGAAGGTTGAGAAGACAAAGTTTAGTGAATAAATTTCAAAGTCACATTTAATGTACAAGGAAATAAGAGGTAGTCATAGTGTTTAAAGATTGTTTCCTCATTGATGTTTGTCATCATAAGAATTGTTAAGGCGTGCATAGAATAATAAAGTAGTTACTCTCATGTAATATGGATGTAGGGAAGTTATCTAAAGACCCTTAGAGCCAAAAAAATGGTCATAAGTGTGAATGCTTTAGGATAGATCTTTATGAGTGTATTTTCAATCACCATGGAAGGGTGAAAATACTAAAGAGGGATAGACAAGTTGCAAGTGTTAATACCTATGTGTGATAGTCTTCACAAATGTATTGAGTTTCACAATGAAAGGGTGGTGATGGACAATGTTGTTGGAAATGTGTGCCTTAATCCTACTGACCTAAACCTCCTAAAAGAGAAAATCAGTGAGACACCTGAGATATCATGTAAATGAGTTGTTTAGTCCTGAAGGCTTGAAGTGTTCAGATCAGTGATACCTATGGTCGGTCATGTCGATGGGAGCCATCAGTGAAACCTGAACAGTCGATGCAAGTTTCCTAACTCTCAACGAAGATAGAAGTCTGACCAAAGAGTTGTGTCAGGGAGACTGGCTGATGAACAGTTCATTGGGCTAACTTTGGTCTTTGGTTAGACCTAGGAAGTATGGACCAATAGTAGAATTCTATTTGATGGGTCATGTTGGTATGACTCTAGCCGATGATCGGATTGGGGTGACATTGCTCTTTGGAATGACCTATGAATGTCACTCTGGTGCTTGTGGTCTGGCCGCAAAGTTTTCTTGGCAAGACTCTTGCCAAAGTGAAGCGCATCGGGATGACATTGGTATTTGAGTAGACCTGAGAATGTTGGACCTATTGGATGTTTTGGTTGTGTTTCTAATATGTGGTTGTCATTGATGTCAACACTATTATCATTAATGTCTTTAATACTATATATGTCAAGGATATTGAGAAAATTGTAATAAAATATGTTGCAGGTTGTCTGTGAAGCAGTGAAGATCAATATGATGGAAAGTTTAGTATGTTGATGGTGAGAAGTTGTGTATTAAAGGGTTTTTTTTCAGGTGTATCTATTTTATCCACAAAATGTTTTGGAGGTGTGCATGACGATTTGAGAAAGTTATGAGTTTCTATGTTTCGAAATTTATTTTGTTACTGTAGCTAGTGTTCTTGGAAGAAGATAATGTGATTTTGGTAATCTAATTTGTTGTGAATGCTCTTGTGGTGTCTGTGGATGTTTCTAGATCATGCTTTATCTATGTTTCATGTCTGCATTGATCATTGTACTCCTGATCAGTAATTTTCTCTTGCGTGTTCATTCTTTTCATATTCATGGCCAACACGGTGATTGTAGCGTGTTGTGGATCTTTGAGGAATAATTTTTGAAGGTTTTTTGTGTCGAGGATATTATTTTGGGTCTTCACTCTGTTGTGGCTGACCTTGGTAGACTCGCATTAATAATATTTATTGTTTTGGGCTGATAGTTTGTATTCATCTTATTATTTTGTTGAAGCCGACATGTAGTGATGTATTTCCTTGTTGTGGATATATATAAGTGATTTTTTCTTCATTTGAATGTGAGGGAGGGAGTGAGCAAGTGTGTGTGCACAAATAATGTTCTAAATCTTTTGAAGGAAGAGCAGAGTGTGAAGAAGAGCAAAGAAGTATTCATGTGCTATACCAAAACTGTAATTAGGCATTATTAGATGTTATTTTCTCAGTTCAAGATCTTTCAGATGGATTTAATCTAAATATTACTATAAGACAATGAGTCTTCCCTTGGGCAGTAAGCCTTTTGTAATTGAGCAGTGAGCTCTAGGCAGTGTGCCTAAATGCATGTGCATTCCCCATCTATTCTTCTTATACTTTTAATAGCGTATAAACTTGTGGACTGACCTCCAGGTTTTTCCCTTAACAGGGTTTCCACATAAAAATCTTAATGTTATGTGTGTTTTTGATGTGTTGTTGATTTATGCTCTCATGGTTATTAATCAAATATGAGAATAGGGGTTAATAAAATTATTAAGTCTGAAATTATGTGACAACTAATTCATCCCCCCTCTCAGTTTCCCGCCCTTGTGTTGCCAATAATTGGTATCAGAGCAGGTTCCTTGGAAGAGGATTAATAGCTTGAGGTGATCTGGGATGGTGAAATATAAGAAGGATAGTTTGAGACTTGATGGAACAAATTATTCTTTGTGCAATACTTGAATGGAGTGTCCTCTGAGATGCATTGGTGAATCCTACTAGAGCATTACAAGTAATAGGTATGTTATCCCTCAAAATGGCTAAGGAAGCATTGTTGAGTGCTTTGACTGATTCTGAGATGATGAATGATATGGATCTGAAGATTGCTTATGAGATCTGGAAAAAGTTGGAAATTTTTTTGAAGGTGATGCTAATGTGAAGATTGCTAAGCTACAAAGTTTGAAAGGGAAATATGAATTGTTGAGAATGGGTGATGATGAGAATATTACTACTTTCATGCAAAGAGTGAATGCACTCTTTTGTGGTATTAGATGTGTTGATGGATATTTGGATGAATCAGAGATTGTTGCTAAAGTGCTTATATCCTTGCCTGATGCATAAAAAATCAAAGCTACAACTATTGATGAGCTCTAAACTATGAAAAATGTAACCAGAGATATGTTGATTGGTAAACTTACTGCTTTTGAATTGAGTGAATTCAGCGATGCCCTTCCTAAGATAGAATCTGCATTTAAAGCTACTACCTCTAAAAGAGATAAGAAGAGATATGATCTGGGTTAAATTTCTTCTAGAAAGGTATTCAAGTATGAGGAAGAAATGAGACAGATTGAAGAAGAAGAGAAAGAATTGAATGAGCTTGAAGTACTTATTATCAAAAGAGAAGCTAGAGGACAAGGTAAGTATAAAGTCAAGTTGCCTATTAAATGTTTTTCTTGCAATAAGATAGGGCATTTTGCATCAAGGTGTCCAGAAAGAGTTCCTTAGTCAAGACTGAACAAGCCTAAATTTTAAAAGGAAGTGTTACTATGCTGTTGATGAAGGCGTGATAGATGATGAATCTGATAAAGGGAATGTAAGTGAAGATGAGTTTTTTTTTATTTCTATCAAGGAAATTAATCTTGTTTCTACTAAATCTACTAGTTGTACAAATGTGGAGAAAGCCCTAGCTACTCAAGTTGAAGAGAAGGATGAATGGGTAATTGATAGTGGATGCTCTCATCACATGATAGGCAATAAAGACAAATTTGTGAGCCTAGAAAAGTATGATGGTGGTGTTGTAAGATTTGGTGATAACAATGGTGGTATAATCTATGGAAGAGGATGTATTTCTTTTGATGGTAAGCATAATATTGATGATGTTCTTTATGTGGAAGATTTGAAGCATAATCTTTTAAGTGTCAGATAGATGGTTGATAAGGGATACAATCTTCAATTCAAGGATGGAAAGTGTAGAATATTGGGAAGTGTCAGAAATGTGATTGCTTCAGGTACAAAAACAAAAGGTAACATCTTTCACCTGAATGTTGCTAGTAAAAGTTGTATGATTGCTCAAGTTGATGAAAGTTGGTTGTGGCATAGGCGAATGTGTCATGTAAACTTTGACAATATTATCAAGATAAGTTCTATGTAGGCAATGAGAGATATTCCTAAGTTGGTAAAACCCTCTAATGCCATATGCAAGGAATGTCAATTAAGAAAGAAAACTAGAATTTCATTTTGAAGCAAACAACATTGTTCAAACGAATTGTTGGAGCTTGTGCATACTGACTTGTGTGGTCCTCCTAGAATCAAAAGCTTACAAGGTTAAAGGTATTTCATGTTGCTTATTGATGATTATTCTAGAATGATGTGGGTTCCCTTATTAGGGGAGAAATTTGAAGCTCTAGAGAAGTTCAAGATCTTTAAAGCTATGGTTGAGATAGAGATAGATCTGAATATTAAGTGTCTGAGATCAAATAGAGGTGGTGAATTCACTTCCCATGAGTCTAATTCTTTTTGTGAAGTGCATGGGATAAAGAGACAATTATCTACACCGCGGACCCCTTAGCAAAATGGAGTTCTGGAAAGGAAGAACATGATAGTTCAAGATGTTGTTAGGACTATGATGTAGGAAGGAATTGACTTAGAAGAGACTTTTGCCCCTATTGCTAGAATTGAAGTTGTGAGACTATTTCTTGCTTATGTTACTTACAAAAACTACAAGGTTTATCAGATGGATTTCAAGTCATCATTTCTAAATGGTGAATTGTAAGAAGAGGTGTATATTGAACAACCTAATGGATTTCAATTGATTGATCAAGGATATATGGTTTGTCGGTTGAAGAAAGCTTTGTATGGACTTAAACAAGCCCCTAGAGCTTGGTATGCTAGATTGGACAAGTATTTGTTGAAGCTTATATTTAACAAAGGTATTGTTGATAGTAATATATATTTCAAGATTGATGATGATAAAGATTTGATTGTGGAAGTCTTTGTTGATTATATCATATTTGGAGGAGATGATGGTTTGTGCATGAAGTTTGTTGATGAGATGTAGAATGAGTTTGAGATGTCAATGATTGGAGAGACGAAATTATTTTTGGGATTACAAATTACTCAGTTAGATAAAGGGATCTTTATATCTCAACCTAAGTATGGGAAAGAATTTCTAAAGAAGTTTAGTATGGAAGATTCAAATCCAGTCAGTACACCCATGGTGACCGGATGTAAGTTGACAATAGATGATGGTTCTTTGAAGGAAAATCAGAATAGATACAGATCAATGATTGGTGGATTACTTTATTTGACTCAAACTAGACCTGATATCATGAATGGTGTATGTATTGTTGCAATATTTCAAGCTGATCCTAAGGAATCTCATGTGACTATTGTGAAGATAATTTTCAGATACTTGAAGGGAACAGTTGATTTTGGCCTATGGTACCCTAAAGATGATTATCTTACTTTGAGTGCCTTTACTGATGTTGATTGGGTAGGAGATGTGAATGACAAGAAAAATACGTGGTGGTGCATTTTTCTAGGGAAAGAAGTTGATTTCATGGTTAAGTAAAAAGCAGAATTCCATTTCTATGTCTACTGCAGAGGTAGAATACATTGTTGTTGCTAACAATTGTACTCAAGTATTATGGATGAAGCAGATGTTGAAAGATATCAGAGTTATGTATGATGAGCCTATTTTTATATTATGTGATAATTCAAGTGAAATTAACATTTCTAAGAATCTGGTGCTGCATTCAAACACCAAGCATATATCTATCAAGTTTGACTTTCTGAGAGAGAAGGTGAGTGAAAAGGAAGTCAGATTGGATTATGTGCCTACTAAGGAACAGATTGTAGACATCTTTACCAAGTCATTTCCTAAGGATACAATTGAGTATCTCAGAGGGAAGTTAGGGGTGATTACCCCACCTAATCAGAACTAAGATGCATTATCCTGCATCAATCTGGGCATTTCACAATCATATCTTGATCTGTATTGATGTTGTGGTGGTTGCTACTCAAGGGGATTAGTCAAATGATTCAGATATGTGGTTTGGAGCTTGTCTGTACCTTTTTCATTGATGTCAAAGGGGGAGAAGAGCAATGTGAAAAATTGGGAATTATCTGAGGAGAAAAGAGTCAGAACCTAAGGGGGAGTAAGTGTTGAAGTTAGTTGTGTTGATGGTTCTTTTCACATCATGTGTTTCCATCAATGCAAAGGGGGAGATTGTTGGATGTTGTGGTTGCATTGCTGATATGTGGTTGTCATTGATGTCAACACTATTAGCATTAATTTCTTTAACATTGTATATGTTGAGGATATTGAGAAAATTGTAATAAAATATGTTGCAGGTTGTCTGTGAAGCAGTGAAGATCGGTATGATGGAAATTTAAGTATGTTGATGGTGAGAAGTTGTGGATTAAAGGGTTTTCTTTTAGGTGTATCTATTTTATCCACTGAAAGTTTCAGAGGTGTGCATGAATATTTGAGCAAGTTATTAGTTTTTGTGTTCCGTCAGTTATTTTGTTACTGTAGCTGGTGTTCCTGGAATAAGATAATGTGATTATGGTAATCTGAGTTGTTGTGAATACTCTTGTGGTGTTTGTGGATGTTTCTATATCATGCTCTATCTGTGTTGCACATCCTCATTGATTATTGTGCTCACGATCAGTGATTTTCTCTTGTGTGTTCATGCTTTTCATGTTCATGGCCAATAGGGTGATTGTAGCATGTTGTGGATCTTCGAGGAATAATTTTTGAAGGTGTTTTAAGTTCAAGGATATTATTTTGGGTCTTCACTATGTTGTGGCTGACCTAGGTAGATTCGCATTAATAATCTTTATTATTTTGGGCTGACAGTTTTCATTCATCTTATTATTTTGTTGAAGTTGACTTGTAGCAATGTAATTCCTTGTTGCAGATATATAGAAGAAATTGTTTCTTCATCTAAATTTGAGGGAGCAAGCGAGTGAACAAGTTTTTTTGCATGAATAATGTTCTAAATCTTTCAAAGGCATAGCAGAGTGTGAAGAAGAGTTAAGAAGAGTGAAGAAGATTGAAGAAGTGTTCATGTGCTTAACCAGAACTGTAATCAGGCATTAGCAGATGCTATTTTCTTAGTTCAAGATCTTTTAGATGGATTTCATCTGAATATTACTATCATACAATGAGTCTTCCCTTGGGAAATAAGCCTTTTGTAATTGAGCAATGAGCTCTAGGAAGTGTGCTTGAATGCATATGCATTCCCCATTTATTCTTCTTATACTTTTAACAAGGTATAAACTTGTGTACTGACCTCAACCATGGTTTTTCCCCTAATAGGATTTCCATGTAAAAATATTGGTGTTATGTGTGTTTCTGATGTGTTGTTGATTTATGCTCTCATGGTTATTAATCAAATTTGAGAATAGGAGTTAATAAATTTAATCATTTTGAAATTTTGTGATAATTGATTCACCCTCCCCTCTTAGTTGTATGCCCTTGTGTTTCCAATAGGATTGATTGTGTTAGTCTAGATGATAGGCCTAATTGGTGTGAGTCGTGTCAATGAACAAATAGTCGGGCTGACATGGGACTTCGAAATGTATCTTATCAATAGTGATGGTCTGGCTGATGTGATTTGATCAGTGTAAGTCTAGCCGACGGTGCTTGATTGATGTGACATGGTCTAGCGGGATGAGTTCTCAGGGTTGCTTTGAAGTAGGATGTCTAGCCGATTGGTGTGTTTGGTGTGAAAACTGCCAATGAAGTGTTCTAAACTACACTGAGTTGAAGGTCATTGGGGTGATATATGAACTCGATGAGACTTGTTGGTCTTTCTATGATGGTGTTGTTCTTGTCGATGGTTCGTTTCGTTTGAGGTTGGTATGACTCTTGGCAATGTGCTTGGTCTTAATGTTTTTTTGGAACATCGTAGAGACCTAAACTATCATTTTGACATCTGAGGCACTCGTCGATAGAGTCGATCACGCCGATGGATTGAAAGGTGGACCATGGTTGAACAAAGCTAACTTGTTGGACTATTGAGGTGTACGATGGATATTGGTGGACTATATTGAGTTGGACGTAACTGTTCATGACTAGCAAGATTGACAGTCGCTCTGTAGGAAATTAAACCAAACCGTTTCTGCAAAGGATAAACTAATAATTGGATCAGCTAAATGAGAGGTTCGACTTGGAATTTTCTATGTGTTTGAATTGTATGTGTATAAGCATTGGAATAGTGAGAATTTTGTGAGAGAGGACGTGAATAATGTGAACCTATCAAGGCCAAAGAGGCTAGGTTGGCTGAGAGGCTGGTTGGAAGAGAGTCAACTAGTTAGAGGAGATGAATCTACACTGTGTACTATGTGAGGGTACTGTAACAGTGTGAGGATTTTGAACAATGTTGTTGCCAGTTTGTCTCTAGATGGAACAAGATGTAACTCTTGTAAAGGCTATGAGCCTAAGATTCTATTGTAACTCTATTTTTTGCTGAAGAATACAATGGCTCAATCTTTTGGAGTGTTGGTTTTTTTACCCGAAAGGGTTTTACCCACGTAAATCTGTGTGTCCATATTTTTTATCTTTCATGTTTATTGATTCTGTAAGTTTGAATTTGTGCATAGTGTTGAATCTGGTTAATTTTGCATGTTCTTTTCTTAGAAGGGTTAATGTGGGAAATCAACTATGCTATTTTTCACTTTATGGCATAGTAGTACGTGTCTTTGAGGTAATTTGAAGAAATTAAAATCACCGAAGGCACTGCTATTCTTAGATGTTCCTTCTAAGATGACCCGATTTTCCTTACAAATGTGTGGAGTGTTGAACATCTAGAATACTGAGGGGAGGTGAATCATTATTCCATTAAACCACAATAAAATCCATCTTATCATTATCACAATTTTGATTGAATCAAAAAGAAGGAACATAAGAACAAATCAATGCAACCATGCACATGAACACCAGGATTTTTACGTGGAAAACCCAAAAAGGGAAAAACCACGATGAGGGTTACCTCACAATATATTATATCCGGATACAAAATATTACAAGGCTCACTTCCAAGACTCATTGTAATTAAAAAGGCTCATTGTATGAGTACAAAATATGGCTAACCACCAAGATACAAAGATAGTGGCTCACTGCCAAAAGATTGAACTGATAGGATACACCTTCAATGTGTAGGGTTCAGTTCCAATGAAGGTCAAAATATGAAGTACTTCCTCACACAGCAATTTCTCAACTAATCCACAACTGATAAAGCATTTAGGCCCAGATCTTCATAGACCCCTTAATCCTTTTTGTACCTCTTCTTCTACATACTCCCTCACTCACTTCAAAACATATTATATATACAAGTATATATTATTCATCAATTAGATCGGCCTAATTAGATGAAAACAAAATAATCAAAACTTTCTTTGTCAGCACCATGTATAATTTAAACATGTTATCCATGTAGTACATTAAACCAAGTTAGCTAACATACATAAAATATAACTAGTCTCCATAATGCATTACATATGCTAAGTCAGCCAAGACTAGAACACAATTATCCAAACCAATAAATAAACCTCAAAGCAAACACCTTCTGAATTTGAGAACACATTAATTTCCCATCATACTACCAACATAGAGACTATCAACAAAACTACAACATAATAATGTTCACCTTAATAAAATGTGAAGTCTCCCACATAGTATTCCAAGAAAGGAATAACAATAGAATACAAATTTGAACTCTTTCAGAGAAATTTCTACTCACAACAAAAAATATCTCAAGATCCAAGATACAACTATCTAAATGATTCATGATAACATGGATAAGAGATTAGAGTCATATCAGATCTTGTAGTGAATTTTTTACTCAAATATCAACACACTGATCCATCACAAAAGATTATTACTAGTAGAGAACAACTTCCGATAAACCAAGTAGACTTCCCATATAGTTATTACCATGTTGACATCAATGACAACATAGGAACAACCAAGTAGGCAAGGTTGATCTTTGATCATCCCCTGAGACATCTTAGGTCAGTCCTTAGGCATCTATCACAATAAAATCGCAACCCATTTTCCCACCTATCTCATCATTGAGTCAAGTCTATCATCAGTCGAACTACGTGGTCTCTGCGTGTATAACATAGGCAAGGCTAATCTACGGATCAGCTCTCGAGACCCCTAGGATAGGTCTTTTAGTTATTCTCTTCATCATAAATCTCAAAAATACCAAAAACATTTGTAAAACATTTCAAAATACCAAAAACAACCTCAAAATATCTGAAAAATCCAAATGGTGCATCCGTCTCATTTAGCTTTCACCCACGATAGTCATCATTCCTAATAAAATCAATCATCGCCTTCACCCTTTAGTGAGTCAGTCAGAAGCAAGTCTAGTAGGTTCAAAAGTGAGCACCCCTATTGTCAAATTCTTGAAAGTCTAAGTTAGTAAGCAAGCAAGTTGGTTAACTCAAAGTATCAATAGCTTATCACCTAATCAGTCCCATCAAAACCATGATCACAAAATTTCCTAGGATGAATCCCCACAATGGGCATAAGCATCAGGTACCCCACAATAGTTTATTCTTGGCTAGCGGTATGAAGAACATTAGCTTGTTTAAATTTTTTATTTGGGTCTTTTATTGGCTTATCTTATTTTGCGCTCATTCCAAGGACCTCTCGATGATGCCTAAACAAAACAGGTTTAGAGAGAAAGGAATGGGGAAAAGATCATTGTCTCTTTTATCTACTATTCTTGTGGGATACACTTGTAAAATAACTTGGTCACATATGCTTTGTTTGGTTTTTGGAGAGGATGTTTTGGATATCTTGTTGACCACATCTTTTCTATGTTTTGGCCTGAGACGTTTAGAATGTTTGAACTACGTCCTGAATGAAGTATGCATGCTAAGTGTTAACAAGAATACTCCTATCTAATTATCAAGTCAAAGACCATCGCACTAGGTACAACGCCATCCTAGTCCTTTATACCTTGATGCATCATACCCATGTGTGTTATCAAACATAAAATAATTGACCCTTTGAAAATCCCAACTCCTGGAAAAGAAAGTCATCATCATCCTAACTAATTCATTGATTCTAAGTTCTTCTATCTCCTTTAGGTACTAAAATGGTATCATAATAGTAATCAGAACATCGCCAATGCATACACTCTGCATCCACCAGATCATTGGCATAAAAAGCATATTGCATCATATCATCATCTTAAGTTATGAGTTATAATATAAATTTGTTATTCTAAAAATCTTAAGGAATCATTACATCATACATAATCATTACCATTCATTACCATTTTCATCCATTTGCACCATCATTACCACACATTACATTCATAGGATCATTATTAAAATGCATGAAAAAGATACAAAAAGAAGTGCATCCATTAGAAACATGCATCATATAGCATAAGCATAAGAAATAGGAACATCTCATAACATCACACAAAAATTAGAATGCATTCATACATATCATAAAGGTGAATCATCTCATATATATCATCAAATAATACACTGTTATGATACAAAAATCGGATCAAGTGTACATCGAAATACATGGTACAATAGGGGCAATAATGCAGCCCATGAATCAAAAATGGAAAACTATCTGTGATCAAGGGCTAGCCCTATTGGTTGTGCCCCTCAACTTCTCCCACCTGCCCATCACCATGATCCTCTAGTTGTCGCACCTCTCTCTACTAGGAGAAGTCTGGCACTATGCTTGTTGGTGGCACTACCTACCTATAATTTTGTCGATAATACTCGGCCTCCCTGACAACCTCTTTGTATGCCCATAGATCAATTGATCGGCCCTGGGATGAGGAAGTTGTGCTCTCTAGCTGTCATCTCCGACCAATCTCCTGACCCCTCTTGAATCGTTCCTGGTTCCTCTCAGCTATAACTGTTGCAACCTGTTGCCTCGCCTCATCTCGCTTTGTTGTTAAAACCTAGATCTAACCCTGTAGCGTTTGGATTAGTGCATCTCTGAGATATGGCCATGCAGCTTATTGTGCTGCTAGCTACTGCTGAGGAATTACCCTCGGCTGACCATCCTGCCCCCCTACTTGGGTAGGCGACTGATGTGTTGAATCCCTGGGAGGTGTCTGATGAGGAGGTGGTCCACCTCCTCCTCCGCCCCATCCTCTACCTCTGCCAACTATCCTACCTTTGGGCCTACGCCGTGGAATTTCTGCACCAGGAACTATCAGTCTAAGAGGAGGCTTGAACCAAGCTTTGTATGCTAGAGTGACCCCTGCATCTATTGGCCCCTGGTCATATGGCCATGGTTGGGCCACCAACTATCTAAAAGAATATATTTCCTTAGCTTATGCAATGGGTTGGCCCCATGTTGTCTCTCTAGTCGTACAGGCAAAGATCACCATGTATTGATCATCAAGCTTGTCCTATACCTCTCCAAACTGCCGAGCTACCCTATCTAGAAGATATTTGTTGATCATGGTGTGCTCTTGACCCTGCATCTACTTGTCATGTTTGGCATTAAATATTTGATCTACATCATCATACCAAGGGCCGATGCTCATCCAAGGTCTCCATCTGAACTCTCTCATCTCATTGAGAACTCGCTGCCAATGTGCCAGACCACCTGTGCTAGTGTGGGTGAAATGAATATGTGCCCCACCACACCGCCAAACAACAGGATCATCTATCTCAAGGATAACTAGTGTAACATCTAGGTGAAGCACTTGTATCCACTCCCATCCCCAGATGTGTAATAAGGTGACCCCAGCTCCAAGGGACCTGCTATCCAGGTATGCAAACTCATGAAGATCCTTGTATAGGGATGCCAATAATATTGGTCCCCAAGCAAAGCACACCCTACAGTGAACCATCTGCTCCCATGCCAGTCCCCATCCTTGACTAAAATATCGGCCTTGTCGATTGGGTACCACAAGGTCTGAGATGATAGCAGCAATGATCAATTTGTAAATAGGTACACTACTACGGTATCTCTCTAAATTGATTTGCCCATTAGAAAACTCAATCTCACCGAGCTCCATAACCCCATAGCAAGCATCTCTGCCTACATCTGGATCATAGATGATGTTGGCCCCATGAATAGGTAATCGAAGGATGTGCCAGACATCCTCGAGGGTAATAAAGGCCTCACCGATAAGAAGGTGAAAGGAAGAAGTCTCACTATGCCACGGCTCGGCCAAGGTTGTCATCATGCCTAAGTGCGCCCGAACAGGAGGGACGTACACAACATACCAAAGGCCAAGAGCACTAAGATGCTCTTGAACCAACTCATGCATACCCTACAATCTACTAAGCACTGGCCATCTATGCTCCTACAAGTGAAGTACATCAAGCTCCTCCTGCACAAGGGAAGCCCTCACATCAAGAAAATGATAAAATTTTGCATCTCACGCTAATTTTCGCATCCAAAACGGAAAATGCGGTGCTATTTGCGGGTGCGACACAGTTTGGAAAGTTGCAAACTACACCATCGTGGCTGATTTTGCACATTGATTAGTTCCAAAGTGACTCACGTGGTGCTATTCACATATGTAGTCCACTTTGCGGCGAACCCTAGTTCCCTAACTATGCCATGCGGTTGAATATTTACATGCGACGGAATTTGACCGGCAAATCCCTAATCTCCAAACTGAGATGTGCAGCACTGTTTGCCTATGCGGTCCAATAAAAGACCGCACGGCCCCGATAAAGAATTTTCAGCAGCGCTATATAGCGTCGCTCAACATAAATGACACCTAAACCCTATTTAATGCATGTAAAACAATAAAATTGAAAGTCAAATAAGGGTACATACCATGGGTCCTGCACCGACTAGCCGTTGGTGCACTAGTACTCTCTTCAACACATGCTTGGGAAGCTATCGTTGCGCCATTTCGACCAAAACTTAGAGCTGAAAGTTTGAATTTTTCTAAGGGCTAAGATTGTAAATGCATTGAAAGTGACCCCTCAAGGTCTATTTAAGCCTAAAAATTAGGGTTTTTTGACCTAATTTGACCTTCCAGCTAGGGTTTTCGTCTCCCGATCCCGTTTTCGTCCAATCGTGGGCCATTTTGCATCTTTTTTGGCATTTAAACCCATTTTTTGGCATTCTGGGGCATTTTTGAACCTGTCAAGCACCTTGTCCTCTTTTTTTGTGAGATCATCCAAAAAATCAAATTTTTTGTCTGATCTCTCGAGGGGGCATTATACCAGCATAATCATTTTGTTGGGGCAGCAGTGGGCCATCTGAAAAAATTGAAAAATTCTGAACTTTGATCACAGCAGTTTATTCTTTGAATCAATGCAACAGGCACATTGCTTCAAAGAGGGGCAAAATGTAGACATGGAAAATGTACAAGTTCAGTTCGGCACACTTGATCCTGATTACTAATGACATTTCCTCCTGAATCATACTCTCAGCATTTCATCATATTCTATCTCTTAATTAAATAAATCATTATCTATTTGATTAAGTCGTCCTCCTCCAGTGATTAAATTAATCAATTTAATTTAATTAACCTTATATTTCTATTTAATTAAATAAATCATTTTATTTAATTAAATTTTCTAAAGTCCTCTTATTAAATTAAATAAATTAAACCTTATTTGATTTAATCTAACATTATCCCACTTAGTTAAATAAATCAAAATCATTTATTTAATTGAGCATTTCCTCTCAATTCTGATTTAAATCAATTCATCAATTTGAGTCAAGATTGTCAAATCATCTAATCCCTCATTAAATTAATCAAAATTTTGATTAATTTAATCCCTTTCACTAAAATCTTCTAGAGAATGCAAATTGCACATGAAAATATATTTAATTCATTTATTAAATCTCTATTTTCCCTCACATGGCATCAAAAGGGAATATTCCCTCAAGTTTGAATTCAAAAAGTCCAAGTGAACTTGTACATCCAACAAGGCATTCACTCCTCTTACATGTCCTTGTGCATTGAGCCAAGTGGCATTTATTTCATTCATTTTTCCCTCTCACATGTCATTTCTTCAAATTCAAATTCCACCTAATTGCATTTATTGGCACTTTGCCCAAAATGTGCACAACCATCAACCATTCACATGGTGACAAGTGGAATTCAACCATTGGGTGAAAGTTAGTCCCACATTGCTCAAATCTTGCCCTTTCTTCGAAATTCAAATCTATAAATTGTAGGCTTCTCTCCTCATTGAACAACCATAATTTCATGCAAAGTTACTCTCTTGACATTGAGAGCCAATTTTGTGCACATCACTCCATAGTTCATCATTTTCACAATTCTTAGCTAGGTTATGCTCAAATCTCATCATGGAGATTTGATCAATCTACACACTTCAACATTTGCAATTTAGGAGTTGGGAAAGGGCCAATTTCAACATTCAATTGGCACTGATTCTCCCATGGGATCACAAGTTTACTCACTTAATTAGGATTTACATGCTTTTTATATTGTGTTCTTCATATTCCTAGTTTAAGTTTTAGTAGATGGATTTCATGGGGAATCCTTCATTCTTGTTTGCATTTGATCTAACACATTGATTTGTTTGTTGTTCTTGTGCAAATTGCAGGTTTAGGGGTTCACAGTAGTTTTCAGAGATTTGATTTCAAGGATAGATTATCTTTCCAAAACAACCTTTCTAAATCAGTATCACTACCCAAAGGTCCTAATTTGTAGGGATTTTAACACTGATTTATAGCAAGGGCAGATTTCACAACTCAAATTGGAAACAAACCAGTTGTCTTCAAGAACAAAGGAGGGAACCTAGATTTTTAAATAAGTTTTTTTCCTTCAGCCTAGGAGTTGATTTCAAGGATTTAGAGGCAGATTATTAGAAATTAGTAGCCCTCCTATCATAGAAATTTCCAATTTGAAGGATTTTCTTTATAAAGGCATCTCCTAGGTCATTATTTCTTTAGTTCTTGCTTCTTTTACAATAGCACAAATTTTTCTTGCAAATATTTTTTAAGAGGATCATTGTAACATCAACTCCTTTCAGATTAAAAAAGATTGAAGTATTCCATCTTCAGTACTTTGTTTCTTTTGCAATGGATGATCTAATGTATAACTCTAATTTATTGCTTTTAATCCTTTTTATGTCTTGTTTATACAAATATTGGAGCAAGGTTTTTATTTAGTACAGGTTATATGTTAAGTTGAATGGTTTTAATGGGTTGTAGTTGTGATAAAACATCTATTTTTCCTTCAAACAAGCTTTGAACCAAACCTTCATATAAACTACTTATGAATTGCATGTGTAAACTAAGGTTGTGAGAACAAAAGGTCTTTCATTAATGTTGATTTTGAGTTAGAACAACAAACAAACTTTCAAATTTATGGTGCATCACCCCTTTAGTTTTAGGATTTCTCTTTCAAGTATCTTCCTATCCCTTTTCCTTAAATTTATTTTTAGTTTTAGGTGATCCATCAGGGGAACTATCCCACTTTGGAGATTCATCCTCACTTTAAGCTACCCATAACTTGAGGATGTTTCCATGTTACATGAGATAGTTGAGTGCACACTCAACTAGGGTGCAATCCTTAGTGATAACAATTTTTGGCATGCAGGGTGGGATTGTGCAGAAATTTTATCCCATTAAAAGTCTTATTTTCATTTTTTTTTGGTATGATCAGTAGTGATTACAGCCTTTTGAGGTCAAAAAATATCATACCTAACAACTCCATGCTCTTGGTTTCAACTGATCTAGTGCATGCAACATATGATAAGGGTTCAAACTAGGATAAGTTCAACCCTATTTGAATATTTACCTTTCATCACATGGAAGAAAATGTAGAGAAAGAGGAAAGAATCTTGCCCCATCTAAAAGGACACAAACTACCCCTCCTAGCTTTAGAGCAACAAAATCACCTTCAGTAAGTCTAGATTTATCAAGATCCAACAATAGTTCTAGTAGTAACATGGTTGGATAGAATAGACCTTTTGTATTTGTGTCATTTGATGGTGGAATCCAATTGAATCTTGCATAACATGATGATATTATAGATTTAGCTCTCAATAATTTGCCTTATTTCACTGGAGAGGATCAAGCCATAAATGTTGAGTGCATCGGAGATGTAATATTGTGTGAAATTCATAATATCATAGCTTAAAATGTTGCAATGATATTGTTGGTTGCATCTCTCAAAGGCAAAGCTCTTCAATGGTTTAGAGGATTGGTTGTTAATTCCATTGCTACATCAGACCAACTAGGTGATGCATTGAATAGGCAATTCAAAGACAAATCTGATCATCTTTCTTTGGTTGAATAGTTGACTACCAGTAAGAGAGCTCCTCATGGACACATGACATATTTCAACTTTTGATTCCAAAAGAATTGGAATAAGATTCCAATCATGATAAGGCCTTTAAATGATTATGATTTCTTGTATTATTTTAAGGCTCTTAATAGTTATATTTTAATGATGATACATTCTATGGGTGGATACACTTTACCAGCAGCCTTTGACATTGCTATAAGGGTAGAAAAATTCCTTATTCAAGCTAGTATGATAGCTCCTAGACCCCTAATTCTCATTTTCCCTAAAATACAACCACCTACTCCCTTGTAAACCCCAACTATAGTTATTGTCCCACATGCTACATTATCAAACCATCAAGTGTTGTCCCAGCTTAATCCAATGAGTTTCAATAGATCTTGGGTGTATTGAAGACCCATACTAATGAAATACTTAACATAACAAAGTAACAAGACCAAAATTTTAGGCCTTACCAAGCCCCCGTATTAGCCAAATAGGCCACCCAAAAAAACTGATCCTTATCCTCAAAAAATAAATTTCAGTACAAGGCCTTTTCTACCCTATAATCCAAATGCTGCTAACTCTTCTAGGGAGTTGGTTCTGGTACAAAAAAACATGGCATAGGATTATTATTGGTGTTTTCCTTGCAACCAACCTCATAATCAGACAAGTTGCTCAAATGGTATGTTGAATTAGGCACTTATGGTTCAAAATAATTTTGTTGCCTCACAAAGTTCAATACAAGAAACTAGTAATCAGTAAGGTTCTCATCTTGAGTAGAGAAATCGGGGTGTTGATTTGATGAATTGGCAAGGGGAAAATTTTTGTGGAGTCAATCATCCACAAGGCCCAAATCAGTCCTATACCCCTATAGTAGCTAATACAAGGTCTAAAAAGAGGGTTGTAGATATAGCACAACAACCTAATAATGGAGAAAATCAAACCTCTACAAGCCAAAAAGGTAATAATGGACCTATACCTACACAAAACATTCAAATTTTATCAAGAAATCAGATTGTGGCAGGCAAGAAGCATCCTAAATCTCAGTCACATCTATTGCAAACTCAAAGTGATCCTAGTATTTCAAAAGGATAGCCAAAGGTGAGCTCAACTTCTTTCAATATTTTAGAGCATATGAAGAAATCCAACATTAGTGTTGATTGAACTCCTAAAGATACTCGTGATTCCTTGGTTATTTTGGCCAATTACAGTCATTCTCAGTATCACTAGACTTAGGGTTTCATTCATTATCATTATCTAAGGATTTTGTTGCCAAAATCTCACTTTAGAAAACCTATGTTTCTAATTCATCATTGACTGGCTGTTGCTTGTTCCCGGTCATCTAAAAAACATCTTATGTCATCTAAGCCTGTAAGGTTATAGGCCCCTTAGGCCTAGTTTTGAAAATCTGTTTAAGGTTGTTTGATTGGCCCTATTTGGCCTTTACATCCTTCGAAAATGTTATGTATTATGTCCTTGAGGCCTATTATTCATCGGCCTAGGTGGTTCCCCCTTTTAGAGAAAATTATGAGCACGTGGTAATTATCTTTACTAATATCCCATATCGCTCATCAATGATCCATTTTTAGCTGGTAAGCTCAAATCCGTGATGAGATATGGGTTGCATTTTCCTTGATTTCGCCCATCGTAGATCTGTTTCAAATGTCCAAAGTTGAATCCATGATGAACGATGGTCTATGTTATCGCTAGTTCTTTTATTATCGCTCATTGCGCATATTTTTGGCAATCTATATTAGCGATACCTGATGACCTTTTATGCTAGTTGTTCTTTCATCACTCATCATAGATAGATGTTTGATTGTTCCTTTCAAAAGGATGATGAGTGATAAAGTATTTGTCTCAAGCTTCTCTTCGCTGATATAAAGACCTCTTAGGAGCGATGTATCTTGTGCCATTGATTTTTTATGTAGGTGCACGTGTCTTGACCTTCTTTGCCCTTTGCTGATGTGATCTAGAGAATGATGCATGAATTTGCAACGCACGATGGAGATGGACTATGATCAAGGATGGGTTTTTGATCCGACGGTTGAGATCTCATCATGCTAAGTTCTTACATCGCTGCTTGAACCTGTTGAAAATAAAGTAAATCCATGATGCACAATACGTACGAAGATCTTCAAAGGGCATAGTGATCCAATGGCCTATCTCTCATCATGCCCATACCATCGTCACTAATTGAGACCTAAAGGAGTGGGGAAAATCATCAATGCTCGATGTGATGTTCCAGCGAGTATTATCTTCAAGTGATGGCTATGCACTTCACTGATATAAATGGAAAGGTACAGATTGGGTTAGCGATGCATGTTGATTGTCAGATCATAGCTAACTAATGAGGGTTAAGGGACAACATGGCAGCATTTGAGATGGCATCATTTCTTTCTAGGAACAAGTTGCAAGGGAAAAAATACTTATGGCCACCATTGATGATGTTTTAAATCGGCAAGGATTGATGGCTCATATTCAAAGCCCAGCTCCTAAGTTATTAACTCGCTTGCATGAGGAGTTATTTAATCATTAATTGTTGCATGCTCCAAATCATCTATTTAATGCAAGATGGTTTGTCGTTTGATTTCACCAGTTGCAGTTTGTAGAAAATATGAGGTGTGAGTCACAAGTGCTCAGGTGCTTAGGAGTTGATGTGAAATTCTAGGTAAGTTGGTAGTCGTATGAGCTCTTTGAAATCCATGTTCTAAGTGTGTCTTAAATTTTCATAATTTTGGGGCTAATTGTAATTGTCAAGGGTTGTGGGTGTGCTGTTATACAAATTTGGCTATGTGACTTCTCTGGGATGGTTAGGTTTTTTACTCGTTATAAGCTTGCTAGCTTTCGTCTGGTTTTTGTGAAATAGGAAATTCTGGTATGCCAACCTAGCCTACAAGGAGGTTTGGCCATCTTAGTGTTTTTGAGTGTCATGAGGATTTTCCTAAGGCTGAATAGGAGATTCTAGTGACTCTTGTGACTCCAAAGAATAAAAGGAGTGCCCATGGTCGAAAGAAGAAGAAGACAATACTGACTCAGGTACGGATAGTACCTACTCTCCTTGGTGCCTTATGATGTTTTTGATGAAGAGGTGGTGATGGTTCCTCCAATTGCATCACGCACAAGGAGTGGATGGACATACTCTGATTTTGAGGAATCAGAGTGATGTATCGGCCTTGTTTTTGTTTTCGATGATACCATTGCTATAGTGTCCATGATTTTGGTCTTTTACTCTTCCATTTTTCATGTTGATGTGGAAGTATTTTGGATAGGTATGGTGGAAAAAAATTTGTGTGACATGGACATTGTTGCAGTGACTGGCGCTTCCCTATGGTGATTTGGCTACTACCCCTTGACAACTTATCAAGAATTTTGTCTTTTTGTTCTCCCTTGTTTCATCAATGATTGCATATAACTGTCTAGGGAATCTCTTGAATTATGTTGAAATTGTTTTGAAGTGAATATAAAATGCACTGTAATTCAGTTGGATGCTTGTTTCTCCCTTGTTCTATAAAGGGGATTTCAAGGCTTATTACAAGAGAGAGTTATAGTTTTGGAGTCTTAGAAAGGTCTAGGCAAAGAATTTTATTCTCATAAAAAGAGCATTATGTATACAAATAGATTATTGGATATACCATGAGCCAAGTTCTAGATATATAGTTATGATGTAATTATCTTAAAAGGGTTTTACAGTAACATCAATAATAGAAAATATCAATTTAAAGTATGTGTTCTTCTATGTATTTTCCTTGCAAACTATGAATGAAATTTTTAATGGTAGTTTCATTCATCTTCTATTGTTTAAACTGAATGAATGATTATGCTTATGCTTCAATTGAAGGGGTTGATTAAATGTTAAATTAAGGTCATGATTTTGTGAGGAAAATGATGTAGGATTTGGTAAGAAACCATGTTTTAAATATAATGAGTTGGATGCTATAAGGTACCATTCCAATGGCCCATAAATTACTGGGATGAGTTGTTATTGTATTACTAGTTAATTATATTGTGACTCTGTTGTCCCATGAAGAAGGCATTGGTCTCTTCATTAGTTTTCCTAGGATGTAAGCTGAGTTTAGTTACACATCTAACCAAAGGCTTAAAATGATGAAAAAATCACAACAACCAACATTTGAAGAATGTATAACTCTGAAGTATCATTTGATTCCTTGCTATAGATAGTTTTTGTTTTGAAGGTTGGCCAAGCCTTTAGTAAATTTTATCTATGTGCAATTTGGAGGAATTTATCTGTGTATGAAAGTGCTCTTGATTAAACAAGTATCTTAGGAGTATAAATGGGATTACCCTCTTGGGTTTCACAAAGCCTAAAGAAGAAGAAGTAAGGACTCTTAAATTCTTACTTATGTGTTGGCCAATCCTTACCCTTATTTACAATTGAATCCTGGCAAGTTCATAGGTAAAGGATGAGATCAAGTTTGGTTCATAAAAAATTACCAATTGTTTTGATGTGGGATTCCTTGGATCTTCTTGGGTAAAAGGATTTGTTTCAAAATTCTTTGTCTAATCTTTCTTTGTCCAATGAGTCTCCTAAAGAATAGTCCAAGGTTGCCTTTTCCAATAACCCTCAACAATAACCCTCAAGATAGTAATGAGCAGAAAAGTAAGGGGACCAAGCCTACCCTATTTTATGTCACTTTGGTAATTGGTGACTACTTAGTCCATAATTGCATGATAGGTTCAAGAGCTAGCAGCTATGTCATGCTAAAGTCCATAGTTGACAAGTTGGGTTTGAAATATGAACCTCTTTCCAAAGGAATTATCCAGTTAGATGGGTCATCAATAAATATTGTTGGGGTAATCAAGCGTTTGGGTCTAACATTGCATGCTTGCTCAAATTTCTCTATCCAACAAGATATCCATATCATTGACCTTCCAGCTCATTTTTTTTATGTCTATCTAGAGATTTCACTACAAAATTAGGGGGATACTTGTCATTTGACTAGTCTCATTTGTTCTTCAGAATAAGATATGGCACTAAAGTTATCATAAAAGCAGAATTATTGGCCAAAGACCATATAGAACCATATGTCCCATCTATTTTAAATAAAAACTTATCCTTCCATGATCATGAATAACAATCTATTGCATAGCCTAACACTCTTGTTGAGGGTGTTCTTGATCTGATTTTAGATGAGTGGGTAGTTGAAAACCATGACAAGGATCCTTATAAGCATATAGAGCAAGTTGGGTTGGGTATTTGCATGTTTCATGAACAAGAGGTTGTTGTCCCAAACCTCATAAAGGATGAAAAATAGTAGTTATAATAGAAATCTAACAAAATTTGACAACTTTACTTTGATGGTTCAAGGAGTAAAGTTGGTGTTGATGGAGGTGCAATGTTAGTTTCTCCTGAAGGTGAGAAGTACTACTCTACTTTTCATTTTTCTTTCAATTGTACTAACAATATAGTAGCATATGAAACTTTGATTCATGGGTTACAGTGGGCAAGAAAGAAGAAATAAAGTGCTTGTAGGTGTTTGGAGATAATGAACTTATGGTGAATCAGGTGAGAAACATTAATGTCACCAAAAATCAATTGTTGAAATGTATAAACATAGAGTTTGGGACATTATTGAAGAGTTTGATGTCTTTAACCTTCTGTATATTCCAATAAATTTGAATAAACATGTTGATAAGTTGGTTGTAATGGGAGATGAGTTTGACATTCCAACAGAAATAAATAATGTTCAGGTACAACACTATGCTAAGGTAGTTGTAAGACCTTCAATTCCTGATAATAACATACACTGGCAAGTGTTTGGCAATGATGAGCATATTGCAAGCTTTCTAATTGAAGAGGCTAAGTCTCAACTTCAAATCAACAAAATTTCAAGCAATAATATGGAGATAAGATTCTTCAATTAAAGTCAAATAGGTTGCCGATGGGTTTGGTGACTCGTGAGTCAATTTTTAACTTAGATGATTAGGTAAGAAGGGATAAAACCATCATGCTAGTAAAAGAAGAACACTATGAACCTATTGAAATATTCAAAGGTAAGCTTTTGAAACTTGGCAAGATATGCACTAAAGAGGGAAAATGTGCTTTTGTTTTGCTTTGTCAAGAATTTAAGGATGTGTTTTCTTGGGAATATAGTTATTTGAAAGGTTTTAATCTTGGCTTAGCTCAATATACTATAGAGCTACAACCTAAAGAAAAACCACTTAGACAAAGGCAAAGACCTTTGAATCCTAAACTATAACACCTAATGAAGGTTGAGTTATAAAAGATGATTCAAAGTAATACCATTTTTCCCATCAAACACACATCTTGGTTATCTAATTTGGTTCTATGAGAAAGAAAAATGGTGAAATTAGGTTATGTGTTGACTTTAGGGACCTAAACAAAGTTTCTCTTAAGGAACATTATCCACTACCTTCAATGGAACAAATATTGCAGCTTGTATTAGGTTCTGAAAGATTCTCACTATTATATGATTTTTCAGGTTATAATCAAATTTTCATCGAGGAAGATTAGTTCAAAATAGCCTTCACTATAAAGTGGGGAACCATGGCATAAAGAAAAATTCCTTTTGGGTTGTCCAATGCAGGGGAAAATTTCCAATGAGCCATGGATATGACCTTCAAGGGTCTCATGAGAAATTTTGTATTGGTATATCTTGATGATATTATTGTTTTCTCTAAAGATGCTAAAGATCATTTTGTGTATTTGAGGCAAATTTTTGAAAGATGTAGGGAGTATGGTGTTTCATTAAATCCAAAGAAGTGCATTTGTGTTGTTCATGAAGGTAAACTGCTTGACCATATTTTTTCAAAGAATGGTATTACAATAGATTCTAAGAGAGTAAGTACAATTTTGGCTTTGCCATTACCATCTCATAAGAAAGGTCTTCAAAGATTTCTAGGAAGAATCAACTTTGTAAGAAGATTTATTCCTAATATTACTTTTATGTTAAAGCCTCTAACTTTTATGCTTAGAAAAATGTGAGTTTCAGTTAGACTAAGGAAGGAAAAAGAAGTTTTGAGGAGATTAAAGAAGCCATAGCAAAAATTCCTACACTCATAAACCTAGATTATGCTAAGGAATTCATATTGTATGCATTTTGAATCATTGACACAATATCAGCCATGCTAGTTCAACAAAATGAAGGTTTAGAATAGCCCATAGCATTCTTCATCCAAGGTTTGGAGGATTATGAGAAAAGGTGTTCATTTTTTGAGAAACATGTTTTAGTTGTGGTTAGAAGTCTCAAGAAATTTAGATATATTCTTTCAAATAAAAAGATATACTTGTTGGTTGCTCATCCAATTGTTAAGTTTTTGTTGAACAAGGATCTTAATGATAAATGAGCTGATTGGATTATAAAAGTGATGGAATATGATGTAGAAATCGGGGTCACAAAGTTGATAAGAGGTAAGGGATTGTGTGAGTAGCTTGTTGGTGACTTAGAAAGTAACCAAGAAGTTGAAAATTGAACTTTTCTAGTGCTCAATGATGAAGATAAAACTATTGTAGCATCCCCTCCTACAAGTTGGATACAAGAAATGGTGCATTATCTTTAGACTGATGAATGTACTAAGGGTCTAAATAATGCAAAACAAAGGTATTTTAGGCTGCAAGCCATTCCTTATGTTATCATTAATGGTATTTTTTTAGAAAATATTTTCATGGAGTTTTGTTGAGGTGTGTAGAATCAAATCAGATTGATAAGATTCATGAAGAGTTTCATGATGGACAATCTAGTGGCCATTTTGAACCTAGGACAACAACTCTTAGGATTATGAGAGCTGGTTATTTTTGTCCTATATTATATAACAATGCATTTGCATGGGTGAGAAGGTGCAAGAAGTGTGCATTATTTGCAAGTAAGAAAATATTGGCACCTCTAACATTGCATCCTATACAAGTTGAGTATCCCTTTATGAAGTGGGGAATTGACTTCATTGAAGTTATTTTCTACCCTCTAGTATAGGACACAAGTGGATATTGACTACAAAAGATTATTTCACTAAGAGGGCAAAAGGTGTAGCATTGAAAGAAGCTAATGAGAGTGTTGTCTTGAGATTTTATCAAGACTTATTTGCAAGGTTTGGAGTTCTCGATTCAATTTTTTTAGATAATGCTTTAGCTTTTGTAGGTCTAGAAGTGATTGATTGGGCTCTTAAAATGGTATATATTTGAATATTTCATCCAATTACTACCCACGGGGTAATGGAAAGGTTGATTCTACTAAGAAAAATCTAATTAGGATCATTGAGAGGACAATTGAAGACAATCAAAGGACTTGGAATGATAAACTGAAGCTAGCCCTATGGGCTGATAGGATAACACCTAAAAGATCCACATGTAACTCACCTTATGTTCTTATCTATGGAAAAGAAGCAAGGTTTCCTATTTCTATTGAGTTACCAACATTGACTTTAATCAAAGAGATAGAAATGATGGATGAAGAACCCATGGAAGTTAGGCTTGCTGAGCTAATGGAGTTAGAAGAAACAAGGAGAAAAGCATTTAAAATTTTAGAAGTCCATCATGCTCAGATGAAAATAATTTTTGATAAGAAGTTAGCCCCAAGATTCTTTAAGGAGGGTGATCTAGTTTTCAAATGGGGTGATTTGAAGAGCAAGCTTAGAAAGCATTCCAAATTTGACGCCATGTGGAGTGTTCCTTATGTGATCACATGTAAAATAAACAATACCTTTCAACTATCCAAACTTGATGGAGAGGAATTGCCAATCCCAGTCAATAGGATTCACCTCAAGTTCTTCTATTGAGATGTTGACGATCCACTATGTACCATATTAGAGTAGGTTTTTCTTTCAATTAAGGTGTTGTATCATTTTTTTGGTCTTTTACATTACTCCAACTACTTTACACATGTCCTAGTTTAGTTTTCCTTTCCCCTAAGTGTTGATGCATAGGTCTATTGTCTTTTCTTAAGTTTTGTTTGTTGTTAGTGCTCATAGAAGTAGGGTTACAAGTATGTCCTGAGTTACTTTTAGTCCTCTTGAGACTCCTATGCCTAATGGATATAAAATAGGCTACTGGTCCTTGTTTAGAAAGCAAACACCCCTGATATGTCACCAAAAATATTATCCAAATCAGGTCTCAACCTAATTTGCATTTTAAAATCCTGATCATTATTGCAAAATGGCATAAAGTTTGCTTCTTGTAGAGTTTATAGTGTTTCCAAATGTTTGATTATTTGTCATAAACCTTTAGATTTGAATAGGGGACCTTTTTACATTAAAATTCATTGCATTTAATCCATTTTATGCCTTAATGAGGGGTTTAGGTCTTAGGTTATACATTGTAAAGGTCAAAAGGGGGACTTATTTTGGCACATAAAATTATAAGAGGCATTTTAATCCTTTTAATGGCATTTTTCCTTAAAATTCACATGCAAATGGGGAAGGAGATAAAGTTGATATTTTGATTTTTAGACTATGAGAGGGAAAATTGTGTGGGTTTCCTTGTTGAAGCTTCATTCACTTTTTTTTAAAGGGAAAATTTGGAAATAGCGTGAGTTTTGGAAGGAAAGCTTCAGTTTTCAAGAAGGAAACCCTTTGTTGCTACTTCTAGAATCCTTAAATGGCTGCCATGATTGAGGTTTGCTAAATTATAGAGGCAGGTTTTAGTGTTTCTAGCATGTTTCAAGAGTTTCACTCAACCATGATGAAGGATCAGCTCCCTGACTACATTCTCAAGTATTTTTTCCCTTATTTGAAAGGTTGGTTGCATTCAATACCTTTTTCCTACATGTTTCCATCTACTTGGTGTTTTTTTTTGCTTCATTTCAGAGTTGCAAAGGAAAAAGGAGTGTTATTCTCTTCATTCTTTGCATGTGGAGGTGTTTTCATTTGTTTGAAGGATCCTTTCCTTCTAAACATGGGCTAGGGTTTCATATTTGTGTTTTTGAATGCTTATTCATGCTAAAAGATTGCTTTTAGATCCCCTATGTATTGAGGTAGAAGCATAAATAGGCATTAGGGGAGTTTCAAGTTGTAAAACCCTTGCAAATGTAATCATTGGATAGTGATTTTAAATCACTAAGCTTTGAAACCATAGGGTTACAAAGAGGCAACGTTCAAGGTAGTATTCTCATTATGGTAGTCAAAGTTTTTAGAGACAACAAATAGACCTATGTAGGATAGTCTCATTGCAATAAGGGAATCATTGGAATTGAAACCATTATGATAGGTTTATCAAGAGGCAACATTTAAGAAATGGATGTTAATGTGACTATGCAACAAAGTGAAAACATGGTCTCTTTATAAGTGCATGAGAATGAGGATATCAATGAGTTCCAAGTAAATGAGGACCAAGTGGCTATGAGAATCAATAGTGATAGTTTGATTGAGAATATCAATGTTAGTGTGATTATGAGTGTCAATAATTTCCAAATACTGATAATAGTCCAAGTTTGGAATGAGCCATCATTGTCATGAAGAATGGTTTTCAATCTTATTCTTCCAATTTAAAGAGGTTTCAAAACACTCATCATATCATGCTTGGGAAACAAAAGACAATGAGAATCTTGTCTAGGTATGGTAAATAAGGCAGTAGTGAAGACCAAACCCTTAAGAGCTTCTTGTACATGCAAACGTTGGACAGTACAAGGTTATATTAGTTGATAGTTCAATGTATGCAAGTAAGAATACAAGCATGATCACTTGCATCTAGAGTCAGAGACATGTTGCATAGGAAGAAAAAAATGTATGAATTCTAATTTATAATAATCATGGAGTAAAGCTTAATAAAATGCAATAAGAGCAAGGTTTTAATACAGTGATTTGTCACTGTGTTTTGTAGCAAGCAAGGAGGTCCATTAAGGTTGCATGATATCTCAAATGATAGATGGCTCATCATTACAAATGGAGGTGAATTTAGTAGACATAAAAATTATAGAGAATAGTGATAATAACACCTTGAGGAAGTCCTTTCCCATCAATGGATAGGAATATTTTTCATAAGGAAATGACTAGTACAATCATGTATGTATAGTAATTTTTCAGTTTTAAGACTGTGAAGGGACAGTTATAGAGAATATTTGTCACCAACATGAGAGTGATAGTAAAAACTAGGGATAAGTACAATAACAATCATTGTGATTACCATGAAACAAGATGCATTCATGTTGCAAATCATGACAACCTTCATGATGTTCAAATACAATATATAGGAGTGATTGCCCCAACACCATAACTTCAGTGCATTAAGGGGAAATAGCTTTGTTTTGTGGAAATGCTTTGAAGGTTGAGAAGACAAGGTTTAGTGACAAAATTTTGAAGGCACATTTCTTGTGCAAGGAAATAAGAGGCAATCATAGTTTTTAAAGATTGTGTCCTCATTGATGTTTTTCATCATAAGAATTTTTAAAGAGTGAATAGAATAATAAAGCAATTCATCTTATACAATATGGATGTAGGGAAGTTATCTAAAGACCCTTAGAGCCAAATAAATGGTAATAAGTGTGAATGCTTTAGGATAGAGCTTTATGACTATATCTTTAGTCACCATGGAAGGGTGAAAATACCAAAGAGGGACAAAAAAGTTCCAAGTGTTAGTACCTATGTGTGGCAGTCTTCACAAATGTACTGAGTTTCAAAAAAGAAGGGTGGTGATGGACAATGTGTGGATTTGTTGAGGAATTTATAATGAAATAAATCACTCTTCTTTGAGTTGCTACCTACTGAAATTTTCCATTCATAGTTAAGTGACTAATCTATAGCATTTTAAAGGATATTCCCTATGCTCTTTTGGTGACTTTTGACATTTTCTCTTCTCTCTAGGTTGCCCTTTACTAGACAATACAATTATGAATATTTGGTAAGGAATATTTTTGGTATTTGTATAAAGCGATGCATGACTATATGTCATGACAGTGAGGATAATAATATGGCTAATGAGTTGTGCTTCTGGTGGAGTAGTCTAATGCATGAATGGTTAGCCTATAGATAGATTGCCAAAGAAATAATGCTCAACCTTTTAGAAATATAGGACATTCCAAGGGTCTTTGTGGCAGGAATAAGAAGCATAAAGGTCACATTGTGACTTTTTCTTTAGGTTTAAACATCAAATGAAGATAAAAATAAAGCCACATAAGGGCAGTAAGTCTATTTTTTATAGTATCATATGTTTGGGCAGTAATCAATGTTGCTTGTGGTAGTCCTTTGGAGATTTTCAGAAGCAAAGTAGAGTGCCATGAAAATATGTAATCCTTCACATTTTAGAAGATGATTATCAAACACTAGCAGATTTGGATGCCAAAAGTGAGAAATTACTTTCAAGGCAACAATGTCATAAAAGTGTTATTCCATAAAGAAACATTCAATAATGAAGTATAATGTTTGAGGAGATAGCCAATGTGGATGGAAAGACAATAGGTAGATTGTGAAGGTTGGTAGTCATAAGGGTCTAATACTCAAGGTAAACAATAGGATATTATACAACTAGTTCTTGTGCAAGATGTGATACCTCTTCGTTTTATCCTCAAAAAACTTTGTTTAAGACTATGTCTTTTGATTGTCTCAAGAAGGTTGAGCTCTATAGTGGTCAAGTGTTCAGGAAAGTGCAAGTATCTTTTTCTTATCAATGTTCATTATGGATATAACCAAAAAGACTCTCTAGTTTTAAACCATGCCTAAACTGACCATAGGTTGTTTTGAATTTTGTATTTTCATACATTCACATCAATGATCAAATGAAAGTTGCAGATTGTGTTCTCAATAAATAATTATTCAAGGGTATGAATGCCTAATTTAAAGGCAGGATAGATTGTCTTGCCAAAATAGCCTTTATAAATTAGAAACACTACCCAAAGGTCTTGATTTGTAGGGATTTTAACACTGATTCATAGTAAGGGCAGATTTATGGACTCAAATTAGAAACAACTCAATTACCTTCAACAACAAAGGAGGGCACCCATATTTTAAAATCATTTGTTTCCTACAGTCTAGGAGCTGATTTCAAGGAGTTGTAGGCAGATTGCTACACCCCATTGTGCATTTACCTATTTACTATTACTATTCTAGCATAAATTATCGCATATGTAAATGTATTGGGAATTTTGATTGGAAATATATATCGTTGCACTTTTTTTATCTAATCAATGGAAAATTATGAATGAATTATTATTTCATTTGATGTTATATAATGGAATGAATGGTTATTGAATTTGATATTCTAACTATGAAATGTAAAATGTAAAATGTAAATGTGTGTTTAGATGAACAGTTGACTACCATGAAAATGTGTTAAGTTGGATGCAAGTTCAGAACCAATCCTCCAGAAGCAAGGGGAAGTATCACTCAAGAGAAGAAATTGGTCAGGTAACCTATAACAAAACCCAACTGAGCTTACACACAAACTCACTTATAGAATGGTTGATTCAAGTCATAATTTTTGGAATTGGTAAGTCATCCTTTTAGTATGATGTGTTTGTATTAGAATGGATCTTGATTTCTTTTTAGAGCATTCTTGGATTGTGTTTAGTGCTTGGTGCATACAAGTTATTCTTCGTATTATTATACTTAATAGATGAGATATATAAACATAAAATGTATATATGTGTATACATATGTATGTCGACGATAACCCATACACGTGAGAGAACATGTACATGAGAGCACATAGGTAGATGTACCTATGCACGCTTATGGATAGGTTTATAATGGGCATGGTTATATCGAGAGGACAATGAGACATGTATGTATATATATATATATATATATATATATATATACATCACATGTATATATACCTATCGATAAGATAGCAATTGTTTATGTGTTTGATTGTATAATTGAATGTGTATATATGAGATATATACATATGTATGCACATGTCAATATACATATATGTGTTGAAAAATAGGAATGTGCATACGAATATGTCAATATATATATATATATATATGTATATGTATGTATACATATGTATAGATATATACAAACGATATTGTATATTAAATGTTAACTTGATATCATTCATTTGAATATCAAGTATATATTTAGACAAACTCATTTATCAAAGTATATATATACATATATATAAATAGCGTTAAATGCTATTCATTGATATTATATATATGTACATATATATATTTATTTATAAATATATATTATATATAAACTAATGGTCAATTTATGCTAATGTTTGATTTATAGTATAAATGCCATGGTTGATTAAATATGAATGTAGCACTATATTTAGCAGTGCAATGCTAAGTATTGAACCGCATTTATCATTAATGATAATAGTTGATGGAAAATACAAAGTATTAAATCTGCTGATTATTAAAGTCAACAATAAAATGTTGTGCACTATATTATGTGACATAATGAGTCAAAGCATTAAAAATTCTATTTAAAAGGAGGTTGATTCGATGAAATGTGTCGATTGCCTTGTCCTTGACCAAGTTGACTATATGGTACACAACCAGATAATGATTGATTGATTCCTCTGCTTTAAAACAACAAGCTTGTAGATAGGAAATGTGATGAATACTTGGCATCATAATATGAATTCTATGTTTCATTTAGAATCCTTTTAATCTTGGAATTCAATTTCCTGAATGAAGCATGTGCTTTATGAAATAGTCAAACAGTTGTTGGCAAGCATAGGGTTGATTTGATGTATAGTTTTGATGAGTATTATGATAGGAATCTTCCACCTTTTCATTGATAAGCTGAGTTGATGGTATTTGGCTGAGAAGTGTCATAGCATAAGCCTTGTTTGTAGGTTGTAGATGTTGGTTTTTGGGTATAAATATGAGGCATTCTCACCTCATTTGGATAAACTTCTTCTAAGCATCATTATGCTGCTCTATTCTGTTATATTTTCATTGAGGGTTTCTTATATTGTTGAGAATTATTGATAGGAAGATTAGTGAGAGAAATTGAGAGGGTTTGTTGCTAATTTGTTTTTAAGAGGAGGCTAAGCTTGAGATCTAGTGGGTCAGATGGAATAAGTGTTTAACAGGCATGAGATTCTATTTTCTTTGTGTTTTGTCTTTTTCTAAAAGATTGATTGTCTTGTGTTTTTAAATTGGAAATTACATTAGTTTGCTTGAAATATAGTAACAATTTAATTAATTGTAGAAAAGAGTCTTGTTGATATCATTTCCTTATAATTGTTTGTACTTACTCCATATTAAGGAGTGATTGATTATCATCTATAGTATTACATAATAAGATTGATGAAATGAGAATTGTTTGTTCAATTATTTCATACAAGCTAATTTGTAGACTTAGAAAGCTCATATGTTATACATGTGATTAGAATATCCATTGAAGGGGGGTAACTTATGCTTTTATTTATTTTTTGTTGGTTGTGATACCATTGTGTTTTAGCAAAAGGCAATAGCTTATTTCTTAGGTTAATTACTACCTATTGAAGGAAATTACCTATGTATAGTTTTAATGGCCTTAAGTCAATTCGAGCTAGAGTAGTGTATGTGAATAAGATGACCGTCACTAGAAGTACTAAGTGATAATACTTTGGCCAAAGTAGTTTGATTGTCTTGGCTCAATTTTCAATTCACCATGTTCCTTTTATGAATTCTAGTTTAGGATTGTAGTGTCTACAAGTTCTAGTTATGTAGGGTACAACATTAAGCTCAGAATGGTTGTCTTTACGAGGTTACTCCACCAATATCTTCCTCAAAGGGTAGGGCCATCTACAATGATAGATATGTGGGGGACCGCATTTGAGTCTATGGTTGGTAGAAAAGTGCTTGAGTGATGCTTCTCCTCCTTAGTTGGTGACGAATACTTGAAAGGAGATTCTACGACCATCTATATATATTGCCTTGAAGCTCGATCGATCTATGTATGTACTTTGTATACAATATTTGGAAATATTGTAACATGTGGAATATGATATTTGAAATGAAATTTGTGATTTTTTATGTCATCTATGTTCAATTGTTCTTATTTGGAAAATAAATTTTTTATATAAATGGTCAACAAACATAGTTTATTTACTTAAAAGTGAAAACTTAGGAAATTCACTTGCATGAACAATTGGCATGCTACACATGTATCAGAGCTATTAGGTTTATCTCTAGAACCTATTTTCTTGCCATACTTTCCATCCAACATTGATGAGACTATTATTTGGAAATTATTGTGCTAGGATGGTGCGTCTCAAGTTAACTACAAGAAAGTCAATAATTAGGAATGAGTGCTACTTGAAATCCAAGAAGGGAAAAGAGGCCATTTTTCATATGATAAAGGGTACTAACTATGATAATGTTGTTTGGTTAAGCGATACTGGTGCTTTCAATCACACTCTCTCTCAGATTAGTGAAGTAAATAGAAGGATGGAGGAAGCCAATTTCAACTGTCTACCTCCAATTTCACCAGAAAAGTCTGAATCCTTGTGACTTTCCATGGATATGCCCTCGGAAGGGAGTGTTCATCCAGCATTCATATTTAGAGACCCTAGAGTACTTCCTATGTCGGAAGTGATTATAATTTCCTCAAGTAATGAATCAGAGGGTTATTCTCCCTATAACTGTGTATCATAGGATAAATCAGAAGGTTGTACCCATTTTAGGATAGATATGATCAAATGAAAGATGAACAAAAATCTAAGGGGTATACCCAATTGAGTTATGTGTCAGAGAGTGAATTCAAGGGATACTCACCACTCAACTATTTGAATAGTAACTCTATGTAAAATTGAAAGGATATTAAGATCCTCATGAATAATAAAAATCAGGTGTTTATCAAAAGCTTGTGCTTAAATCTTATGTGAAATTTACTTTATGTGCAAATGAATGCTCATTTAAATGTTATCCATAAGATAGTAAGAACATGATTGAGTCTAATAAAGATGAACCTTAAAGTATAACCCTTTTCTTGCAAAGATGGTGAGAACAAGGACCAATCTTGGATGGAGTCAAGAAGTCAAACAAGGTTTGGAGGGTGTTAAAGCTAAATTGGATCAAATTTTGGTTATTATTCACAAAACCAATGCAAGGTTGGGAAATCTTGAGCGGGAAATAAGGGAAAGAGATAGAGTAGAACAAGAAGTTTCAATTAATGAAGTTCCTATCAATGAAGATGAGGAAGAGAATTCTCACGACCATGTTCAAACCCATGAACATGAGAATGAGAAATCACACTCTCAATCTGAAGGAGCTAGTAGGAAGCATTTGGCTACTAAACTTTCTAGGGACATGAGGAAAATAACCCCACCAAAACTTGAAGGTAGCACTAGTGGGGAAGATGTTGAGGCATGGTTGATTTAGATGGAAAAATATTTTGGGATCAAAAACTATCTTGATGTCACAAAAGTTGTATGGGGAGCCTATCAATTAGTGGGAGAAGCCTCTAATTGGTGGATGAACAAAAAATGGAACTTGGGCTTAGTTCTTTGAAACTTACATGGAATGAGTTTGTTGAAATATTTCAAAAAAATGGTTACCTCAACCTTTTTCAACTAGAAACTCGCTATTTTTTAAAACCTAAGATAGGGAGAGATGTCAGTATATGAATATTGGGAAAATTTCACCTGACTGTTATGATATGTACCAATGTATCAGAAGGATGAACGCTTTAGCATAAGGAAATTCATTATGATGCTTAATATCTAGATTGGTGGTGAGTTAGATGTTCATGGTCCAACCACTATGGATCTAGTTTATGAGAAGGGTGTTAAACAAGAGTAGAAGCTCAAAGCCATCTCCATCTGCCAAGAGAATAGGAACCATAAGAATTTTGCAAGAGTTCAAGATAAACCAACACCAAGGAAAATTGATTGAGTGAAATATTTCTAGAAGCAAGGGGATAAGGGACCCTGAAATAATGAAAAAGAGTCAAGGAGGGAATGCAAATGGAATATTTTCAATGGTTGTAATATTAACAATGCTTGAGGTAATTCCAATAGATCCGGTGAACCTACAAGGAAGAAAGCACTAGCAATAGGATGCTTTACATGTGGGGGAGACCATTATGCTTCAAATTGTCCCAATAAACCTTCTGGGTCATGACCTCAAGGAAACCCACTTCCTTCCCAAAAAATAGCATTCCAATAGAAGCTTCATGTTGCCTTGGATGATTGTCAAGTGGAGTATCAAGTTACTCCAGTGGAGACTCCAAGTATTTTATTTGGTTTTCCTATTTTCATACTTATAGATACTGGGGCTACTAAAAAAATTGTTTCATCTAGAATAGAAAATAAAATATCTAGGAAAGTTGGTTATATGGAAAAGTCATGGGTTGTTAATATGCAAACCAGACAAGAGCAATGGTTGAACAATTTTTTGTTTAAAGCTAGGATTTAGCTACCTTGTTTCTCTACAAAGGAAAACCTATATATAGCACCCTTAGGATCCTATGATGTTTATCCTAGGAATGAATTGGCTTTGGAAGCATAGAGCCAAGGTAGACTATCAAGCCAAAATAGTAGAGTGCTTGTATGATTTAGGTAGCCAAGTTATGCTACAAGGGATACCTAGGGAAGTCAAGTTATGTCAACTCTCAACCATGCAATTTCTTAGGCAAAGAAGAAAGGATGCAAGCTCTTTGCAATAAAAATGGAAAAGCTTGAAGAATTTAAGGAATTTAACTCTCAAGATGGTCTTGACAACTATGGGTTACAGTATTACCAAGCGGTGGAAGAAAGTGAAATGATGGAAACTAGAGAAATGAATATGGAAAGATATCCTATCATATGAAATTTATCAGATATTTTTCTAGAAGAACTACCTGGACTACCACTGAAAAGGGCATTCAATTTCTCCATTAATATAGTGCTAGGATCATAACCTATTTCCAAAGTGCCATACAAGATGAAAAAACCTAAATTAATGGAGCTTAAGGCACAACTAGATGAATCATTATCTAAGGGATTGATAAGACCCAGTGTATCACCTTGGGGAGTTCCTGTAATCTTTATGAAAAAGAAGGATGGTACATTGCGATTGTGCATAGATTATCAGATGCTTAACAAAGCTATGGTAAAGAACAAGTATCCATTTCCATGCATTGATGACCTTTTTGATAAAATGTGGGATTTTTTGTGTTTTCTAAGATTGATCTACATTTTAGATACCACCAGTTAAGAATCAAAGATGAGGACATCTTCAAGAATTCTTTCAAAACCAAATTGGGCATTATGAGTTTACGGTTCTAGCATTTGGACTTACTAATGTGCCGATAACAATTATGAACCTAATGAACAACATGTTTAGGGATTGCATAGATTTAATTTTTTTTGGTTTTCTTGGATGTTATCCTAATTTATTCTAAGAATGAAGAGGAACATTGCAAGAATTTGGAGATAGTTCTAAAATGGTCGAGAGAACATAAGTTGTATGGAAAACTCTCTAAATGTACCTTCTTTTAAAAGAAAGTGCATTGTCTTGGACACATGATTTTAGTTGATGGCATCTCAGTCGATCCAACCAAGATCAAGGTAGTGCTAGAGTGGCCAATGCCCAAGAGTGTCTTTGAGGTAAGAAGTTTTATGGGTTTAGTGGGGTATTATAGGAAGTTTGTTACAAAATTATCTAGAATAGCCTTTCCAATTACTTCTTTGTAGAGGAAAGGGAAGAATTTTGAGTTGACAGAAAAATGCCAAGTAGCATTCAATATACTCAAGGAGAAGTTAACTACTGCTCCAAATTTGAAAGTACTAGATCTTGATGGAGACTTCACTATTAGGTGAGGTTTTAATACAAGAAGGGAAAGTAATTTCTTATGAATCAAGAAAGTTGAAACCCTATGAACAAAATTATGCATCACGTGATTTAGAGTTAGCAGCAATGGTTCATGCATTTCAAATGTGGAGGCATTACTTGTTGGGAAAGCCCTTTGAGATGAAAACCGATCATCATAGATTGAAATGCCTATTTACCCAGCCTAATATAAAAGCATGACAAAGAAGATGGTTGGAGTTGATATATGATTATGACTTCAATATTAGCTACATCAAGGGAAAAGAAAATTGGGTTGTCGATGCCTTAAGTTGTAGAAGACATATTTCCTCAATAGTAACAATCCAAATCCACTTTAAAGGCAAAGTATTATAGAATTTCAAGGAGGATGAGTACTACACACAAGTTAAGGAAGCACTCACAAGCAATCGACATGATGCAAGGTATGAGGGATTTCATTTTGAACCTAATGGATTGCTTAGGTACAAGGGAAGAATGTATGTGCCTCACTCTAAAGGGTTAAGAAATATTATGTGGAAAGAAGTTCATGAAGCACCATACTCTGGACATCCTGGTGTGACAAAAATGTTGGCTGATGTGAAGCCATTTTATTTTTGGAAAGGGAGGAAAGGAGATGTTACTAGATTTGTGGCTAGATGCTTAGAGTTTCAAAGGGTGAAAGTTGAACATCATCATCTTGCAAACATACTATATCCACATGATATTCTAGAGAGTAAATGGAAATTCATTAGTATGGACTTTGTGAAAGGATTACCTATGTCAAGGAATAAGCACAATGCCATTCTAGTAGTTGTGGAAAAACTTACTAAGGTAGCGCATTTCATACCTACGAATTTAACTGATGGAGCTCCTTTCATAGCACAAAAATTAATTCAAGAGGTGTTTAGACTGCATGGAATTCCTAAGAAAATGATATCAGATAGGGATGCATGTATGACCTCAAGGTTTTGGCAAACCTTATTTTTTGCACTTCAGACTCAACTAAATATAAGTTCAACATATCATATGAAAATGTTTGGATAAATAGAAAGGGTGAATCAAGTACTCAAAGACCTACTAATAATGTATTACATGGATCAGAAATACAAGTGGGAAGATTACTTTCCTTTAGTGGAATTTTCTTATAACAATTCCTACCATTTTGCAATAAAGATGGCTCCTTTCGAAGCATTATATGGTTGAAAGTGTCGAACCCCTATAAGTTGGGATAAACTTGAGGATATGGTGAATCTAGGGCTAGAGATTTTGGATAAAATGGAGGAACATGTTAGAATTGTTAAGCAAAGACTAGTTGAAGCCAATGATAGATAAAAAAAAGCTATGTAGATGGAAAGTGAATACCCAAGAATTATGCAGTAGCTGATAAGGTGTTTTTAAGTGTTAAACCTCATAAGAGTTCCATCAAGTTTGGAAAGTCATCCAAACTAGCTTTGTACTATGTAGGTCCTTTTGAGATTCTTAAGGAACTGAATTTGGTAGCTTACCGAATTGTGTTGCCACCAGCTCTTGCCTAGATGCATAACGTCTTTCATGTTTCTTACCTAAAGAGGTACATACGAAGAGATAATTATGTAACTGATTGGAATGATTTATAGGTACAGGATCCCGAAGTGGTAACGATCAAGCCTATCAAGGTGCTTGGTATGTGTAAGATTCTCTTGCATAACAGAGAGGTTTTGCAGTGCAAAGTCCAGTGGGACCAGTACACAGAATATTTTGCCACTTGTGAAGACTATGCTGAGATAGAGAAAAAGTTTCCATATGTCTTACGTGTTTCTAAAAGTGCTTGAAAAATCATGTTTTTTTGCTTTGATTAGTTTACATTTTCTACATAAAATCATCGGGGATGATGATTCACAAGGGGGTGGTATGTTACACCCTATTATGTGTTTACCTATTTACTATTACTATGTTAGGGTAAATTATTGAGTATGTAAATGTATTGGGAATTCTGATTGGAAATATTTATGGTTTCACTTTGTTTATCTAAATAATTGGAAAATTATGAATGAATGATTATCTCATTTGATGTTATCTAATGGAATGAATGGTTATTGAATTTGATATTCTAACTATGAAATGTAAAATGTAAATGCATGTTTTGATGAATGGGCGAATACCATGAAAATGTGTTAAGTTGGATGTAGGTTCAAAATCAATCCTTTGAAAGCAAGGGGAAGTATCACTCAAGAGAAGAACTTGGTCGAGTAACCTATAATGAAACTCAACTGATCTTACACACACACTCAATTATAGAATGGTTGATTCAAGTCATAGTTTTGGGAATTGGTAAATCCTTTTAGTCTAATGTGTTTGCATTAGGATGGATCTTGATTTCTATTAAGAGCATTCTTGGATTGTGTTTAGTGCTTAGTGCATACAATTTATTCATCATATTACTATACTTAATTGATGAGATATATAAACATAAAATGTATATATATGTATACATATGCATGTCAATGATAACCCATACACGTGAGGGAATATGTACATGAGAGCACATAAGTAGACATACTTATGCATGCTTATGGATGGTCTGCTCATGGGCATGGTGATATCAAGATGACAATGAGCCATCTATGTGTGTATATATACATCACATGTATATATACCTGTCGATAAGATAGCAATTTTTTATGTGTTTGATTGTATAATCAAATGTATATATAAGATATATACATATATGCATATCTACACACATGTCGATATACATGTATGTGTTGACAAATGGGAATTTCCATATGAATATGGCGATATATGTATATATATGTATACATGTATATAGATATATATATACAAACAATATTGTATATGAAATATCAACTTGATCTCATTCGTTCAAATATCAAGTGTATATTTAGACAAACTTATTTGTCAAAGAATATATATAAATAAATATATATGTATTTGAATATATATATACACATATATATAAATAGTGTCAAATATTATTCATTGATATTATATATATGTACATATATATTATATATAAACTAATGGCCGATTTATGCTAATGGTTGATTTATAGTATAAATGCCATCATTGATTAAATATGAATGTAGTGCTATATTTAGCAGTGCAATACTAAGTAATTAACCATATTTATCATCAATGATAATAGTTGATGGAAAATATAAAGTATTAAATCTATTGAGTGAAGTTTATTAAACTCAATAATAAAATTTTGTGCATTATATTATGTGATGTGTTGAGTCAAAGAATTAACACTATTTAAAAGGAGGTTGATTCAATGAAAGGTGTCGATTGCCTTTTCCTTGACCAAGTCAACTATATGGTATGTAGCTAGATAATGATTGACTGATTCCTCTATTTTAAAACACCAAGCTTGTAGATAGGAAATGTGATGAATACTGGCACCATAATATGAATTCTATGTTTCTTTTAGAAGTCTTTTAAGCTTGAAAGTTGATTTCCTTAATGAAGCGTGTTCTTTATAAAATAGTCAAACTATTGTTGGAAAGCATAGGGTTGATCTAATGTATAGTTTTGATGAGTATTACGATAGGAATATGCCACATTTTTATTGATAAGCTGAGTCAATGATATGTGGCTGAGAAGTTTCATAGCATAAGCCTTGCATTTGATATGGTAAGAAGCATTTACAGGGTGTTGTACCCTTAACACAGAGAGCCACTAGGGCCAAAAAGATCAAGTCCAAAAAACATTAAATACCAAGCCAAAAACCATACACCGCAGACCAACAGCAAATGGACAAAAAATGGACCAACAACAGACTAACTGGCATTTTCCCAGTTCTTAGACAAGAGATTAACAACATCATCCCCAACCCATTCCTAACCTTCATCAACATTCTTCTTGTCCATTTCATCCTTCATAACCACAGACAGGGTGTTGGTAACACAGTGGACCAGCTTAATAGTGAAACAAGTCAAGCCACATAATTTCTTGTCCATCTTATCCACTCTTTCCTGTAGCACACGAAGCTCCTCCCCATAATCCACAGCCTTCACAATATTAGCACACTCCACATCTAATGATTCTGAGGACTGGGAAGCCAAGTTCTCCTTCTGCACTCTGCTAATATCAGGAATGGTGCGGGGCCCTCCAACATACTCCTCCTCCTCATCCCCAGACACCTCCTCGTCCCTGTAATCTTTTCTATCAGACCGCTCCTCTTCCGAATCTAAGTCATTAACCTACACTTTCTTCTTATTCTTAGCCAGTCTATCAGACCTCCTAATGATGGTATCACCACCAGTCACCATCATAGGCACAAACATTGTGTCCCCTTAGAATCCCTAGCCACCACATTTTTACCTTTGTTGTCCTTGGTCGGAGGCTCCACTAAACCCTTCGCATCATCCTTACGTTTCTTCTTTGGGGTGGGTTTGCTAGCAGTCTTGGCAAGGGTCGACTTAAGTTCATATAGACTAACCACAACACTATTTTGTGCATTTCCCACATTCCCCTTAAACTTATTAGCAGCAGGTTTAGGCTTATGAGAATCAGCAAAAATCGAATGGGTTTTCCTGATGGGTCCTTTGGACTCAGCCAGGGATATATTGGTCACAACAAGAGGTTCAATTTCCTCAACACAGATAGTAGAAATGGGTTTGAGTAGGCATAATGCAAGATGGAAGTGGTAGATCCTCATAATGAGGCCTTTTTCAAGTGGCATGGGAGGGGTATCATCAGGGTTGAGGCCAATAGCCTCAATGCTTTTTTCAACAGATCTCTCCAAATCCTTAAGAAGGAAGAAAGGAAAGCTTAACAAAATTTTATGTCGAAGGTGATTTAAAAAAGGGAAATGGTAGAAGTAGTAGGTTTTGTATCTACCTTCCAGGGTCACGTACTTCATAAGGTCAAGGTAGACTTGGTCCCATGGCTATAGAAGATCCTCTCTCTCAAACCTCGATTGGTTACGAACCAACTTCCCATTCCCCAAAAATAAATAACTTAGACTTTCATTATCTTGGGCCTTAGTATGCTTCGGCTACTTCTTACCGATACTCAGAAGCCTCATCGCCTGCACAATCACTTTCTTATTCACTTCAAAGTAAATACCACCCATAGTCACTCTTTGATCTTTCCAAGAGTTAGCAAACTGCGTAGATAAATTAGGGTCATGACCCACCAGACTCTCCATAAGGGGAGCCAAACTGCCTTCAACACATATGTGCCACACAACATATCTTTGTGAAATTCACCACAGTTGTCAAGATCCATTCGCACCCTATCACCACCCATAATGCCTCTCTACACACGGAATAAGCAAAAACCTTGTGAGAGAAAAAGGTTAAAGAAAATGGTTAAGTGAAAGGTCACCCACACACTTAGTATTTTAAGCCAAATAAAGCAGCCTTGGGTAATCAAAGCAATGTACAGGTTGCATGCTTGAGGAGATAATTCCCTAAAAGCAATCTTGGTGGACTCATAAATGAGAATCTTCAAACACTTGTGACTAGGTAAGTAGGATATGATGGGAATGGAAGGTTTTCCATCCATGTTGTTATTACACAGAAACAAAGCCAAGATGGTCGTGGGCCAAATTTAGAAACACCTGAAAACCTAGCCTTTAGAAGAGGAGACAAAATAGCAGAAAGGATAGAACCAATTAGGAGTTTTTCCTCATAATTATTAGTCACATCAATATTAAAATCAAAAAACTTCATGAAGATACTATAGCTTAGCGCAATCCCCAAAAGGAGATTACGTAAAGTACGACCCAGCGTGGCCTTAATCACAAAGTACCTACCATAATTCCTCATTATTCCCTTTTTAAAAATGGACTCTACCCCATTATTCAAATTTTTCCACTTGTAGGACACCACAGCATTAACACCCATCCTCATAGCCCATAAGACAAGCATGTGGACCCCCCATAAAGCCCATACAAACTCATGATTAGTTATTATCATTGATCAATTAAGAGCTTTTCTCCTTCAGGATTAGACCTTGAATACCTGGCAGTAGGTTCCCCAAATTATGCCAACACTTAGATAATTTCCAATGTGTGCCAAAGTTAGCTAAGGCATCAACCACTTGATTTCCCTCTCGATAAATGTGGCTAGTAATCTTCAAATTCAACTTACACACAAAGAGCCTTATGTCTAATAGAATGTATTTAGTACTCCACCCCAGCAATCTTCCAAAGTTAACAGCATCAATAATAGACTTAGAATCACCTTCGATATGAAGGTTCTTAATCTCCATAGAAACAAATAACTATAATCCCTTTAGTAGTGCTCTAGCTTCTGCAATCATAGAAGATTGGATACAAATCCCCCCAGAGTAACCAACCACAAAATTTCCTTTGCAAACTTTGATAACACCTCCTATGTTAGCTTTGTCCGGTTTGCCTTTGGCTGCTCCATCAAAATTAAGTTTATACCAACCACTATTTGGAGGCTTCCAGATAGTGTTTCTTCTAGCCAGGGATATGGAGTCATCATAGGAGCTTGCTTCCAAGTTTTGATGCCAAGCTTTGGCCATAATAATTTCCCTCTCAATTGGACCTTTGTCTGAGGTTTTCCCTTTAAAGAGCGAAATGTTTTCCGTAATGAGTTGAGAACCAATACCAAAAAATTCCTTCAGACTCATCTCAATGTTCTTGAAAATCTTATTGTTTCTCTCTTTCCATAAGCACCAACAAATAATGGGGGGAACCTGGTTCCAAATTTCACAAGGTAAGGGGTGGATGAAGGGTCCAGTCCAGCTCAAAATAAAGGATTTAATATCCTTACACATAGTCCATTGAATGCCCAAACATTCTATAGCCAGCTCCCACACACCAATAGCAAACGGGCAATGTAATAGCAAGTGGTCCACCAATTCTTCATTGCACTTGCATAAAAAACATTTGTTGGGGATCTGGAATCCCCTTTTCCTCAAATTATCTTGAGTAAGAATCATGTTATGGCAAGAAGTCCACCAAAAGAAGTTAACTTTTGGGATCATGTGCCGATTCGAAACCCTCTTCCAAAGGTCAAGGATAAAATCCTAGTCCGTTAGCAGATTGTAAGTTGATTTAACTGAAAGATCTCCCTACTTATCATGAGTCCAGAAGAATTTGTCCCCCAAGTTGGTTGAAGGAAGTCTAGTAAGGGAGAGAAACTTCTACAAGGACTTGGCAAGGAGGCTCGGTTCAAGGGATAAAGGGAAGCAAAGGGCCAAAACATTCCACTTCCTAGCACCATGTGGTCCAAGGAGGTAATCACTAATATGAACACCAAAGAATCCTTGTGCCAACCTCATAAGATTTCTAAATTCATAGTTTTCTATAGGGGTATCAAGTAATCAGGGGTCCTCCCAGAATCTGATTTTTTTACCATTACCAATCTTCCATTTCATCCCAGTCCTAAGTAGACCCTGCAGACTGCAAATGCTCCTCCAGGCCAAGGAACCTGAAGGGTGAACCTCCGAAAGATAGTCAATCAAAGGTATGTTTTGAAGATACTTAGCATTCATAATCTTGCATCAATCCTTTCTATTCCTTAGTTGGTCCCATCCCACTTTGGCCATCAAATCCTTATTGGTATTAGAGAAAATCCTAATCCCAAGCCCGCCACAATGTTTAGGTTGACATAATTTGTCCCATTTAACTAGAGAAAATTTCTTCTTTTTCTTAGTCCCAAACCAGAGGAAATTCCTTTAAATTTTCTCAATTTCTCATCTATATATATGGGGATCTTGAATATGGAGAGGAAGTAGATAGGGATACCCTGAAGAGCAACAGATAGGAGTTGTAGTTTACCAACATGGCTAAGGATGGAGCCTTTCCACCCAACTAGTTTTCTTTGGATCCTTTCAAGGACCAAATTCTAAAATTCAGGAGTGACTTCCTTGATAGTAAGGGGTAAACCAAGATAAACCGAAGGAAGAGAACCACTCATACATCCTAGAACAGTAGTCACCCGAGCTTGCAAGTTAGGAGTTTTGTTGAAGAAGTAAATCATACTTTAATTATAATTAATGCACTGACTAGAATAAGAAGCGCAATTGATAAGACAGTTTTTCCATTTCCTTGCTTCAATCACAAAGGCTTTCCCAAATAAGAAAGTATCATCCAAAAATTTTTGGATCACAATCAGATCTAAGGAAGAGGCAGCCTTGATTCCCCTAACAGACCCTTTCGACAGCAGATTAGAAAAGTTTTTTCTCAAGACATCTGCAATCGTGATAAACAAATAGGGTGAAAGGGGATCACCCTATCTGATACCTCTCCCAGCAGAGAATAACCCAAAAGGAATCCCATTAACCAAAATAGAGTACTTTACCTTTGTTACACATTCCATTATGAGTTTGACCATAGATTGGTCAAACCAACATTTAGCTAAGACTTTATGGATAAAGTCCCAAATCACCTCATCATAGGCTTTTGAAATATCTAATTTAAGGGCCATACCAGCATAGTTGCATTTATCCATGGAATAGAGTAATTCATGGGTGGTTATGGTAGCATCAAGGATATGATGACCAGGCATAAACCCTTTTTGAGTGGGGCTGATAAAATTGTCAAGGAGAGGTTGATGTGGTTCACCAAAATTTTAGAGAGGATTTTATAAAAGGTATTGCAAAGATTGATGGGATGAAAATCAGTCATAGACTAGGGATCAGCAATCTTGGGAATTAAGGCTAAGAAGGTGTGGTTCAATTGTTTGAGAATCTTACCAAATTTTAAAAAATCACAAGAAGCTAAGACAAGGTCCTCACCAACAATCTCTCAAAAGATCTGAAAGAAGGTCGATGGAAATCCATCTGGGCCAGGCGCTTAGTAAGCCCCCACTTGTTTGTAAGATGTAAATGTTGGTTTTGGGGTATAAATATGTGGCATTCTCACCTCATTCAGATACACTTCTTATAAGCATAATTACACTGCTCCATTTTGCTATATTTTTCATTGAGAGTTTCTTATATTGTTGAGAGTTATTGAGAGGAATATTAGTGAGAGAAATTGAGAGGGTTTGTTGCTAAGTTGTTTTTAAGAGGAGGCTAAGATTAAGATCTAGAGTGTCCATTGAAATAAGTGTTTAACAGGCATGGGATTATGTTTTCTTCATATTTTTTCTTTTTCTAAAAGATTGATTGCCTTGTGTGTTTAAATTGGAAATTGCATTAGTTTGCTTGAAATATAGTAATAATTTAATTGCTTGTAGGAAAGGAAAAGTCTTGCTGATATGATTTCCTTATAAGTGTCTATACTTACTCCATATTAAAGAGTGATTGATTATCGTCTATAGTATTACATACTAGGATTGATGAAATTGGAATGGCTTGTTTAGTTATTTTATACAAGCTAATTTGTAGACTTAGAATGCTCATATGTTATACCTAGGATTAGAATATCCATTGAAGGGGGGGTAACTTATGCTTTTGTTTATGTTTTGGTTGTGATAGAGTTATGTTTTGGAAAAGGGGAATAGGTTATTTCTTAGGCTAATGATTACTTATTGAAGGAAATTACCTATGCATAGTTTTAATGGCCTTAATTCAAGTCGAGCTAGAGTAGTGTATGTGAATAGGATGAATTTCACTTGAAGTATTGAGTGAGAATACTTTGGCCAAAGTAGTGTGATTTCCTTGGCTCCACTTTCAATTCATCATGTTCCTTTTATGCATGTTATTTCAGGATTGTAGTGTCTACAAGTTTTAGTTATGTAGGGCACAACACTAAGCTTAGAATGGTTGTCATTCTAAGGTTACTCCACCAATATCTTTGTTGAAGGGTACGGCCATCTATCCAATGATAGATGTGCAGGGGACCGCATTTGATTTTGTGGTTGGCATAAAATCACTTGATTGATGCTTCTCCTCCTCAACTGGCAACCAAGACTTGAAAGGAGATTCAAGGACCATCTATATCTATTGCTTTGAAGCTCCATCGAGCTATGTATGCACTTTGTATACAATCTTTGGAAATATTGTAACATGTGGAATATGATAATTGAAATGAAATTTGTGATTTTTTATGTCATCTATGTTCAATTGTTCTCATTTGGAAAAAAATTATAACAATGGTTAAGAAACATAGTTTAATTACTTGGAAATGAAAACTTAGGAAATTTACTTGTGTAAACAATTGAAATGCTACACAGATTATCAACAATTAGCATCCCTCTTATCATATAATTTTTTTATTTGAAGGCTTTTCTTTATAAAAGAATCTACTAGTTCATTCTTTCTTTAGTTCTTGCTTCTTTTACAACAACAAAAAGCTTTCTTGCAACTCTTTTTCAAGAGAATCATTGTAACAATAACTCCTTTCAGATTAAAAAATATTGCAGCATTCCTTCTTCAAAACTCTGTTTCTTTTACAATGGATGATCTAATGTATAATTGTGATTTCTTGCTTTGAATCCTTTTTATGTCTCATTTATGCAAAAATTGGAGAAAGGGTTTCATGTAGTGTAGGTTATATGTTGTTTTGAATGGTTTTAATGGGTTGTAGTTGTGACAAAAAATTGTTTTTCCTTCAAACAAGCTTTGAATCCAAACCTTCATATAAATTACTTATGTAAAGGTCTTTCATTAATGTTGATTGTGAGTTAGAAAAAAAAATGAACTTTTATATTTCAAGTGCATCACCCCTTTTGTTTTAGGATTTCCCTTTCAATTATCTTCCTACCCCTTTTCCTTGAATTTTTCTATAGTTTTAGGTGATCCATCAAGAGAACCATCCCACTCTTGAGATTCATCCTCACTTTAAGCCACCCATAGCTTGAGGATGTTTCCATGTTATATAGGATAGTTGAGTGCATACTCAAATAGGGTGAAATCCTTAGTGATAGCAGGAACACTTTGACCCTCTTATTCATTCTCTACATGATCATTCCTTACAGTTTGATATGAGTGTGGATACTTTGGATTAGAATTTGGAGGAAACATTATCAAAGGAGATACTTGAGTCTTTGGATGGTGCTCTACATCAGTCTCTAGGAGATTATGATTCTCCATCTTTAGTAGTGTGGCCTAGAACTTGTGATTTGATTGGGACAACTTTCAACATCAACATGAAGACACTTGAGCCGAGTTCAAAGACTTCATACTTTTTGCACTTTCAATACTTGGGAGATAGCTTGCATATACCTTTGGTTTTTTTTCTTCATAAGGGGAAAAGCATTTTTCAATGATCATGGACTATCTTCTCCATCTAGTTTTGAGCATCTACCATTGGATCTCTTCAGGGGGGCTACTTAGTCCTTCTCTTCCATTGTCTCTCTATTTTGGGGGATTTCTCTCTCTATTTGTGGGAGGGGGCTTCTTCTTCTTTGAGGGGAGTTTTATATGTACATGGGTACCTAACATGGCCTTATTTGTTGAGACCTATTATATTTTTCATCCACCTAAGTTGTGCTTAAGGGGGGGTGTTAGTGTAGGTTTTTATTTCCTAGTGATATATTTAATAATCCTAATGGGTTATTTAATTCCCTTAGTTATAAGTTTTTCCTACACATTTATTAAGCTTTCTTAGGATAATAAAATGTAATTATTTAAAAACTAGGAGATAAAGTGATGAGTTGTCCTCCACCTTTTAAGGGTGGAGTATTTACTTTTTTCATAACTTTATTTAATGTTTGTGCTTTTGATGATAAATTTTCATTGGTTGATTTAACACCTCCATCCTCTCCTAAGTTCTATATAAACTCACTACCTATCTTGTATTTTTCATCAATATTGGAAGCTCTTAATGCATTCTATCATATAGACATTGCATAATCTCTCAAAGTTCTGGTTTGCATTCTTTATGCTTTTCCAGTTTATGTAGCATTGATTTTATCTTAAAAGTTTCCTTGGATTATTCAATTATTTCATATTTATAACAATTTTGGTTTGAGTGGGAGTGTGTGTAGAGAGTATCTTTTTTATGGAATATGGAAAGGCTATATAGACTAGCCATATAAAAATTCAATGGAACTTTGAGTTGTGGAAGTTTAAGATAGGTAAATTTCTCATAGATCAAGATCTATAGATTGTAGTATCCACATCCAAATTAGCTACATTATTGCTAGAATATTGGAAGTGTTAGATGAAACTACAAGAATCATTAGCAAGCTTTTATTGTTAGCTTTTGTTATTAAATTTTTGTAAAGAATCCACCACAAAATATCTCTAGGAGAAGCTAGGAAAACCTAGTAGGCTAAAACACTGGTATGTTGCAAGAATTCTCTCTTAGTCTCCTTGTGTTATGCAGGGTAGTGCTCAGTTTCATGGCATGGCTTAACCACCTCCCATATATCTTATATAAATATGGCAGTTGTATTGTGTATTAACATGTTGATATTTTGGTGCAATAACAACCACCAATATAACAATTGGTATTAGATTCGAGGTCACCCATTTGAACCCCTCACTTGCGTTGGGGGGATTGTTGAAAGAATTCACTCTTGGTCTCATTGTGTTGTGCAACACAGTGCTCGGGTTCGCGACATGGCTTAACTGCCTCACATGTATCTTGTATAAATCTTTCAGTTGTATCGGGAATTAATAGGTTGATTTTTTGGTGCAACAACAACCACCAATATAACATGGTCAATAATATTTTTCTATAAAAGAAGTTGTACACTTTGAGGATGGATGATGGTGATTTTTCTACTAAGAACTTGAATTCATTTAACATAATTATTATTGTAAGGGGGGCATAAAGGAATAGAAAAACATAACAAATGAATTAAACAAAATTAATTCAAACAAGATTTGATCCCAAAAACCCATACTCATGAAATGAAGCTCTAAAATTATGAAATTAAACAATGTGATTCTAAGACAACATAAACTGAATTCAAAACTTTAAAACCTATACCATCTCATGTTGGAGTTGTGTTTATATTGATGTTTGGGTGTCGGATTGTTCAATTCAATACAAATCCTCCATTTTTGTTATTCCAAAATCTTAGAGAACATGCGTAAATGGTGAACGAGAATGTGAGGATAACAATTCTCAAATGTGCTCAAGAATCAGATGTGCAATGCTTCACTATGTAAATTCTAGATGATTTGTGAGACAATAGAAGATTGCTTTACAGATTTCCTATTTTGAGATGAATGATCGAGATTCATTTGCAAAAGATCATGATCAACGGTTGAGAATCATTCAGAGGAAATAGATTGGCCAGTTAGCTTATGTGATTGATCCAATTAAGGATTTTAATTGCATAATCAAAGGATTTATATTGCATAATTTGTGGGATTGAAGAAATTAATTTGAGAAGTTAGTGGGATTGAAGAATAGATGGTTTAGTTAGGAAATATATGGGTTAGTCAACATTTAGAGTGAGAAATCAGTGGTTGTGATTTGCTCAATCAGAAAAGAGGTGAGGATAATTAATTAATTGAATAATTAATTAATATTTTGAGTTTGAATGTGCAAGTCATGTTTGACTTTAACAAATAAAGTTATATTTGTTTGTTGACCTTTTTGAATAATGTTGAATAATTAATTTAATTCTTCGGGTTTAGAAAGGGGAAAGTGATTAAATTAAATTATTAAGTAATAACAATTTAATTATTTTAGGAGAATAGGGTATATTAGCAATATAATTAAATAATTTTTGTTATTTAATTAATCGGGAGGAATAAATTTAGATAAATGGTGAAATAGTGCATTAATTAAATAATTTAAAGATTGTTCAATTAATAGAGAAAAATAGGGTTTTTAATGTAAAAGATGATTGAGGATGAATTAATTAAATAATGTTAAATCGCTTAATTAATAAATAAATATAAAATATGATAATAATTAAATAATAATGTATTATTTAATCATTTAGGGAAGAAGGGTGAAAGTTAGTGTTGTTCACCAGTTAGAATAATTTAGGGTATCTACATTTTTCCCCTCTTTGATACAATGTGATTTTGAGTGTTGTGTCAAAGAAAATTCAAAAAAAATTGCTCAAGAGTTGCCCCAGTATGCTCTGGTGATGACAGGATAGCATAGTGCCCCCTCAAGAAATTTGGTGAAAATTTTGGATAATGAGCCAAATTTTAGATAACAATTCTCAAATGTGCTCAAGAATTGATTGTGCAGCGCTTCGATATCTAAATTCTAAATGATTAGTGAGAGGGTAGAAGATTGTTATATAGATTTCTTATTCTGAGATGAACGATCAAGATGCAATAGTAAAAAATCATGATCAATGGCTGAGATCCATTGAGAGGAAATAGATTGCTTAGCTTCTGTGATTGATCCAATTAACGATTTTAATTGTATTATCAAAATATTTAGATCGCATAATCTATGGGATTGAAGAAATCAAGCCAAGTGGTTAGTAGTATTAAATAGTAGATGGGTTAGTTAGCTAATTAGGGTGAGAAATCAGTGATAATGATTTTCTCAATCACAAAAGGGGTGAGGGTAATTAATAATATTTTGAGTTGAATGTGCAAGTCATGTTTGACTTTAACAAATAAAGTTGTATTTGTTTGTTGACTATATTGAATGATGTTGAATAATTAATTTAATTATTCAAGTTTAGAAAGGGGAAAGTGATTTAATTAAACTATTAAGTGATAACAATTTAATTGATTTAGGAGAATAGGGTATATTAGCGACATAATTAAATAATTTGTGTTATTTAATTAATCAAAATGGAATAAAGTTAGATAAATGGTGAAATAGTGAATTAATTAAATAATTTAAAGATTATTCAATTAATAGAGAACAATAGGGTTTTTGATGTAAATGATGATTAAGGATAAATTAATTAATGTTAAATCACTTAATTAATAGACGAATATAAAATTTGATAATAATTAAAAAATAATGTATTATTTAATCATTTAGGGAAGAAGGGTGAAAGTTAGTGTTGTTCGCTAGTCATGACAATTTAGGGTATCTACATTTTTCCCCTCTTTGATACAATACATTTTTTAGCATTGTGTTAAATAAAATTCAAAAATTTCTACTCAGGAGTTGCCCAGGTATGCCCTGGCGACGACGAGATAACATGGTGCCCACTTGAGAAATTTGGTGAAAATTTTGGATACTGAGCCAAATTTTGGACAACAATTCTCAAATGTGCTCAAGAATCAATTGTGTAATGCTTCGCTATGTAAATACTAGATGATTTCTAAAAGGGTAGAAGATTGTTATATAAATTTCTTGTTTCGAGATGAACGATCAAGATGCAACAATGCAAAATCATAATCAATGGTTGAGAACCATTAAGAGAAAATAGATTGCTTAGTTAGCTTTTATGATTGATCCAATTAAGGATTTTTATTGCATAATCAAAGGATTCAGACCACATAATCTATGGGATTGAAGAAATCAAGCCGAGTGGTTAGTGGGATTGAAGAATAGGTGGGTTAGTTAGGAAATAGATGGGTTAGTTAGCCAATTAGGGTGAGAAATCAGTGGTAATGATTTGCTCAATCATAAAAGGGGTGAGGGTAATTAATTAATTGAATAATTAATTAATATTTTGAGTTGAACGTGCAAGTCATATTTAAATTTAACAAATAAAGTTGTATTTGTTTGTTGACTATATTGAATGATGTTGAATAATTAATTTAATTATTCAAGTTTAAAAAGGGGAAAGTGATTTAATTAAACTATTAAGTGATAACAATTTAGTTGATTTAGGAGAATAGGGTATATTAGAAACATCATTAAATAATTTGTGTTATTTAATTAATCAAAGTGGAATAAAGTTAGATAAATGGTGAAATAGTGAATTAATTAAATAATTTAAAGATTAGTCAATTAATAGAGAAAAATAGGGTTTTTGATGTAAATGATGATTGAGGGTGAATTAATTAAATAATGTTAAATCACTTAATTAATAGACAAATATAAAATTTGATAATAATTAAATAATAATGTATTATTTAATCATTTAGGGAAGAAGGGTGAAAGTGTTGTTCGCCAGTCAGGACAATTTAGGCTATCTACATTTTTCCCCTCTTTGATATAATATGATTTTGAGCATTGTGTCAAAGAAGATTCAAAAATTCCTGCTCAAGATTTGCCCTGATATGCCTCAGTGAAAACAAGATAGCATGGTCCCCCTTGAGATATTTGGTAAAAAACTTGGATAATGAGCTAAATTTTTCAACAAGCTGATGTGATGTGTTTTAAGTGCAAGGACTGATAGAAGAAATGTTGACTAGAAGAAAATGTTAGTAAGGTTTAGAAGACAGAAGAAAGTGGATGATTGATGATTGATGATATGAAAAACATGATGATTTTACTTTTTCTTCTTAGAGACTTCATATTTTTAGCAATCTTTATTGATGTAGCAAACAAACATGATGCACCAAGGTGTTGATGACCAAGGTGGCATTGTATCCATTCTATGGACTTTGGCTCTACAATCAAGGATTATTCTTTCTCATACCAAACATAAGGAAATCTTGTTAGAGTGTGTGGGTTAGAAGTTCAAAGCATTTTGGACTAGTGCACAAAGAGGTATGAGGAACCAAACATGCAAGGTCACTTTAGTTGCTTGAAATGACTTCCGCACACACAAGGAAAGCATTCACCATGCTAGTATTACAAAAATGTCCAACAAACAGACCAAACAAAAATGACACTCAATTGCCCCCATTCCTTCCTCTCTAAATCCTTATGGGCATCCTCGAGAGATCCTAGGAATGTGTCAATAAATCAAAAAGATAACACAATGTTGTTGTATTATTTGCCATATCTATTTTGAAGTTTCAGGCTATTATTTGTTATTGATGATGTCTATTATAGGAATGATTTATCTGTTAAGACATATCTTAGTATTTTGATGGTGAATTGTCAAAAGATAGGTAGTTAACACTTTGGCATTATTTTAGTCTATTTACGATAAAATCTTTATGATTGTTTTCTTGAAAGTTCTAGCTTTTGATGTTGCTTTGTTTTTTGTCTATTTTATCAAAGGGTGAAAATGAAGATTTTATTTATTATGGATGAATTTTTTATTGTGGATAGGTGATTACAAAAACATGATTTTTTGAGATTTTCCAAATTTTATTGTGCTTTGATATTATTTGAGGCTATTTTTGATGTTTTTTTTGTGGGGGGGATTTTGATAAGATATTTGAATGTTTATGGATTTTCTATTGAGTTAAAGACCAAGAGGGACACCTAAAGGGACCAACCTAGTGCCTCGGGGGCTGATCAAAGATTAGCCTTGCCTACGTGCAAGCTCAGAGACAATGTAGTTCAACTGTATTGACTGACACTAATTTTGGAGTTTTCTATATGTTATGAATGTTTTGGATTTTAATGGTTTTTCAACTATTTTTGGATTTTGATGTTGATCATATGGATGTATGATAAAAAAATATCAGTATGTAAGGATATCAATAATCTTTCTGAGATCTTGTTGATAGGTCATCTAAAATCAATTGATCTGATTAAGTAATTTCTAATAATGATAACATTATTGAGGATACACAATAATGCAAAGATGGTGCTATTAGGATAGGAACAACATGATAATTGGGAAAGATACATCCCAAGATGATGATTGATTGATCAAATAATGATTGATCAAGATTTGTAACCAGGATAGAAACAAGATTGTTGAATATTTTGATACTATGTATTGCAAGTATGAAGGTGTTGTCATTGGTGTCAACTTGCTAACTAGTTATCCACTGGTTGTTGTTGTCATTGATGTTATGGATAATGATTATTGGTTGTTTATGTCAAGGATATTGAGAAAATTGTAATGAATAAAGGTTGTAGGTATTCAATGGTTTCTTCAGGTTTTACTCTAGGATATTCTCCTATGTTCATGTGGTTCAAATATGTTAATCATGGTTTTTGGAAGTTGCTATATCTAGATTTTAGGGTTATGGATCGTTGTTCAGTGTGAGTTATGTTCACCAATTGTGAACTATGTTTTTTTAGTGTATTTGGCTAAGGTCCAAGAAAAATGTAGTTGCTTTAGATTTCTTCTTGTTCAATTCTTATGACTTGTAGTTTTTAAGGATATGTTGTGGGGAATGTTTTCAAGTTAATTTTGTTATCTAAACAATTTGGATCATGTTAAGGTTGTGTGTGCTTAATTGATCTATGTGTTTTACACTGGTTTGGCTGACCTTGTGTTCAACACTACCTTTGAGACTTATGGAAGCGTGTTGAAGCATATGGTTGTGTCAACCCCATTCTAATTCCACCCTAGAATGTTTTGGCACCGACCTAATTTGAATTTGTAAATACAAAGAGTGTATGGATGACTTTGGATATGTTTCAAAGTTGAAGATGGTATAAATACATGATGAGATATTGGTGAAAGGTGTGAAAAGAAATAGAGAAATATAGATTCCAAAATAGATGTGAAATATAGTGTTTGGTTGAGAAGATCAGTGTGAAATCTAACTGTCAAGTTTCCAAATGTAGTGAGCTGAAGGTGTACTCTATCATTCATGCATGTCTGGAAGTGTTTGAGAAAATTGTGGTGGAAACATCTATTGCATTGAGATTGTCTTCTCTATGTAACAAATCTCTTCTATCTTCTTTGTATCTTTGTGGCAGTGAGCCCTCTGGGTGGCTAACCCTTGTTGGACAATGAGTCTTGATCTGGATAGTGAGTTTTAATTTGGCAGTGAGCCTTTGAAATTGATTTTGATATTCTCTATATTGTGAGCTGATCCTCACCGTGGTTTTTCCCTTATTGGTTTTTCCACGTTAATCTGGTGTTATTGTGTATATGTGATGTTTTTTAGTTTCCACCTTTGCACTTAATGGTTAATCATACTAGCAGAGTAAAGGATTTGTGATTGGTCTAATTTTTAGTGGAAGTTCTAAAGGTTAAAATTTATCACAACCGATTCACCCCCCTCTTATTTGTCTTGTTCAATAATTGGTATCAAATCTTGGTTCCTTGGAGAGAGGCTTAACCACTTAAGGAAGGTCTCAAGTGGTAGGAAAGATCACTTTTGAGTATCCTAGGCTCGATGGAACTAATTATGCTATCTGGAAAATACATATGGAAGGATATCTGAAGTATTGTGGATATGATGTTGAGAAAGCTTATAAGACTTCTTACACTCCTCTGGTTAATGTTCTGAGTACATCTAATGAAATCAAGGCGCATGAAGAAAATAATAAAGAAAATTTCATTCTGAAGAATAGTCTTTCACATTCTGAGTTGATAAAAGTTCAAAATTTGATGACAGCTAAAGAAGTCTGGGGTGCTTTAGAAAAGACACGCGAAGGTGATGAAAATATCAAAGAAGAAAAGTTGCAGAATTTGGAGGCACGATTTGAGATCTTGCATATGTCTAAAGATGAGAATAGTAAATCCTATGTACAGAGAGTGGATGAGCTCATATGTGGAATGCGAGGACTTGGTGCTATAGTAGATGAACCCAATATTGTGAAGAAGATTCTTAGAACTCTTCCTGATGCATACAGTGAAAAGGTATATTCTATTGAAGAATATGTGGATTAAATATCTTATACTAAAGATCATTTGTTGGGAACTCTAACATCTTTTGAGATGAGAAAACAAAATTTGAGAAATGGATCCAGATCAAAAGCTGATTTCAAGGCTACAAGAGTAAAAGATCTGGATAAAGAAAACCTTGATGAAGTAGAAGCTAACTTTTGTGAGAAGTATGAAGAAAGGCTTCAATAAGTATGAAGGTAAGTTACCCTTTAAATGCTTTAGTTGTGGAGAAATAGGTCATTATGCTTTGAGATTTCTAGAAAGAGCTAAGAGGAACAAACAAAGAGTTAGCAAGGAAAACAAAGGTAAGAAGATCAACATAACATATTGGGTGAATGAGGATGCTAGTATTTATGATGAATAATATGATTATGGATATTTTGGTGACAATGAATGCTTGTTCTTGGCTATAAAAGATGAATCTACTTCTACTAATATTGAAATACAGGTGAAGGAATGTCCTTCGGAGAAAGATGAAGATATTGTGATATCTGCCCTACATGCTAAACAAGAAAAGAACTATTGGGTTGTTGAAAGTGGTTGTTCACATCACATGAACGGTGATAAGAGTAAGTTTGTTAAACTTGAAAAATATGAAGGAGGCTTAGTTATGTTTGGAGATGATGTTGGTGCTAATAATTGTGGGATAGGCTCAATAAGTTTTGATGGCAAGCATAACACTAATGATGTATACTATGTTAATGGTTTAAGGAATAATCTCTTGAGTGTTGGGAAAATGTGTAGTAAAGGATATAATCTTGTATTTGAGGATGAGAGATGTAAAATCAGGAAAGGATCCATAACAGTGATTGTTGTAGGAAAGAAGTATGAAGGAAATAGTTATCAACTTAAGGGTACTAATGGATGTTTCTTTATGATTCAGATTAATGATAGTTGGATATGGCATCGGATAATGTGTCATATGAATTTTGATAACTTGGAAAGGATCAATGCAGTGAAAGCCATAAGAGATTTATAAAGGATTATAAAGCCTATTAATGTTATGTGTAGGAATTGTCAGTTTGGAAAGCAAGTAAGAAAAAACTTTAGATCAAAGGAACAATCTACTACCAGACTACTGGATTTGATTCATATAGATCTTTGTGGTCCTACAAAAGTGAGAAGTCTACAAGGTGAAAGGTACTTTATGTTTTTGATTGATGATTGCTCTAGGTATACATGGGTTACTTTTCTTAGAGAGAAATCTGATGTATTAGATAGATTCAAGACATTCAAAGCTACAATAGAGAATGAAGTAAATTTGAGAATAAAATGATTGAGGTCTGAGAAAGGTGGTGAATTCACCTCCCATGAGTTTAATATGTTTTGTAAAGTTCATGGAATAAAAATACAATTATCTGCTCTAAGAACTCCTCAGCAAAATGGAGTTGTTGAAAGAAAGAACAGAACGATTCAAGAGGCTACAAGATCAATTATTACTGAATTTGGTCTATCAAAATTTTACAGGAGAGAAGTCATTCAAACTAATGTTTATGTGTTCAATCAACTTCAAGCAAGAGCTAATAGTACTAAGAGCCCCTATGAGCTATGTTGTGGAAGAATTCCTATGATTAAGTATTTTAAGGTATTTGGAAGCAAATGTTATATTAGATAGGATGAAGAAATTTTAGGGAAGTTTTATGTTAGAAGTGATGAAGGTATTTTTCTTGGATATTCCACTAAAAGAAAAGCTTACAGATGCTTCAATAAAATACTGAGGAAGATTGTAGAAAGAAAAAATGTCAAGGTTGATGAAGCAATGAATAATTCAATTGAAGTTGATGGATGTGTATCTGATGAAACTAATTGTGTAAGAGTTGAAGAAGTTGTGGAAGAATAGGAGAAGAAAAATGAAGAAGAAGAAGCTCTAGTGGAGTCCCCAAAGACACCTAAATGTGCTGAAAAATCATTCAGAAGATCAAATCATTGGAGACAAGAGGAAAGGAGTATTGACAAGAAGCAGAGTTGTTGCTAGTAGTGAGATAAATCTATGTTTACTTTATGAGATTGAACCGAAGACTATGAGTGAAGCATGTAATGATGAAAATTCGATGAAATCAATGGAAGAACTTATGCAAATTGAGAATAATCAAACTTGGCAATTGGTCCCTAGACTGGTAGATAAAAACATAATTGTATCAAAATGGGTATTCAGAAACAAGTTGAATGAGAATGAAGTAGTTATAAATAAAGCAAGGCTTGTGTGTAAGGGTTACTCACAAGTAGAAGGTATATATTTTTAGGAGACTTTTGCTCTGGTGGAAAGAATGGAATCTATCAGAATGTTTTTAGCATATGTTGCTCATAAATATTTCAAGGTCTATCAGATTGATGTTAAGTCAGTATTCTTGAATGGTGAATTAGAGGAAGAGGTCTACATGGAACAATTGAAAGGATTTCAATTGTCAGATCAATAGGGTATGGTTTGTATATTGAAGAAGGATTTATATGGATTGAAGCAAGCTCCTAGAGCTTGGTATGCAAGGTTAGACATATATTTGATTTAGCAAGGTTTCAACAAAGGTATGGAAGATAGTAATCTATATTTTAAAATTGAAAATGACATAATTTTGATAGTGGTTCTATATGTTGATGACATTATCTTTGGAGGAAATGAAACTATGTTCAAGATTTTTGCTAAAGAGATGCAAAAAGAATTTGAGATGTCTATGTTTGGTGAGATGAATTTTTTTTGGGCTCCAAATTAATCAAACAAAGAAAGGAATTTTTATTTCACAGTCAAAGTATGTAAGAGAAATTTTGAAGAAGTTTGGAATGGATGATTCCAAGCTAGTGTGCACTCCTATGGTGACTGGTTGCAAATTGAGTAAAGATGATGATTCACCTAAGGTTGATCAAATAAAATACAGATCTATGATTGGTGGATTGTTGTATTTAGCTACTATTAGACTAGATATCATGCATGTAGTTTGTCTTGTGGCTAGATTTCAAGTAGACCCTAAAGAAATGCATGTTGTGGTTGTTAAGAGGATATTCAAATATTTGAATGGCACTTCGGATTATGGCTTGTGGTATCATAGGGATACTGATTTTACACTAAGTGCTTATACAAATGTAGATTGGGTTGGCTATTTAGATGAAAGAAAAAGTAAAAGTGGTGGTGCATTCTTTGTTAGTTGCAGATTGGTGGCTTGGTTGAGTAAAAAGCAAGATTCGGTTTCCTTATCAACTATTGAAGTTAAGTATATTGTCACAACATCTTGTTGTATACAAGTTTTTTGGATGAGACGGACATTGAAAGATATCAGAGTAATGTATGATGATCTTATTTCTATCTTCTGTAATAATACAAGTGTAATTAACATCTCAAATAATCCAGTTATGGACTCAAGGAAAAATCATATATCTATCAGGTATCACTTTTTGAGAGAGAAGGTTGTGGAAAATGAAGTAAAACTTGAATATGTACCTACAAAGGATCAAGTTGCTCACATATTTATGAAGGCTCTTCCTAAAGATACTTTTGAGTATCTCAGAGAGAATTTAGGGGTCATTCCCCTCCTTTCTTAAACTAGATTCATATGGAGATGCATCAGTCTGGTGGGTCTATGGATCTATTTTTCTTCTAGAAAAATGTTTTGGTGCCTACCTCTCAGGGGGAGTAGGTAGTGTCATGTGTTGTCATTGAAAGATATTTTTTGTAATGTCAAAGGGGAAATAAATGTAAAATATCTTTTTCCTTTGCCATTGATGAAAAATGGGGAGAGAAAGTTTTGTGTGAGAGAGAGATGGTATAATGTGAAAAATATTATCTACTAAGGGGGAGAAACAAAATTGTAAAATCATGAGGAAGTGTGTTCAGAGCTAGTGTGTTGTCTTTGATGGTTTTTCACAACATGTGTTGCCATCAATGACAAAGGGGGAGATTGTTGCAAGTATGAAGCAAGCATGAAGGTGTTGTCATTGATGTCAACTAGTTAACTAGTTCTCCACTATTGCTGTTGTCCTTGATGTTATGGATAATGGTTATTGGTTGTTTATGTCAAGGATATTGAGAAAATTGTAATGAATAAACGTTGCAAGTATTCAATGGTTGCTCTAGGTTTTACTTTAGGATTTTCTCCTATGTTCATGTGGTTTAGATATGTTAATCATGGTTGTTAGAAGTTTCTATATCTAGATTTTGGGGTTTTGGATCATTGTTTAGTGTGAGTTATGTTCACTAGTTGTGAAGTGTGATTTTTCAATGTATCTATTGCAAGTATCGATGTGTTTGGTGGTGTTGTCATTAATGTTGTCATTGATTTCAACATAGTTCAATATGATTGCAGATGGTACTTGTATAGTTTAGATACTATAGAAGTGTTTAGAGTACATGGAGCTATATTTATGAATTTGTAGTTGTGTTTTTGCTAAGTGCTTTTGAGAAAATTTAAGAAATAATGAAGGTAGTGTTAAGTGTGTGTTCTGAGTGTGCTCCAATATTGTGCTCTGCATTTCTTCTATGTTGATCCTATGCCTATGCAGATCTTTAGTATTTTTCTTGAGCTTCAATAAATAATATATCCTAAGTTTTTGCTTTTGGATCGATGGAGAGTGGAAGATATGTTCACTGATATGTGAACTAGTTTGATAGAACTATTTGGCTGTGGACTAGGAGAAATGTTTTTTTTCTTCACAATCTTCTGATGTTTTGTTTTAGGTCTTGTGGATTTGGGAGATGATTCATACTGATGTTCTAAGTGGTCTAGAAAACGTGCTTGTGATTTGATGCTCTGGGAGACTTGCTCCAAAGCCCCTATGTGTCGTTGCTTGGTCTGGTTGGACTCTTGAAGAATGTTTTATGCATGAAGATTGTTGCAGTTGTTGCAGATGTACCTAAAGGTTTTTTAAAGATGTTAAAAATTTTGGTGAAGCATATTGGGTGATCCACATATGAGCATCTTTTTGGAGATGCACCTACTTCAAATATCATTGGTGTTTTCATTAGGTTTAGCCGACCTAGTGTCTACACGTTGCATAAATATTTTCATTGAATTAAGGAAGCGTTTGATTGATCCAAGTTGTTGTTTAGGTCCTAATTAAATGTATAATTGTTCCTCTATCATTCTTATCCACCACGGGAATTTTGAGTAGCTGACCTAATTTAAATTTGCAAATTAAAGGATGATAGCTGACCTTGGAGAATGCTTCTAGGGTTGAGGATGGTATAAAAGAAAATCAAGTTGTTATGAATTAGTGTGAAGAGATGAGCACAAGAAGTGTGCAAACAAGTATGAAAAGTAGAGTGTGTAAGAGTGAACTAAGGCAGTAGTACTTTTATGTGTTAGATTCCTAAAAGTAGTGATTTGAGGGTGTCTACAATCTTCTAATCAATCTATGAATGTGTGGAGCCTTTTGTGGTGGATCTTAATCTATCTTTTCTTTATTTGTAGGTAGTGAGTCTCCTTCTAGATAGTGAGTCCTATTATACGTAGTGAGCCCTTTGGCAGTGATACTTTGTATCTGGTATTGCATTATTACTATATTGTGAGTTAATCCTCACCATGGTTTTTCCCTCATTGGGTTTTCCATGTAAATATGGTGTCTTTGGTGTTTGCTTTCTATTATTTTCATTTCATGTTTACACTTAATAATAGATTGAGTAAAAGTGGAATTGATTAAGGTTAGAAGTAAAGTAATTTGGTACAACTGATTCACCCCCCCTCTCAGTTGTCTTGTGCATTTCAACAATTGGTATCCAAGCTTTAGTTCCTTGGTGAAAAGCTTAACCACTTGAGGTAGATTGGATGGCACACAAGTTTCAAATCCCTATTTTTGATGGATCTAATTGCAGTGATTGGAAAGAGTAGATGAGAGGTTATCTGGTCTCTCTTGGTTTCAAGACCTAGAAATTTGTGGAGACAAAGTATGTTGCACCATCCATCAGTTCTTCCTCTATAAATGAGATTGCTGCTTATGAGGAGAATGAAAAGGAAAGGTATGCTATCTTCAAAGCTCTACTAAAACTGAAAGGACAAAAGTTATTTCTTTAGGCACTGCTTATGAAGTCTGGAAAAAATTGAAAGATATTTATGAAGGAAATGATAGAGTAAAATTGTTAAGGAAGCTAATAGCTAAGCACAAATTTGAGAACCTAAGAATGGAAGAGGTTGAATATATTGCAAGCTATTATCAGAGAGTTGAACTTGTAGCAAATGAGATCAAGAATTAAGGTGGTACCATGTCAGATGAAGATATAATTGAGAATATCTTGATGACCCTACTAGAGAATTACAGTGATAAGGTCTCTACTATTAAAGAATCATATGATCCAAAGACATTTACTAAGGAGCACCTATTTTTCATTTTGACTGAATTCAAGATGAGAAAATTTGCAAGAGAAAAGGAGAAAGTTGAAATAGCCTTTAAGGCAATGAATATAGGAGATGAATCGGATGATGATGGTTTAGAAGAGTTGGAAGCAAACTTCAAAAGGAAGTTGAAGAAAGGTACTAGTAAATACAAAGGTATGTTTCCCTTTAAATTTTTCAATTGTGGAAATACTAGTCATTATGCTTTAAGATGTCCAAATAGAGCTACACACAAGAAGAACAAAGATAATAATAATCACAAAGACAAAAAGGATAGGAAGTTCAAGAAATTATATTATGTTAAAGAAGATGCAGGAATTTTTGATGATGAGTCTAACTTTGAGGAGGATAAAGATAAATTTTTATTTCTAACCCTAGAAATTAAAGTTGTATTTGATAACCATGGAAGATGTGCAAGGGAATCTGGTCTAGAGAGCAAGAAGGATGAGATGGAAGGTACTTGGTGACTTCTTTTCATGCTAAACAAGATGGAGACTATTGGGTAACTGGCAGTGGGTGTTCAAATCATATGACTGGAGATAAGAGTAAGTTCACTAAACTTGAAAATTATGATGGAGGAATAGTTATGTTTGGAGATGATTCTGGTGCTAAGATTGTTGGTAAAGGAACAATTAGTTTTGATGGAAAACATAGTATTGACAATGTCTATTATGTTAAGGGTTTAAGGCATAATCTTTGAGTGTTGGAAAAATGTGTAGCAAATGATTTAATCTTTTGTTTCGGGATAACACCCATGAGATCAAAAAAAGGATCCAAAACTATGGTAACAGCGGGAAGAAGAACTCATGGAAACATATATCAACTTAAGAGTGGTAATGGTCAGTGTTTTGTTTCATAGATTAATGAAATTTGGTTGTGGTATCAAAGGATGGGACATGTAAATTTTGACAATCTGATTAGGATTAGTTCAAAAGAAGTTGTTAAAGATCTACCTAGAATCATAAAGCCTTCAAATTCAATTTGCAGAAGTTGTGAGTTGGGAAAACAAACAAGAAGTAGTTTTAAAGGAAAGGAACAATCATCTACCAGAATCCTAGAATTGATTCGTACATACCTCTATGGTCCTACAAAAACATGAATTCTTAATGGTGACAGGTATTTTATGCTCTTGATTGATGATTACTCTACGATGACATGGGTTACTTTTCTTAGAGAGAAAGTTGGGCTCTTGATAGATTCAAAGTATTCAAGGCAAGATTAGAGAATCTGATAAACCTAAGAATCAAATGTTTAAGGTCTAATAGAGGTGGAGAATTCAATTCTAGTGAGTTTAATGCATTTTGTGAGGAGTGTGGCATAAAGAGACATTATTCTGCCCCTAGAACCCCTTAGCGGAATGGAGTTGTGGAAATAAAGAGCTAGACTGTTCAAGAGGCTACTAAGAAAATGATGAAAGAAGCAAATGTTCCTTATGTGTATTGGAGAGAAGCAATCCACAATGTTGTTTACATTATTAATAGAGTTTAGATTAGAGGTAACAGCACTAAGACTCCTTATGAGTTATGGACTGGTAAGACTCCTACCATTAAATACTTTAAAGTGTTTGGAAGCAAATGTTACATTAAAAGAGATAATGAGAATCTTGGAAAGTTTGATGCTAGATGTGATGAAGGAATTTTCCTTGTATATTCAAATAACAAGGCATATAGATGCTTCAATAAAACACTAAGGAAAATACTTGAAAGTGCTAATGTAAAAGTTGATGAAGCTATGTATAGACCAGTAGAAATAAGTGAAGTCGAACTAGATGATCCTATCTGTGGTAAAGTGCAAGAAGAAGAAAAGGAAGAGAAAGAACAAAGTGATGAAGAAGAGATTTCAGAATCTGCACCTAAGACTCCTAAATATGTATAGAGAAATCATCTGAAGGAACAAATAATTGGATACATAATTGAAGGTGTAAAGACAAGAAGCAAATTGGTTGAGGTAAACTTGTGTTTACTTTCTAAGATAGAACCTATAGCTATGAGTGAAGCATATAATGATGAGAGTTGGATTAGAGCAATTAAAGAGGAACTGCAGTAGATAGAGAAGAATGAGACATGGGAACTAATCCCTAGACCTATAAACAAGAATGTAATTGGTTCAAAATGGGTATTCAGGAATAAGTTGAATGAAGATGGTGAAGTGGTAAGGAATAAAGCAAGACTTGTATGCAAAGGTTATTCACAGGTTGAAGGAATAGACTTTGAAGAGACATTTGCACCAGTTGCAAGAATGGAGGCCATTTAGATGTTCTTGAAATTTTTCAGCTCATAAAGACTTCAAAGTGTATCAAATGGATGTCAAGTCTGCATTTCTGAATGGAGAATTGGAAGAATTATATATGGAGAAACTAGAAGGATTTCAACTATCAGACAAACTGTACATGGTTTGCAAGTTGAAAAAGGCACTATATGGACTTAAACAGGCTCCCAGAGCTTGGTATGCAAGGTTGGATAGATACTTGACACAACAAGGATTCAATAAAGAGTTTGCAGATAACAATCTTTACTTCAAAGTTGATAGAAACAAAATGTTGATAGTTGTGGTATATTTTGATGATATTACCTTTGGTGGAAATGACGATATGTGTAAGAAATTTGCAGAAGAGATGCAAAAAGAGTTTGAAATGTCTATGATTGGTGAGATGAATTTCTTCCTTGGACTTCAAGTAAATCAAACTGATAAGGGGATATTCATTTCATAATCTAAGTATGTTAAGGAATTGTTGAAGAAGTTTGGAATGGATGACTCCAAACTGGTTTGTACCCCTATGGTAATCAGATGTAGTCTGAGTAAGGATGATGAATCTTCTAAATTTGATCAAAGCATGTACATATCCATGATTGGTGGTGTAAGAGTGAATAAGTAACAATGTAAATACACTTCTTAATGAAACATTATATCAAAGATTCAACAAATAAACTAGTTTAAAGCATGAATCTACTGAAAGCATCTCATTGTTTCCTATCTACAAATATTTATTAAATCACAAAGGGCTCTCAGATTTGGTAAGCACTTGTGACTGTTAAAATGCCAATCTAGAGAATAATGCTAAATGCAATGATGTGATGATTGATAATGATTTCTAGATGATATTGATGCTACTGTAATCTATATTGACATAAAATTTCATGAAAGAAATCTACAGTAAAACTAACATCCAACCATGATATGAATTCTACTGATGCTATGATTGCTATGATGCTAAGATGCTTGATTGCTTGATTGCTCTATTTCCTGTAGAGTAAGATTGCACAAAGTTGGGATCCATTTCTTGTGGAGTAAAGTTGTATTTATAGATTCATAGTAGCAAATTTGCACAGGGGCAACAAAGTAGAGGCTTGGATTCAATCTAGAGGATTGAATGGTGAGAGATTGAGAATATTTTGGGAATGGTTTCTCCCCATGAAAACACCAGGCAAGATGATAGGAAGGATCAGAGGAAGAAGATTGAGAGATTGATTTCCAATTTGTCTCCAATTTGTCTTCACAGCTTCCCGTGAATACCAGTTGAATTTAATTAGACATAAATTAAACATATGATATCTAATTTGGTAGGTGAGTGAATAGAGGAAATTGATTTTATGCTTTTATTTAAATATTTTGATTTATTTAAATTAGTAAAAGGGGAAATAAATAATTTAATAAAACAAACTATAGGAGTTGTTTATTAAATTAAATAGTAGGAATATGATAATTAAACAACAAAGTATTAACCTTCATTAATTAATTTTGATTGAATGATGTGATTAAAATAGAATAAATAGGGGATTTTGATAATTAAATAAGATAAAGTATTTAATTTTGTTTATTTAATTAAGATGAAATAATAAAAGAATTAGAAGAATTTAAATAAGAATTTAAATGTGAACTATATAAATAAATATTTCTATTTGTTCAATAGTAGAGGAATTTAGGGTAATTAATCAAATAAGTTGTATTTAATTAATGAGATTCTCCAAACCAATTTTAGGTGTATACATTTTGCCCCTCTTTGAAGTGATGTGTTTATGCATTGCTTCAAAGAAAATTTTGTTGATGCTGCTAGTATCGACAAAAAATTGAGTATGCCCCAGACATTGATTTTCAGGTGATGATGGATGTATGCCCCCTCGGGAGATAAATTGATGACTTTTTGATTTATTTTTTTGGATTTTTCGGAATTTTTCCAATTTTCATGATTTTCTGATGATTCGATGATGATTTGATGGTGAAATAATTTATCTCCCGATCTTTGGTATGGAAATTTTGTCCCTAGATGAAGTATGAATGGTGCATTAACTTTTTTAGCACTTTGATAGGATGTTTTAGCGCATCCAAGTCATAAAGATGTAATTTTTAGTAAACTCCTTGATTTTAATGTTCTTTGATCGTGTTAGCCTTTGATATAATTTTGATTGATGATCCTGCTAGATTTTGATGATTATTGATCTCATGATAGGTGAGATTCAATGATTGATTAATGATAATTGACCTCATGATAGGTGGGGATCAATTATAGTTTGATCGATTGATTAACCTCGTGATAGGTGAGGTTGAATGATAGATTGATTGATTGATTGATTAACCTCATGATAGGTGAGGTTGGGTGATTAATTGATTGATTGATTAACCTCATGATAGGCGAGGTTGACTGATAGATCGATGCTCACGAGATTTGATCAAAGTCTCACCAAAGCTGATTAGATGGATAGGTTGATTGATTTTGATTGATTGAAGAGATTATTGATTTGTGATATTTGTGATGATAGGAGACATGGGATTTTAGAGTTCTTCCTAAAGATGTGGGACATGATTCTGCATCTGGTGTAGGTCAATATAGATATCATCAGTCGATGTGGTTTATCAACTTTGATTGATATGCCCCAGTATAGGATTGATTAATGTACTGAAATTTGATGATGTACACTTATTTAGTCAGAGATTTTATGATTGCTCCATCATGTTATTGATTCACCAACCTTTGGAATAAATTATTCTGCAAATGCAAAACTAACATAAATGCAATCTAATTTAATCATGCAAACATTAGCATCTTAACAGTCCTTTTATATGTGATTTTTATCATCATTGAGCTTTTAAAATGTTGAAAGTGAGTACAAGCATCGATGGTATGAGTTAGACCATGATGACTTGAGTACTACTTCCATGATTTTTGATATTGCAAGTGAACACAAGCATCTAGGTATAATTAAACCGAGATGACCTAAGCATTTCTTGCATAAATAGACAAGAATTAATCATCTTCCTACATGAAATGGAATTTCATCCATGATACTTTGTAGAGAACTTCCCGCGACAATTCACATAGTAATTATGATTAATTCACAGACAGTAGACAAAGAAAATACTATTCTCCTTCCTTGCTTCTCTAGTTCAATACATCATCGAGTTGCTCCAAATAAATGATAACAATGATCAAAATGCAACATGTCCAACCTTTACTTAAAGTATTTCAACCATTATTTCATATTAGATCATCCATCCTGATTTGATTTTATGATTTTTTTGATGTTTTTGTGATTTTATAAGATTTTGGATCAAACCTAACCTAAAGACCTATCTTAGGGGCCTCAGGGGCTGATTGAAGATTAGCCTTTCCTACATTATGCACATAGAGACCACATAGTTCGACTGACACAAACTCATGTTTTTGAATTTTTGAGATTGACTCTTTTGGCATGTTACTGGATTTTGATATGATATGGATGTTTGATGTTCTCCTAATGGTGATTGATGTTCAAAGTTGGCTTGTGTTTGTCTTCTTGTTGTTTATCTATTTGATTAGTTTGAATTTTTATTGCCCCCAGTGAGATCAGGATTTTTCCCCCAAGTTAGGGTGAGACATGACCACATTGCCAAGATATGTACATCAGATTTTATTGCACCTTTTTAAGATTTTATGATTTTTTTTCATTTTTATGATTTTCTAAAAAAAAATTGTGGTTTTTCTGATTTTTTATTTTTTTGGATTTTGCAACTTTTTTCTTCTTTTTTTCTTGGATTTTTCAAGATATTTAAGATGAAATGAGATGATATGACTTATTGAAGGAACAAGATGCCCCAAAATAGGGATAATGCAACCATGGATAAATGATAGATCAAAATGAAAGATTCACTGCAAAACATGTCACAGAAGCAACATATCTCTTGTCAAAAGATGATAATGGTTGATTGATTAAGATGCGAGGAATGATTAATTCCATAATACATGATGATGATAAGTACTTAGGATCACTAATTTCCTCTAAGTACGATAATATTGATGATTGTTGATGATTGATTGACAAAAGATATGAGAATTGGATAATGTTTTGTAGCTAGGCTTAAATATGATTTGCATGATAAGATCCAAGGTTGCAAAGGGACATGGTGAAATGGATTTTGATCAGCTAGGAGATATGGAATGGAAGAAAGAAATGATACAAATAATGAATGGGATGATCAAGAACAACTAGATAAGATAAAGACACAAGGCCCAAGTATTTTTCCCCTATTCCTTATTAAGACCAAGGAAAGGAAGAAAGGGTGTATTTAGTAAGAATGATGGAATATGGATAAGATGAAAAATATGGTATGGAAGATATGGATAAAGTGTATAGGATAAGATATATGATTTTCAAGAAGATCCTTAACCTTTTCAAGATCAAAGGTGGAAATGTAAGGAATGAGCATAGAAAGGATAATGACCATGAATGATAAGATGGATGAAACTTTTCCCTAAGTGTAGAGTGCAAGAGGAATATGGAAGATAGGATATGGATGATATGGAAATGGAGGAAGGACTTAAGCATCAAGTTTCACAACCAAATATCCCTCTAATAAACCATGGAAAATGGGAATTAGACTCCTAAATGTTGGTAGATTAATGATATGATTGAAGAATCTAAGAACTAATGCAAAGGTTTGGATTAAAGGAGAATGATGGGGGACGAATGTTGGATAATGGATAGGAGGTTGGAATGCATGTTGATGGATAGATGGAAAGGATGGCAAGATCAACATTGGCACACACCTTGAAGGGTGGTGGAGTGATGGAGGAAAAATGGATTTGGAAGGTGATAGGTTATTAGATGGAAAATTGGAGGAAGCTCTTGGATTAGCAAATTTGGATTCCAATTTAGATTTTATTGCTTCTATGAGACTTTTAGGAATTCACATGACTTTTGAATTTGATTTTTTCTTTGTGGGCCTTTGTGGCCTTTGACATTTTTCTTTTTGATTTAGCATCCAATCATGTCATTTGTGTTTGAGGACTGAGATTTGGGCTTCTGATTTGATTTTTTCAAAATTTAAAGATATTGAACTTGAATGATGTAGTTGTTGGTGGAGAGGGTGTCATGTCAAGATTTTTGTCAAAGGAATAAGAACAAATGTTTGGGAACAAACATCTCTCTGTGGTTGTTTCCCTTTGCATATCCCAGATTTGTTGTTGAATTTTTTTCATTTGATGAGCTAAAGCATTCAATTGATCCTCATTTATTTTGGCCATGGTGGTTTGAGTTTCAATTTCTTGTTCTTTGGATTTTTAGTCTTCGTGACCTTGTTAAAATGGACATACAAAAGTTATTATTTTCCATAAACTTTTGATCTTAGTTTGGTATAGTTTCAAGGATATTAACTCAAGTCAAATAGAATGATAGATTCTATTGATTAGACTAAGTTGATAAGTTTGATTATATGGTTTAGTTTCTTTGATTTAGGATGGTTGATCTTGAAAATTAACTTACTAATCAAATGTGTTTGATTGAGACACTTTTGGATGGTAGATCTTGATTTGTTTTGAACAAATTCAATTATAAAGTCCAATTTATACAAGTTTAAGACTCTGCTTTGATTTAGGAAAGTTTATGTTTTGATAAAAATCCAAATTTTGATGTTAACCGTCTGACAGGGGTTTCCAATAGCGTTATGTTTTCTTTGTGTTTTTCGGGATGATCTTATCTAATTTAATGTTTTGAAAACACAACAAACATTTGTAAAACAGTTGTTTCTTTAAGACCTAAAGTCTAAACAATAAGTGTGTGTTCAAGAATCAAACATGATCCTCCTTGATTTCCACTAGTTTGTTTAACAAAAATACACTTTAGAAAGACTCACTCTTAAGGTCAAAAAGGTCATTGTTATACTCAACAACCCACATCTTAAAATTGTGTTGACTTACATAGTCGTGTCACCCCCTAGAGGGCGCCTGTGTTTTTGTCTTTTCCAGGTGCATACTCAAGGTTAGATTTCTCGATCCCTTCATAAAACGGTCCTTGGCAATTATATGGTGAGTGTCTTGGGGGAAGATTCTTCCCTCCCCTTGCATCGTGAGTATTACAATGTTTGGTTACTGACTCAGCTAGATTCTACACTATGGTTCATAGATAGGATTTCCGTTTAGAGCGGCAAATGATAAACTCCCTCAAGATACCTCCCAATCTTTAGAACAAAGTTTTTTGGGATGGTTATCTTGCACACTTCCATCGAGTTGGAATTTCATCAACAACTCACTTTTGATTATAATGGGTTGGAATCCTTGGCTTTAGGTGCTCCCACTTAGGTCTTTCCCGTAGGGTGAGTACTTTTTCCCACTACGACAGGCCTTCTAAAGGATTTAAAAAGTGTAAATTGCATGAAAATAAAGGTTGAGTCTAGCATTTTGATCACCCACTTAAGGGGAGAGCATAGGCATATCACCTCACAATCACACTAAACAATGTTTAGTTTTAAATCCCAAATGATATTTTTCTATTCTACGTGAAGATATTGCTTCACAAAAGACATGATGTTCATTTTAACCGAGATAGCAATGTATGATGACTACCCTAGGATTGGTTCATTTTAATCCAAATGACTACCCAAGGATTGGTTCATTTTAATCCAAATCCAAAAACCAGTGAGTTTCTAATGTTCTTTTTAACCAACTTTGACAAAGCTTGTGTAGATGGTTAATTTTAAGCCTAAATTAATGTTATTTGGTCCTAAGGCATGAATGAAAAATAACATATGATGGGTTATTTTTCCATGAGTTTTTGAAAACACTATTACAATGGATATCAAATGGTTTTTTCTCACTTCAATGCTCCATGTTCCTCTTAAAACCTACAATAAATGCTCAAAATGTTAGATGAGATCAATAAATAAGAAGATATAAGGGTTAGATGAATGATTAAGCATAAAACCCTAAAACTTAGACCAAGTTACAATGTGATTTGACTTTAAATGTAAAATTGAAACTTTTAACTCTACAAAAAGTGAGAAATACCTACACCATTGGATAGCTTATGAAATTTTACCCCATTTAAAAAAAAAATGTTTCAAAAAAGACCTTTATATGACCAAGATATGGCCATTTTAAGATTGACTGTCAAAGCACTAAAACATACTGCAGAAGCGCTAAAACAAAGTTTGTAAGTGCTACTTTGGATACAAAAGTGCTAAAATAGACCTCAGAAGTGCTAAAACAAAGTGTGTAAGTGCTAATTTGGATACAGAAGCGCTAAAATAGAGTGTGTAAGCGCTACTTTGGATACAGAAGCGCTAAAACGGACCTCAGAAGCACTATAGTTTTCATTGGAAGCACCAAAAAATCTCTCGATTGCGCTAAAATGAACATGCCAGAATCTTGTACGACACTTTTCAAAACAAAATTGTGAAATATGGGGTTAGAGGCCCCATGGTGGGTGCCAATTTGTAAGTGTGAATAAGTAACAATGTAAATACACTTCTTAATGAAACATTATATCAAAGGTTCAACAAATAAACTAGTTTAAAGCAAGAATCTACTGAAAGCGTCTCATTGTTTCCTATCTCCAAAGATTTATTAAATCATAGAGGGCTCTCAGATCTGGTAAGCACTTGTGACTGTTAAAATTTCAATCTAGAGAATGGAATGATGCTAAATGCAATGATGTGATGATTGATAATGATTTCTAGATGATATTGATGCTATTGTAATCTATATTGACATGAAATTTGATGAAAGAAAGCTACAGTAAAACTAAGATGCAGTCATTATATGAATTGTACTAATGTTATGATTGCTATGATACTAAGATGCTTGATTGCTTGATTGCTTGATTGCTCTATTTCCTGCAGAGTAAGATTGCACAAAGTTGGGATCCATTTCCTGTGGAGAAAGGTTGTATTTATAGATTCACGATAGCATATTTACACAAGGGGAACAAAGTAGAGGCTTGGATTCAATCTGGAGGATTGAATGGTGAGAGATTGAGAATATTTTGGGAATGGTTCATCCCCTTAAAAACACCAGGCAAGACGATAGGAAGGATCAAAGGAAGAAGATTGAGAGATTGATTTCCAATTTGTCTCCAATTTGTCTTCATAGCTTCCCGTGAATACTAGTTGAATTAAATTAGACATAAATTAGACATATGATATCTAATTTGGTAGGTGAGTGAATAGAGGAAATTTATTTTATGCTTTTATTTAAATATTTTGATTTATTGAAATTAGTAAAAGGGGAAATAAATAATTTAATATAACAAACTATAGGAGTTGTTTATTAAATTAAATAGAAGGAATATGATAATTAAACAACAAAGTATTAAACCTTTATTAATTAATTTTGATTGAATGATGTGATTAAGATAGAATAAATAGGGGATTTTGATAATTAAATAAGACAAAGTATTTAATTTTGTTTATTTAATTAAGATGAAATAATAGAAGAATTAGAAGAATTTAAATGTGAACTATATAAATAAATATTTCTATTTATTCAATAGTAGAGGAATTTAGGGTAATTAATCAAATAAGTTGTAATTAATTAATCAGATTCTCCAAGCCACTTTAGGTGTATACAAGTGGAGTATTGTATCTTACTACTACTAAACCAGATATCATGCATGCAATATGTTTGGTTGCAAGATTTCACATAGAACCTAAAGAAGCACATGTTACAACTATGAAGAGAATATTCAGATATCTTAAGGGAACTCTATATTATGGGATATGGTACCTAAGGATATTGATTTCACATTGAATGCCTACATTGATGCAGATTGGGCTGGTTGTGTCGATGACCGAAAGAGTACAAGTGGTGGTGCATTCTTCCTTGGAGGAATATTTGTCTCATGGTTGAGTAAGAAACGGGATTTAGTTTCTTTATCCATTGTAGAAGTTGAGTATATTACAGCAGCATCCTGTTGTACACAGGTACTTTGGATGAAGAAAAATTTGAAGGACATATGTGTGATGTGTGATGAGCCTATCTCTATCTTTTGTGACAATACAAGTGCAATTAAAAAATTTCAAAGAATTCAGTGATGCATTCTAGGACAAAGCACATATCTATCAGGTATCACTTCTTGAGGGAAAAGGTGTTGCAAAATAAAGTTAGAACGAAATATGTGTCTACCAAGGAACAAATTGCTAACATATTCACTAAGGCCCTTCTGAAGGATACTTTTCAATATCTCAGGGGGAAGTTAGGGGTTACTGCCCCTCCTTCCTTGAATTAAGTGCACATGGAGGTGCATCAGTCCAATGAATTCATAGACTCTTTTCTAGTCTAGACTGATGATTGTGGTCTACTCCTCAAAGGGAGTAGAGAGGTGCATTATTGCAGTATGTGATGTGGGTTCACTTGAGTGATTAGAGATTCATATGCAAGTGTTTTCATGAAAAACTTTCCCTTGCCATTGATGTCAAAGGCGGAGAGAAAGTCATGTGAAAAAGTTGAAAAGGGAGAGAAGAGGAGAAGAAGCAGGAGAATGTGTATGTTATCCTTGATGGTTTTTCACATCATGTGTTGCCATCAATGACAAAGGGGGATATTGTTGTAAGTATGGATGTGTTTGGTGGTGTTATCATTAATGTTGTCATTGATGTCAACACAGTTCAATATGATTTTAGATGGTACTTGTATCGTTGAGATATTGTAGAAGTGTTTAGAGTACATGGAGCTATATTTATGAAGTTGTATTTGTGTTTTTTCCAAGTGATTTTGAGAAAATTTAAGAAACAATGAAGGTAGTGTTGAGTGTGTGTTATGAGTGTGCTCTGGTATTGTGCTTTGCATTTCTTCTGTGTTGATCCTATGCTTGTGTGGATCTATGGTATTGTTCATAAGCTTCAATGAATAATATATCCTATTTTTTTGCTTATGAATTGATGGAGAGTGGAAGATATGTTCATCAGTATGTGAACCAATTTGACAAAACTATGTGGTTGTGGACTGGGAGAATTTTTTTTGCTCTGCAATCTTCTGATGTTTAGTTTCAGATCTTGTGGATCTAGGAGATGATTCATACTAATGTTCTTCGTGGTCTGGAAAACATGATTATGATTTGATGCTCTGGAAGACTTGCTCCAAAGCCCCTTTGTGTCCTTGCTTGGTCCGGTTGGACTGTTGAAGAATTTTCTATGCATGAAGATTGTTGTAATTGTTGTGGATGTACCTGAATTTTTTTTAGAGATGTTAAAATGTCTGGTGAAATGTGTTGGTTGATCCATGTGTGATCATCTTGCTAGAGATGTGTGTACTTCAAAGATCATTGGTTTTTTCATTAGGTTTAGCCAACCTAGTGTCTACACGTTACATAAATATTTTGCATCAAATTAAGGAAGTGTGTGATCGATCCAAGATGTTGTTTGGGTCCTAATTAAGTGTGTAATTGGTCCTTTCTCATTCTTATCCATTGTGGGAATGTTGAGTAGCCGACCTAATTTTAATTTGTAAATTAAAGGATGTATAGCCAACCTTGGAGAATGCTTCTAGGGTTAAAGATGGTATAAAATAAAATCAAGTTGTTGCGAATTAGTGTGAAGATACAAGCAAGTGAAGTGTGCAAACAAGTGTGAAAAGTAGAGTGCGTAAGAACGAATTAAGGTAGCAATACTTTGATGTGTTAGATTCATGAAAGCAGTGAGATGATGATGTCTATAATCTTCTGATCAAGGTGTGAATGTGTGGAACCTTTTGTGGTGGATCTTAATCTCTCTTTTCTTTATTTGTAGGGAGTGAGCCTCCTTTTAGACAGTGAGTCCTACTATAGGCAGTGAGCCTTTGTATCTGGGCAGTGAGCCTTTGTATCCGATATTGCATTATTACTATGTTGTGAGCTAATCCTCACCATGGTTTTTCCCTCATTAGGTTTTCCACATAAATCTAGTGTCTCTGGTATTTTATTTTTGTTATTTTCATTTCATGTTTACACTTAATAATAGATTGAGTGAAAGTGGAATTGATTAAGGTTAGAAGTAAATTAATTTGGTACAATTGATTCACCCCCCTCTCAATTGTCTTGTGCATTTCAACGGTATCTAGTTGAGGTTTGAGAGAAATGTAGTTGCTTCATATTTCTTCTTGTTTGAGTCTTATGACATGGTTTTTAAGATAAGTTGTTGGGAATGTTTTCAAGTTAATTTTGTTATTTGAAAAGTTTGAATCGTGTTAAGGTTGCATGTGCTTAATTGATTTATTTATTTTACACTGGTTTGGACGACCTTATGTTTAACACTACCTTTAAGGCTTATGGAAGTGTTTTGAAGTGTGTGGTTGTGTCACCCTCATTCTAATTCTGCCCTAGAATGTTTTGGTATTGACCTAATTTGAATTTGTAAATGAAAATAGTGTATGGACGACTTTGGATATGTTTCAAAGTTGAAAACGGTATAAATACAGGATGAGATATTGGTGAAAGGTGTCCAAATAAATAGAGAAAGATAGATGGGAAAATATATGCAAAATATAGTGTGTGGTTGAGCAGATCAATGTGAAATCTAATTGTCGAGTTTTTGGATGTAGTGACCTGAAGGTGTACTCTATCATTTATGCATGTCTACAAGTGTTTGAGTGAATTGTGGTTGAAATATCAGTTGCATTGATATTGTCTTCTCTCTGTAACAAATCTCTTCTATCTTCTTTGTATCTATGTGGTAGTGAGCCCTCTGGGTGGTTAACCCTTGTTGGACAGTGAGCCCTGATCTAGACAGTGAGTCTTGTTTTAGCAGTGAGCCTTTGTATTTGGTTTGATATTCTCTATATTTTGAGCTAATCCTCACTGTGGTTTTTCCCTTATTAGGTTTTCCACGTAAATCTAGTGTTATTGTGTATGTGTGATGTTTTTTCAGTTTTTTCCTTTGCACTTAATGGTTAATCATATTATTAGAGTAAAGGATTTATGATTGATCTAATTTTCAATGGAAGTTTTAAAGGGTAAAATTTATCAGAATTGATTCACCCCCCTCTAAGTTGTCTTGTTTAGTGCCACATTGAAGTGTCAACAAGATACAACTGATATGGATTGTTTGAATTGTTTGGATGATTCTTACATCACAATGTGAGCTAGAAAACATAGAACAAGATTTATTTTGAAGCAAGATATAAGTACTTGCCCGCAATGTCTATAAATGTAAAAAATGCAAGGATTATCCTGTGATTAGATAATATGTTCAGATAGAGTATGCCCCTTTGGACAATGCCTTCATGGCTCGGATAATGTTGGATAGGATAGGATTAATGATAGTGACCCATGTCAATATTTTTAGAATAAGCAAATGTGAAGTGTACATCGAACCTTTGTCAAGATCAAGATAAGTTGGATTAGGATAAAAATGGGTTGGATGGATGGTTCATGGATTTATTATGGATAAGATGAATGAATGATGGATGGAATATTGGATTTATTATGGATAGGATGAGATGCTTCTACCTGAAATGGCACATGCAGATGCTCAATTCTAATCATGATGCATTTTTTCCAGGTTTTCATCATGGTACTTGTCCAAAGCATCGCCGTAATGGTTTTCACTAAAGGACAATTTTTCTCTTGACTATTTTCTTGATTTTTTCTAATTTTTATTATTTTATTTTATTTTTATTTTTGATGTCATACAAGACACCTATTTACCAGGTTTTCATCATGGTGGTGATTTTTTTGGAAGATTTTATGCTCATGTTGAACCACTTGGTGGTGGTGTTGTAGATGTTGCCAAGGCTACTATATTTACTATTGTTGTCATAATGTGCCAATGATATCCCACTTGAAGGACTTATTTTTCTAAGATGTGGGTGCTTGAATGTAACCCCTGATAATTCTTATCTTCTTTTTTGACACCAGAGCTAACCTTGCCTAGATGTGTACATCACAATATAGTGCCCTTAGAGTACTTATGATAAAGAGTCACTGCCAATACATGGTCAATGTGAGATTTGGATATCATGGATGGAAAAATGCATTAAGGGATATGAGACTCAGATGGATTGGTTGAAATCTTGGAATCTTTGACTCTCCAAACTTTGGATGATGAGAAATGATGGGTGGATATGGAGTATTTTATGCTCATATTGAACCACCTGGTGGTGATGTTGTAGATGTTGTTAAGGATATTATAGGTGTTGTTGTTGTCATAATGTGCCAATGATATCCCACTTGAAGAACTTATTTTTCTAAGATGCAGGTGCTTGAATGTAACCCCTAATAATTCTTATCTTGTTTGTTGATACTAGAGCTAACCTTGCCTAGATTTGCACATTGTGATATGGTGCCCTTAGAGTCCTTATGACAAAGAGTCACTACCAATACATGGTCAATGTGATATTTGGATATCGTGGATGGAAAAATGCATTGAGGGATATGAGATTCAGATGGATTGGTTGATAGCTTGGAATATTTGACTCTCCAAACTTGGGATGATGAGCAATGATGGGTGGATATGGAGATTTTATTGGGACAAATGTCTTGACATACCTTGTAGGTCACTCTTGAAGCTTTCTTTTGCATCGTTGGATATTTTTGATGGATGAATTTCACTTTTTAATTTTTCCCCATAGTTTTTTACCAATGGAGTTTGATAGGGATGTTTTTCTTGATTTTTCTTTGGTATCCATTTGTATTTTCTTTGTCCATTTTGTTTTATCGATTCGTTTGCTTCAAATATTTCCTCTTTTCTTTGATATAGCTTTTCCCTTGTTGTTGGTCCCATCTAGAGGGTTGAAATATGTGTGGATGATGATTCATGATATGGTTAGTTGTAGTTTTGGTAGAAATTTCATCATAAGGACTCTTCGTTCTCTCTATGTTAGTGTTTGCATTAGATAAAGTTGCCCCCAGTATTATAGAGGTATCGTTGATATATTTAGATTCCCTTATTGTTTAATAACCAAGACCTTGATGCTTAGGATTGTCAATAATTTCACTAGTTATAGGATATCCTATTCATGTAGGCCTAGTCCTCTACCTTGATAATGCATCTATTGAAATTTTTTATTTGCATTAGGATATGATTTATCTTGGAAAAAAGGTGCTAATCCTTCTCTTCTCTGCTTTGGATCTTTAAAGGTGATAGATTCTTCATTGGTAAGATAGCTTTCTCTGACAAAGGTAAGTGATCCATGTTTATAAGTGATAGGATGTGGGATAACTTCCTAATTGAAATTTTCGGCTTACTCTTGTGAAATATTAGATTTTAATGATTCTACAAGAGGTGTTGATGATTCACAACCCACATAAAATTCTTTCTCATTATTCATTTTTGATATGCCTTCATAGGTTTTTTCTGATTCACAACTTATGTAGAAGTCTTCTTCATGATCCATATCTGATATGTCTCTGGATTTTGTTGTCTTGATCATGTGTAGAGATGTCAAGATTAGGAGACTCTTGTTCATTGGTAATGATGTCAAGAGTATGAGACTCTTGTTTTGGATGAAGATCATCTGCATGTCCTTTAGGAGTAAGCATATCATGGGTAGATGTATGTGTACTTGGCATATGGATTTTTTCTTCTTTTGGAAAATATTAGATGTCTTAGAAAATATTTTCCAAGTCATTATAGTATTTTGATGATAGAGATTCTCGATCTTGACTTTGTGTGGTGTTATCTTCAATATGCTCTAGTTCATGTTCTTAAAATGAATCAATTTCAAAGAATGGATTTCTTGTAAAGGATCCTTGGATTTCCTCGAATTATGGGCATATGGGTGATAGCTCTTGGCTTATATTTTCTACATTGGGTATACATGTTGGATTAAGAGTCTCTTGATCATCAAAATGTATTTCCATGAGGTTGGATGATGTCAATATACCTTGGAAAGGACCATTGCTAGACATTGATGAAGTATTTTGGTCCTAATTTGTGAAAGAGTCTTGAGATATGTCATCTTTCTCATTGGATGATGTAGAGGCATTGTCAACATGATCATCGGTAGATGGCTCTTGACCTTTTTCTTCAATATTTGAGGTGTTGTTAATGTTTTCAACCATGAGATCAAATGATGTTAATATTTATTGAAATGGATCATTGTTAGACTTTGGTGATTGGTTTTGATCATGCTTTGGGAAAGAGTCTTGACGTATGTCCTCTTGCTCACTAAGAGAGGTAAAGACATCTTCAATGTGATTAGTGGTAGATAGATCTTGATCATTGTTGTCAAGTTTTGAGGTTGATACATTATCATTGTTATCATTAGTAGTTGAACCTTGAATGTTATCTTCAATAGCTATTTTTGTTTGATCAATAAGGTCTTGGATGACTTTTTTGAGTGTAACACATTTTGATGCATCATGACCTTATACTCCATGGTATTTATAATAGGCCTTATCAGCATACCATGGGAATTTGATGGTAGGTTCACCACTTCATGACAGTTTTGGAAGTGTGATAAGTTTGGAATTGAGTAATTTGTTTAACACCCCCTCAATTGGCTCCCCTAAAGGAGTGTATTTACATTTAGTAGTGTGGTTGGATTGCGGGGCTTTTTTTTGTTGATATTCAATGTCATGACGTTGAACATGTTGTTGATGATATGTCATGTTTTGATGTTGTATGTTTAGACCTTGTTGCTAATGTTGTGGTTGTTGATATGTAATCTCATGGCATTGAACATGTTGTTGATGATATGTCATGTTTTGGTTTTGTTCAAGTGTGTCAACTATTTTCTCAAGTTCATTTAGGGAAATTTGATGTTGTAGATTTTGTCCTTGATGGTGATTTTGAAACCCCTAATAAGAGTGATTTTGATATGAATGAGGATTTTGATTGAAATCAGCCATGTGATAAGATGCTCCAAAACCTTGATTAGGGGAATCTATAGTTGATATATCATTGATATTTGGAGTATACGATGACCCCATGGGTGTATAGAGTGGAACTATATTTGGGTGATGGATTGATATAGACATATTTTGGGGATAGTTGGATGATTTTTTGATATGAAGCTAATTTTGGGATTCAAAGTGTAGAAAAATTGGACCGATATTTTTCTCTATTTTCTAGAGGATATGTTGATGATCTACTTGAGCTAGCCTTGAGGTTGCAAGAAAATGTTAATATCTTAGAAATTGGGAGCAAGGGAATAATCCAAGTTGTGTTTGATTTGAATCCTAAAACTAGGTTGATTGTTTTGATTTCTAATTTTGGGGATGTGGAACAAAAATTTGATAAGCTATGGCATGAATGTGGATGTCCAAAATATTTTATGAATCTTTTGTAAAACCAAGTCTAAATGAAGGATGGTGATGCTGGATTTTGACTAACATGTCTGATAATTTTTTTCGATAACTGAATGGATTTTGAGGCTAATGTTTGAAAATCAATTTGATATTTGACAATTTTGAGGCTAGTCTATAAGCAGGTCAATAGTGTTCTACATTTAAAGCAATAGTGGTAGTTTTTTAGCTCAATAGTGGTTTTTTGTGAAGGAAACTATGACCAAATTCAGCAAAAGTGACTCTATTTTGAGCAATAGCAATTGTTTTGAGCAAAAGCGGTTGTTTTGAGCAAAAGCGGTTGTTTTGAGCAAAAGCGACTGTTTTGAGCAAAAGCGACTGTTTTGAGCAAAAGCGACTGTTTTGAGCAAAAGCGACTTTTTTGAGTAATAGTAGCTATTTTGTCAAAAGTGACTGTTTTGAGCTATAGCAACTATTTTTAGTGCAATAGTTGTTGTTTTGAGCAATAGCAGTTGTTTTGTCAAAAGTGACTATTTTGAGCAATAATAGTTGTTTTTAGTGCAATAGCATCTATTTTTCAAAAGTGGAAATGTTTAGGTCAATAGCAGCTGAAACTTAGGTCAACAGTAGCCAAAACTCAAGACAGAAGTGGCAAAAATGTCAATAGTAGCCCTATTTCCATTTTTCTAGTTTTTGTTTAATAAAAAATGTGGACAAGTTTGCAATTTTGAGATGTTTGGTGGATCAAATTGTTTGAGAATGATTTGTCTGAGTTTTTGGCAAGTGATAGAAAGAACAACAAACAATTTGAAATCCAATGATATAGCTTGAATATAATCATTCAACACATCCTAAGTAGGTATGTTTCTTTGAGGTAGGCTTACCTCATGCCCCAAAGGGATGATTTTACATGCAACTTATGGATTAAACCATAAGTCAAACTTGGAAAGTAACTTCTCAGAAGAAAAGTTTCGATGCACCACTTTCAAAGAATATTTTGGAAAACAAGTATGGCCTCTAAAATAAGGTATTTAGTGACAACTGTGAACATCGAGATGTATGAATCAAACATAAACCACTTAAGACTTTAGTTGTTCTTACCTGGCCCATATGTCCTGATGAGGATGAGGCACGGTCTGCTATTCCCACTGTAGATTGAAGCTACTTTCATTTACAATTTCACCACTTTTATATAGCCCACCTGTAAACATGCTTGTTTTTAAGAGTCACTTATATGAGTTCTTCGTTGCGGGATGTGTCTCATTAGAATTCCCTTATCCTAAAAATAAAATGGGTGACCAATAAAAAAATACAAAATCCCAAAGTGTTTCTCATCAGCCAAGATCATCAAAAGATGTAGGGAGAGGATATACACTTGGCTCGCCAATCACGGTGAACACGATATACAATTCATCATAGTTTCTTTTTAAGTCCCAAAATTTGAAATGTGTGAAGATATCAATTCAATTTTTAAGTACACCAATTTTAAAGTGTTTGAGAATTCAGGAAAAATATAGCAATGTGCAAATCAAAAATGGATTTGTTCAATTTTAAGCACCAAAGTTGAGTGTTTTATAATTGCCTTGTCCATATTAATATGGTCAACAAAATGAAGGTGTATGTGCGTCAACAAAATAAAAGGTGGTTTAAACAAAAGCATTCAATTTTTAGAAGCACCAAACTTGAAATGTGAGATTTTCCTTGTTCACTTTTAGAAACACCAATTGAAGTGTGAAATTTGTGGCTTCAATTTTTAAAGCACCAATTTGAAGTGTGAAAAGTTGCCTTGTTCATTTTTAATAACACAAAATGAAATGTGTGAGTTTCCTTATTCAATTCTTAAGCACTAAAGTGAAATATGAGGATTTCCTTATTCATTTTTAAAAGCACCAAAGTGAAATACAAAAGTTGTGGGTTCAGTTTTAAACACTAATGGAAATGTGAAAGTTGTGGGTTTAGTTCTAAATAGCAATGGAAATATGTCTTAACTAAGAAATCTTTTAAAACTGAAGTGGTCTTGGACCATTCACCAACACTGAAAATGAAACCGTTAATTTTTCTCATGAAAAAATGTGCCATACTCTTGCAAGGGTTGCACAATCAATGTTAGGAACTTCCCAAAACACTAATTAGTCAAATGTTAGCGTTATGTAAACTAAAGAAATCAGAAAAATTGCTTTTAGATTTAAAATAGAAAAAAGGAGAGCAACAACGATAATATTTAAGACATTAGCAGACTTCCTATCTGAAGCAATAGAAGTCGATTTCATTAATAGCGGTCCAAAAAAGTGCAACTATGGACTTATTCCAAACAACAGTGATTAAAATGTCAACAACAGTCTTGTTTAGTGCAATAGCAGTTGGAAAAAGTGCAATCAGAGTATAAACATGGAAACAACCATGTGAAAATCCTATAGCTTTCACATGAAAGTTATCAACCACATTTCAAAAAAGAGCATCAATGTTTTGAAACCTGCAACTGCTCAAATAAACTCACAAAAATGTTAACATTAAGGACATAGGTCCTATTGGGCATGCCAAATGTCATAAGGAGGGATAAGCAATAGGAAAACACAAAAAATGAATTAAACAAACTTAAATCAAACAATATTAGATCCCAAAATCCATACTCATGAAATGAAGCTCTAAAATTATGAAATCCAACAATTTCATCTTAAGACAACATAAACTGAATTTAAAACTTTAAAACCTAGACCATCTCATGTTGGAGTTGTGTTTGTATTGACGTTTGGATGTCAGATTGCTCAATTCAATACAAAGCTTCCATTATTGTTGTTGCAAAAGCTTCAAGAACATGTGTAAATGGTGAACTAGAATGTGAGGATAACAATTCTCAAATGTGCTCAAGAATTGGTTGTACACTGCTTCACTATGTAAATTCTAGATAATTTGTGAGATGGTAGAATATTTCTTTATAGATTTCTTATTTTGAGATGAACGATCGAGATTCATTTTTCAAAAGATCATGATCAATGGATGAGAACCGTTTAGAGGAAATAGATTGGCCAGTTAGCTTCTATGATTGATCCAATTAATGCATAATCAGAGGATTTAGATTACATAATCTGTGGGATTGAAGAAATCAATTTGAGAAGTTAGTGGGATTGAAGAATAGATGGTTTAGTTGGGAAATAGTTGAGTTATTCAATTATTTAGAGTGAGAAATCAGTGGTCATGATTTGCTCAATCAGAAAAGAGGTGAGGATAATTAATAAATTGAATAATTAATTAATATTTTGAGTTTGAACGTGCAAGTCATGTTTGAATTTAACAAATAAAGTTTAATTTTTTTGTTGACCTTTTTGAATGATGTTGAATAATTAATTTACTTATTCGGGTTTAGAAAGGGTAAAGTGATTTAATTAAATTATTAAGTAATAAAAATTTAATTTTTTTAGGAGAATAGGGTATATTAGCGGCATAATTAATTTGTGTTATTTAATTAATCAGGAGGAATAAAATTAGATAAATGGTGAAATAGTGAACTAATTAAATAATGTAAAGACTATTCAATTAATAAAGAAAAATAGGGTTTTTGGTGTAAATGATGATTAAGGATGAATTAATTAAATAATGTTAAATCACTTAATTAATAGACGAATACAAAATTTGATAATAATTAAATAATGTATTATTTAATCATTTAGGGAAGAAGGGTGAAAGTTAGTGTTGTTCGCCAATCAGGACAATTTAGGGTATCTACAATTATAAATTAATTAAAATATGTGGGTTTTAATATTGAATAGTACGATTGATGCTTGACCCTTCTATATTCTTTTCTAGACTCGTGAGACAACCTAGTAGTTGCACTATTGGAAGGACAATCTCAAAAAAGGTACTTGATGAGATTGTGATGCTCCTCTCTTGACAAAGATGAATGAGAAGGCCACCAAATCCACCAAGGTATCCTTATTTGTTCATGGGTAGTCTATAGAAGAAGGCAAGAAGAAGTAAAATATCAAATCTTAATCCTATGGAAGATCTAAGTCTCTTGGAAATTCTAAGGTAAAATGTTAGAACTATGCCAAAATGAGCCACTTCAAAAGATACTACAAGAAGGAGATTTTTTTTTTTAAAATCTACTAATTATTCTAATAAATATTCTCAAGGGATGTAAGATATGCCTTTGTCATGAACTTGGAAATGCATGTATGCGAGGATTCACAGATGATAGACTCTAAAGCTTCTTTTCATATGACCCAATGCAAAGTATTTTTTTAATTATGAGAAATATGACAATGGGAATGTATATCTTAGGGAAAACTCATATCTCAACATAGTTGGTCATGGAGAGTTAAGATTCAATTCCTTGATGGGTAAATTAAAGGGATTATTGGAGTCCTACGCATCCCTAGTTTGGCATAGAATTTGTTATCTCTAAGGAAAATGAATGATGTGGGTGTGTACATAGTCTTTGGAAATGGAGATTATAATAGTTCAAGATATGATTCTCACAAAGGGGATTTTTGGTATACTCTTTCAACTTGATGAATACATTGCATATAGTGTAATAGTTCTTTAGTACATGCAATGGAGAGATATATAAAGTATACACCTCAATCATTAGAACCTACGGTAAATAGATCTGTTCTATCTAGTTTTAATGGTCATGCATTTTGTATACCTAAGCATGCTCTTACCTTAGAGAGAATGTGATCCACAAAGAATAAAATGTTATAGAATTAATGCATGGTCCATATTGGTGAGAAAGGTATGAGAACCTTAAAAAATAAAAATCTTATAAAGGGATTAATTATTTTTTCTTAAGTATGATTTTTGTGAACATTACATTTACGAAAAGAATAATTATGTTCAATTTTATTCATTTTTCATAAATTTATTAGATTGAACAATAGATGTTCCTTGTCAAAATATTTGTATTATGTATTATTTATTAATGACTATTCTAAGAAGACATGAGTATATTTTCTCAAAAATAATGTTCTTGATATTTAGTTAGTTTAGAGAGCTTAAGGCTCTATTAGAAAACTAGATTCATAAAAATGTTAATGTTTTTAGGATTGATAAGGTGGTGAGTATTGTTCTAAATATTTTGATAGATTTTGTAAGGATAGTGACATTGAAAGATATCAAACAACTCCATACACCCTTTAGCATAAGGGAGTTTTAGAATATATGAATATGACCTTGAAGGTGAGGCTTAGAGGTATGTTTAGTGGGTCCAACTTGAAGCAAAACTTTTAGGAGAATTTTGTTGCTACTATATGTTACCTAATCAACAAGTCTCCTACATCAATTCTTGTGGATAAAATCCTCATGGAGGTTTAAATGAGAAAAAAAATCCCTCACTTCAACATATGTATGTATTTGATTGTGAGGAATATTCTCATGTATCTATAGATAAGTGATGTAAGTTATAAAATAAGACTAATATGTATCTTCGTTGACTTAGCGTCAATTTGAAAGGGTACAAGATTTTTGATACTATGGTTGGAAATTTTCTCTACTATTGGAATGTGATTTTCAGGGAGGTCAAACCTTCCAATATAGTTTGGTAGACAAAGGAGGATGGGAAATTAGTGTTGAAACTACAACCAAAAACTAAGAAGTTTTTACTAGATGCACAACCAAAGTTTCAAGTTGGATAAATGAATATGATAGTATGGAGAGCTCGAAGAGTTTGGAAGAAGTAGAAGCTCCACCTCAAAATTTTATGAGGCACAATTATTAGAGGGAACTATAAATATATATTCCACTTAATTTTATATGTTTATTTTATTTTTCCACTAACAATGATGAGCCCATAACAGTTAAAGAGGCAATGGAAATGGATGGTTGTGTGTCATGAAAATTAGTCATGGATAAGGGGATAGTTGTTCTAATAAATAATGGTACATGATGGTTCAATTTCTTGAATGATAGAAACTCATTGGCTATGAATGGGTGGTAAAAAAGAAGTTAGGTTCTAATGGTAACATTGAGAATTACACAATGTGATTGGCTACCAAAGGTTATTCCCAAGTTGAGGGAAAATATTTTAGTGAGATTTTATCTGCTATTACGAAATTGAAATCTATCATAATGTTATCACCTTGCGTTTCTTATTTTTATCTTGAGGTTGAGTAGATGAATGTGAAGACTAATATCTTTAATAATAATCTAGAGGATATCTACACATTACAACCAAAGCACTGCATTGAGAAGGGTAAGAAAAAATTGGATTTTTAGTTGAAGAAATCCCTATATGGTTTAAAGCAATCTCTTAGAATATGGTATACAAATTTTGATCCATATGTTTTGGAATCGAATTTTATCAAGTCTGATTTAGATTACTATAAATAGAATGGTTATAATTTTATCATTATCACTTTGTATGATGATGGTATGATTTTTTGGTAATGGTAAGGAAATTATTAGGGGTTTGAAATATTAAATTTTATTATAGCTTTAAATGAAAGACTTAGGGGCTCTATGTACTACTTGTGGTATAAATTACATGGGATGGCGATAAAATAAAACTTTGGATTGGTCAAAGGAACTATGTTGAATCTATTTTGTGATGTTTTGATATGGTTGATAGTAAGTTAATGATTGTTTCTATTTGCATGAGAACTAAGATTCTTATTTAGTGTCTTTGAATCTCACAGAGATGGAGGAAATGAGTTTACTGACCTATACTGGTGTAGCCAAGAGCCTTGTGTATTTTATGGAATGTACTAGACCAAACATTACCCAAGTAGTGAAATTATTCAACCACTTCATGGCTAACTCTAGAGAAGAACATTGGGTTGTAGTGGAGAGGATATTTAGGTATTTATAGGGTACTTCTAAGTATTCCTTATGTTATCATGGTGATTTTTTGAAGGACCAACACTCAATATATATTTAAGGTTGTGTGGATTCAAATTGGGAAAAGGATGTCAATAGAACAAGGTCTAGTAGTGGTTATGTGTTTAACTTATTTGGTGGTGCAATGAGTTGGATAAGAAAGTGATGGGTTGTGGTCACTTTATCTATAATAGAGGTAAATTAAATGGTAGATATGTGTGCATATAAGGAGTCCATGTAATGATATTATGTTTGAAAAGTGGGTTGCATTAGAAAATAGTTATATTTTATTGTGATAGTCAAAATTCCATTAAATTGGCAAAGAAGACAACCTTTCATGTGTGGACAAAGCACATTGATGTCCAATATCATTTTGTTTGTGACATAGTGGAAGATAGGATGGTATTGCTATAAAAATGATACTTAGGAGAATGTTGCAGATACTTTGATAAATCTACTTAACATAGAAAATTTTAGGTGGTGTAGTAAGTCTATGACCCTCTTAGCCCCTAGTAGATAGTTGATAATGTTGATGTTCCATTTTCTCTTGCAAGGTGTTTGAAAAGTAGCATGATGATAGGAAAGGTGTTTTGACCTTATATCCTAATGTTTAAATATAATTTTGGGTTATAGAGACCATTTTTGGCTTTGAAAATTATTGAAATGAGCTTTTAACCAACTAAAGTAGGTTATGATGATAGATATCTTTAAGATATTTAATTTAAAATAATGGATCAATCAATTTCTTGGATCAAAATTTATGGAATTTACAAGTGAGGCTCCTATTATAGGAATGCAAGAGCATCTATGACACATAAGAGAGCTAAAAGAGGGAGTTACACGTGTTGACCAAGAACATTCATCAACTTATGATATTTTATTATAATTTTCATAAAGCATCTTGAGGGGTTTAAATAAGAAAAAATGAAGTGCCCAAGTTGGGAGGATAACTATGAAATTTTATTATTGATTCTTATAGGACTTCTCTTGGGATTTGTGTGTTAGAATTTGACTAGGTGATTTCGGTGCCACTTTTGGGTGTTATTATCTCATAGTTTTGTGATTCTTATTTGGCGGTTTCATTTTTTGGTTTCTTTATTTATTGGATATAGTATATTTTGTAGGTATTACTCGAAATCTAAGTATTGGTGTTGTCTCCTATGAAGGCTCCTTTTCTAAATTGTATTGTAATTGATATTTTTGTTGATTAACACATTTGTTCAAATTTTGGAGCCTAGGGTTTTTTTTTAGATGGTTTTCTTAGGGTGCATCATTTTTTATGTAAATTATTTTAGATCATATTTTTTTCATCTCTCCTCTTTGATCAATGTAGGAAGTGTTTCCACATGCTAGCTTCCTTTCATACAAGTTCATTGTGTACAAAATTCCCATTCATTTTAACATCAAAATTAGATTAGGACTATATCTTAGTTCATTGGTGCACATCATCTTGTGTTAATCCATTTCCTTATCTACCCTTGTGTGGTCCACAATTTTACCTACAAGCTTATCCAATAGAAGATTTAATTAACAAATAAGGTTTCCTTGGTGTAGTAGCCATACAATGTTGTACCCAATATCTATATCTTAATTTGGTTGATCCTATTCTATAGTTACTTCACCTTGAACTTGTAAAAATAATTGTGTGACATTTTGGTAGAGTTTTTTTTTGTTATGCTTGAGATATTTTTTCTTTGTATGATCTTTGGATTTTGTAAAATTTTCCTTTAGTTAAGTAAAAAATTTAGGTTCATTCAGCACACATGTCTCTTGTAAATGATTTTTCTATTACTTTTTTGTATTAGCATTTCCCCTCATTTGGAATTGATTTGGATTAGATAGTGTTACAACTAGTAAAAATGGAGGTTCCCCCTTTTGGATCATTAAGTAGGCCTTTTTACAAAGCATCCTTAATTTTATTTTCTTTATCATAATATTTGCATAATGGAAACTTTGAACACTTACACAAGATATGATTTATTTCATTGCAAGTATAGTAGTAAATATTTTTTCCATGATCTCTACCATGGTAATCTCTACATCAACCCCTTAAAAAGTCACACCTATGAGAGTGAGACATTTTTTTGAGACTCCCCTGAAATCTATTTGACAATATTCATGACCTATTTTTCTTGGGTCTTAAGAAATTGCACCATAGGTAATAAGTGTTTGTATCATGTGTTACACTACAATATAACTTACACAATAATTCATAATGATAGCCTTCAAATTTTATAAAAAAATTCATGAGGACATCTCATGGTGATTATGATAAATTATATATTTGATAATTGAAGCTGGTGAAGGGAATTATGCTACACTAACAACTTTAGCTCTCAATACTAGATAATTAGTCATTGTGTGCTCCTCACCATGAGACTTTTTACACTAATACCATGTGTTAACTTTGTCACACTTCTGAGATTCTCCATTTTTAAACCCATTTGACCTATCTTCTCTTCTAGGCATATTATTTAACCATATTTATATGGTTCACCCTACACTTCAAGCCTTGGAGTGGATAACGATGCATCTTTTGTGTAGTAAATGTGATTTATACTAGCTCACATTGGATTTGTGTAGTTAACCCACCAATGAACCACTTATCTATTGTATTACCTCATTAATGATCTTTAATATTCTAAACACCAAATAATTAAACCTATAATTGTACTTTGCACCATCTCACTAGGTTGTTTCATTATATCCTCTAAGAGATACAATGTTTCTATGAGATATATCCAGGTAATCAAATTAAGCTAGAAAATTTATTATAAAATTTCCAAGACCATTTTTTGTTCTATCTGGATCACAAAGCACATACCAATCCTACATGTGATCACCTAATATAGTTGTAAACAATTTGATTTTATAGTCACCATCATTAACATTCTTCACCCTCTAGAAAATTTTGCATGCCTTCTAATGGTGTGTGACATCCTCATCTCCAATAAAAAATTTGTTGATGTGAGTGTTAGCTCTTACACTATAATAATATATTGTATCTTACCTCTTTTTATCTATGCTTCTCATTATAATTGTGTGATTTCCCTATCCCAATGGACACCATTTGTGTATATAAACTATTTGAATTTAATATAACCAAATTATCAAAATTCCTATCAACTAATTCCTCAAATATTCTCCTATATTAACTTGTACATATCTATTTTGTTGATTGATATTGTTCTTTGTGACTCATTATTCTCCTCATTATCACCAAGTGGATAACTTGGATAAGTAAAATTAGTATGGGATGGTGGTCTTATGGTATTAAATAGTAACTTAACATATCCCCATCTAAGGATGCATACTAAAATTTAATAAATATCATGTAATGTGAAACAATGACTCTCCATACTACAATTTTCCAGCTGGCTCCAATAATTCCATAGCAATTTTGATATATCACACCAAATTCCACTTCTACATGATGTCTTACATCAATGTTTTTATTAGTGTATTACCTCCTCTATGCATAATGTGTATCCTCCTAGATCACTTTTCTTTAAAAGAAATAATTGAGACCTCTTGATGTGGATTCCATATCTCTTGGTATTATGTACTAGAAATACTAATCTCCATTCTATTTGTTGTGCAGTCTCACAAAATTCCCCAAGAATACAAGGCTTGGGGACCCAAGTTGAAAATTAATGCTTAAGGTAGGTGCTAGTTGGTTGATGGTCACCAGGAAATATGTGAAAAGTTGAAAATCTTGAAAATAATTCATGATTCAGTATACTGGGTGTTAAGTGTACCGGGTGTCAAGAGTCCAGGTAATTTGAGTTTGGGTGATTGATCAGGATGAGTTCGTGAAGGAATTTTAGTGAGTTGTTGTAGCTGAGAGTCAAAAGCTCAAGGATTTGAAAAGATCGGTAAAATTCATAAGTCGGGTTAGGATTTGTTTTGAGAAGTGAAGTATATCAGCTAGTTGGGTTTCAAAGGCAGTTGAGTATATCGAGAGTTGAGTACCCAAGTAAATGGATTGTTGATGCAAGAATGTTCGATTTTTGTCTGAATGCTCAAAACATCTGGTGACATGCCTAAAGTTGAAAGTTGCACAAGAATGTATTAAAGTGTGTTACTTACATAATGTTTTAAAAGGATTAATGATAATGATGGTTTATGCTAGTAAAGGTTTTATTAATGTTTTAAAAAGGGGATTGATATATGGAATTTTATGTGCAAGAGAAAAAGGGTGTTGGACAACATTTGGGTATGGATGGTCAGGAAAATTTGGATTGCGAGTAGATCCAACAATATTACCAAGTTGGGCGGTGTACTCTAAAATATCATGTGAGTACAAAGTGTATGGAAAATAAATGTCGATAATTGGGGAATTAGAGATCTAGTATTATGCATGCGGAAAAGGAGATGCCTAGTTCCAGGGTGATATACTTGTAGTCATTTTCCCCAAAGCCATGGCCTAAATGAAGGAACACAAGGCTGGTGGATTAAAATTTCTAGTTCCACCTAATCACTCTGAATATCCAACAAGTTCCTACATCTTGTTTAAAGATTAAGTTGATAGTTTGCTCAATCCGGTTTGATATCCTGATTGTATTTTAAAGACATGAGTCCAAAAGTTTCAAGTGTTGAAGAAAGTTAAAATCAGTTGACTTATTTTAGAAGTTTCTCTTACCAACTATCACATGCCACGTGCTTTGCTACGATTTGTCCCTTAGAATCTCTTTTATGTTTTGATTCAATTTCTTGAGTGTTTTGTTGTTATAAAAGGTTGAGAGTTGCTTTATTCTCATTAAGTTCGAAATTAAATGGATTTTGGAGAATTAAAACTTTTTCAAGTTTTATTCTTTTTCCTATTTTTTGTTCCATTCCAAATCAAAAACTTGTATGTTTCAATTTAAATTAACTAATATCAAGGCCAATTCAAAGCTATTTCCTGATATGAAATCATATGTAGTTTATTGTTTGTTCCTATCAAAAAATACTGTGTGTTGTGCCAGATTTGGGTGCATACTGACACTATCTGGTGGCAAATAATCCACATTTATTTAAACCCTTGCATCATTGTATGTCTAGTTGTGAAGAAATTTGGTGAAGTATAGAGTGGTTTTCTTTGATTTAGTTTATTTCTTGAGGCATGTTTGGATAATACATGGCATAAATCTTTATATTTCAATATTTTTATGCCTTATTTTAATTAGATGCTTTATATTTTTAGAAAATGTTCCAAAATTGATAAATACGTGGAGTTTTATTATAAATATTTCATTTCCATGAAGTTGTGGAGTGCTTAATGCTAAATTTGCTTGAGTGTATGCAAGTAATTTGAATTTCATGAAATGCTATTGCAAATCTTTGATTTCATGAAGTTTTTAAGTGACATGTGAATGATCAAATTGAGATTATGTTTTAATCTTTCAGACACCAGCCAATTTGTGACAACTATAGGCCCCTCGTGTTTAATGGAAATTTACACAATGAACCTTGAGTGAACTTAATGCATCAAGAACTGACATTCCCAAGCCTTGGGATCGAGCTAAGATTACCATAGGTTTAGGTTTTCCTAGTGGATCTTTTAAGTAAAGGTAAGTTCATGTGGTCCTCTGTGAGATTTTATCTGTTTGTTGGTGTGTGTGTGCAACATCTACATCAACAGAAGTGGTGCTAGAAGGAGGGAATTTTTTTTCCTTAGGACAATATTGGTGTCCTAGTCACATAGTCGAAGTCTACTTATGAGTTAAGGGCATAAACCAGATTAGAATGGAAAGTGAAAAAGAGATGAAAAGCTTTGGAAAACTCTTAATTAGAGGCTTTCACCCTTGAGTTTGTTCAATTCTAGGTGGGTTATAGAGTGTAGAATTCATGACACAACTGATCATAATGAAATTGATTGTAAGGTTTTCTTGAATAGGGTAAGTTTGACTATTCATAAGGTGATTTTGCTAACAAAGGCCTCATTAAGTGTGAAAAGGAAGGATTTGTCACATGATTGGTGTTTGAATTCTAGGAGAATGCATAACCCTAGTGAAGGTAGAGTTTTTAGCAATTCAATTGTTGGATTAAATGAATTTGCTAACTGTGATTGTTATGTGGAAATCTTGAAAGTTTGCAGGAAAAGAAGAAAGGTTATGAGAAATTGGGAATATCACACTTTAAGTGTGAATTTGAAAGGAGTAAGTTACCATTTTTCATACACATGGATGATGGTGAGAAGAAAAAATAGGTGAAATAGGCGGGAGATGCATGCTTTTCACCCCTAATTGCAAATCCATGACTTAAGATGGAAGAAACCTTTGATTTTATACAAATGATAGAGTATCAGAATTTTACTTTCTCTCTTTGTGATAATTGTGTAAATCATGCTAAATTCTGGTCTAATGAGATAAATAGTGGTGTTAAGGTTGAAGACAAGATAGGTTGCCAATGAAGTCTGAAAGTAAGAGGAGACCACATAGTAAATGCAACTGTTTGTGAAACAAAGAAAAAAGAAATGGAATGCCATAAAAAAAGGTTGGATAAATGTACGGGTTCAAGACAATGAAAAAGATGTGTCCAATTGACCATCAATCAGGTCGTTTCCACACATTTTAGTAAAATTGTTGGTAAGTATGCCTTCAAATTTTAATTCATAAAAAACATAAAATTTAGAGTAATTCATACTTACAGTAGGTTATCTGAAAGTTACCTAAGTGAATTTAAAGATAAGCTTGCTAAAATTTAGACTAGAAGTATTACGAAGTTAGTGATAGAGATTAGGATAAATTTCTCGATTAAAGTAAATTGTTTTATTAGGATAAATTCATTTTAGTTAGGTTAGTTTTCTTTAGTAGTTTTTCCTTGTTTTTCTGGTTTAGGTCCTGAAATTAACAAATTCATCTTAATCTAAAACACATGATAACTAAATTGTGAAAATACTGCAACTAAAAATTGGAAAATATAAAACCATTTGAAGTAAATGCACACATGAACAAAGAAAAGAAAAAAATTCATTATATTTTATAGTAATAACCTTGTAAGTACATGGAAATACAAAATTCTCATTGTAAGTTGGTATCAAAAAGAAAAAAAGAAAAAAAGGGGTTGGAGGTTCAAAACATTGTGCTGGAGTAGTTGGCATACTGGTTAATCAATTTGTTGCACTTCATCCCGGAGAAACATATACCCTAGGTAGGCATTGTCTATGTGGTCATCAAGGTTGGGAGTGTGCAGTGTAGTGAGGAAAGATAGAAGATGAACTATTTCTCTCTAGTGCAGAAACCATGGAATGTCCTTAGCCATTGGAATTCCCACGGTAGGTTAAGTAATGGCCAGGATGGTGTCCAGATTTCCCAAGTAGTTTGGCCAATTACACCCCATTGTGTTACTAATTTAATTTTACCTATTTTGGTGAAAATGCTTTAAATAAATGTATAAATACACTTTATGTGATTTAAAAATATGAAGAATCAATGTTTGATTTAATTTGATGTTATGAAAGGATTCTGATTGTGAAATATATGATGCAAATGAATGTATTGTTTTTGGCTAACTACTGTTGCAAAGTGTTAAGTTGGATGTAGGAATAGAATCAAGCCTCCAGAAGAGAGGGGAAGTATCACTCAGGAGAAGAACTCGATTTGGTAACCTTTTGATAAGACCTAAATTGAGCTTTCACACACACACTTCTAGTTTGGTTGACTCGGGATAATAGCTTGGGAAATAGTAAGTTACCTCTAGTCTTGTTTGAGTATGCTTAGAAGTGTTTAAGGTTTTATTTATAAACATTCTTATTTTATGGGGTTAAAAGTATTGTCTCTTTTTATTGAGTGAGTTCTTCTTTATGTGTTTATATTTAATCAATGGGATATATACATAAAATGTATATATATATGTATGTGTCAACGATAAACTCATACACATGAGTAAACACATGCATGGGTATACATAGATAGACATATCTATGCATGCTCATGGATGAATTACCTATATGCATGGGAATATCAATTGGACAAGGTGACATATATACATATATATATACACTTTATGTATATATGTTGATTGATATGACTATGAATATGTGTTTAAATATAAAGGCATGATATATGTACATAGTGTATGAATATATATATATATATATATATATATATATATATATATTAACATATAGGTATGTATTAACGAAAAGGAAACATCCATACTGGTATATTAATATATATGTATATATACATACGTATATATATACACATGCATCAATATATGAAATATGAGAGTATGTAATGTATATTTGAATATCAAATAAAGTATTTTATAAACGTATAAGTGGAGATACATATGTATATACATATATATACATATTTTGTGGTATATTTATTATATATATATGATAATGATATCAAATAGCACAGAAAAATATTTTACAGTGCATAACTTATATTGTGCAGCATATACTATGTGAAATGTGCATCACATACATAAAGCATATAGTGCGGTATTAAAGGAATAGTGCTTAAACATGAAGTAACACATTAACTCAAGCAATGCTTAAAGTATTTAAAATGTTGAGTTAAGTGAAATATTGGCAACATTGAGTATAACGCATAGTATCAAATGCTAGACCAATGTGTGATATAATCTTCCAAAGACTAAGTCATAAATACAAAGGCAAATGAATACTCAAGCATAAGAAAATTTGACCTAGTCATAAGCAACATCGACCAAAGGAATAGGGCACAAAATGTATAATGTGGCGCCAATCTATGAGTAGTGTGAACCAAATTGAAGTCTAAACTACAAAATGAATTCTTGCATATGAAGCAAATCAGAATAAGAGAATTGGTCAAATAATAAAGTTGGCCAAATAGAGTCGACCTGTAGAAGACAATTACCTTGCATTTCTGATTATCATTCTTACTGTCCAAATTGAATAAGTGACTCATTCCTCATGGTAAAATCTGGTTGTGTATGTGTTTATTGTGCAATGATTTAAGTTTCCACCTTTTCTTTTTCTTGTTGAGTTGAACCTTTTGGTTTGATAAGTGTCATCTTTGATAGCTTGTTTCTAGCCTCCATTTTCTCACTTTGGTGTATAAATAGAGGTGATTTCTACTTCATTTGGGGATGCATATCTATAATCTTTCTTTTATTTTTTGAGTTGCTATTTTCTAATTTTTTGAGTTGAGAGAGAGAGAGAGTTTGAGAGAGATTTTGTGAGAGGTCTTGATAGAAAGTTTTAAAGGGAAGAAATGATAGTTACTAAGTTGCAAGCTGATTTTGGGAGAAGGTCGAGCTAGGAATCCGGTTTGATCAATTGGAGCATTGCATTAACAAGCATGCTGATTTCTACTCTTTTATACTTTTCTTGTATTTGAAAGATTTTATGACATTGCTTGCCATGTTTAGGAAATTTGTTTAGTTTCTTTTAGAGAAAGGTTATTCTCTTCTTTTTGTGAAAGTAAAGGACTCTTGATAGTCTAGGGATCTTTATTGTTTGAGTGTATGTATTTATTCCATATTAAGGAATGGGTGTTTCTAGAGGGTTTAAATACTATATTATGGATAGAGCATATATAGCTAATGCTTAGCTTAAGTTGAGACTTAGAGTTACTTAGGAGAAGTGTCTCGGTTAACATAGAGGTTATAAGGTGATTAAGGTTACTCCATGGCATAAGGGGATAGCCTATGCATAGGTTATAAATGGTTAATATAAATTGAGCTAGGAAGGTGGGTGAATTATACGACTTCTACTTGAAGTACTGGGTGATGAGTACTTTGGTCAAAGCAGTGTAAGTTTCCACTATTTACACTGTCAATCACTATGATCCAGGCTTACATACTAGGAAAGGAATGCCATATGTGTAGGTTGTAGCCACTATGTGATAGATCTAGATACGTAGGACACAACACCAAGCTCAGGAAAGGTCAATTTTATTATGAGGTTACCAAACCAATCTCTTCGTCGAAGGGTAGGGCCATCTACCAAGTTTGGTGGATGTGTGAGGGACCATAATTAATCCAAAGTTGGTAGAAAAGTGTTTGAGTGATGCTTCTCCTTATCAATTGGCGACCAAAATTTGATGGAGGATACCTGGACCATTCATACATCTTTTGCCAGAAAGCTCAATGGAGCCTTGTATGTGTATTTTGTATCCATTTCTATGGAAAGATTGTAAATGAGAAATATTATCATGTTATTATGTATTATGTATTATGAAATCAATAATTAGGAAAGTTGTAATCCTTTGATGTAATGCAATGGGAAAGTTGGGAAAGATATTTATTTGAAATGTGCATGCTATCTTTATATTTGAAAAGAAAATTTTTATTGCTCATAATGGTTAGATGCTTAAAATATTTACTTGAGGTTAAAACATAGGAAATTTACTATGTAGAATAATGGGCATGTTACACGGCCGCACTATCATTACAACAACAGGACAAACTTTAGCTACAAAAAGTCTGAGGTCCAAGAGAGAAGCCACAAACTATGAAGACATGTTCGAATTCACCTTGTAATATGACCTGACATTCATGAAAGTTTCCCAAAGAATCATACATAGAAAAGCTTTGGTGGAGGGCATCCTAAGGAAAAACACATTTCTGAGATGTTGGCTCATAACTCGGCCCAGAAAACTGGTCTAGCAATGAACATTGGTAAGACAAATGGGAGTATCCATAACTTGCAAACAAGAACAAATGCAAAGAGGAATTGAAAATTGAATATAGAGGTAAAAAATTTGAAGGAGAGTGTAATATTTAAAGAAATCCATGAGAAATCTAAGGTACATAGTTTTCTAGAGATAAAATCATGTGGAAATGCAAATTGAGGTGGCAGAAGTACACTTTTCTTTAGAATTGAAAGTTCAATCAAATAAATTGTCACAAAATTGGTACTCAGTGCTTCGAGGATGGTCGGTACAAAAATCATGAATCGGGCGAATTCAAGATTACAAAATAAAATGGTAGTCATTTTAGTTCATCTAATCAAGTCATATTAAATATGAACTGTCTAGATATGTTGTTTGGAAGAAGAGTTGGACTGGTGAGTTGGCACACAACAAAATTTTGAGAAATTTGAGAAAATTAATACATGTGTAATTAGGCATATGAATTAAATGAAGATCATGATGATTTGGTTAAGGTATAATTGACAAGCCTGGTGCATTAATGTAAGTGCAGAGCTGCCAAATTTGAAGTTGTCGACCAAGTTTAATTTAGTGGGTTGCCATGGATAAAGTAAAATGGATGGGTGGCAACTAATGTTTCTAAATTTAGAAGTAATCAAGTGATTTGATAACTTGCAGCTAAATTTTAACTTATGCCTATTTTCTTTAGCAGATAGTGAATTGCAATTAGTTGGAGTCTAACATAAGGATGGTAAAAAATTTCTAGAAAGTTTCACATACATGAAATTCATTAAGTGAATCTTTTGGGAATTGGTGAAAATGATGAAGGATATTTACATTGAGTGAAAAATCAAAAGGTAACCTTTGTTGCTGCTATAATTCGCAACCTAATAGTGGGCTTCATTGCCTGAAAGTTGAAGCAAAAGAGCTTATAATGAAATATCAAATGAAAAATGAATATCAAAGAAATATCAAAAGAGAAAATTCAACTCTTTAGGCTATCCAAATATCTCAACCAGGGCTCAAGATGCTTGGCTGGTAGTAGAGCTATGTTTGGGGGAATTACATGGATAACCTTGTTGAGTTTATGGATGCTTGACTAGCAACAAGTAAATATCTAGGTTGGATAAGATGGTAATAAATCAATGCACACACTAATACTTTCAGGTGAAATTTTATGACCTTTATGTTGGAATTCAAGTGAAGGCGAGAGGCTACTATAGAAAATATGCATAAGTTATAATTTATGGCAAGTGATTGATTCTCAGGTTTTCTCTTAAATTTGGTTTTGTTGGTTGCAAGTTGTTGTGTGGTCTCACAACATGTGCCCAAGAATACAAGGCTTGGGGAACCAAGTTGAAAATTAATTCTTAAGGCAAGTGCTAGTTGGTTGATGGTCACTAGAAAATATGTGAAAAGTTGAAAATCTTGAAAATAATTCATGATTCAATATACCGGGTGTTAAGTGTACTAGGTGTTGGGAGTCCAGGTAATTTGAGTTCGGGTGAATGATCAAGATGAGTTCATGAAGGAAGTTTAACAAGTTGTTGCAGTTAGGAGTCACAAGCCCAAGGATTTGAAAAGACTAGTACAAGTCAAAAGTTGGGTCAAGATTTGTTCTGGGAAGTGAAGTGTATTGGCTAGTCAGGTTTCAAAGGTAGTCAAGTATATCGGAAGTTAGGTACCCGAGTACTTGGGTACCTGGCGCATTGATGCAATAATGTTCAAACTTGTTTGTTTTCTCACGAATACTTAAAACATCTGGTGACCCACCTAAAGTTGATAGTTGCATGAGAATGCATTAAAACGTGTTACTTATGGATTTTTTTAAAATGATTAATGATAATGATGGTTTGATGCTAGTAAAGGTTTTATTAATGTTTTAAAAAGGGGATTGATATATGGAATTTTATGTGTAGGAGAAAAAGGGTGTTGGAAAACATTTGGGTATGGACAGTCAAGCAAATTCGGACTGTGAGTGGATCCAACAATATTACCAAGATAGGCGACATACTTTGAAAGCTCATGTGAGAACAAAGTGTATGGAAAAGAAACATCGATAAATGGGGAATCAAAGATTCGGGTATTACACATGCGACGAAGGAGATGCCTGGTTTTGAGGTGATATACTTGCAAGTATTTTTTCCTGAAGCCATAGCCTAAATATATGAACACAAGGATGGTGGATTAAAATTTCTAGTTCCAGCTGATCACTCTAAATATCCAGCAAATTCCTACATTTATTTGAAGATTAAGTTGATAGTTTGCTCAATCCAGTTTGATATCTTGATTGTATTTTAAAGACATGAGTCCAAAAGTTTCAGGTGTTGAAGAAAGTCAGAATCAATTGCCTTATTTCAAAATTTTCTCTTGCCAATTGTTACGTGCCATGTGCTTTGCTACAATTTGTCTTTATCGAGTGTTTGGTTCTTATAAAAGATGGGAGTTGTTTTATTTTCATTAAGTTCAAAAATTATGGATTGGACGAAGAATATAAAACTTGATTTTTCCTATTTTCTGTTCCATTCCAGATTAAAAACTTGTATGTTTCATTTGAGATTAACTAATATCAAGGCCAATTCAAAGCTATTTCTTAATATAAAATCATACATAGCTGATTGTTTGTTCCTATCATAAAAGACTATGTGTTGTGCCAGATTTGTGTGCATATTGTCACTATCCAGTGGCAAATAATCCACATTTGTTTAAACCCTTGCATCATTATATGCCTAGCTGTGAAGCAATCTACTGAAGTATAAAGTGGTTTGCTTTGATTTAGTTTATTTCTTGAGGCATGCGTAGATAATACCTGGGATAAATCTTTATATTTTAGTATTTTTATGTTTTATTTTAGATTAGATGCTTTATATTTTTAGAAAATGTTCCAAAATTGATAAATACATGGAGTTTTATTATAAATATTTTGTCTCCATGAAGTTGTGGAGTGCTTAGTGCTAAATCTTCTTGAGTATATGCAAGTAATTTGAATTTCATGAAATGGTATTGCAAATCTTTGATTTCATGGAATTGTTAAGTGACATGAATAATTAGACTGAGATTATGTTTCAATCTTCTGGATACAAGCTAATTTGTGACAACCATAGGCCCCTTATGTTTAACACCAATTTACTCAAAGAACCCTGAGTGAACCTAGTGCATCAAGGCTTGACATTCCTGAGCCTTGGGATCGAGCTAAGATTACCTTAGATTTAGGTTTTCTTAATGGATCTTTCAACTAAAGGTAGGTTCTTGCGGTCCTCTGTGAGAATTTATCTTCCTGTTGGTGTGTGTGTGCAACATCCATGTCAACACTATGCTCTCGTCACCACCCAGTCACAAATTAAATTATACCCTCCACCACAAACTTAGATGCAAGTGAGAGTCTAGTTCATAGAAATTGTCTCAATTTGCTTTTCCACCAAAGGTAACTTAGCCTATGCATAACTAATTATTTTAGCATCTTGCATTGAATAAGGGTTAATAATTTATGTAATGCCTCTTTAATTGATGTATATGTTGACACATCAAAGTGAAGAATGTATCTATAAATAACACCTTTAACAACTCATCTATAGTATGTGTCTAGATTGTGTTCAAACACACAATCATGTAATTTCCATTATTGTCCTCTCTTTCATTCATTAATGTTGATCCCTTTCTTTCTTAAGCCAAGCCAATAACTAATTGAATATATGTCTAGGAAACTTGACCCAAAATTCCTCATAAATGGGTCAAACAATGCCTTCTTGCACCATTATTTTATCTTAATGTTTTTAGGTATTTCATGAATAAAAAATTCCTCTACTTTACTATTTGGTCATTATTGGATATCATATTTCATCCCTTGTCAAGGCATTCTTACAAAACATACAAATCATAAAAGGGTCTTGACAAAGGAACCAAAATGTTAGCTATTTTCCTATAGCATGCATTAGACCATGGCTAAACACTTGAGACTCTTACACACTAGAATCCAATCTCCATGTTCTAAATTAAAGCACTCTTGAGTTCATGTACCATATACTTGACATACACATTGTTAGTATCAATCTTATAATGATAAATAAAAATGTGTATATCATATTGAGACTTAATTTTGATAGATTGTTCTTGTATATTCATTCCTTCATATGAGCACATTATATCAATATGTTTAATATAGGCAATTATCCCCAATGCTCAAATTCTACAATATTCATGCATTTATTCCTTATCATGCAATCTACAATCACATGTATGTGCCATGCACTTAGTACAATCTACATATAACTATCCTCAACCAACATAATTTTATGCTTCATTACATGCACTTTACATTACATCACATATTCCAATATTATATCCGCTGGCACAAACTTAAAATATTTAAATAAGATAATTTATGACACTAATGTTGATTGTTGATAGTGTTTTTGGCATTGAATTCAAAGGTGATAATTAGGAGGAGTATTCTAAGCCACACAACATTAAATCTTTGTATTTTGGGGGTTTATAGTCATAAAATAGTAGTGATGAAACTAGATTTAATAAACCATAGTTGTGGGGTGATGAGATGACATTTTGGTTGCAATTTGGGGATGTAAAACAAGGAAAAACACACATAAACAATAGTAAAACATATCGAATCTACACTAATACTAACAAAATCCATTATAAACTAATTTCAATCTAAGAAAGCATAGACTAGTCAAACTAAACTAGAAACAAAAATGGAAATCCTCACATATAGTAAGAAGAGCTACATATATTGAGCAAGTTTGGTGTTAAGGCATCCGTATCAAATTCTCACATTTCACTGTGAGTAATTAATTGCGGTTTGCCTCCAAGACTAGACATAGGGGTAAACTTCAGTGCTAAGATAATAGAAAATTTAACTAGTTTGGTTTAACCGTGATTGCAAAGAAAAATGGCAAGAGTATGGGTTGCTTGTAAAATATTTGCACACTTCTAAATTATTTCATCATAATATTTTTTTATGGGAATGCAGTTGAGAGAGGAAGCCACAAAAATAGGATCAAGAATAAGTTAGATTGAGGGAGAGAAACTCGTGTTTTTGAGGAAATCCATACATGTAACTCACTATAATTAAATTGCCACTTTCAAAAGTTGTCGATTTCAATATGGTAAGAAAACTACAAGTTTCAAGAAAAATACAAGTTAAGAAAAATATGAAAATATGGGACTGTGTTGTAAGACAAATGAAGACTATTGGAAACTACTAGAGGGGCCTACAAGGCTTAATAGGTATGGTTCACCTTGGAGGCATGAACTAATTGTCACATTTTTCTTTTTAACATGTCATGTTAGCTTTTGATGATTTGTATCATCACTAGATCACCATGTGTAGCCCATATGTTTTCAACATTTACAAGTACATGCACATGCAAATAGGTTCCTTGGATTATCACGCATTGAGGGTTGATCTACACTATCTAAACAACACCACTAGAGCATAAGCATAGAATCATCCTAGGTATTATAAAACATAACACCCATATTTCTCTACCATTTTGAATATTGTTCAAAATCAAATCCACATTTTAAAACATTATTCACATTGTAATTAATCAAAATACAAAATCGACAATTATATTACAATAACTAAATACTTTTTATCCCTTTGATTTACATTTACATTCATTGATTAACTTTAAATCCAATTTAAATTTAATACTCTCTCATTAACTATTAAACATATAAATTCCTATACAAATCATAATTTAAACTATAACAATAGATAAACAAATCAAGATGGACCCCTATCAATTCAAATTTATTACTCTTATTGAATAACTAAACATATAAATTAACTATAAAGTTGAATTATTTTGCCCTGCATAATCCCAGGTTTAGACCATGGTAACTTCTAAGCAACTTAGGGTTTATGTTGTTGGGTAGCTAGGTGATGGATTGTTGTTCATTCCCTTAATTTGGGGGCAACAAGGAGTAATGATGGAGTTGAGTCCTCCATGCAAGAAAAAATAAAAAATAAAAAATGTCCTATTCTAGTATAAAACCGCTTTCCGAAAGAGTAGGACAAAGGCATCATTATCCCACAAGGACCGACCATTTGTCACAAGCACATCATGCACAAGTATAAGATTATGGTTGCCCCATCCAAGAATAAGTACAAACACACATTTTACTCCAACTAGATCCCACTTGGAACGATTCATTTTATACTTTATTATTATAATCATCTTTTAAAAAGACAATTTCAAACCAACCGTGAATAAACTTGTAATAATTATTAAGCTAATCTTATTATTCTAAACCGTAAACATCTCAATACCATGGGATTATTCTTATTGCTGTGACTTTTTTCACAGGAAGTTAAAAAAAAAATCAATAAAACATAAACCTTGTGTATAGAGAAGTATACATTAATTTAAGAATTACATTTTTCATAATTGTGGGGGTAAATATTTTTATATTTTGTGTAGGAATTTTTGAATTTGCATAAATGGTATTATTTTGTATAGAAATTGGTAAAGATTTTAAAATTGATTTTATTTTCATATATTTTAAAAATTTGTATTTATTTTGTATTTTGTATTTTATTTTTGTTTAGTTGGGTTGAACATGTAGATGTCAAAATGATTAGAATTTTCAATTTAAATGTAGGTTCAAGCTTATTCTTTTCTTATTAGTCATTATTTGTGGACTTGAGCATGAGACATATTAATATGTGCACTAGGGTGTTGTATGAAAGGATAAATTATAGATAATCTATCATCTAGGAATCATGAGAGAGCTTTTTTATACACTGTATCGTCATTAAGAAGAACATAACATCAACATGATATCAACACACCTATGTTCTAAGCTTACTACATGATTGATTAGTGCATTTTTAATCTTATTCAAACCTTATATTCAATTATAGGGGCTTGACATAAAGACAAAATCCTTGCCTAGTAAGCTCTCGTAGGTGTTCATCATTATTGCTAATCTTTAAATATGGATTGCTTATAGCATGGTGAATATTTGTTTACAAATGTAAATGGTCTATAATCAATTAGGTTGAATATGTAGACATAGATTGAATCTGTGTGTATGGATTTCATTTTTGTAGCTACAAAAATGATTCAAAATATCGCATATTAATTTTTTTAATCTAATAGATCTTTTCTAACACGCAACCAAACATTAAACATGAGAATGAATTACATAATACCAACTATCACAAAATATATTGAATTGAATCTAAAGCTAATTATTTTTATTTATTTATTTCAACACATTTATTCATTAATATAGTCTAAAATTATTTATCATAATTATCACGTATTGATTCATTTAAAACATTTACATATAAAAATATTTATTTTCCATACTATTATATTAGAAAATAAATTTAGTTTAAAAATAAAAATCAAATATTAAAAAATAATAATCAAACTAATCATTTTTAATTAGAGAAATAGGCTAAAAGTAAGAAGTCTTAGTTTTTTAACACTTAGATTAAATGAATAAATAATATAATTAATTTAGAATAATGAGTTGCGATAGAGTTATTTATAAATTAAATTCTTGAAGATTTATTAATGAGGTTATGTCCCAACAACAAATTCTAAGATTGTTACATATATCAATGCATATTATATTAAATAGGCGAAATTACATAATGACCGAAGAAACTAGATTATAATTTTTTTGATGGACATGACCTAAGTATTATATGGCTATTGGACCTATCTCTTTACATTTTTCTTTTTATTCTTTATTTTTGTCCATTCCATAGTAGCTTCCTCTACTTCATACTATATACTATAAGACAATTATGGACAAGATTGATTATATATTTGCTAATAAAGATTCTTGAATTTGATGATCTATCTGCATTTCTTTTTATTTGATAAAGCAAAAGGTCATTCGACCCCTTGAACTTTTCCTATAGGTATTTGTGGTTATATGCTTCTAAGAAGAGATTGATGATCCTCATTTGCATTCAATTTTTCTTCCAATCTTATCACATTTTCTAAATTGATCAATGTTGTTTGTTAATCTTTCTTTTATGAATTCTTCTAAGATCCTTACTAAACAAATTGACCAACATCTGAATTATAGAATGTGGACGAGAATAAGTATTGGATTTCAATTGCATCCCTTGCTCTACCTCACATTTAGACAACTTATTGCCTTCAAGATATTTTGACTCTAAGCCCTCCAATCCTTCTAAAGAATTGAATTTGCACTCTTCATTGATAAGTGAGAAAAGCGGGGGGCCTACCATCATGTAGCCAACTTTAGAGCTTTAGGCTTACCCATTTGATTTTTTTTGTTACATGCCTTACTTGGAAACAACACCAACAATAGAAAGGAATATTGCTATAATCAATGACCTGCTTCTAAATCCTATCTAACATCTTTAACCATATCTCATCTAGTAAATCTTTGGAAATATATGGTTCCACTTGAATGCAAGTAGAGGTGGAAAGGATCAAACTATTTGTTTGTGGATCAATCATAATAAATATTTTACATATTTGTTGTTACTTGAAAACGAGCTTCCACCTAAATTGCAAAGGTAGATAAAGGAGCCAAATCTAGACCAAAACAAAAAATAAAGTTTCTATTATCAAATTAAATGACATAAACCATCATTTAGTAGGTTTTTTTTTTTTTTAATCTTAGACCTAGGGCCCCTTCTCTAAATCATATGACAATGTCAACTATTTCAAACAAAAAAACAAAAACCACCTTCAAAACTTAGGTATTTTTCTATTGAAACTTTAATATTTTCTAACCAATTTGTCAAAATATAAGCACAAACCTTAGATGATATATACCATAAATAATTAAATATATAGACTACACCTCTTTCATAAATTTGTGTTCCTCATCTAAGACTTCTTGACCATGAGAAAGAAGTAGTTGCACATCGATATAGGGAATGCTATTTAATTGTTGCTTTTTCTTTGATTAAAATTTCATTGCTTCCTTTCAATATTCTTTAATTACACCCTCAACCCATTTGATAATATGTAGGTCTTGATGTGCTAGCTCTCTTTGGATGGAATGTGATTGATTTGCACCCACATGACCCTATTGACTAGGTGTAATAGGGGCCATGTTCCTAGATAAAATTGGGCCCATCTCTAACACCTTTATTATTCAAGTTAATATTCATATTGGAAAAACCCCTTCAGATTTTGTAAGCTTGTCAAATTCCTTCAATTTTTTTCCATTTCCCCCTTGTGCAAGCACTTGAGTTTATTAGGGCTTGGGTGGGAACTACCATATTATCTAATAGTATACCTTTGGGTCAAAGATGGAGAAATTTTTAAAATTGGATGAATCAAGAGAAAAGGATAGAAGCTAGCTCTAAGGATGTCAAGAAACTATGAAGAGATAGTTAAGACAATAATATTACACAAACATATTTTTTGAAATGAACTTTAAGAAGGTTTAAGTACTTATCTTTAGATGTTACAATAGAGTACTCTATTATAGATTATGCTCAATGATATACTTATGTGCTTTATGATTTATTCTTTGCTTTGGTTCACTTTCACAACCGCACAAATAATCATTATAACACATGTGTAACCATGATCTAATTTTTTTGATTCAATCTACACATTGTTGACCTTCATAAAATTAATCACTAATACAATTTAAAAATTATGGTATCTTCAATATCATTGGAGTTTGTTGTGCAAGGTATTTCATCTTAAAGTCCAACCCCTTAAGTTGATTTATAATTTGAACAAGTTTGAAGACAATCAAGCATCCATGAAAAATTCCTAATCTATTGCTAATGATATAGATGATGATGCTAGCTAAAACTTTGACAATGGAAAAATAACCAAGTGACAACGATAAGATTGGATAAGAGATTGATGGATATATTAGATATAAAAGTAAATTATGGTTTGTCCATTTGTTTAACATCCTAGCATACAAATTGAACACTATGCTTAGGACTAAGTAATGGCTTGTTGGAAGGGGGTTGATAGAGGCCCATGATTAAATTTAAATTTTCAAGTTTGAGGTTCAAATATACAATTGTGAATTCAACACAAGTTAGGTAATGAAATTTTTTGTAGATTAAATTTGGATCCTTGGGAATGTGTGGGTTTGGGCTTAGTCAAGATTCTAGTTAGTTACCAACTTTTACACATAAACATATCACTTATAGACTAATAATTGCATATGTGATACCAAGGTCAAAGTGAGTTGAAAACATAAGGGATGCACTTTTCATCCTTATAATTATTAAGAGATGTTTGTAGGTGCATATATTAATAAATGTGCCCCCTTACCTTATAAATTTAATTTAATTATTCCTTTTATTGTTATAGGAAAATAAATCACACCCTATCATTATGGAATCTAAAGGGTAAAAATGTTAATTAGATTAAACCCTAGATTATATTTAATAAGAGTTGAGATTGATTAATGTAAAATAAGATCAAAGTATGCTAAAATTAAAACAATTGAATGTTAAGAAGAGAGAATGTTTATTTAGTTTTGCCAATAGTGGTATGGTGTGATGGTTAAGTTGTTGTGTTGTTATTCTTGCCATCTAGGTTAAAACCTCATTGGGGTTTAATTGTTGAGAATTTATATTGGGGATGAGGTCCCCCATTTGTGACCCCATCGATTCATAGATTTGGGTCAAAAGCATTTACCCCTTTTAATAAAAAATGCTTATTTAGTTTTTCGTGTGATGTCAATTTCGATCACTTATACATAAACAATTTTTTATGTAGAAACATACCACTTGTACACTAATAAGTACACGTGAACAATTGGGTCAAAGTGAGTTGAAAATATAAAGGATGCACTTTTCATCCTTACAATTATTTAGAGATGTTTATAGGTGCCTATGTACTAAGTGTGTCCCCTTATAAATTTAAATTGATATTCCTTTTATTATTATAGGAAATAAATCACACCCTATAATTATGGACTCTAAAGAGTAAAAATGTTAATTAGGTTAAACCCTAAACTCTGTTTAACATGGGTTGAAAATAATTAATGTAAATTAAGACTTTATACTAAAATAAAAATAATTGAATGTTGAGAAGAGAAAATGTTTTTTTTGTGTGATGTCAATTTTTGATCACTTTGATTAGCTAAGAGGATGTGATAGACAACTATAACTTGTAAACTAAAATTAGATCAATTGTTAAGATCCATACACAAAGGTATTCTAAATTTGTTGATGCCTAGCACTAGACCATGCTCATAGTTCTATCTTTGGATACTCTATTCCTACACGATTTTGTCTATTATAAAAATATATATTTAAATTTAAAGAATATGTTAACCTATGTTTATCCCTACATATGAGAATTGGTGGTGTTAAAAGGAAATTTAAGGGCTTGGTATAGATAATGAGATAATTGTTGACTTCATTGATAACAATCAACCCCCATATTAGATGTAACAAGATTGAAGTGATGTAAAACATAGAATGTAATATGCTAATACAACTAAGAATGATATGATATTGAAATTGTGATTGATATACTAAATGCAAATGGGAGATGCACTCTTAATGGGTAAAATGACCTAAAATGATGTCCTTATATACAAGTCATATAGACATAACTTTGGCATGCAAGTCAATGGGTAATAGTTGTATTCCTAGAATGTCAAACCATGAAAACATGATCTTTACAAATTTTAAATGAGGAAGCCTAGACCATAGGTGTAAATTTGTTTTGGGGACAAAATCATGGATGCAATCTAGTCCATGTAGACAAAAACCTTAAAAATGGATCAGTAACATTCTAAAATAATAAATGTAAGATATGAAAGTGATAATTGAAAATTATAATTAACTAGTATATCAAAAGAAATAGATCAAATATTCAAAATATCTATTTATGACATCCACACAAAATGAATAACTTTTATAATTATTAACAAATATTTATATACTAAATAAATTCCCTTATCATAAATTTTATAAAATAGAGTTTCTAAAATAATTACTACTAATAAGTTCTATTTAAAACAACTATAAATACATTAAAAGCCCACTTAACATTATAATTCAAAAGTCTATGTTAATTCAAATATCCTTTGTAATTAAAATACGTGACAATTCAATTCGAATATAATACTATTATAGATGCGCAACCTACAAATAAATGGTACAATGCGTGCATGCATGTGCAAATATGTGTGTGTTATGAAAATGAAGATATAATCTGTTATTCTGAGAATGTAGGTGTATAGTTATTAGTATTAGATGGTAATGAATTGATTAGGCAAGAGAGTCGAAGTTAAAAAAGAAATGCAAAGGTGGCAGGCAAGGCCAAGCCAAGTCGAAATCAATATTCATCTTTATGCTTTTCCATATAAATAGAATCGAGATACCCATCAATCACTCCCCACCTTTCCCTTTCGCTTTCTCTAAGCACTCACACTAAAACCATTCAGGCAGACAGCCACTTTGCATTGTCCATCACATCTCTTTTTCTAATTAATTCTATTTTTTTCTTCTTTCTTAGTACTGCTCTGCTTTGCACATGGGTTGTCTCGTTCAACGTTTGATCCCTCCAATGCCCGAAACACCTGCTTTTTCTAGAATTGTAGTCTTGGTCGAGTCACAGTCACACCCATTTCAGCTGGATACCCTGTAACTTGTAAGCAAGCTGCCATCACTTCATTTCAATCACCTTCCCCTGGTCAATGAATTTGGTGGATTCTGTAGATGCTGTGTGTGATTTGGTAGGTGAGGAGGTTGCCTGAAATGGGGATAGTGACAGGAGTGATGAAGAAATCACAGGCATGGGAGAGAGTTGGCAGCAATTCCAGTGTGGCGAGGAGGAGGATGAAGGACGATGATTGCAATGACGATGAACAGCAAGGCATTACTAACAATAACAAGTGTGGGTGTTGGCATTATCTCATGCCCAACTGCATTGCCGCCAGATCCTCTACCTCTACTGTTATCATCACTACTACTGGTAAATCTAGCCCACTTTTGCCTTTTTAAACTTCAATTTTATTTGCCAAGGAAATAAGTGCATACCAGGTTATGAATCTCCTTTTTTGCTTGTTTCTTTTGCCAAGGAAATAATTCCATGTGGGCATTGGGTTCAATCCTTATATATGCCTACATCTATGTACCTGCTGTTACCGATAATCAATCATCCTATTTTGGCTTAATTTGTTTAATTTTAGCTAAGTCAATGTGCAATGCTCATAAAGTATCATTAGCCTGTTTTTTTTGTTCCACATACAACTATAGGTAAATCAAAGACCATTTTTGGCTTAATCTGTTTCATTTTGGTTGCCAAGCAAAGGAGGTCATTTGGGTTCATTGCTTACAAAGTAGCTTTTGCCTGCTCTTTTCCTGCGCACCACCACTGATAATCAATCCCTGCATGATTAGTGTATGTCCAGGAAGGAAGTCCATTTGGGTATTGAGTTCAATGCTCATAAGCAGCACCTTTCCACTTTTTCGCTGCATAGCACCACTGGTAATCCGTACCTTTTCTTTTTTATTTTGTTTTCACATGTGGGTATGGATTCAACGCTAATACAGCAGCATTTGTCTGCTTTGATTTCTAGATTTCTGAACGCTAATACAATGCCAACATCAATTTTGATCTTGGATGGGGTCACTGGAGCTTCACTCACCCAGAAAGCTTAAATTGCTTAACATCAGCTTTCTTCTTTTCTTCAATTGAGCAGCTAAACCGGGTTGCTCAATCCCAGGGATAATTCCATTGCTCCTTTACTGCAGGCATAGTGCCAAGAAAATGACCATCCAGGGGACTAAAATGTAACAAATACAGCTCCAAATGCATGGATTTGGCCATATACAGCTCCATATATGTGAATATGGCCATATACAGCTCTGTTTATACTGGGTTTCAGATATGTAGAGCTGTATAAAGCCACTGCTAGGCATATCTTTTCCGGCTTGGTATTCTAGATAGTCATGACCCATGCCAATGCTAGTTTATAACTGGGAGAAACAACATACACACACAAATACCCTTGCTTGCTTGAGTGATTGCATATTTATTTGCATACCTGCTTGGACATCATGCATACAGTTGAGTCTATATATGTCACTGATAACATGATTATCAAGAATATAAATAGACTCTGAAGGCTCGTGCTGCTGTGCATATCAGAGGCCCAGCTTACCCTGGTAACCTTGCTATCAGGTTTTGCTATAAATCCAAATAATTGGGCTTTGCATTTGGTCCGACACAAACTAGTCAATGAATAAGAGGTCCAAAGCCAGTCTCACTTTTTAACAGGTTTAATGAAGATGTCAGATTGGTTTTGAGTGGAAGGGTCAGTCCTCAGTGACCAAAGAGCTTGCAAATCATTGTTCAAATTCAGTTGTTTTGGAAAGAGCCAATTTGGTTTTCCCTTTAAGATAGCATAAAGTAGGGTATTTAACATGAGGCTTAATAGAAATGTAAGATTACACACAATACTTTGTGGTGCTAGTGGTAGATTTTACTGGGATCTGAAGAGTCAGGGCATTGGCGGTTATTATTGGAGTTGGATCTGATTTGCAAATGCTATAATTTTGCTCTATTATATTTCTTATGTTAAAACAAATGAATTAGTAAGATACTTACATCTGATTGACCTGACAGGCTTTGAGATTACAGCTATTTACAAAGGCTAACAATCTATAATTTGGATTTATGATCCTGCTCTTAAAAGGAACCACGACAAACCAAATTTTGTGGAAGTTAGCAGTCATAGTTTGAGCTTACGGCTATTTAAAATGGCTAGTACATTAAGAATTTGGAGTTATAACCCTGCTCATTTAAGGAGCTATAACAAACCATATTTTGTGAGTTAGCTGCAGTAGTTAGTTACCCATAATTGTTTCATTGGAGGAAGTAAGGCAGTTGTAAATCTAAGCGCTCAGGTAGTTGGTACTGAAGTTTTGGCATTTTGATACATATTTTTCTCTTATCTGCAAGGAAAACTCATAAACTGATGCAGACCACCTCTGTGGCTGCAAATTACATTCTCCGCTCTAATCAATAATGGAACAAAACAGAACAGCCAAAACACAACAGCATCTGATTTAAGCTCTACAAGTATTCATGCCATATGAACTACTAACTCACAATGGATGCAAAACAAAATAAAGTATACAGCCAGTTAGCAGGTGGAAAAATCACCTTTTTATTCCTTCTCTTCAGCACGACATCAAGTTCCTCTGTTGTCCACAGCTAACAGCCCAGACCAAAATAATTACTAAAGAAGACCAAAAACTGTGAGACTACAAAAAGGAAAGCCCCAAATATAAAACCACAACAACCGCCACTAAGGGCAATTACAAACCAAAATTCAAAACAATTGAAAGAAAAGAAACTGACAGAAGAGGTGGGGACCTGTTAAAAAGGGTGGTTACATCATCCTCCCCACCTTTTAGAGATTCTGAATCTCTAGGTTCAGAGGAATCTGATTTTGTAACTTTAAAAAAAAAATCATCACTACCAGTAGGGGTGGATTCCTTTGCACAATCTGAGCCACCACTAAATCTTACAACTTATGCTCTTCCCGGGTACAGAGTCTATTGCTGATTCGACCATCTGGTTGGGTAGGCAAAGCCAGGTGAAATCTCAAAACTATTGCTGCTGCTGTCACCAACAGACCTGAAACTCCTCCCCTTTTTCCAATCTTGCTTCATATCACTGCTCTTAAACTGAGTTAGGTTGTCACCTTCGACCAAATTCTTTATAATATTCTTGGAGTATTTTCTATAATCTTGCTCATACTCCCATGAGTCACTATCCCTATCCATCCAGTGAGAATCTCTTGTAGCCTGTAGGATCTTCCTGTGTTTCTTTCAAATGAAGATCACAGCCAAGTTGCCAACCAAAACTTCAACACCTATCGCTTGAGATGCACCTTCAACCTTGCCAGTTGAGTCTTGTTTTAGCTTCACTTCTTTTTCATCAATTCTCAGTTTTATCACACTTTTCATGCCATTTGCACCTTTGGTTCCCAAACATGCTTCTTGCTTACTTTTGGCTTATCTAGAATGTGGTTTTTCTTTCCAGGCTCAAGTCTGGCTTCTGTAATAAGAGACAAAGTTGTCATTTCAAATTCTCCTTTCTGTTTACTTGGTTTTAAGAGATGTTTCCATCCTTCATGTTGTGCCTCATAAGTGTTCTCCTAGCTATGATGGATTACTTTCAGTTTCTGATCGTATTGCCAAGGTCTTCCAAATATCAAATGGCACACATCTATTGGCACCACATCACATAGTACTTCATCCATGTAAGGAGAAATTTTTAAAGCAACAAGACACGTTTTATCCACAAGTACACTATGTTCCTTCTTCAACCAAGCAATCTTGTAAGGGCCAGATTTTGGAATACAAGCAAGCTGCAATTTGCTAACCATTTCTGTACTAACCAGATTGTTGGTAGACATACACCTATGATCACCTTGCACACTTTGTCCTTATGCTTGCATTTTGTTCAGAAGATGCTCTTTCTCCTCCAATCAGATTTTGGGGCCTGTTTCTTCCTATATGTCAAGGTTTTTCTCAACATCAAGTTCTCTCCCATCTTTGCTTCAACTTTCTGTGTCAGAGGTTCTTTTTCTTCCTAGGTTACCATTGCCCTTTTGGGGTTCTGAGGGCAGCCTATGGCATTATGGGCTTCATTAAAATAAAACATCTTAAGGGCTTTCAATCTCTAGAAGATTGCCGTCCTTGTGCCCTACCTCTGAAGCCTTCCCCTCCTTTCAAGTTGGCCTTCACATTCTTTCCTTCTTCTGTCTCTTCACTTATGACAAGTTCTGGGGAAACTTCTTTCCCTCTATTTTGGCTACTATCACCCCCTATTATTCACCATCTTGCTTTCCTGGTTCAGTTTCTACTTTGCTCTGAAGGCATATTCATATGCCTCATCCACAGTATATATCTTCAGCAAGGCAAACTCATCTCGAGCTTCAAACTTTAATCCATTCACATACTGGGCTGCTGCTTGCCCTTCATTCTCCTGTATATCTGTCTGAATTTGAGACTTCATAAATTGCGTAGTATAAGCCACTAAGCCTGCACTGCCTGATTCCTTTGCGTTAAATTCTAAAATTCTTTAAATAATTTTGCTGATAATTAAAAGGCAAGAATTGAGCTCTTGTATGTTTCTGCATCTTAGGCCATGGTCTGATTTTTTCCTTTCCCTATCTTCTGCTCAAACTTTGCAGGTTCTCCCACCATAGAGCAGCATGCAACTTCAATTTGGATGTTGCAATTTTCACCCTTTTAGTCATCAATGTATTCCTTCTTGATATACTTCTCCAACTCTTGGACCTAGTTTAGGAAATAGATTTGGATTGAGTTCACCTTTAAATTCTAATATATTGACTTTGACCTTGTAGCCTTGTCTAGTCCTGACTTCAATGAGCCTCCTCATAGGTTCCACTGCCCTAGCAGCATTTCCTTTGTTCTCCTGTTTCCCTTCAGACTCATCTAGATTTAATTTGGCCTCAATGGCTTCTAGTCACCCAAGCCATTCATCAGCATTTCTTTGAGGGCCTAGATTCCTCATCAGCATTTCTTTGAGGGCCTACATTTCTCCTGCCCCTTCTTCCCCAGTTCATGCGGACTCCACTCCAGGCCATTGTAGACTACTTCAATAACAGAAACTGATGTTGATTTTTCTCTGATCTGCATGGGAAAAACTCATAAATTGATGCAGACCACCTTTGTGGCTGCAAATTACATACTTTGTTCTTCTAACCAATAATGGAACAAAACAGAACAGCCACAACACAACATAGCGTCTGATTTAAGCTTTACAAGTATTCATGCCATATGACTATTATCTCTCAATGGATGTAGAATGAAATACAGTATACAGCCAGTTAGCAGCTGGAAAAATGATCCTTTTATTCCTTCTCCTGAGCACCACGGCAAGTTCCTCTGTTTTCCATTGCTAACAGCCCAGACCAAAAAGAAAAATCTTAATGAAAACCAAAAGCTGAGAGACCATGAAAGAGAAAGCCCCAAAAATAATACCACAACAACCAGCACTAAAAGCAGTTACAAACCAAAATTCAAACAATTAAAAGAAAAGAAACTGACAGAAGACTGGGAAACCCATTACAAAAAGGCAGTTACATCACATTTTGTAATATACAAATTCTTCTCTGGTTATTCCTATTACTGATTTTAGATCCATTTGATATTTGGTCATTGTTATGAGTCATGACTCACGAGCCAGGCAAAAACCTTTGTGTATTATGAACTTTTCTTAGTCTTATATAAACTTTCAATGTGGCAGCCATATCCAAATCTTAAAAAGGTTTAGTAATAAATATTACAAAGTATCCTGCCCTAGAGGCTATAGAAAAACATGAAGTTGCTCTATGCGAGAACATATGATGAACAGACTTGTAGGAGATTTTATTCAAACACTTGGGGTCTATAAACAGAACAAAAAGAAGGCCAGCACTTATTATGTTTATATATAATTGCCTGATGTAGTCCATCTCACTTGCCTCAATATTTTGATTTTTCTCAAAATCTCCTGTCAGATGTTCCTACCATGCTTCAGTTCATTCAAATTCATCTCATCTATCTTTTCTGTTTCAGATTCAGAATAACATTCTTTCTCAATTTAAAATCTCTCAAGTTTTTTATGCTTGATAAAAACTAACAGATTACTCCGCTGTCCGAATGTAGATTGTGCTAGACATTAATGTTCTTAATGTTGCTGGAGGGAAGCAACTACTGTAGTTGCATAAGCAAGATCAAAGCAGCCATGAAAACAACGAAGTGCAAAATCCACAACAAATTTGATACAAAGATTTCAATCTAATTTCCTCAGTGTGGATTAAACCAACTAGATTGGAATATACTCAGCTTTCTCCTTTTGGTCAAAACAGTTTCAAAGAGCTCAAATAAAGCGTGCTAGAGAAATTTTATAGTAATGCTTGCTCAAAGTACTCTCTACACCACAATTCTTAATCCGACAACCTACTGAACTTCCTAACTTTTCTTTTCACTCTCATTCACTCCTGCTTTATGACTGGACTTGTACCTCCTACATATAGCAGTGTTGAGGGTGCCCTTTCGTACCCCAAAAGGACCCCTAACTACTATGGAACATGAAAGACACTGTCCTCTGCCACTACTCTGCTGCTTTGTTTGAAACAGGCAAAACCACCGCATTTGTCAGCATGAAGTTGCCATGACACTAATAAAACTGTCACAATACTTATAGAATTGCCATGAGATGTGAACCCACCATAACACATTTGAAACCACCAAAAAAATAATTCAATTGCCACCTTGAATCTGGGTGATTTTTTTCACAATGCAAATCATTCGCTATTTCATCTTTGATTATGATGGAATTCTAGTCATTTGATGGAGTGAAATTTTTTCTAGATCCTTGTGGACCATAATTTACCTTTTTAGGAGGCTTTTAGCCCCACAAAAAGATTAGTGATTTAAAATATGTGGAAAGATTTCTTCCACTTACTCCTTGAGGTAGAACCCTGCTTACCTTGGTGCCTTTCCCTATAGTCCTCTATGTTTCATTTGGGTGCTTTTGATTTGCCATTATGGGGATTATTTTTGGGATGCTATTTTGAATTTTTTCTATTTTTGCCCATGTTTTCAAGCACATATGTTTATCTTTTGCATGATTCATGAATGTGTAAAACCACTTTCAATGCCTATAACTATGTGTGCATGCTTAGGGCGAAGAAAGAGATTCATTATTGTATAGGAGAACATTTGAGTTTTATGTAATAGTACAGAATTTTATTTTATAATGTACAGGTTTATTAGGCATCTTTTTCTCTACATGTGGTATCAAAGCTCAGTTTGAGCTTTGTTAGGTTTTTTTTGCATGTGATAAACTTTGTCGTTAGTGGGAGTTGTGCAGGTGAGGATTTTTGTGTGAATTAGAATACGGGAAGCATAAGGATAGAGAGAAAAATTTAATGGAAATAAATTTGAGTTATGGAAGTTGAAGATGGAAGCTTTGCTTGTTAACAAAGATTAGTAGATTGTTTTATCATCAACAAAACCATTTGGTATGAAGGATCAAGATTGGCTAATTATTGATAGGAAGGCAAGGAGTTCAATCAAATTGTGTTTATTAGATTCAGTTTTGTTGAATGTATCAACAGAAGCCACAACAAAGGAGTTATGGGATAAATTGGGTTCTTCATATCAAGGAAAGTCTCTAGCAAATAAATTTTTACTTTGAAAGAAGTCGTATTCATTGAATGGTGGTGACTTTGTGGCTGAACATTTGAATGCCTTCAATGCTGTGGTAAGCCAGTTATTTTTGTAGACATTAAAATGAATAATTAAGAGAAGTGTATTAGTTTGTTTTGTTCTTTACATGACTCTTGGGATAATTTAGTAATGGCAATCACTTATACTATTTCTAAATTAAAAAGTGAGGATGTAGTTGCAGCCCTCTTATTAGAAGAAATGAAAAGAAAATATTTAGGTGATTATCAATCAAAGGATTCCTTGATTGTAAGAAGTCATATCAAGCATTAGATTTACCTCTAGATTTTGATAGTAAAGGGATTCTCTCAAGTAGAGGGAATTGACTTTGGGGAATTTTTTTCTCTTGTTGCAAAACTAACTTCAATTAGATTTTTGTTAGCTATTGTTGTTGCTTGTGATCTTGAAATTGAACAAATGGATCTAAAAATAATGTTTCTACATGGTGAGCTCGAGAAAGAAATTTACATGGTAAAGCCAAAATGTTATAAGGTGCAAGGTAAGGAGGATTTAGTGTGTAAGTTGAAAAAGTCTCTTTATGGTTTGAAGCAATTACCAAGGATGTGGAATAAAAAATTTGACAAGTATGCTATGGGACTTGGGCTAGATCATAGCAAAGCTGACCCATTTGTGTATTTCAAACAGAAAGGTGTAAATTTTGTTATTAAAAATTCAAAATGTTGTATGTAGATGACGTGATTAACTGGTATCAACATGACAATGATTAGTTTAGTTATCTTCAGAATTTGACATGAAAGATCTTGCTGCTACGAAATGTATTTTCATCATGAAAATTAAAAGAGATTGTGTACATAGAAAATCATGGTTACATCAAAAGAAATATGTCAAGATCATTTTGTAGAGATTTAGGAATACATGGTATTAAACCTACGAGTGCTCCATTTCTTGTTAATAAAAAATTGTTTACTGAACAGTGTCCTAAAACAAAAGAGGAAATTGAGGAAATGTGTTAATTTACTTATGCTAGTGTTGTTGGCATCCTCATGCATGCAATAATCTGTACTAGACCTAACATTTCACATGCAGTGGGCATTATGAGTAGATATTTGTCCAAACCAGGTAAAATACACTGGAACTACTGTAAAAAGGATTTTTAATATCTATATGGCACCTCAGATTATGCAATTTGTTACCAAGGAAGAGCGAATGAAAATTAAACTTTGAATTTGCAAGGATTTTTGGATTCTGATTGGGATGGAGATTTTGACTATGGAAATATAGTAGTGGATATGTATTCAGTCTTTCTAGAGGAGCAGTAAGTTGGATGCGCAAAAGACAGGTAGTATTTGCATCATGTACAACAGAGGCCAAGTACATGGCAGCTATTCATGCATGTAAGGAAGGACTGTGGCTAAAAAAGTTTGTGTTGGACTATTGGTTTGGAATAGAAGACAGTGAGGATTGATAGTGATAGTTATAGTGCAATATATTGACCAAGAACTTTGCTTATCATGCTTAGTCAAAGCATATTGGAGTACAATATCATTTTGTGAGAGAAATGGTTGAAGGCAAGCGAGTACCATTGGAAAAAGTTGATATAGAGAAGAATGTTGCTAATTCATTGACAAAAGTTGTGAGTACTAAGAAATTTGCTTGGTGTAGAAAACCAATGGGTATGGTTGCTCTCAGCAACTGACAGTTTAGAATTGTGGCCCCCTTATGTAGAGAATTCAATGAAATTTCAACCCCAGGAGACTGCTGTCTGAATGTTATTTCATTAAATAACTCAAAACAAAAATTATTTAACAACAAAAAATTAAAAATTTGAACAATTCGTCAATCACACAATAGCTGAAACTTCAAATTACAACAGCTTAAAACAAAAACACAAAAAATTACACTTCAAATCAACTTCTCATTCCTTAGAAAAACTTATAAGGAAACTTCTACAAATTGTTCACCACAGCTGCGTGGAATTTATCACTGTATATCACTGCATATCTTTCTACTAACTTGTGCGTATCTTTATACCATTTAGGCAAAACCTAATCTTCAAAAAGTTCCTTATCTCTTACAAGAGATGAGTTAGAAGGTAAGTCTAAGTCATTAATGTTTATCTACACTTTATCAGACTAAATTAGCTAAATAAAAGACATTCCCTTTTTGCCTAAAAGTGAAATGCAAAATAGAATAACTTGAACTACTTGAATCACTTCTAACATGTTCACATGGAACTTGTGTAGAAGTTCCTATCCAAGCCAAAAACTCAACATTCAACAAGTGGGAGAATGTTGGATAAATGTTCTGTGCTTTGCATGTTTTATAGTCAAGGGTCAATCTCATCTTGAATTTTTGTTTTTTGATGGGGGTGCTATTTTGGGTTTTTCCCTATTTTGCCTATGCTTTAAAGCACTCATGTTTATCTTTTGCATTATTATTACAATTTGTAAAATTGCTTTCTATGTGCCTATAAATATCCACAGATGATTAAGGGTGAAAGTAAGAGATTCATTATTGTATTGGAGAATGGTCGAGTTTTATGCAATAGTGAAGAATTTTACTATGCTGGTTTTTTTACTTGAAAGGGTTTTTTAGCTGAATTTACTATGTATTATTGTCTTTTCTTTCTATTTGTTCTGTTATTGTTTCAGATTGTATATGCACTACTATTGTATAGGGTTATTAGGCTTCTTTTTCTTTACAATTTGAAAATCATAATGATAATATAGAAAATCACATTAAAACACAGTCGCCTAGAGATGATAGATAGAGACTTGAAGGAAAATACCATTTTTTAAGCATAATATGGTGGTCCATGGAGATCACCATATTCTCTATAAATTGATAAAACTTCAATGCATGTAGTTGTACATATCTTAAGGCATATGATTGTTTCTCTTTGTTCTATAACCTCTTTGGGATTTGATTAAAAAAAAATCCACTACAAAAAAATGAAAAACTTGTAAATTTTAATGTAAAGAATTGAAATTACAAGTCTACTAGTGTATTTGTTTAGGTGTTTTAGCTTTTGGACATGCCAACACTTCAGGAAAAATCAAGTATAATTTATTTGATATGTTTGAGAAACCTTTCTAGGAAGTTTCCCAGTGTTCAAGGGATGCTTTTAGGAAAGTTATAGAGAGTGAAAGAAACTTCATATGGAGTCTCCTAATGTTTAGAGAACCCCATATGGATCTTCGAGATGGGGGTGTGTTTCTAGTACCTAGGATGAGTATTAAGGGTCAGGGTATGAGCCTTGTGGTAACTATGGTATTAGTGGGCTTTATTAACTTTATCTTTGCAATATATGGTAAGTTGCTTGTATCTTTTGGTTTCTGCTTTCAACATTTGTATCCTACTTCATTGTCAATCAACTCAACACACCATATTTCAATGTGATGTTCTATGCGTGCACACAATATATGTTTAAAAATATATGCTTACATTATTTATACACCATCAATTACTTGCAATTTTACAAACTAAAGCTGTATTGCTCCTAACGTGCACAAACATATCTGCCCAAACCTTCTCAAACCCCTCATCGCCCTTGAAAAAGAGGATGTTCTTTTTCTTCAAATGATCAATGACCCTTAAGAAACAAAGATCTTCTGTTGGAGATACCATAATGCTTAAAATGGATAGTTTCTAGCATATTTTCAATCATACATCAGTTCAGAACATTAGGCTACTCTCCATATATTCTTGATTGGTCCAATACTTTTCTCCGCTTTGGAGTCATCTCCCAATGAACAAGACAAATGCAAAGCCCCTTATGCCAAGGTTCTTTGTTATTTGTAGCTTTGTACAATGCAGTTCCATCGTTAATCACACTGACCATCTGATCATAAATGGGAACGGATCAGGAAGAAGAGTTGCAGGGAAAGTCATGCCTAATGAATTTCAACTTGTCTTCTAAGTTTCTAAGCCAAACATTGGGTTCAGGTAAACACTAAACAATGATTAACTTCTGAAAAATTTATCTTACAAAAATTCTTGTCTCTCAATTTTAACCACCATTGCTAGATCAGAAAAATCCATGCAGATCAATAATTATTAATATTAAATTTGACATTGCTTTAAAAAGGTACCCAACTGGACATGAAGTTCCATGACAAAAATCTTTGACATCCAGATGGTGAATCCACATAAATTAACCTTTAGAATTTGGTGTGGGTGGAAACCTGAAAGTTCTCGTCACCTCCTAATGCCGGTATGCGGTACATTTTAATAAACCAAATTTCTGTATCATTAACCTGTCAATACTAAAACATACGTTGCTTCTGATCAACATTTGACATAAAGATAATTTTTGGAGGTATGTTTATATTTTATTGCAGTATGCTATTCTTTGCTGATTGGGTTGAGCTTGATTTTAACTTTCTACTTTAAATGCTTCTTATGAGCTAAGTCTATCTGTCATCTCTTTATGCAATGCATCATATATGTGATCTGATAAGTATCGTATGACATCCTTTGCAACCATACCATAAAAACATGAATCTTGCATGGAGATTGGTTACTGGTTTTCTTTTTCGTGGACAATTCTGTTTCTCTATACCTTATTTTTGGAAGCAATATAACTAGATATCTCAAATGAAGGCCCCAAATACAAGTCACTGACTGCACACAGGCATGTGGAATTGAAACCGCATTACAGTTTGGCTTATATAATTTTTTGTCTATATTGTTTGCAAAGTGTACTGATTGACAAGCCCTTTCTGATGGAAGGCTTTACTAATCAACTAATTGTTGTTTGGGTATGGTGCAGTGGAAAGTAGATCCCTGGGTAATATCTGCAAAGAGCCTCCCATCCCTCAGGCAGTTTCTTCAACAAGCAGTACTGACAATGAAAGTAATCCGTCAACCCCAAAAGGAGGTGAATTGAAATTAGCATCGCAGTTGCTTAAATTCTCCTTTAATGAACTCAAAGCTGCAACTAGAAACTTCCGACCAGAAAGCATTCTTGGAGAAGGTGGCTTTGGCTGTGTTTTTAAAGGCTGGATAGAAGAAAATGGGACTGGCCCTGTAAAGCCAGGTACTGGTCTTACTGTTGCTGTGAAAACATTAAACCATGATGGGCTGCAGGGGCACAAAGAATGGGTGGTAAGTATTGACAGAATGATCAATGAGTAAAATTTGTAGTTAGTATAGTATGATCTGCAACATGAATCATTGCACTATTTGGACATTAACTGAAGCATTACAAGAGTGAAATCATCTTATTTCTGATGGATTTACAGGCAGAAGTTACCTTCCTGGGTCAGCTTCATCATCCTAATCTAGTTAAACTAATTGGTTACTGCATTGAAGATGATCAGAGGCTTCTTGTTTATGAATTCATGCCACGAGGCAGCTTGGAAAACCATCTATTTAGAAGTGAGTAATGTAATTTCAATTTCTTTGCTTTGCAGAAGTACAGAAAGGTGCACATACAGTTTGAATGTGACTTATGTTATTGTTGTCCTCAAGCTAGTCATAAACAATGTATTGGCCATTCTTGCTGCAAGACTTTATTTAAATCTTAATCCATCTTTACTGATCTCATTGTATGGTTTACTGGACACTATACTTATTCTTGTCGTTACTTGATTCCAGAAGCACATAAAAAACTTACCATCCATCCATCAACCTGCCTGATAGTAATCAGGTTTCTGCACTTTGAAATAAATGGTCCTAAATATAATAACCCCATTTTTACATCCAATTTTTTCTCCTCCCTAATGAAGCCAACCCATTTTGCTTTGTATTCCTAAGTATTGCAGCAACACTAAGATTAAGTTGTACAACACAAAAGTTACTTAACTACTGAAGTGCTTCTTGCTATTGTTTGTTTATTACTTATTAGTAACAAATACGTTATAACATTATCTTTACAAGTTCAACAGGTCATTAATAAAAGCATTCATACCTTACATAGCTACCAAGGATCCTTCTTCCGATCAAGATTTCCTTGGTGTTGCTGTCCTCATTAACAGGCACACCACATATATGTTGCTAAAGCAACAACTAGCTGTGTGGCTGCTAATTGAGGATTGGTAATGACGATCTGATCATGCAGTCCTTTTGACTAAGAGGTATTTCCTTAGCTCACTATGGGAATCTAAATCATAACAAATCTTAGATCAGATTGATCCCATAGCCTCTTTTCTCAAGCTCTTATAATCATGTTATTCCTTTAGATTAAGAAGGTAAAATAATTGCTTGAGTGTTGCATATATTTCCACACATGTTCATGCTTAACCCTTAAGTTTTGTTTTTGCAATCAATTTCAACTATTTGTCTGTCATGATTGCAATCATAATAAAATCTAGACATTAGTCAACAGTCAAACATTACAAGAAAGGTAATCCATTTTCAGGTAAATTACCGATAGCAGCAATAAGTCCGTTGAGGAATCTTTCATCATTTAACATTCAATATTCCTTAGTACAATTGCAAAGTATAATCTCATAGAATCCAGCATGTCATTCATATCTGACAAGTATATTGTTCCTGCTAGGAGAAGGAATATTATCCCACTTCCCTTTTTCATAGTACATACAATTTCATTACAGTAAAATAATTCAAATACATTAATTCTATAGAGCCATTGATTCCATTACGTCTTGCTCATTGATAACAGATGGTTAAATAGATTTCTGAAATACATTTATCCGTATGACAACATAAGGATTGAGTTTTAAGGAGAAAAGAGTAACATGCACATGCCTATTGGGCCAAGTTATCTGCTGACACCTAAATATCCTTGCTTCTCTTCGAATCAGGCTCATGAAGTTCTCCTAAGAGCTTTAAGATTTAGGCAACATCAACACAACAGTTACTTAAATGTAATCTAGATACCTCATGGCGTTCAATGCCGAGAGCCGAGTCAATGTAGGCTCCTTGAGAGACAAAAGAAGATCGTCATCACCCAATTACCCCACAGTCACTAGGAACTGGATACTAAACATCAATTGATTTCTAAGTAACCTTTGCTGCCAACAACCGAGTATTGAACAATGTCATGATTGCCCTATTCAGATAGAGCGCCACACTTCCTTACTGTATCAATACAGGGATTAGCTGCTCACCACTTGTATTGCCTATAATGACGAACTGTCATCTCTAGCTGCATAGGAAGAATTAATACTACTTTCAATATTTCACAAGCACATGTCTATGCTCAACTTCACCTTTATCTCTGTCACAGACAACTTTCCCAGAACCAACAGATTTCATGACTACTTTCAAAGACCTCCATCCCAACAAACATGAGATGGGATTCCCGACTTACACAAAAAGTTCACAAGAACAGGATACCTTCACACCCGAGTCATTGTCACAATACATAGATCTAACAATCCACATAAAAAACGAACATAATAAAGTTCCAACACAAACAAACAATGCCCCTGCCACTCACCAGCACTGATAATCTTGCACAAGGAATTGCATGCTATTCCAACAAGATCTATCCCAGTTACTCAGTAGTGACAGTGTATCAAAGACACAGGCCTAATTATGAGTTAATCCAGATTGCTATAAAATCTAACTCTATTCCAACTTTTGTCAATATACTCAAGTAACTTGCAAGTGACAGTCCTAACAATTATCTCACTCAAAACCTTATTGCAAATATTTAATAGATACAAACTAGATTCCACTTTCATTTCCACAAGACATATCAGTCACAGAGAAATCAACAATCCAACTGAACTCACTTTGAAGTATTAATATACAACTCTTCAAAGATGTTGAAGAAGGTTCTTTGTCAACTGGGTTGTTTAGCAACTCTTACAAATCCTCATGTCAACTGAATCCCATTTCAAAACAAACAACACACTGGGGAAAATGTTTACTAAAAATATGTTTAGAATGTCCTATGGTACACAGAGACCATGCCTGTAGACAACCTTTTCATTCATAATCTCTCAAGACTAAGATCACCTGTCACAGTTCTAGTTTTTTTCACTTCTGCATAGCAAGATTTTGGTTTCAACCAAGACTCAGCAAGGGAACAATTCGAGTTCCATTCATACTCTTAACAACAAGAACATTCTTTAACTAGGGTTTCCTCACCATTCCAAAGTCTATTTGCCACAGTTAACATAACTAATTATCAACATTCTTCAATTAAAGTTAAGATTCTATCGAAACCTCCAAAGGACAAGCACAACGTGTTTCCTAGAACCCAAAAGAGTCTTGAAATACCCAATTTTTTCAATGGATAGAGTAACAGTTCTAAAGTTGCAAAGCTTTCCAGGCAATATACTCACAATGGCTAGGGTTGTCATCAGCCCAAAAAGCAACATTCAACTAGATGCGATCTAGGGTTTCAAGATAACCTTGGTTGTGGAACCTGCTCACTTAGAGATCAACCGTGACAAGAAACATGAATTAGTTTTAAGTCAACTCAAATAAAACTCAAAGCAATGCCTTCAAAATTTAGATTCAAGCATTCAACTTTTCTTTCTAAACTTTCTAGGGTAAAAGCACAACCTATATCAATTGCATGCAGAGAAAGAGAACTGTAATGTCCCCTTTCAGGTTCATCTTAAAGTTTTGTCTTTAGCCTTCTTGATTAAGATAATCAATAGATCCAGAGTCAATAATTTATTGCTAAATTCTCAATCCTATTAAGAATTACTTTCAAAGCAAAAGTACCACCCTCTAAGTTGCTTCTTCAATGGATTAGGGATATTATAATGAATGATTTATCTCCTTCACCAAATCTGCATTCTATCCTTCTTCTCAAAACTTCATATTTTCTTATTCACCAATCTGCTCTTAATCCTCTTATAAATCTGCAATAAATCTGATCACAAATCTGCTATAACGTTGCCTTTAAGTTCTCATTTAATCTTCCCACAATTTCCTCATAAATATCTGCAAATAAACTCTCAAGTTCTGCTCCTCATATGCTATTGTACATGTGATATGTTTTCTTTATCTTACAATCTTTTCATACTCACTTGTTATGAGCATATATATATATTTATATTCATATTTATACTTATTTCTAGGATAATGGTATATATTAATATATTTACCACTATACTCAGAATTATTCATTTTATTTCTGTTCTTATTTCCTATTCATGTTACTGTTTTAAATCTCCTTTTATCTTACCTTCGATGCCTCCCCTCTTTGATATGAATCTCCTTTTATATCTTTATTTCAAGATGAAAGGATATATCTTTATAAATATGCCCGTTGACTCTTCACTAAAACTTTGTTTAATACTAATTCTGTGCGCTGCCTTAGGGTCATGTTAATCTACTTAAACTAATCGCTGTTTCCTCCTCAATAATCGTTGCTGCCTTTAAAGACTAAATTGCACTTCCTTGTTTTGTCTTATTCACAAATCAGCAGTGTTTTGTCTTATTATGGGATCACTTTGTCTTATTCTCCCCGCATTAATTTAAATCGCTGCCTATGTTCAATTGTTCTTCCTTTACTATATATATATACATGCTTTCTTATTTAACATTTTTATTATTATTTTGTGTATTTTATATTATTATATTATTATAATAATAATATTATTAAATTGCTAATATTTAGTTTTATATTTTTGATATTTGTTATTTATTTTATTTATCGATTTATTTGTATTTCCAAATTCGGGGCCATGACAAGAACTCCCAGAAGGTTATCATCTCTTACCACACAGTGAGAAGATCAACCACAGTCAACCAATACGAGCTCCCTTGAGTCTTTCAAGCCCCAAAGCTTTAAACACAGACCCTCTGTAAGAAATAGCAGATGCAAAATCCCACCATGCTCTTGCCAAAGATGGCATTCCCACGCACCATAACCATAGCCAACCATTAAAACATAAAATCTTGTGCATTAGATTTTGATGAGTATTTTTATCATCTATGTTGCTTGTTAGCTGCTTGGTTATATCTGTTGACCAAAAGACTGAGTGCTCAGAGAATTTGTTGTATTGTTTCATAAAATATTTGTGAATGAATGCACATACTCTGGGTGATGTGAGCTTTGATAGTATATTAGCTTGTTTTAATATTGTATTGCCTTTTTAATATTTTTTCGTATAAACTTTAGGGATCCTTAGCTTGGATCCCTGTACTTTAGTTAGAGAAATGTGTGGTTTTATTGGATAAAAATAAATATTGACAGGAGATGTTATCTTTCTGAATAACATTTTAATGGGAGTTTTAGATTTTGTACCAATTGGGAGCTGCATAGTTTTCCTTTGTCTTTCTAAACAATCTGATTCCTACTTTGTAAATATGCATTGAAAAAAATGCTCTTAGATGTTTGATGTCTTCTGGTAATTCCATTGTCCACACAGAAGGGTCCCAGCCTCTCTCTTGGTCTATCAGGATAAAAATTGCTTTGGGTGCAGCAAAGGGCCTGGCATTTCTTCACAGAGGGGCCGAAAGACCAGTTATTTATCGAGATTTTAAAACATCAAATATCCTGTTGGATTCGGTTAGTACCTACAGCTTCAATACTTAGATGGTTCAGTATTTGGGTATTGATTCATTTTAATAAAAGGTGATTGCTTGAGGCAGGAATATAATGCCAAACTGTCAGACTTTGGACTAGCGAAAGATGGACCTGAGGGAGACAACACTCATGTGTCAACTCGAGTTATGGGAACATATGGTTATGCTGCTCCAGAGTATGTTATGACTGGTAAGTACTCTGTTAAGACTAAAAGCAGTGGCAATAATGTCTTTGCTGGAAATTTTAAATTTGGTACTGGAACTAAGTGAACAAGGCTACTGTCTTGTATATTAGGGAGGTTGTAGCAAAATTCATGAGTTTGTAGAGATAATGTCAAATGTAGTTTGATGGTGAACCTATATTCAGGTTTCAGGACATTTGACAAGATGCCTGTGTTTGCCTAAATTTCTGAATATGCATATATGACAAAAAATTGTCACTTGCAATGCTGCTTTAGATAAAGCGCAATGTTCCCTCTGTTGGGTTCTACCCTAGTATCTTTTCATATCAGAACATTCCCTATTACTGTTCTTCACCTCTCCTAAAATCTAATATACTTTATTTGTAAATTGATACATTGATCAATATATACTATAAGCCAAAGTAACTCAGACTATAAGCCTGGTCTGGAAGGTTCCCAAACAGAATTTGGGCTCAGGATCCAAAGGAATGTGTCCATAAACAATAAAGAAATTAGGAAAATGAAATTATTGTGGAAATCACAAGCATAAACTGCTAGTGTCATCAAATCTTACAAGGATAAGACCATCCTTAATAAGAGTTGAATTTTTTATATTTTAATGATTTTCGACTCCTTAGTCTTCTCTATTTTAGCTATATACTGCACTCATATATGTTTAGAAATTTGATAGAACTGTGTATTTTTACAGACAGCATAATTTCAGCTGAGCAGGTATACATTGCAATCAACTGCAGGCAGACTAAGTTTGATGCCTCCCTCTCCCCTGAATTCTACAAGAGCAGAAGATGGCAACATCTACTGTCCCAGACCTAAAATTGTGAAGTCCCAAATTTGAACCTGCATGATTCTTCCAAGCCCATTAACTTGAAATTATCATTTAGCATCAGTCATAGGTTAGACCATAGTTCGCAAACTCAGACTCGGAGAGTACTTGGCAAAAACTCGGCACCTTAAAAAACACTTAAATTTTTGAAAAAAATAAACTTTATGGAAAATATAAACTTAATGCAAAATATAGCTACAAAATGAATCAAATGAGTTTGGTGGGGGTTTAGGGGAAACACCCCTAGCTGGGTGTAGGGGTTTGGTGGCAAAACCCCTTGTGGGGTTTAGGAGTAGCGCCCCTTGTGGGGGTTTGGGGGTAACACCCAGTGTGGTCAAGGGGCAGCACCCCTCGTGGGGTCTGGGGGCAGTGCCCCCAACGGGGTTGAGCGCCCCTCACAAGGTTCAGGGGCAGCGTCCCCGACGTGCTCCCTGTCATGATACAAGGCGGGGTTGAGGGGTAGCTCCCTCGTCACCAGTCCCAAATTAAGGCCTTTGAAACCACACAAAACTTCATCTTGCACACCATTTTCGTCCTCCCAGATGGTGTGCGAAAACAATGGTTCTCAAGGGTTTAAAGAGAAAAAAATGCATCAAAACCACGTTATTGGCATGCTATTTATCTTGCATTTTCTGCCAGCAATTTTCAGGCGAAAAATCAGCAGGTTCTTTCCAAAAAAATCGGCAAGCTTTTCCGAAAAATCAGTCAGTTTTTGGGGTTTTATTGGCGAGTTTTTGACCCAGCCAAGTCGCGAGTAAACCTGCAAGTCACTTGCTGGGGTTTTTTCCCAGCGAGTACTCGCCAAGTATGTAAACCATGGGTTAGACTTCTTACTCCATCTTTGGAAGTTAAGCTAGCGGCTTTGTACCAAGGCTATAGCTTCCTTCAATGTCTATATCTGCAGACAATTCTAAGTTCATACAAGTGTATCCATGGATTTGAGGCTCAAAAGAATCTATCATTCTTTGTATTCAGGATTATTTCTTCCATTACTTAAAGGATTTTAATTTGGTGCCTGCATCATGTAACACTGTAAGCACATATAAAGGGTAAATGCATCTGTAATTTCCTCCTTTTCCATCCTTTGCTCCCGAAATTTACTACCAACTCACAATTTGTCCAAGCCTGCTCAATAGTTTATCAGCAGCATAGCCTTTCTGCATTAGCGTAGTTATGAAAGTACTTTAGGAATTAACAATGTGTTTGATAACATTTTAATAGCATTTATCTTGGATAACAAATAGGTTACTATTATCAAGAAAAAATAATCAGCAGTGCATGTGAATCAGATCAATAATAATACTGTTCTTGAAGAGAAATGCGATCTATTGACATTTTTAATTTTTTTGTAGATTTTATGGTGTTTTTGTAATGCTCTGCTTGTTTGGATCCAATGAAGGATTTATTTATATAGTCATCTTGAGTTCCTTTACTAGGTTAATCTATTACATAGATTTTTTGCTAGGGTCATTTATTAAGCATGATCTATGCATATATATATATTCCATGCTGAAGTATGTCAATCATTACGAAATGCATCAGTGTAGAGGAATCCTGAATGATGTTATCGTAGAGAGACTTCATTGAGTTTATGCATAAGAAGATGGATTAAAACTGAAGTTTTTATGACAAGAATGTTGGTATTTCTTGACATTATAATTCATTTTGGAGTGAGTGACTAGTAATCTTTTGATGACAACAGAAATATAATAATTTGATGGGTTGTTTGATAAATCAAATGAAGAAAGTGAGTTGTCTGGTAAAGTGAATAGAAAATCATTAATTTGTTCTACTATATTTATGTAAAAGATCAAAACATTTCAATGCTCCCTCTCCTGTATTGAGATTGGAATTTTTCTACTACTGAAATGAGTACAAACATTTTGGGGCTCTGAAAATTATGACAGAAGCTTACACACTAGTTCATGGATTTTCATTTTTATCTGTCTTTTTGTGGGTATGCATATGTGAATTTATTGAAATGATAGGCGCCCAGTTACTTTCCAACAGGCATCTTTTAGAAGGAATGTGGTCCTGAAAAGGATGGAAATTCCTAAATCAGCGCATTGGAGTATATTACCACCAGTCTCTAATACAATGAATACACTTCTGAACCTAGTTTTTCTGGCATTCTCTGTTTCAGGGCACTTATCGTCTAAGAGTGATGTCTACAGTTTTGGTGTTGTGCTACTTGAAATGTTGACTGGTCGAAGATCCATGGATAAGAACAGACCAAGTGGTGAACATAATCTGGTGGCATGGGCTCGGCCCTATCTTACAGAGAAAAGAAAACTTTACCGTCTTATGGATCCCCGGTTGGAGTTTCACTATTCTGTGAAGGGGGCCCAGAAGGCTGCTCAGATAGCTCATCATTGCCTAAGTCGAGACCCAAAAGCCAGGCCACTTATGGACGATGTTGTTGAGGCTCTTACACCTTTGTTAAATCTGAAAGATATGGCAAGCTCATCATTGCATCATCAAGTTGTACAATCTGTTCATTCAGGTCGCCATCCACGCATGGTAAATGGAAATGGACAGTTACCTTCGAAGAATGGACTCCCTAGAACCAGTTCTAAGGATGCCTGTATGTCACCATGTCAGCATTCCCCCAGGCATAATGGCAAATGATTGTAGGTACTGAAGCACTTTTTAGTTGTTGCTTGAATTTGCATATGAATGGAAATTCTGAGACTGATTTGAAATTTATCAAGGCATGTCAGAAGGGACATCTTTTACACAGATTATCTGCTCATGACTTAGATGTCTGAAGGGGTGCTTGTTTGATAGACAACTCAGCCTATCCTGATAGTAAGAAGAGTCTTGGTATATCTAATGTCAAAAGCATGTGTGATTGATCTCGGGGGACATACAGCACAGACTACAGCTTCTCTATGTTAAAAGGAACAGCCATTCAGGTACTTCCAAATATTACTTTCACAAGGAGGCACACTACTCTTGGTGGCAGAAATTTTTCAAGGTAACTCCTTTCAAGTTTTCTTCTGGGCTCTTAAAATCTATTGGTACTTTGAGAGTGTACTTTGTAACATCTCTACATACAACTTTTGGAAACCAAAGGCATTTTTTATTGAAGATATTGTTGTACATGGCTATGTTCCCTAAGATTACTGGTTTCCCACTTCGACTCCAAGCATTTCTGTAATTAATTCTGATTTCATTCTTGATTTTCTGGAGTCTGCATAAAATACTGAAGAGGCATCGATCTCTGAGCTATACACTGTATAGGATAAGACGCCATTAATGGTAAAGGCCTTTGGTACCTTCTTCATTTCTGAATTTTGTCTTACTCAGTGGGGTGATATTTTGTCATCCTTAGATTCATAACGAGTACTTCACATCCTTTGAGTGATGCTGCCTGCACTATGATGTTGAACGTCAAGAATAGAATGGTCTAGTACAGAGCAAATTCTATGATAGCCCCTTCAGAAGTGATCTTTAGCTTCTTTACAGACGAGAAAACATTTCAAAATTAATTTATATGCTTTTGATCAAGCAAGTAGAGAACCATTCAATTTGCAATTTGCCTGAAAAGCACAAACATTTACATGAATCTTCACGCCACAAATAGTAAATCTGAAATTTCAGTTGTCTGTCATATTGGCACATTTCAGTGTAATGGCTTTTTGTAATTTATGTTACCATGTACCATTTCAATATTCCCCATTAGGTATCATCATTTTCATGTTATTTTCAAATAAATTTGCCTGTCTTTTAATTAGAAATTTATGTCATTCGCTGTATCAATTTAGTTATGATTTATGAACTACCATGCTTACCTGTGAGATCTCTTTTACAAAAGTTCCTTGGTAGTTGATGTAAATGGATATTTATTTGTAACCAATTACAAATATATTTTTGAACATATCTATGCTGATCTCATTGTTATCCACTTTGTTTGGACAACTGGACTTTGTTATCAATCTGGTGTTATAGGCTGCTATTGTAAGTGTGCTGTCAGTTAGGTTATTTTAGAAGTTTTTTAGAATCTAGGAAAGAAAATATTGCTGCTTGTTCATTTTCAGACAATTATATTATTATTGCCATAGTGTGGACACAAAGGCTCGTCAAAAACTCTTCAAGTTGTTTTTGACTTGGATTCGGTTGAAAAGCTCAGCTAAAACTTAGCAAGTCTTGGTTATTAGATTCAACTGAGTCTGCAAGTCTCAACTGCAGAATTGCCGAGCCCAAGTTGGACTCCGATCTGTGAGTCCTTGTTAAGACTTGCCTAGCTTCAACACACTGATACTTTCTTTCTTGTTAGTTGGTTGTTCTTGGTACACATTTGGTTATGGGTACTCAGTTTGCCAATTTATTTATCCCGACCTGAGTTTCAGCAGACTCATGAGTCTTGGATGTTAGAATCGGCCGCTATAGACTTAACAAGCCTGACTCAGATTGGGATCCACAAATCCTTGTCGAGTCTCGACACATTGATTATTGCTTTCCTGCTAAGTTGCTGTTCCTGGTACACGTTTGGATATAGGCATGCAGTTCCCCAATTCTTTTTCTAACTCAAGTTTGGTACAGCTTGGGTATGTGCCTAAAAAACACAAAATCTCTTACCAAATAATTGTATTTAATCATGATAGGTATTGCATAAATAATACTTAATTCAATGCTTTTCAAGAGAGAAAATTTTAGTCCATAATATTAGCTTGGAGTTTCTGGATTTGACTGTGTAAGTATTTTTTCATCAACGTTTTGGATCATACTCCACGATCTATCATTAAAATGAAAATAACGGAAGGAAAAGAAAAATGAATCCAAAATGTTGACGGAAAAGTACTTGGTCAAATCCAGAAACTCAATGCTTTTCACCATCAATTTTAGTTTCAGTTTTTTAATATATATTTTCTCAGTTTAAAAATGTTTACTTTATATTCGTTGTTGAGGAACCTGAAATCAGTTTGAACAAGGCACGGGGTATTTGGGTAGGGCATGAAAAATCAGAAGAACCCAGGCCATTTAGATATTGAACTGATGCGAGACCAATAACTTTTTGAACCAGGGTAAGGTACGACTTACAGGGATCCAGGGGTAAAACTGGGTAACAAAGCTTTTTTTCTTTTTGTATTAACTCATTTTGGGGTAATGGATACGAGATTTCAAAGTCCAAGAGATAGAGAAAAGTCGTAGATAAAAATAAAATGAGTTTTAAGAATCACGATTGCCAGTTAAATATACCAGGTGTGACTTATATGCTATATGATGTCTTACAATTCATAGCTAATTCAGCCCAATTTTTTGAGCTTTGATCTAATATACTGTTCGAAATGATAATCGAACAATATGGATTTGTCGATTGCAATAGTTTTGGGCTCATTTGGCTACTAACTGCCTGTGCTACAAACATTTAAAATACAATAAAGGTTTTGCTAAGCATGCAGTATATGTTCGAACCTTTGAGGTTCAATTTGTGAACTTCATTTCCGTCACTAAGCCGACTCGAACACAGCAAATCAAACAATTTGATGATTTGATGATTTGTTTGTTTCTTTTAAAACAGAATAATTATGAATTTGTTATCGGGATCAATTTCATGGTTTTTGAGATAAACTATTGATTTCTATTTTAGGAGCAGCAAATCATACGTATGAAAGATGGTCACTTAACACTCATTGCATCTAGATGATGTTCACAGAGGTGAAGCATTGAGACTTTCTCAAATGTCACTCATTCCAGTTTCCCAAGATCAAACATAAGATTATATTTCTTAATTTGAAGATTATATTTTACTTTGGTTGTTTTGGACTATGTCAAAAGTTTAAAATATAACCAAATTAATATACAATGGTATGGTATCTATAAGAGGTCAACACATCCAAAAAAAAAGAAGAAAAAAAATAAATATTTCTTCAATATTCTTTTATTATCTCTTTCCAAAAATTAAAAATAATAAAAATAAAAAATAAAAGTTCTTAAAACAAAAATACACATATTATTAATATTACATATTAGATTATATATATGTATAATTAATAATAATTTATATTATAAATTAATATCCTATATATAATCCTATTATATGGAGATTTATAATATAATTTATATTATATCGTTTTTTATATAATCTAACACTTATATTATATATTAGATTATTTATATATTAATAATAATTAATAATCTTATTATATGGAGATTTAAATTATTTATAATAATCTATTATAATGAGATTTATAATATAATAATGATATATTGATTTGATCTTATATTAATATTTGATAAATCATAATATCGTATAATTAATAATATATATTAATTATTATTTTAATATTTATTATCTCTTTTTAAAAATCAATATTTAAGATTCTAAATTTTTTAATTAACATTAATTTTCATTAAATCTTACTATCTTATTTATTTAATTTTTTTTTATATTTATATTTCTAAAATATAAAATATAAAATGTAAGAAAAAAAAACAGAACAATCCGAAAACACCAAAAAATCATTTATATCTTATCTATTTAGAAAAATCTATAATTATGTTATAAAAAACAAAAAATAAAAATAAATAACGAGAATCTTAAAACAAAAAACAAAGAGTGCCTTTTCAATTTGCTTATAACTAAAATCCACTTGCCATTAATTCATTAAAACAGGAAATAATTTGTAATTGAAGACCAAAATTAATTTGTAATTGAAGGTTAAAATTAAGGTTCGATTTTATAGATTTTATTTTAATATAGTGATCAATATTTTGAAATAATTGGGAAAATATGGCAACCATAACAACTGTTTTTTATTATATATATATATTAATATTTAAAATAAACTAGCAACCGCATCTTGGTGTGCAATGGGTACGTCGAATAGGTATGGAAGGTTAATTAGAGAGAAAATGTTTTAATTTTTTTTGTATACATTTGTGCAATACATAAGATCAAATTGGTTGGTCATTTAAGAAATGATTTTGTTGATATATTATTATTAATATTTTTATAATATTATATTATTACTATTAATTTAGTTTTTATTATATTATTTTTATACATTTACTATTATATTATTATTATTTTATTAATATATCAAAGTTTGCATTATGTTACATTATTATTATATTAATAAATGATTGGATAAGGTATTATATATTGTTATATATTTTTATAATATAATAATATTATTATATTATGATTTTTTTGTTATATATTTACTATTATAGTGCTATATTTGTATTAATACATTACTATTAATATTAATAATATATTATTAATATTTAAATTATTATATTATTTATAATATTGTATTATTACTTTGATATTACTATTATATTATTCTTATTATATGATTTTTGAAATATTATACTTAGTAAATTATATTTATCCTTAATATTATACTATTAATAAAATATGATTAATTGTAGTATTAAGTTATCAAGTTATTGTTTTATTATTATACTAATGTTATTATGTTATATTATATTAATTTTATTATATATTTATTATTATTATATGATGTATATTATATTATTATTATATTATATTATTATTATATTATATTTTTATTATATTATACTATACTATATTATATTATATTATATTATTATTATATTATATTATTATTATATTATATTTTTATTATATTATACTATATTATAGGTGCATTTTGACAGTTAAACTAAATGCATTTCTATTTTCATGTCACAAAATCCTATCTAATTAGAAACTAAAATCAAGGAGATGAACAGATCAACTGTTATGGAACAAAAGATCCGTATTGCATAATATTTTACATATTATTATATAACACAATAAATACTATTGACAAATTTTTAGGAAAAGTGGAAATTAACTATTATTTTGCCTATTTTTTAGAAAGCTGAACTATTATTTTACCTTTTTTTAAGAAATTAAGCTAAAAATAGACTTTTGCTTTCCACTTATTCCATTGATTTCTTAACCATGAAGTTTACTTATAAATTTTCATTCCGTTATAATCAAATTTCTATGTTTTTCACAATTAATCATTATCGACGGCTATGCACGGTTCAACCGTATTCCCTCCCCTCTCGAGCAGGTGTACATCGTTGATTGACAAACTCAACCCCCTATTCTCAAATAGGACACGCCTTTGGCGTAATTATTAATTCATTACATTTAATGATAATATTATATTATATTAATATTAATAATTATTATAATTGTAATAATAATATAATATTAATATTAATAATGGGTCAAGGGGCCTAGTTCGATTGGCTAAAGCATTGGAGGGTGTGTCGTGCCAACATCATCGGTCATGTGAAAAAAGTTTACCAGATGCATAGGTGAGCTACCTGATTCTTGAGTCTAAAAAAAATAATATTAATAATATAATTATATAATATATATTAATTATGTAAATCAAACATTGACATAAATTTTTCTTTATTTTATAGAGAACAAATGATCATAGATGTCATAACAATAATCGATAATGATTCCATTCCAATATAATAATTCCACAATTACAATATTTCCAAGAGTGTGTACAAAGTACATACATAGCTTAACTAAACTTCAAAGCAATAGATATTGATAGTCCAAGAACCTCCTTTCAAATCTTGGTCTTCTTGTCACCTACTAAGAAGGAGAAGCATCACTCAAGCACTTTTCCGCCAACCACAAACTCATATGCGGTCCCTCGCACATCTATCATTCAGAGTAACCTCGTAACGACAACCAACTGAGCTTAGTGTTGTGTCCTACATATCTAGAACTTGTAAACCCACAATTTAGGACTAGCATGCTTATAAATGGATCACAGTGAATCGACATTGGAGCCAAAGGCAATCACACTACTTTGGCCAAAGTGTTCTCACCTAGTACTTCGAGTGAAAGTCATCCTACTCACATACACTACTCAAGCTCGATTTGACTCAAGACCACTATATTCTATGAATAGGTTTATTCTTCAACGGGTAGTCTTTAACCCTAGAGACAACCTATTCCCTTTTTCCATAACTTAATGATATATCTACTCATAAAGCATCAATACAAGTTAACCCTCCCTTAAACGGATAATCAAACCCTAGTTGTAACTTAGAAAGCTTCCAATTATAACAAATAACTAGCAATTGACAACTCTTAAGCTATCCTTGCTTAATCATATCTTGTATGCCAATACCTATGACAAACAATCTCTCCTAATACGAAGTAAATACAAACACTTCATAGAAAAGTATAAAATAGCTTCTTTCTCCTCTCAAAAAAATACACTATATTTCTAATACAAGTATTCTCATGCAATCCCAACAAAGCATACAATAACTCAATCTTTCACAAACAAAGATAAATAAGAGAAACTAGATCCTCATGCCTGTATATGCTTAATCCAACTGTCAGATTTGCTGCACAACTTCCAATAGCAACACACTAGCTTCAATTAACTCTCTCAAAGAAATTCTTCACTATAACTTCACTCCCAAGATGGTAATATGCACTCTAAAAGTATTTCACACTATAACTCTCAGCTCATAGATCAAATAGCTCTCAGACTAAAATGTACTAGAATAAGTTTGTAAAGGAATACGTTTCAAATAAGAGAGCTTGCTTCTCTATTTATACAACAAAAAGAGATATTGTAGCCCACAGAAGAGGCATGCAAAATGATAGCTTATCCCATGCAAATCGACTCACTCAACTTAGCTTAAAGGTGGCAAATAAGAAAAGACTATACTCAACATAGAATGTCACAGATCGACCTCTATAGTTGACAATAGTTTAAGACTATTTCAATCTGCACATGATCAAATGATGACAATCGAATTGTTTCCAAAATGGTCTTTTATAGGAAATAGAACTTCATAATATGGTGCCAAGTATGCCACCTCTTCCTATTAATATTGGCACGATTATTCTCATTGATTTAGTCTACTGTTAAAAGGCAACACCTTGCTATGTCGACTCAGTCATGGTTTTGCTGAATACAGAGGAAAATAAGTTGCTTTTAGCGCACAAATAGTGCTTTGACTATTTCAAGCATCGTTGTTCGTTAGCGAATGAAATGGATCTGACAAGTAAACTTAAAATAAATGATTCTCAACCTAGTTAAGCACTAATATAAATCTGCTTACATCTCTGAAAAGACCATAATTGCATTTGTAGCTTTTCTTTGAATTTTGTCAAGGTACAACTTCCCTACAAGATTTTCAAAGAATTTACCTAAACTAATGAACGCGGGTATGCTTTTGACTAGAAAGCAAGAAAGACAACCAACGCCAGTTCATAAATATGAGACTAACGCGAGAGCGCAAATCACAACCGTAAATAATCAACACAAATATTGAGAACTTATGACCATCCCATCAAAGAAATAAGATCATACTGTAATAAATGAATGCCACACAACCTATCTCACAAAGAAAATATAACTATATGCACGTATAACACCAAGATTAGTGTACTAGACGTATCATTAAATTCATAACACCAAGATCATGAACTATTATAGTCTGAAATAAATGCTAAAATCCCTCTCGATAACACCACAAGGTGTATATCTGGAGAACCCTTATCCTCTTCTTCATTTTCAAATATATAGTGAACCAATCGCACTGAATGGTCGCCAAAGCCATTACTAAAGTTGGAGGTATTCTTGTTTCTTCCCATCATCTTGGAAACTGGTAAAACTCAATCAAAATAATTTAACCTGGGAAATGAAATGACATTAGGCAAGAAAACTGATCTTTATCTCACCAACGACCGTCGAATGAACTTTCACATAATCAAATAATTAATGCAACATCAAGGAGACACTATACGATAGCACATGTCTACTGTCCGATTGGAAATGTAATTTAAATTGTTTCAAATTAACCATTTATTTGAACTGAATTGCTATCTCATTAAATTACTTGGGAGAAATCACCAATGTCCAACCAATCTTCTATAAATTTAGTCAGTGTCACCACTCTTCACGATTCATAAACATCTAACATGGCGAGCACCTAGAGCGATGGTGATTTTGCAAATGACTTCATTGTCCTAGAGGAGATCAAATGCAACCCGTTGTTCAGGCATTTATCAGATCAACTGAAAGAGGTCTTCGCTATATAAAGCAAGGTGGAAGAAGAAGTGCTTCGCAGTATTCTGGGCGAAGTATTCTTGAGCCAAGCACATGTACAGAAAACCACCATACTGGAGCATTTCATATACACAATCGTCAGGACTTCCAACTGCCATGAGTGGGGAGTAAAAGCATTGGAATGCCTGATGAATCCTAAATTCCATCATTGTGTCAAGGTGGCTATCAGTGGGCTCAGTCACTATCCTCAAAATGGACTGATAGCTGATGCCATTTGCATAGCGTCGAATCTTTAGGACGAGACATTAGAGGAAGTTGTTGCTCTTTTTCACTTAGGAATCGTAAGGAATGATATGGGACTCTTCATGCAGTTCCTACAGTCACATGAGAACCTACTATCACTTACTCAATTTGAATGCCTCCAGACTATGAGCGAGGGAATTCAAAGTCTTGATGTTTGCCCTGTGTGCTTGAACGAAACTGCCTCTTTTTTTGTCTTTTGTCACCGATATGAACTTTTTGTAATCGAAACAAACAATCTTGTTGTGTTGATACCATGTACATACGATCTTATATATAAATAAAATATCATTTTGGTATCTCTATATTCTCTTATGCATGGATTTGTTTGTTTCTGTTTATATCGTTTCTAAAAATTATGGTTTCTTTTTCTACATAATACACTGGTTATGTGAATTAAGCTTATTGTTATTCCATTAATCATTGAAAAGTTTTTAGACGACGAAATGGGTAGTTCACATAACCTAACAAAACACCACTTAGGTTTCAAACAATTTGAAGAATTCCACCCAAAGGTATAACTTGTGGGGAAGTCACTAACTTCTAACACATGACAACTCATCAAATGAGTTATCCGCACACACACATCCTCTTTCAAGGAAACGATAAGTTTGAATAAAGTCATAAAACACCACCCAACAAAAGTTGTAACAAAGCGAGCGGTAAAATTGGAAGTTAGGAGAACTAATGAAAACCCCGCCTGAGTTTGAGAAGAACCAAAGAACACTTCCTGAACATTAATTTAAGTAAAATAACTAAGGAAAATGAGTTAGGATAATTAAAAGGGGAAGGGGGTCATGTTTATGAGTAATAGTGGCTCTGATTGGGGACAAGGACTGTAAAGGACACAACAAACCTAACATGTATGACTAGTCTTTTCCATTGGGAATTGGAGTTGAGGGAAGAAAGGAGACACAAACCAAGCCAAAACCGGAACCAAAACAAAAGACTGGAAAGAGAAACAATCAAAGACACCTACATGCACCCAGACTAGGTGCAACACATCCAATTTTTCCCAAGGACCTATGCAAAGCCATTGACTAGTTGTGAGAAGTATATGCCAGTGTGAAAAAGTGAGATATATCCATGAAGCACCTGCAAACTCAACAACTTTTGAAGGATCATAAATGAAAAACTGAGATTTACGAAGGATGAAAGCTCACCAAAAGGTATGCCAAATAACCACCTTTCATCAAAATTTTTTGTATCTTCTTTTGAACCTCCCTAAGTATCAATGTATCGTTAACTAAAATCTGATTCAAAACAGCTTCTTCGGGGAAAGACCCTGAACTCATATCAAGAAAAACAACCTTGTCAATCTTGATGATAACTTCACCTTCAATTCCTTGACTTAATTCATGTTTTCTCGAAAACAACTCTGTGTTTATAGATTTGTTACTCAAATCGTTTCCTTCCAAGACCTACAAATGAGATTGAACAACTTCTCTTCTATATGGAAAATCATGCTTGGGCATCTTTAAACCTTCACTTAAAATGTGAGTAGTATGAGGCCGAACATTCTTATCAACATCACTCTTTCTATCGTCATTTATGTAGCCATTTTTTATTACGCCCATTTCTAAACCAGATTCAAAAAAAGGAGACTCAAGAACAGTACCATTTCTAACCTTTCCTTGTAGTTCCTCTTCATCACTTGAATCACTTGTAGACTCATCTTCATCCCAAATGTTCATATCATTAGAAAACTCTAACTGTGCACCAATCTCACCTCCATCCAATAAAGGACTAGCATTTTCCCCATTCTTTCCCTAATTATGGCCATCTTCAACCATTGATAAACAATGTCCATCCTCAGATATAAATTGATTAGCAATAAAATTTTGTGAACAGAGGATTATCATATATTTTGAATCTATCAAAATTGAAGAGAGGGTTAGGATGAATTGACCATTTTTCTTCTAGATGAAAACATGTATCCACATCCACTGCTTCTCCGAAGGAGAAAACTTCGTATTCTAGAATAGGGAGGGGATTTGACACTGGGTCTTTTAGATTAGTTTGAGAAGAGGACTTATCCTTATAAGGGGAAAGAGAGGCAATTGGTGTCTTCTCCTATAGCTCATAATCTTCATCATCACTAAATGAGCTGAGATCAATTTCAACCTCAAACGAGGTATATAAACTGAAACCTGATCATTGCTATGTTGAACTCGTTCCTCATTAGGTTGCTACATGCTATCAAAAATTGTTAGATTGATGTTTTTAGCAATTGGGCGAGGTAAATCTGCTTCTTCATGACTCTTAACCCAAGATTCAGAGGATATCTTGTGACTAGCTTTAGGCTTTACACTTGGTGGGTTTCCATTTTCCCATGGCTATAAAATCATCCTCAATTTTTACTACTTCTAATTGAGCTCTCCCAATCCCTTAAACTTGATCTCTTTTGAGGATTAATTGAATGTCAGGTTCCAGAGCAGAAATAAATATGTAAAATTGGATCTCCTCATTGGGTCCTGCTGGAACAAGGATTTGTTGAAGAGACCGATTGAAATTGTAAACAAAATCCCTCATCGTTTCAGCCTTATTCTTCATGATCTGAAAGAACAGTCGCAGGGTGGCCGCGATGTTGATTGGGGTTTTATAGCATTGGAGAATTTTTTTTTAAGAACATTCCATCTGGTAATGCTTCCCTTTTCAAGTCGCCTGTACCATTCTTCCACTTTATCAATCATGCTGTCAATGGAAATTCTTACAAAAACATCCTCTTCTTGAATTCCTAAAATTCCACTTATTGTAGTCATAGCTAAGATGTGTTCCTTAGGGTCTTGTCCATTTTGACCAAAATATTATGGTACTATGACAAGACAAGAGGGCCAAATTGATTACACCAATGATTCAAGGCCATAGACGATTGAAGTCGCCAACTCACATGGGAGTAAAGATGGGAAAGAAAAAAATATTGGGCTAATTTTTGAGTGGTGGATGAGCCGGCGGTGGATTCTGGAGTTGAGGAAGGGGTGGGTCTCTTGGATGATGAAACAACCGATTAGGCTGACGATCAGGATGACGAGGAGGGTTGTCGTAGTACACGATCAAAGGACACTCCACTACCGGTGAAGGTGGGCACTAGGCCAACTCTTCCTCTTCTTCCAAGGAAAGATTCACTCACATATAATCTGCTACATTCCTCCTATATCTCCATGCTAGTGTATTTAATTGTGAAATGATGTCTTCTTTCTCTACTCCCACCCAATCTAAATCTAGCTGCAAAATAGGAAATACGTTATTATGAGGAAGTACCATCTTGCCGCACGATGTGACAAAGATTGTCAGACTTTTCAATCAATTTGATTCGTATCCCCAGTGGAGTCGCCAAAAATCTATCAGCGAATGAAATGGCTATAGACAAGTAAACTTAAAATAAATGACTCTTAGCCCGGTTAAGCGCAAGTATAAATCTGCTAATAGCTCTGAAAAGACCACAATTGCATTTGTAGCTTTTCTCTGAATTTTGTCAAGTTACATCTCCCTTACAATTTTTTTAAAGAATTTACCTAAACTAATGAACACGGGTATACTTTTGACCAAAAAGCAAGAAAGGCAACCAACACCATTTTATAAATATGAAACTAACACGAGAGCATGAATCATAACCACAAATAATCAACACAAAGATTGAAAACTTATGACCATCCCATCAAAGAAATAAGATCATACTGTAATAAATGAATGCCACACAACTTATCTCACAAAGAAAACATAACTATATGCATGTGTAACACCAAGATCAACGTACTAAATGTATCATTAAATTCATAACACCAAGATCATGAACTATTATAGTCTAAAATAAATGCCAAAATCCCTCTCGATAACACCACAGGGTGTATATCTAGAGAACCCCTATCATCTTCTTCATTTTCAAATATATAGTGAACCAACCCCACTGAACGGTCACTAATGCCATTACTAAAGTTGGAGGTATTCTTGTTTCTTCCCATCATCTTGGAAACTACTAAAACTCAATTAGAATAATTAACTTGGGAAATGAAATGGCATCGAGAAAGAAAATTGATCTTTATCTCACCAACAGCTGCCGAATGACCTTTCAAAAAATAAAATAATTAATGCAACATCAAGGAGACACTATACGATAGCACATGTCTACTATCCGATTGGAAATGCAATTTAAATTGTTTAAAATCAACCATTTATTCGAACTGAATTGCTATCTCATTAAATTTCCCCGGGAGAAAGCACCAATGTCCAACCAATCTTCTATAAATTCAGTCAGTGTCACCACTCTTCACCATTCAGAAGCATCTCACATGGCAAGCACCCAGAGTGATGGTGATTCTGCAAATGACTTCATTGTCCTAGACGAGATCGAATGCAGCTCGTTGTTTAGGCATCTATCAGATCAGCTGAAAGAGGTCTTCACAATACAAAGAGAGGTGGAAGAAGTGCTTTGCAGTATTCTAGGTGAAGTATTCTTGAGCCAAGCACATGTACACAACACCACCATGTTGGAGTGTTTCATATACACAATCATCAGGAATTTCGACCGCCATGAGTGGGGAGTAAAATCAATGGAATTCTTGGTGAAGCTTGAGTTGCATCATCATGTCAAGGTGGCTATCAATGGGCTCAGTCACTATCCTCGGAATGGACTGATAGCTGACACCATTTGCATAGCATTGGCTCTTCAGGACGAGATATTGGAGGAAGTTGTTGCTCTTTTCTACTCAGGAATCATAAGGAATGATATGGGACTCTTCGCATAGTTCTTGCAGTCGCATGAGAACCTGTTGTCACTTGCTTAAGTTGAACGCCTCTAGATTGTGAGCAAGGGCATTCAAGTCCTGATGTTTGCCCTATGTGCTTGAATGAAACTGCCTCTTTTTTTTTGTCTTTTGTCATCGATATGGACTTTTTCTAATCAAAACAAATAATTTTGTAGTGTCGATACCATGTACACATGATCTTATATATAAATAAAATATCATCTTGGTATCTTTGTATTCTCTTATGCATGGCTTTGTTTTCTTTTGTTCATATCGTTTCTGAAAATGATGGTTTCTTTTTCTGCATAATACATTGGTAATGTGAACTAAGCTTACTATTATTCCATTAATCACTGAAAAGTTTTCGGGTAGCGAAATGGGTAGTTCACATAACCTAAAAAACACCACTTAGGTTTCAAACAATTTAAAGAATTCCACCCAAAGGTATAACTTACGAGGGAAGTCACTAACTTCTAACACATGACAACTCATCATACGGGTATCCGCACACACACATCCTCTTTCAAGGAACAAAGTTGCATTAGTTTGATTTGTTTTTTGATAATTGATTTGAATAGTTTGATTTAATTATTCAAATTTTGGAGGGAAAGTGTCAATTAAATTATTATTTAATAATTTAATCCACTTAGGGGAATAAGGTGATTTAGTGACGTAATTAAATAATTGGCATTATTTAATCAATCAGGATAAAATAAAGTGAGATTAGGACTTCATTGAATAAATGTGATTTATTTAATTGGTCGAAATGATGAAACATGAATTAATCAAATAATGTTGTTTTATTTAATCAATAGTAGAATTAGGGTTTTTAGGACTTTATTAAATAAATGGAATTTATTTAATTTGGCTGAAATGATGAAAAATTTAATTAATTAAATAATGTTGTATTATTCAATTAATAACAGAATTAGGGTTTTGGGATATCGTTTCGATGTGGTGTGATGTGGGACGTTGCGGGATGATTTCGAGACATTATAGGATAATTCTGAGATGTTTTGAGTTATTTTGGGATGGTTTTGAGATGTTACAAAATGATTTCGAGATGTTCTAAGACATTACATGATGATTCCAAGATTTTTTGAGGTGATTTAGAGATGTTCCATGACATTCTAGGATGGTTCCAAGATGTTACATGATGTCTCAAGATGATTCTGAGTCATTACAAGATGTTACAAGATGTTTCGAGATGATTCCAAGTCATTCTGAGATGATTCTGAGTCATTCTGAGATGATACAGGATGTTCTGAGACAATTCTGAGTCATTCCGAGATGTTATGGGATGTTTTGAGATGATTCTGAGTCATTTTGAGATGTTATAGGATGTTTCGAGATGTTACAGGATGTTTCGAGATGATTCCATGTCATTTTGAGTCATTTTGAGACATTATGGGGTGTTGCAGGATGATGTTCAATGTTGTTTGATGGTGTTTAATACTGTTCGATGTTGTTTGATACTATTCAATGTTGTTCGATGCTATTCAATGTTGTTTGATGCTATTCGATGTTGTTCGAGGTGTGTGATAGGTGTTAAGTCAATTTTATATGTCTACATTTTGCCCCTCTTTGATACAAAGTACTGGTTTTTTTGTTTCAAAGATTCTATTTTTTTAAGATCAAGTTTTTTGAAAAGAATTTATGCCGTACTATGCCCTGACATTTAGTGGAATGATGGTAGGACTTTGTGGTGCCCTCTCAAGGGTTGACCAAAAATTTCAAGCTTTGAGGTCAGGCTCTTGACACTATTGTATTTCAGTTTCGATGTTTCCAGATGAAATATTATATCAATAGGCACTTTGTTTCTCATTCTGATGCTTCCTAGAGCTTCTAATTTGAAAGTAAGATGTTTCCCTAATAGAAATTAGGGTTTCCTAGATGAAATTAGGGTTTTCTTGAGGTGTAATATAGGAAAATAGTCTTCAAATTGGCTCATTTGTGCTTTGATCCTTTTGCTAATTCTTGTCTCTAGATTTCCCATTCTATCAATTGTTGAGGAGCAATGTCAGGATTTGAGGGTGCCTCACATCGTTCTGAGCTTGTTTGGGATTTTGGACAACCTTCAAGTGTTGGTGGCCCGGTATGTACCTTCTCACTTTTCGCTTTTGTCATGTTTTGTTCTTGTTATGTGTGTACTAAGTTCTTAAAGTCAATAGTGAAATTTTTGTGATTCCTATGTAGGTGCATCATTTTTCACATATTTTCCTTGTCAAAATCTCGCACTTGACACTTAGAACCTTGCACTTGACCTAAAATTGTGCCTTTAATCAAGAACTTCCCCCTTTCTTGAAGAATTTACCCTTGTTTCTTTGCGCTTGATTGAAAACCACGCCCTTGTTTTCTCGCCCTTGACCTAAAACTGCACACTTTCCTGAAAGTTGTGCCCTTGTTTGGTGTTTGCTGAGCATTTGCTCAAGAACCTAGCATTTGAATTCTCTTTCTATTTTTTCTCTTAAAATTTTTTCTAAACCCTATCATGTGTCCGTTTGTCATCCTAAATGTTGTTTGTCATCATTCTCATGTCATTTTGTGTTGCTTTTCATGTTTAGAGTGAAACCCTAATATCCTAGTTTACAATGATTGCAAGTGAGTCTAAGAGAACTTATGCTGAGAGAGATGTCTTCGCCACTTATTTGATCTAATTTCCCATTTTGATGTATTAGAGCGGGAATTCCTTAATGCCGTGGGATTATGTTACGTTAGTTACATGCCTCCCATTAGGAACCATACAACTATGATGATTGCACTTGTGGAGAGGTGGCACTTTGAGACGTCCTCCTTTCATTTTCCTATAGGGGAGGCTACTGTTACTCTTGAGGATTTTTGGAGGATACTTCGCCTTTGCATTCATGGTGAGCTCGTTACTTATCATGTTCGACAAGTTGCCCGTGCTATGCAATGTTTGTTAGGTGTTGCACACTTGGATGTACACAAGTCATAGGTTGATCTATCTGGGTTTATTGATAGTGCAAATCCTATTGTACTTGTCCTTTATGGTCTAATATCAAGATTAGTTGTTCCTGATAGGCAAGGCTGACAATTTATTGTGGGTTGGGGTGAATGTATTGAGAGTATGCTAGAGCATGGGATGAGATATGTCTAGGGTGCTTATTTGCTTGCTCATATTTATCGAGATATGTATGAGGTGGTGTATTGGGGTGGGAAGTCCATGTCCGTAGGTTTGGGTGTGGGAGCATATTGTAGTTACTCGTCCAGATGGGATACAGGATCGTTCTTCGAATGATCCATACTCTTATCGTTATGGGGACTTTATGCATTACACCTTGCCTGGGACCTTCCTTATTGGCATCACATGTTTGATGAGATGCCCGATTTTGTGTGGAGACCTTATATGGGCTATGAGGTTTGGCCAGAGGATGTTGATCATCTTGTTTACTACTGACAGACCCATTGGTTGATTGGCCATTCACCTTTAGTGATAGAGCGTTATCTACGAGACCGAGTCTATCACCAGTTCAAAGAGAGAAAGGGACAAGTTCTTGATGCGTATGAGGCTTGGTTTGGTCGGACTACTCAGGAGGTCCGTGTATGGGGTCTCCAGGTGGATATAGATACCATGGTTGTTGAGTTTAGAGAACTTGCCCCAGTTGGTTGGGGTTGGCTGATTTGTTTGGAAGATCCAGGTACTACTCATGATTATGATGAGTGGTGGGCATGGTGCAGGCCTTTGAGGTTCATTGATCTTGGAGGTGATCTTATTGTGGGTAGAGTAGGTATTATAGGTCATCGTGAGGAGAAAAAACACATTGAGGTTCTCATAGAGCAGTTGGATCGAGACTGATGTGATGAGACACATGGCATTCAGGATGAGTGTATGCCTCCCGCACAGGGTCAGGGACAGGTTTCAGGTCTTCATCCACCAACTAGGGATGTTGATATACTACTAGCTCAGATGACTACTACCAGAGACATAAAGATTGCAGCGACAGGTTGTGGAGGCTTAGGTAGACACTTTGAGGGACGAGCGAGATAGTGAGAGTGGTTGATGGCATGTTGTAGAGGCTCAAGTACTATTACTTATGGTAGAGAGAGATGCTCTCTGGGTAGAGTGTGATAGTATGCAAGGTGAGCGAGATCGGTTTCTATAGATTTCCACCTATTATCAAACCTTATATGATGCTACTGTTCCTAGGGATTCTCGGAATCCACGGTTCAGGGAGCTGAGTGCTACGAGTGATGGAGATGGTGGTGCAGGTGCAGGTGTAGGTGATCAATCTGTGAGACAACCAGATTGTTTTAGTGGTCTATAGTGTCCTATCCTTCCTGTCGAGGTCTTACTTTTTTTGGTACTTGATCTTCCTTCTATTTCATGGCATAGAGATGACTACTACCAGAGACGTAGAGATTGCGGTGACAGGTTGTGGAGGCTCAGGTAGACACTTTGAGGGACGAGCAAGATAGTGAGAGTGGTCGATGGCATGCTGTAGAGGCTCAAGTACTATTACTTATGGTAGAGAGAGATGATCTCTAAGTAGAGCGTGATAGTATGCGAGCCGAGCGAGACCAATTTCTACAAATGCCCACCTATTATCAAACCTTATATGATGCTACTGCTCCTAGGGCTTCTCAGAATCCATGGTTCAGGGAGCCGAGTGCTATGAGTGATGGCGATGGTGGTGCAGGTGCAGGTGATCAATCTGTGAGACAACCAGATCATTTTAGTGGTCTATAGTGTCCTATCCTTCCTGTCGGGGTCTTACTTTTTTTGGTACTTGATCTTCCTACTATTTCATGGCATAGAGGAATTTTGTAGACATGTGTTATATATATATTCATTGGTCTAATCGAGACCTCATATATATGTTATGATTTTGTATTATCCTATCACCCGTTTGTCACTATGGATGTTCTTATGACATGTTCCCTTTTTGACGATGATATATATATGATATACCTTCTTCGATTCAACCTCATTTTATGTTTATGTGATGGCAATATATGACGATGTATTCTTATATGTGTTTTTATGTGTTTTTCCGATGTATAAATTTGATGTGGATGAATGAATAATACTGTGTCTCATTATGATGTGGTTTATGTTGATAAATGAATGCCCCATACATGATATATGATGTTTTTATTGGTTTATTATCATCATGATATATATTGATAACATTTGTAGATTGAGTATGGATATGGTGCTAATGATGTTTTATGCAAGATGAATGTTAATTAGAAGAAATATTGATGGTGGATAGAGATATGATGTTAATTAGAAGAAATATAATGATGGATAGAATTATGATGTTAATCAGAAGAAATATGATGATGGATAGAATTATGATGTTAAGTAGAATAAATATTGATGATGAATAGAAATGTGATGTTGTTAGTTGTTGATGAGTTGCTTTTGCTTTGATTTAGAGACTTCACGGTTTGAACAATCCTATTTGATGTAGCAAACATATACAATACACCAAGGTATGAATTACCAAGGTGACATTGTATCTATTGCTTGGAATTTGACTCTACAAACAAAGAGTGTCGTTGCTCATATCGGACATACAAAAACTTTGTTTAAAGTATAGGGTGGGGTTGCATAAAAAATATTTCAGACCAGTCACACTAAGAGGTATAGAACATCTAACATGTAACTGCTTCCTGAACTATCTTAATACAGCTTCCATGCACTCAATAAAGCAAGCATTCACCATGGTATTATTACAAAAATATCTTACAAACAACAAATTGAAATGACGCTCAATTTCCCCCATTCATTCTTCTCTAAATCCTTATGGACATCCTTGAGAGATCTTGGGAATGAGTCAAAATAAATCACAAAAAGATAAGACTATAAAAAGATAAAAGAATGTTATAGTATCACTTTCCATATCTATATGGGGTGGGGCTATTATTTGGTGTTGATCATGTCTATCATAGGAATGGATCCGTTAAGGCATATCTCAGGATATTGTTGGGACTTATCAGAAAGATAGGTAGTTGATGCTTTGGCATTGTTTCCATCTGTTCATAGTCAGATCTTATGCATTTGTTTTTCTTGAAAGTTCTAGCTTTTGATGTTTGCTTTGTTTTGTCAAAGGATGTTTGTGATGATTTATTTATTATGGGTGAAATGTTTATTGTGGATTTTTGATGACAAGATGTGTCTTTTTTTGATTTTCTAAGTTTTGTTGTTTTTTTAATTTTCAGGGGACTAACCTAGGGCCTCTGGGGCTCATCAAAGATAAGCCTTGCCTACATTGTACATGTAGAGGCTCTTAGTTTGCTTGGTTTGATATTTTTGACCTTTTTTGTTTTTGTGAATGTTTTTGGATTTTGTATATTGTATATGTTTTTGGGATTTTGTATTTTTTGACTAAGTTGAAATAAATCATGTTGAAAACCTAAGGGGACTGACCTAGGGTCTCAGGGGCTATAAATCCTTGCCTATGTTGTACACGTAGAGACCACGCAGTTCAACTGTTTGGCTCAAAGCATGAATTGTTTTTGGATAAACAACATTGATAGCTTGGATTGATATCCCGTTTCTATGTCTAAAGGATATGTTATGGGAAATCTACTTGAACTAGCTGTGAGGTTCAAGGAAATGTTGATATCTTAGAATTTTTGAGTGAAGGAATAACCCAACGATGTTGTTTTATTTTTTTGATGTTTTTCACATGTTTTTGATTTTTGTTGTTTTCTAGTGTTTTGGAATTTTGTTGTTTTATAACCAATGATTGGATGTTGCAAGATCTAATCCATGACCAACTTCGGGAAGTTACCCACAATAAATTTTTTTTCCTTAATTAGTGACAAGCTATGGTTGGATTGATGTTTTATGAAATGGATGGGTGGATGTCATGAGAAAGTGTTGATAGATAATGATGCAAGTTTTATTCATTCATAACACTTGTTTGCCAAGTTTTCACTATGGTACCAGTTCTAGGAGCACCACAAAGTGGTTTTCACTCAAAGAACGTTTTATTTCTCTTTACTAATTTTCTTGATTTTTGATTTTTTTTGTATTTTTTATCTTTCTTTTTGGATTTTTATCCTATTGCCTGGGGTGTTCTGACGCATTTCATGTGTAGAAACTATTGAGGTGGCTGTTGTTCAGTGGTTTGGATAGAGGTTCTCCTTCAGGAGTAGCCAAATGATATTCCCCAGAGCCATTGTGATGTTGAACGGGCCTAACCAGTTGGGTTCAAATTTTTCCTTTGTCGTCCTGATTCAACTGTATCTTCTGATTCTCCTTGAGGACTAAGTCACCAACTTGAAATTTCTTGTCTTTTATTCTCTTGTCATAGTTCATTTGAGCCGATTCTGATAAACTTGCAGATGGTTTAACGTGCTCAAATGCCTTTCATTCACATAGTTTGGATACCCTATATTCTTCATTGCTAACCATGCCTTTTAATGAGACTCACAATGAGGGGATTTCAACCTCGATAGGTAATACAAATTTTGATCCATAGACCAAGGAAAATGGTGTGGCACCAATGGGTGTGCGAATACTAGTTTGATAAGCCCATAAAGCTGGGTTTAGCTGCAAATGCCAATCATGGTCGACATCATTGATAGTCTTTTTTAGTTTTTTTAGGATTATTTTATTGGATGCCTTGGCTTGACCATTTCTTTGAGGATAGTAGGGCATTGAAAATCTATGTTGGATAGAGAACTTGGAACAAAGTTCTTGGACATCCCGATTCTTGAATGGGGTGCCATTGTCTGTTACAATTGTTTGTGGAATTCCATACATATAAATAAGATAATTCAAAATGAATTTTGATATCTGTTTGCCTGTTATATAGGTTAATGGAATTACCTCTATCAATTTAGTGAAGTACTTTGTTGCTGTGATAATGAATTTATGCCCGTTAGATGAAGCAGGTGATATCTTACCTACCAAGTCTAATCCCCATTGTGAAAAAGGCCATGGTGTCATGATGGGTCTCAACTCTTGTGTTGGTGCATGAACTAGATCACTGTGTTGTTGAAATTTTTGACACCTTCTAGAATGTTGAATGCAGTCTTGCTCCATGGAGGGCCAATAGTATCCCACCCTGAGTAACTTTTGGACTAGGTTAGGTCCGCTAGAGTGGGATCCACAAATACCTTCGTGGACCTCTTGTAAGGCCGTTTGTACTTCTTCTACACTAAGGCACCAAAGTAACATACCATCTAGACTACAATGGTATAGGGTTTCTCCTAGGATCATAAAACGAAAATTCCTACGAGTGAAGGTTTTCTTTTGAGTAGTCATTAGGTCAAGTGGTATGATACCATTCTGGATATAGTCAAAAGTATCTTGGTACCATGGGGAGTTAGGACCAACAAAAACACATACCATTTCTGATTCTAGGATGTTGAATGTAGGCACAAGTATTTATTCCACAAGGAACTCATACTTAGGCACATTCTAAGGAATATCGAGCAATGAGCCTATCATTGCCATTGCATCAAAAAATTTGTTATTTATTCGAGGAACTTTCTCAAAGGTTATTTTGACGAAGTACTCCTTGAAGTTGTCCACCATTCTTTTGTATGGTAGAAATTTTTCATCTTTTGTTTGGTATTTATCATTCACCTATTTGATTATTAACCGAGAGTCTCCAAAGACATGTAGCTCTTTTATTCTCCATTCAATAGCCATTTTGAACCATGTGATAAGAGCTTCATATTCTGAGATGTTGTTTGTGCATGGGAAGGAAATTTTGTAGGCCTTGGGTATACTATCTCCCTATGGTGTGAGAAATAGAATAACTGCTCTAGAACCATGTTGAGTATGAGACCCATCAAAGTATAGAGTCTATTGGCCTGTCTGTTTTGTCATTAAGACACTCTCATCTGGAAAATCCACTGTGAGAGGTTTATGATAATCTATGGGTGCCTTGGCTAGTTGGTCTGCTATGACTTATCCCTTAATAACTCTCCTGTCCACATACTCTATATAAAACTCACTCAGGATCATCACCCACTTGGCTATTTGGCTTGTTAGGGCTGCCTTTGTTAGTAAATACTTAAGTGGGTCCACCTTTGAAATTAGCTTAACCTTTCTATTTAAGATGTAATGTCTTAGCTTTTGTGTTGAAAACATGATTGAGAGACATGCTCTTTCAATGGGTGAGTATTTTAGTTCATATCCCACCAGTGTTCTAATGATATAGTAGACTACCCTTTCTTTATTGTTATCATCTAGCTGTGCCAAGAGAGCTCCTAGTGCTGCTTGTGTGGTAGACACATAAAGTATCATATCCTTTTTTGGAATAGGTGGCATGAGTACAAGAGTAAGTAGATACTCCTTGACTTGTTGGAATGCTCGGTCACATCTCTCATCCTACTTGAAGGTGATGTCTTTGTGTAGGAGATGAGTGAAAGGGTGGCACTTGTATATCAATTGTGCAATAAATCGCCTGATGGATTGTAGCTTCCCTTGTAGGCTCCTTAAATATTTTAGTCTTTGGAGGAGGCATCTCTATTATAGATTTTACCTTTGTAGGATCCACTTTTATCTCTCTTCTTGAAACTATGTATCCTAATAGATTTCTCGATGTTACTTCAAATACACACTTCTTAGGGTTGAGTCTCAGATTGTACTGTTCCAGTCATTCAAAAATTCTTGCTAGATTTGTCAAGTGATCTGCCATTTTGACTGAATTTGCTAGAATTTCATCCACATAGTCCTCCATGATTGTGTGTAGCATATCATGGAATATGGTTGTCATCACTCTTTGATAGGTTGCTCTTGCATTCTTTAGACCAAAAGGCATTACATTCCAATAGAAATTCACCCAAGCACAAGTGAATGTTGTTTTGTGTTGGTCATCTAGAGAGATCTTTATCTAGTTGTATCCAAAAAAACCATCCATTAAGGATAGAATCTCATGCCCTTCTATTAGATCTACAATCATGTCAATGCTTGGAAATAGAAAGTCATCATTTGGACATGCCTTGTTTAGGTCTCTGAAGTCTGTGCATATTCTTATGCCCCCAATGGGTTTGGACACTGGTACTAGATTTGATATCTATTGTGGATAATCAATGGGTTTGATGAATCCCAGATCTAGTATTTTCTTTAGTTCTACCTTTACCAGTAATGCTATCTGAGGATGCATTTTTCTAAGTTTTTTCTTGATAGGATTTTCTCTAGGGATGACAACTAGGTGATGTACCATTAAGGCTAGATCTAGTTCATGCATGTCATCATAGGTCCAAGCAAAGTTTACCTTTCTCTCGTTGATGAACACTATGAAATTTTCCTTCTCCTCATGATCAATTGGTGCTGCATGGTATGTTATCTTTGGGTCCTCTCTTGTGCCAAAATTTATGGACTCTGTTTCTTCTACAAGGAGTGTTGATATTTCTTGATATTCTGATATGGGGAGATTGAATCCTCCATCCTTTGGTGCCTCTTTCTAGATCCGATAGAGCCACTTTGTGGTTTTCCCTAGGGGATCATATTTTTATGTTTTTTATTTCATTTTTGCGATTGGAAGATTCAATATCTCCCCCAAAGTATGCCTCCTATTGAAGCTCCATGATGAATCCTGCTTTGTGATCTCCACCTGGTATGTCTATTCTAAGCCCCATGAACTCCGCGATTGCCTCATCATTCTAGAGTTGATCCAAAACAGGTGTATATTGTTGTTGATCCCAATTGATGAGTTGCAGGTAATAGAGTGAGAGGTTATCATCTTGGTTTGCAAAGCTTACGAAAGTAGGTGAAAGGGTTAGCATGGCTCTAGTGTCCTTTTCCCACTAAGTATCTAGGTCATCATTACTAGAAGCAGGGGAATCATATTTGGTGATGAAGGAAGGAGAATCCCTTTGTATTCATTAGAGTCCATTTCATAATGGTAATAGATGTTGGGGATGGTTTCCATGTAATGGAGAGGGAATCTATCAATTCTATTTTTTTTGAATAAGTCTTTGACATGTAACTCGTTGTCCATGACATGATAGATATCCAGTTCCTTAACACTAGTAAAAGTTTCTTGTTTCTTCCAAGAGGTTCATCCAATTTTTGGAATGACCGCGTCTTTTGGTTTATAAAGTAGCACCATATTTTTCTTCCTTTGTTCCACCATGATAGGCTCTGATCGGCCTTGTTTAAGTATCCCAAGGCCACCCATTCCATTGGATCCCATTTTTTAACTAATTGATAACCTCTAGTGTTAGGATCAATTAAAATGGGTTGTGGATTTTTTGGTTCTTTTTGGTCCTTGTAGATCATGGATGAGAGGTCCTCCTCAAATATTTCCTCGTCTTTCATGTCTCCCCATCTAGCAAAGATCATGGGATTTTCTATCATTTGTAATAGCTTGATCTCTTTTGGACCTCCATATACTCTGGCTGTTGGTGGAATCATGGTGATGCAGAATGCTTGGTTAAAATGGTAGTTCCCATTAACCTTGTCAAATACTTGAATCTTGGCTTCCATTTTCGGTTGCTCACTTGGTGTGTTCTTGGTAGAGGTTGATGGAAGCATGGAAGGGTCGACATAAGAAAAGGAATGGAAGGCTATATCATTGCTAGGAACACATAGGATTTTATTGCACTTTTCTTCCAACTTTGCACAAAAATGGAAAGGCTTAGGATCAACATATAGTGTCACTTATTTTCCTTCTCGGGGAACTTTAGGCATTAATGAGAAGTGGAAGGGACTGCTTGTAATGCATGGATCCAAGGGCATTGCAGGAGTAGGTTGTATGGCAACTCAAGATGTAGTACTTGACAAGTAGTTTCTATGTGGCTGGTCCTATCTGCACTGGCAACCTGACCATTCCTTCAAAATTTCTTTCCAAGTCATCATAGGCCCTTATGGTGATAATCTTGCTTTTTTCAATCACGTCATCAGAATACCCCAGCTATTTGATGACTTTCAAGGTACAAATGTTTAAATCTACACCATTATCTATCAATACTCATTTGACCATGGTCTTGTGAACACCAACCTCTATGTATAGAGCTTGATTGTGGAATATTATTTTTGGTAGATATTTCTCTAAAAAAGAATAAATGATTACTTGCTATGATTTTTCCAACCATGGCTTGGAACTGGCTAGGATCGATGTCATTAGGGATTGACGTTTCCAATGCGTTTTCTAATATTTACCTATGTGTGGGTGATAGTTTTAACAATTCTAGGATTGATATTAGGGTAGGTGTATTCTTTAACTATTCCACAATGCTGTAGTCACTTGGTGACTTGATTATGGGTTTGGAAGGTGCTCCTTGTATTGTAACTCTTCCTTGATGGATAGTTACGTTGAAGTTGTTGTCTCCTCGTATCGTTACTACGTTTTCCCTATTATCAACTTGTGAGAGGGTTCCTAAAACTGTGTCACCATATGTGTAATTAACATTATGGTACTCTTGTCCATTTCCTTTATCATTCCTTTTAGTGTGGTTTGGGGTCGGGTTTGAGTAATATCTGAAGATCTTTGTTTTCAGGTCGATGTTCAACGCCTACTTCCCCTTTGTCTATCAAGTCCTGGATGATGTGTTTGAGGTGCATACAATTGTTGGTTGTGTGTCCTTTGATCTTATGGAATTCACATAAGTCTTTCTCATTGTACCATGGTGTCTTAAAGCTGGGTTCCTCATAATTTGGGTGATCATTCATTTTGATGAGGTTCTATTGTACTAGTTTTCACATAATTGTTTCAAGTGACTCACCGAGTACTGTGAAATGCCTCCTAGGTTGATCATATTTCCTTTGTTGCTTTCCTTGATTTGTCTATTGGTTTACAACCTGATTGTTCTTGGGATAGGTAATTTGGTTGATTTGTGTGTTGTTGGGACCATAGCTTGTTTGTGCCACCTGTGGTTTGTTTTGAGGTGTGTTTTTTTTATTCCATACTATTCTAGCGTCTATGACTCCATCATTTGTGATGTTCTTAGTTTTGGTCAAGACTTTAGGTTTCTTATTTGAGCTAGAGGGACTATCTTTTAAGTTGTTTGTTCTTAAGGTTCCTCTTGCTATGAGGGATCTCTCAATATGTAACCCCTTTTTGATTGTTTCCTCAAATTTTACAGGACGTAGCATAGCAAGTTGGTAGTTTATTTTAGGTAATACATTCATGACTAAAATATCCACCAATTCCTTGTCTGGAATGAGCCATTTGCACCGAATCGCTTTGTGTCTCCATCTTTGTAGGTAAGAGGTAAAGGAATCTCCTTGGTTCTATTTGATTGTGGATAGAATTATGATGGTGACATCTTGTTCTATGTTAAACAAGAAGTGGCTTATAAATTTTCTAGATAGCTCATCAAAAGTCCTAATTCCTGGTTGTATATGGGTGAAACACTCCATAGCATGACCTGTAAGGCTGCATAGAAAGAGCCTCATGAGATAGGAATCATTATTTTGTATCTCCATACATGATACCAAAAAGTCTCATTTATGCTATACTGGATCTCCTACTCTATCCCTTTTTATCAAACTTGGGTATTTCAAAGCTTTTTGGAAAGGGCAATGTTGTGATGGAAAGATCAAAAGGGAATGGAAAAATTTCTTGAAGAGTGTAGGTTTTCTTCTATTTCCCCACCTCCATGTCTGCTATTTTTTGGGTGATAGCATCTAGTTTTAGTTCCATCTCCATTTTTGGTACATGTGTTTGGAAACCCTGCGTGTAATAACCTTGTTTCCCTACTAGGTTTTGGTCATATATCGGGTATTGTGAAGGTACACAACCTTGATAGCCATATGGGATGTAAGGAGGGTTAATTCCTTGTTGTGTGTAAGGAGGGTTGGATCCTTGTTGTGTGTAAGTAGGGTTAGCTCCTTGTTGTTGGGGTGGTAGATTCTAAAGGCTTCCTTGATGATGACTTGATGGGTGAACTTGTTGATGGGATGATTGAAGAAGGGTTCTCTATGGAACACCTTGTTGGGCAGGAATATAATGAAGGTTACCTTGATGATGCGTTGGCAGGATACCTTGTTGATGGGATGACTAAGTGAGGGTTCTCTATGGCACACTTTGTTGGGCAAGACTAAACTGAAGGTTACCCTGGTGATGGGTTGGTGGGATATCTTGTTGATGGGATGACTGAAGAAGGGTGCTCTATGTCACACCTTGCTGGGTAGGACTAAACTAAAGGTTACCTTGATGATATGTTTGCAGGAAACCTTGTTGATGGGATGTCTCAAGAAGGGTGCTCTATGGCACACCTTGTTTTGAAGGTTACCCTGATGATATGTTTATGGGATACCTTGTTGATGGGATGACTAAAGAAGGGTGCTATGTGGCACACCTTTCTAGGTAGGAATAAAGTGAAGGTTACCCTGATGATGTGTTTGTGGGATACCTTGTTGATGGTACTGATTGTTCTAGGAAGGGTTGATGCTTGAAGTGTTCTGAGGTATGTATTTCCCAAGAGGTAGATTGTTGTTTTGAGTTTCATACTAAGATGGCCCTCCTTGATACATTTGTGCAACTATTGCTTGTTCAATTTGAGTTGGTTTTTTGAACAAGGGGTTCTCTTTGGGTTGATCACTATTTTGTGAGAACACGGGTGGCATGTTTGGCATCTTTGGAGGTTAGGTTATTTATCTTACAACCAAGTTATCCCCTAAGGGAATAAGATTGGGGTCCTTGAGAGCCTCTACATTGAAGTCCACGGGTAATTTAGCACCACTTTGTGCTAACTTGAAGAAATAGGAGTTTGGGTCCTTTCTTAACAATCTGTCCATCAGTTTGAGGACCTTGGGGTTGTTAGAATGTTCAAACAATTCCTCCTCATTTATGTCTTCCTCACTATCTACCTCTTCTATAACCACTCTATTTGGATCTTGGTTGTTTTATTCCATTACCTCCTATTTGCAATCCAATTCTTCCTTAGTGAAGGTGTCTCTATACACTGATCTCTTCTGGGGAGTTTCAAGGTCACTTGGCCTATATCCAGATGGGCTAGTTTCATCGTTAATGGTATTTGTTAGTGGGATAATGGTGGTGTTCTTGATTGCCTCCATTTTCTTCCTATGTTGTGATCTCATGGTTGTCATAAACAACTTGGGTCCCATGTGGAAGAGTGGTGTACTCTCTAGTATGACTCAAATCCTAAATACTTGATGTTATTCTATAGATTATGTAAGATATTGGAACTATTGGAATAGACTAGGATTTTGATAGTAGTAGGAGGAATACAAGTTCATATTTTTCCTTGAAGCACTTTTATAAAAGTTGTATACCAACCTAGTTTTGGTTTCATGAAGTGCCCAAAGGTGTTTTTTGAGAGATTTTGGACTAAGATGCCTAAGTCTGAAATGACGACCTGTGGACTTTACCTTAGGGATCTTGACCTTGCATGAGATCATGAAGACGATATTTATTTCCGTGCAGGTGGTGGTAATACGGGTCTTTATGCTGATATGTTAGCTTTCTCTTCCTCTTTATCTAGGACAAATGATGTGGTGAGAAACTAGCTGGGTGTTTTGTTCTTTTGTAAAATGAAGGTTCTCAAGTTCTTATGATGGTAGTTTTCTCACCTTCGATGTATGTGAGACTAGGTTGAAGGATTGGTGCTACAAGGTTCAGTTGCTGAACTGGGGAAGTTGGTCATAAAGTTTGATGTTGTGGGACGGTTGCTATGAAGCTCAAGACCCTAGGGTTTGAGTGTTGTTTTGGAGTGGTACTAATTTTCAAAAATCAAAATGAAGAACTAAGGTTGATATTCCACTTCCTTATCTAGAGGATATGTTGCGGGAAAGCTTACTTGTAATATTTGTGAGTCCCGAGTAACTATTGATATCATAGATGTCTGAGTGGAGGAATGACCCTAATGGTTTGTTTGATTTTGATTTCAAATAAATAGGATGGAAATAATGGATGTGGGACTATGTGACCTTCTAGCTTTCCAATTTTTTTGGTTCAAACAATGATCTTATAAACAACTCTCTCTCAACTTTTTCTCTGTGTTTGGTAAATGGAAAGTGATAAAATAACACTTGAAATGACTCAAGAAGGATGTGAAGGGAAAAAAATGCAGGATCTAATGACTCAATAGTGAAAAATACATTCCCTTAACACTAATACAATAGAGGAGAAGAGCATAAACTGGTTCCTAATAGATTTCAAAACTATTTGAGATAAATACAATAAGCATAGAAAATACAATAAAAAATAAGCAATCACAGTTGACATAAGATATATGTGGGAAAACCTTTTCAGGTAAAAAAACCCACCACACAAAGTCAAGACAATTGTATTACAGTAACATAAACGGTTACATACAATATACAATCTTCTCTGATCAACTCACAACAACACTTCCAGAACTATCTCACTGTTACAATGTTTTCTCTGAAAAACATACAGTTCGAAAAAATCCTGTCTCATGCAATCACATACTCAACTCACATAAGTCATACGATGCATTTAATTCTACTCAATCAGCTGTCGATCACAAGGTACATCAATCTATGATCCAATCGCACCAATGATCTGCCCATGTCGATCTTCCTGCATCGAGCCACCCAAGCATTAATGCCACATCCCAAATCGGGTCCTGTTTGCCAACCAAAAGTGGCCTGCAATAATTGCTATTGCTACAAATGGCATTGGTCAACCAAAAACAGTCAACCTACCACGTGTCCGATTTGCATTCGCCTATCGCTCCTGCCACCGAGTCCAACTCAATCAATCACTGGTCTGAGCCCATCTGAGCTCCCTTCGTTCATACTGCTCCATTGCCGAGCTGAGTCAACCCACCCACGGTAATGCAATGAGCCCGACTGAGCTCCCTCAAGCTTCCGCATGCTACCGCCGAGTCGAATCGACCCGTCCGCGTTATGGCGGTTTGGCCAATCAAGCCCGTCCAAGATTTGCCTGCGTTATCGGAGCACCAGTCGAGTTGCCCTATGGTAATGCGGTGAGCTCGACCAAGCTCACCCACAAACTTCACCGAGCTTGTCCACTAAATGTCCTGCGCTACTGCTGTCAAGTTTGTCACAAGCCGCGACAACGAGGTAACTGATCAAGGTGACCGCTGGCGGTCAAACTGCGCTACCACGGGGGTCGATAGACCACCCCGCAGTAGGATGATGACCGTCAACCAGATCGATGGCGGTCTCACCGTGATCATCACGGTGAGTGGACCCACCACCAGTGGTAAGGCGGTAGCAACCAAGGTGACCGCAGACAGTCACACGGCCACCACCGCGGTCAAGGGCTTAATTGCTCGCGGTATGGCGGTGACCAGCCAGACAGACCGAGTGAAGGCAAACGCAATCACCACAGTTAGGAATGAGACTGCGAGCAGTAAAGAGGTAACTGCTGCCCTTCCACCGCGGTAAAGTGGTTAAGGCTGAGATGAGGCCAGGTGCGGTACAACGGCAAACTACTGAAACACCTGATTTTCATCAAGCCATAAAAAGTAGAGGCTTCAAACTAGAAGTTGAGACATATTTTCTCAACAAGCTCCCACTTGGTGAACACTTCCAGCACCCCCATGAATTGAAAAATTATTGTCTATCATAGGCCCCAAGGCCCATCGATTCTGCACACCATATGAACTTGTATGTGTTGACTGGCTTTGTTAAAGTGTCTACAACATTCTTCAAGGTGTCCACCTTTTCCAGATTGACCTTGCCATTTTCAACCATGTCCCTCACGAAGTGATATTGCACATCAATGTGCTTGGTTCTAGCATGAAAAGTTGGATTATTTGCCAAACAAATGACACTCTGACTGTCACAAAAAATAGTGATTTGCCCTGCATTAAATCCAATGTCTGAACATAAACGCCTTAGCCAAACAACCTCCTTACAGACATGAGTTGCAACCATGTATTCTGCCTCTATCATGGATAAAGCAACTACAACCTGTTGCTTGCTCATCCAACTGATTGGTCCACCATTAAGCATGAAAGTGTATCCACTGGTGGATTGCCTGCTGTCAATGTCCCTTGGCCAATCTGAATCAACATACCCATGAATGCTGAGAGTCCTCTATGATGCAACCAAGCTTCCATGGTAACACAGGGCGTAGTCTGAAGACCCTTTAAAATACCTAAATAATCTCTTCACAACATCCCAATGTGATCTTCCCGGATTTTTCATAAATCGGCTTAGAACTCCCACTGCTTGGGCAATGTCTGGTCTTGTGCAGACCATAGCATACATCAAACTGCCAACAACAATTGCATAAGGCACACTAGTCATGTCCTCCATCTCAGTAGCAGACTTTGGACAGTCTTCAACAGACAACTTAGTTCCATGCATGATTGGAACAACAAGTTGCTTGCAATCATTCATGCTAAACCTCTCCAGAACTATTTTCACATACTTACTTTGATTGACCCAAAACTTTCTGCTTGTTCTATTCCTAGTTATCTCCATTCCAAGAATGTACCTAGCTGCACCAAGATCTTTCATTTCAAACTTTGCAGACAACTGAGATTTAAGATCAAAAATCATAGTCTTGCTATTTCCAATGAATAACATATCATCCACATATAGGGTAATAAAAAGCACACGATCATTTTTAGATTTATAATAAATGCAGTGATCAAATTTTGATCTCACAAATCCAATTGACAACATAAATGTGTCAAATTTCTAGTACCACATTCTAGGAGATTGCTTTAAACCATAGAGAGATTTATTTAAATTGCAAACCAGATTTTGTTTACCTCTTTCAACAAAATGCTCAAGCTGGGACATGTAGATTTCTTCTTCCAGCTCACCATGGAGAAACGCTGTCTTCACATCCATCTATTCAATTTCAAAATCATACACAACTGCCAATGATAACAAAAATCTGATGTATGTCAGCTTTGCTACAGGGGAAAAAATCTCTCCATAATCAAATCCCTCAATTTGAGAAAATCCCTTTGCAACCAAACTTGTCTTATACTTCTCAACACTGCCATCAAGGCCTATTTTCTTTTTGAATATCCAATTATAGCCAACAGGCTTTCTCCCTTTAGGCAGTGGTACCAAATTCTAGGTTTCATTCCTTTTCAAAGAATCCATCTCCTCATTCGTGGCTTGCAACCAAGAATTCGAATCAGATGTGTTGATTGCTTCTTTCACAGTCCTAGGCTCATTAGTGCTAGTTAATAAAGCATAGGCATAGTTTGATTTTAACAGTGAAAAACCATACCTTTTGGGTTTCTTTTTTTCTCGTGTAGATCTTCTTACAGGCTGAGGTTGTTCTTCATCATCAGAACTTCCAGAGCTACTTGAGCTCTCCTCAGTATCAGGTACACCATGCAACTCTTCGCTTTCTGTTGTTTGGGGAATTTCAACTGCATCCTTTTGGTTGTCACTCTGATCTGTCTCAAGCTATTGATCACTTATTGAAGGTTTCAGCTCATGAAATATCACGCTTGTGCTGTACAAAACCTTCTTAGTAACAGGGTTCCAAAGCTTGTATCCCTTCACACCAACTCTATAGCCGATGAGAATACATTTGACAACCTTGTTATCCAATATAAATCTCTTTTCATTTGGCACATAAACATATGCCTCACAACCAAACACACAGACATGCCTTAGGGAGGGCTTCTTACCAGACCATGCTTCCAAAGGCGTTTTATCAACAAGAGTAGAGAAAAGAGATCTGTTTATTAGATAACATGTTGTAGCCACAGCCTCAACCCAGAACTTCTACTCTAGACCAACACCACTCAGCATACTCCTTGCCTTTTCCATTAACGTCTTGTTCAACCTTTCAACAAATCCATTTTGCTGTGGAGTGTAAGGCATTGTCTTATGCCTTTTAATTCCATGATCAGTGCAATACCTTTCAAAATCTGCAAAACAAAATTCACCGCCATTGTCTGTCCTCAAATATTTAATTTTCCTTCCAATCTAATTCTCTACCAAAGATTTAAATTATTTAAACCGACTGAACACTTCTGATTTATTTTTAAGAAAGTATACAAATGCCCTTCTCGAACAGTCATCAATAAAAGAAACATAGTATCTAGACTTTGATAATGAAGGAACATTAACTAGACCAAACACATTAGAATGAACATAATCCAGTATACCAAAAGATTTATGAGGACTAGAATAAAATGAAACATGGTGTTGTGTTCCATAGATACAATGTTCACAAAAATCGAACTCAAGGTTACAATTATCAAGCCTTTCTACAATATTTTTATTCTTCAAGGTTTTTAAACCTTTCTCACCTATGTGACCAAGTCTATGATGCCATAGCATAGTCTTCTCATTAGAGAGTTTTACCTCCATAGCATTTGTAGCCAGAGAAGAGTCTTCATCTTTCTCTACAGGAGCAACATTGCATGACTTTATAGAGGCATTATTGCAAAGAACAGGACGTGCATCCAGCTTGTATAGAGTGCTAGTACGAACACCCTTAGCCAACACCATTACACCTCTAGCCATTTTACATCCCTTAATTGAAAAAGAAACTTCTACACCAGCATCATTTAACTTACTGACAGAAAGAAGATTTTGAGCCAGACCTGGTATGTGAAGTATGCCACCAATACCTTTGACTCTCCCGTCAAGAAACCAAATTCTGACTCTTCCTCTGCCAATTATCTCTAGCGTTGAATCACTTGCCAAGTACACCTTTCCACCATCATACTTCTCGTATTTAGAGAACTATTCTCTATTGGATGTCATGTGAAAGGATGCACCTGAGTCGACCAACCAGACATCATCTGATGCCTGAGTTGTCAAGGCTACTGCAATGAAGGCGTCTGCATCACTATGAGAAGATTCATTGTCAAAGGCATTCTGCTTCTTCTTCTCCTTGCATTCCTTTTTGATATCACTAGGTTGCCCATAGTTCCAACATCTCACCTTGAAATTTTTACTAGGAGACTTCGATCTCCCTGCAGATTTGGATTTTGACTTCTTGTCTTTCTTCTTGCCTTTCTTCTTTGGTCTACCTCGAACAACAAGAGCCTCTTTGGCCATCTCAAAAGACTTCTTTTGCATTTCTTCAGACAAGAGCAAAGCAACCATGTCATCCATCTTAAATGCAGTGCTTGTGCTTCCAAAAGCTATCACCAGATGATCTCAACTGTCAAGTAATGAACACAACAGGAGCATGCAACGATCTTCCTCCTCAGTCTTTACACCTACATATGCCAGCTGAGTAACACTCATGTTAAATGAGTTCAGATGGTCTACAACAGATGCACCTTCATCCATTTTCAAGGAGTACAACTTCTTCCACAGGAATAACTTATTTACCAGAGACTTTCCCTGATAAATATCACCAAGCTTCTTCCACAATGAAGTTGTAGACTGCTCCTCATTAACGTTCAGGAGAACAAAATCAACCGGACTTTGTCTTATCAGACCTCTTTCCTTTCTATCAGCAAGATCCCAAGCCTCTTGGTTCATGCTTTGTGGCTTCGTTCTAGACACTGCAATCCGGAGGTCTCTATCCACCAGCAAGTCTTCCATTTTGAGTTTTCACAACTCAAAGTTGCTGCCATTAAATTTTTCAATGTCTACTCTACCTGATGTACTTGTCATCTCAAACTGAAACAAGTTTTAACAATGCAATACTCCCACTAAAACAATATTAGCACAAAAAACCGAGCTTTCTCTCAAGGATAACACAACGGGCCAGGCTTTGATACCAATTGAAGGGAAAAACATGTAGGATCTAATGGCCCAATAGTGCGGAATACATTCCCTTAACACTAATACAATAAAGGAGAAGAGCATAAATTAGTTCCTAATAGCTTTCAAAACTATTTGAGATAAATATAATAAGCATAGAAAAGACAATCAGAAATAAGCAATCACAGTTGACACAAGATATACGTGGGAAAACCTTTTCAGGTAAAAAAACCCAGCACACAAAGTCAAGACAATTGTATTACAGTAACATAAATGGTTACATACAATATACAGTCTTCTCTGATTAGCTCACATCAACACTTCCAGAACTATCTCACTGTTACAATGTTTTCTCTAAAAAACATATAGTTTGAAAAAATCCAGTCTCATGAAATCACATACTCAACTCACATAAGTCATACGATGCATTTAATTCTACTTAATCAACCACCAATCACAAGGTACATCAATCTCTGATCCAATCACACCAATGATCTTCCCCTGCCAATCTTCCTGCATCGAGCCACCCAAGCATTAATGCCACCACCCAAATCGGGCCCTGTTTGCCAGCCAAAAATGGCCTACAATAACTGCTGTTGCTACAAATGGCATTGGACAACCAGAAACAATCAACCTGTCACATGTCCGATTTGCATTCACCTATCTCTCCTACCACCGAGTCCAACTTGGTCAATCACTGGTTCGAGCCCATCTGAGCTCCCTTCGTTCATACCGCTCCATTGCCAAGCTGAGTCGACCCACCCGTGGTAATGCAGTGAGCCCGACCGAGCTCCCTCAAGCTTCCCTGCGCGACCCCTGAGTCAGATCGACCCATCCGTGGTATGGCAGTTTGGCCAACCGAACCTGTCCAAGACTTTCCCGTGTTACCGGAGCACCATCTGAGTCAGCCTGCGGTAATGCAGTGAGTTCGACCAAGCTCACCCACAAACTTCATCGAGGTTGTCAGCTAAACGTCCCACGCTACCGTTGTCAGGGTTGTCACAAGCCGTGGCAATGAGGTAACTGGCCAAGGTGACCACTGGCAGTCAAACTATGCTACCGCGGGGGTCAATAGACCACCCCGCGGTAGGGTAGTGACCGTCAGCCAGAACGCTGGCGGTCTCACCACGATCACCACGGCGAGTGGACCCATCGCTAACGATAAGGTGGTAGCAGCCAAGGTGACCGTAGGCGGTCACACTGCCACCACCGCAGTCAAGGGCTTAACTGCTTGTGGTATGGCAGTGACCAACCAGATAGACCGAGTGAAGGCAACCACAATCACTATGGTTAGGAACAAGACTGCGAGCGGTAAAGAGGGAATCGCCATCCTTCCACAATGGTACCACCAAGGTAAGAGATGACTGCCGTGGTAAAACGGTTAAGGCTGAGATGAGGGCAGATGCGATACGGCGGTAAACTGCTAAAACACCTGATTTTCGCCAAGCCATAAAAAGTAGAGGCTTCAAGCTGGAAGTTGAGACATATTTTCTCAACAGGATGAAAATATGTGACCTTCATGTTTATAACTTAGGTTGTGAAATCACAACACCCAAGATATAGTTCCCAAATGTTTACTTTGATTAATGTAACTTGAAATAAAAATGAAAATATTCAAAAACCTTTAAAGAAAGATCCTTTCAAGGAGTGCAAACATAAGGATTCTTTCACAAGTATGCACTAAATCAAAGGGTTTGTGTTTAAACCATCTCGTTCACTATTTATTTGAATGTGTTATTTTTCTTTAAATCAATCACAAAATTTGATGTCAAATTGTTTTGAATGTAATGGGAGAGTTTAACATAAAAAAGAAATTACAACCCTAGGGGATATAAACCATTCTCTTAGGTAGGATTGCTTCATGATCTAAAGAGATGATTTTACATGCAACTTATAGCGTGGGTTTGTAGTTGGACATGGCAAGTAACTTCTTGGAAGTAAATTTTGATGCACCAGTTTTAGAAAATACTTTTGGATAATAGGGTGGCCTCTAAAACAATTTGGTTCTTAGTGATAACTGTGAATGTGGAAATTTGACACTCACCCACTAGCCACTTAAGGCTCTTTAACCATTCCCATTCCACTTAAGGCATGGGATTAGGTGTAGTATATTGTCAACATAGATTGAAGCTACTTTCTTACGATTTCACAACCTTTGATATATTTCACTAGTAAACGTGCTTTGAGACCTTGCAATGAGTTCTCCAACATGGGATGTGTCTCAAAGCAAGCCCCTCTTTAAGGTAAACTTGAAAATAAAGTGCAAAGCTCAAAAATGCTCTTTCACTCACCCAAGATCACCAAAAGGTGCAAGGGGAGAAGATAAAACACTTTAACTTTCCAATCACTGAATGCACAATGAACAATCCATAGCAAATTGATTTTTTTAAACACCTCGAGCGGTGTTATCCCCAAAAATATGTGAATAACATAAAAAAAATATTCTTTTTATTTGCACCAATAGGAAGTATTCAGGATATCAGTAAAAAATAGCAATGGTACAATACAAAAGAAATAACTTGTTCATTTTAAGCTCCAAAATTGAGTGTTTTTAAGAAAATAATCCTGATCTTTAATTGGTCAACAAATGTAAATCGAGCATGTGTCAAAAAAATGGAAATCATTTGCACTCTTTTTATGCACCAAAATTAAAGTTCCTAATTATGAAAACATGAAGTGTGTTCATTTTTTAGATCCCAAAATTGAAGTATTTTTTTGTTCTTTTTATGAGCACCAAAATGAGAGTTCTTAAGTTAAGAAAACATGAAACTGATTCAATTTTAATAACACTAAAATCAAATGTGAGTTTGTGTTTGTTCTTTTTAGAGCACCAAAATCAAGTTCCTAAGTTAAGAAAGCATGAACTTGGTTCAATTTTAACAACACCAAAAATAAATTTGAGTTTGAGTTGTTCTTTTTAGAGCACCAAAATCAAGTTCCTAAGTTAATAAAAAATTATTTGTGGATCTAAAAATCTTGTAACGATCATCTTCCCTACAAATAAATGAGTTAATGTAAATTGAATCTTGCATCAAATTTGTTAATGCCTGTTTACACACTAAAAAAAAAGCTATTTGAATGTGCATTAAAGAATCTACGATTACATAATTGAATGTACAAAAGAAGCACAATGTTACTATCCTGTAGTGGAGTGTATTCGCTTGATGTTGGGTTGTTCTTATCACCGTGAAGCCTCCAAAGTTTGTGTGAAAAATCTTGAGGAATGACTACTTTGGTTGGTTGATCAAAGAAATGAGGTTGAAGCAGTAACAATGGTGGTTACAAATGTCAATAGTACTTCTTTGTACAAATGATATTGATCCTCTGATCCTTATTTGTAAGGAAAAGGGTTTGTTATATAGAAAATAAGATTTGAAATGAACGATCAGGATCGTGTTGAAGAATATCCAGATCAATGGTCGGAGTGTATTGAGAGGATTTAGACATGAGAAAATTGTGCAAAGTTGATTGCACAATTTGTGTGATAGAGAAATAGATTGGCTAGTCAGGGATTAGATTGATCAGTTAGGATTTTAGATTGATCAGTCAAGATTTTGATGGCTTAGTTAGGAAATTGATTGATTAGTTAACAACTTAGATTGCTTAGTTAAAAATTTAAAATGTTTAGTTTAGATTGCTCAATCAACAATCATAATTTGCTCAATCAGAAAATGGGTGAGGAATATGTATTAATTGATTTAATTAATTAATTCCTTTTTGGAGTTGAACATGCAAATCAAGTTTGAATTTTGAAAATAAAGTTGCATTAGTTTAATTTGATTTTGGATAATGATTTGAATAGTTTGAGTTAATTATTCAAATTTTGGAGGGAAAGTGTCATAACTAAATTATTATTTAATAATTTAATCCACTTAGGGAAATAAGGTGATTTAGTGACGTAATTAAATAATTGGTGTTATTTAATCAATCAAGATGAAATAAAGTGAGATTAGAAATTCATTGAATAAATGTGATTTATTTAATTGGTCAAAAGGATGAAACATGGATTAATCAAATAATGTTGTTTTATTTAATCAATAACAGAATTAGGGTTTTTTAGGACTATTAAATAAATGGATTTTATTTAATTTGTCTGAAATGATGAAAAAGTGAATTAATTAAATAATGTTGTATTATTTAATTAATATTAGAATTAGGGTTTTGGGATATCGTTTCGATGTGGTGTGACGTGGGATGTTGCAAGATGATTCCAAGATGTTACGAGATGATTCCAAGATGTTTCGAGTCATTTCAAGATGGTTTTGAGATGTTACAAAATGATTTCAAGATGTTTTGATACATTACGAGATGATTCTGAGATGTTTCAGGGTGATTTTGAGATGTTCCGAGAAATTTTGGGATGGTTTTGAGATGTTACAAGATATTTCGAGACAATCCCAAGTCATTCCAAGATGTTACGGGATGTTCTACGATGATTATGAGTCATTACGAGATGTTACAGGATGTTTTGAGATGATTCTGAGTCATTTCAAGATGATACAAGATGTTTCAAGATAATTCAAAGTCATTTCAAGATGATTTTGAGTCATTCTGAGATGTTATGGGATGTTTCTAGATGATTCTAAGTTATTTTGAGATGTTACAGGATGTTTCAAGATGATTCTGAGTCATTTCGAGACATTACGAGGTGTTGCAGGATGATCAATGTTGTTTGATGTTGTTCGATGTTGTTCGATGCTGTTTGATGTTTTTTGATGTTGTTCGATGTTGTTTGAGGTGTGTGATAGGTGTTAAGTCAATTTTACATGTCTACAGTTATATCCAACCTTTAAAATCTTTCCATATATTGTCAATAAATCAGCCTATGTCAAATATGTTTATATATGTACATATACATATATATATGTATATTAATAATATCCCACATATATATATGTTAATATATATATATATATATATATATATATATATATATCTCATATCAATGGAGTATGTATACATTCAATATACAAATGAATACAAACAAGTTAAAATTCTCATAGTAGTAATAATTATATCAATTGTGTATATATATATATATATTCCTCTATGTACATGTACACGTATGTGTACATTTATTGATGTATCTTTATGGGCATTGTCTATTTGCCAAACATACATGTGTATCAATACATGTATACATATGGATATATGTATATATCTTGTATATATATACACATTCAATTGCACAATCAATCACGTACAAAATTACTTGTTGGTATATGGCTTCTAGTGTTGTCATTGATGGAAACCTAACTCATTAATCCGGTCCACACTTTAGTATTTGTTCCTACTGAGAGAAAAAATAAAGAATAGGGTATCCGACTGAAGTTGAATCTATTTACATTACCAATTTATCCGTTCGAGTTGTGGATCTCAAGGAAGGTCATTGGACATCTAGAATATCTTACTCTCGAGTTTTGTGCTATCGCATCAATTGGTGTACGAGGTAGGAGATTTGGTTCATTGTTTTTTTGTTTATCAGTGCTAGCAGGTCAACTTGGTGGATATAGCTGTTGCGGATGTTTAAGGAGTAATTGTTTAAATTTTTGTGTTCAAACATGCTTATTTAGGTCCTCACTATGCTATGGCTGACTTTGGATGATGCACATTGAAAATCATATGTGGATTTAGCCGACGGTTGGAAAGTATTTTATGTTTTATTAAAGATGACATATGGTTGATTGAATCTCTTGTTGTAGATATATATAGGTGATCAGTTATATCATTTTGATATAAGTGAAAAGTTTGTTGGTGTGTGATGTGAAGTTCAGAAGGATAGTAGAGTGATTTCACCTGCACATATAAGATTTGTGATGTGAATTATAGCAGAGAAGAGTAGAAGAAAAAAATCAGAGAAAAGGTCAAGAAATTGACTAATGTGCTTAACCGAAACTATTCTCAAGCATTTGTGGATGCTAATTCATAGTTCACAACCTCTTTTTTCTTTTGAAACTAATTGTAAGGTAGTGAGCTCTAGGTAGTGAGCCTGAATGCAAGTGCATTCCTATTTTGTAAAAACTTATATTTGAGTACTGAAATTGTGGATTGACCTCCACCGTGGTTTTTCCCCTAATAGGGTTTCCACATAAAAATCCTTGTATTATGGTGTTGTGGATGATTTCTTTGTGTGTTTTCATTTTTCTTTCAGTTCAAAGTTGTAAGTGGTTTAAATATCAGATTAATAAAGTTAAGATTTGTAGAACATTGATTCACCCCCCCTCTTAGTGTTCCCAAATTCCAACAATTGGTATCAGAGCTTAGTTCCTCAAAAGGAGTTTAGTAGCTTGAGGTGGATCTTGGAATGTAATGGACTTTGGTAGTCTTCAACAACAACTTGTGGTGGCACTTTATGATCTTGATCAGCCCAAAGTAGAAGTCCGAAAATTGAAAGCAAATCTTAAATTCATTCAGACATTGAAGGATCAGATTGTTAAATCGAGGGAAAAGAGAAAGGATCTCTGTGATCAGATTAAGAAAAAAGAGAGCAAAAACATGGATGATGTTCACCTGAATCAAACCTTGAAAGAAATAGTTTAAGAATGTGAAAATCTTGCCAGAGACAACACTACCCTAAAGCATGAGATGAAATCTATGGTGATAAAGCTAACTAAGGAGATTGAAGAAAGATAGAAGAATGAGGAGAATCTTGCCCAGTCCTTAAAAGAAAGATCTGATGAATGTAGAAGAATTAATGGAGAATTCATTAAATTGGAGATTGAACTACAACAATCCAAAAACAATGAAAAAGATCTTGAAAAATAGATTGTTATTCTCAGGGATGAACTTGCTACTGCAAATGAATACATGGAGAAGTTCAAGATTATCTCAGTTAAGCTTGATGAGGTAACTCAAGGTCAAAAGAATGGAAATGACAAGCGAGGTCTTGGATATGAGAAAGGAGAAAGTTCAGGATCTAGACAAAGGAATTTCAAGTAAGGAAATTAGATGAACAAAGGGAAAAGGCATCCGGTAAGATAACCTAATTCTCAAAAGTTTAATGGATATTATTTTGCTTGTGATAAATTTGGTCATATGGCTGCTCAATGTAGAAGTAAAATGAAATAAAGTAATCCATCATTCCTCGGTCAGTGTTTCAATTGCAATAAGTTTGGTCATAAGTCAATTGAATGTAGAAATGTGTCAAACAACTCTGTCAGTAAAAGAAATGTCAAGTGTTATACCTGTGGAAGAATCGAGCATATTGCTGACCAATATAGATCAAGAAAAAATCAATGGAATGAATGGTCTAGACAAGGAAATTTTGTGTGTTACAATTGCAACAAAGACTATCACATTACAAGATTATGTCGAAACAAAAATATGAATAGAAGAGGTTCGACATACAAAAGAAGAAATACACAAAAAGATGATAAAGAAAAAAGGAAAAGTGACTGCGGATGAAATAAGAAATCAGATGAAGAAGACATGGGTAAGGAAGAACGAGTCTGATGTAGGAGATGGTTCTATACTGGAACCTGCTTCCAGTAATTCCTCCGAGAATTGATCTTAGGCTATTGGCCTAGGGGGAGTTTTTCAAGAAAATCCTTTTCCCCCTATCCATAGTTGGTATTGGAACGTGGAAGATTGTCAACAGTTTTATTAATGATCTATAGATGCATTGGAAAAAACTCTCATGGAAATTGAAACAATTGAAGGTGCGTAGAAGAATTTTTCTCTTGCTAACTGAGAAAGCAGGGTATCCGGAGTACCTAGGGCAAAAGAATTTATTACAACAAAAGGTTAGGTATGTGAGTTATAAAAAGCAAGTTGAAACCCTCATTTTCCACTTTATTTCAAAGAAAAGGAGGAGATCACTCTGCAATAGAATTTTGAAGGCGTGAAGGAAATTTGGTGGCAAAACCCTAATCCATCAGGTACTTTCATAAATTTTCATTTAATTTGGTGTACGTTTGAAGAACTTCTGTGATAGAAAACAAAACATGAGTACGGAAGGCAAAATGGAACAAATCAAAGGAATGATCAATCTAGATGAGTATAATAGTGAGAAGATTAGAGCCGTAAGGTACTTGTTGTTGCATGATGAATTGAAATGGTTGAAAGAAGCTAAACACAAAAGCTTTGATATTTGGAGTAAATTTCCATATTTCAAAAACGTAGAAATCGTTAAGTTTATTCTGAGAAGATTGAATGACGATACTCTAATTCTGGATAAACCCTACCATATTTCGAAAGAAGTAATTGGAAATTTAACCAGATTATGTAAAGTTGGGGATATATCAAGAAAGAAGTCTATCCAGAATAAAGAAGTCGAATCCCTAACTGGAGTTATTGGAGATCAAAGGGCATTAATAATCTCGACAATTAAAGACTCAGTGACAAGATACATTGTGTATGGAGTATCCTACAAAATATTTTTCAAAAACAGAGAAGGTGCAACTTCGGCAAGTGCTATTTACATTTCACATAAGATGATAATGGAAGATCTGTTGGTAGATGGTCAACGCTCCCCTCAGGATTCACGACATGGAATAACCATCTCTCATGGATCCGTTAACTCTGGCAGTTGTATCGGGCATTAACATGTCGATCTTTTGGTGCAATGACAATTATGGGGCCAACAATTGGTATCATAGCCAAAGGTGTCAGGTTCAAATCTCCTTGGGTAATGCTGAGGGGGATTTTGTTGGTAGATGGTCAACGCTCCCCTCAGGATTCACGACATGGACTAAATGGCTCCCGTGGGTCCGTTAACTCTGGCAGTTGTATCGGGCATTAATAGGTCAATCTTTTGGTGCAATGAGAGCTGTGGGGCCAACAAGATCAGGATTTTGACCTTTGCGGATTATTGAAAGATCAATTGATAGAGAACATGCAATTGAAAAAGATGACAAATTACCCTTTTAGGTTTCGTACCTTGATTATATGTCTTGTGATGTACTTTCTAAATTGCTTATTGATGAACAACAACATAATATGGAAAGAGAGTGAATCGATTTTCCAAAAAAATTTACATACACTCTAATAGTTTGGAAAACTGTGATCAAGGTATTTCCCTTCCAGTAAGGGCACTTGAAGTTGGTTCCTCCTCTAGTGAGATGGAGAAGAATAAAAGAGAAAAATAAATTGCTGTCTATACTCCTATGGCATGCAATATTCCAAGAATTGAAGGAAAAGGAAAAGAACAAGTGATTGTAGATGTACTAGATGAGGAATCTGATAAGGAAACTAAGGACACTTAAGGAAAAGAACTGGAAACAACCGAATCGAAACAAGAAAAGGCTAAGACAAAAGAAAGTGAAGAAGTAATCTTACATATGAAGAAACAATACAAATTATCATTACCAAGCTAAAAAGACACATGAATCAACTTAGGCAATGCATAAAATCAACAAATAACATCTACAACTACTGTCTTTGTTGGCCTCATGCAATCGACAAATACAAAGAAAAGATGGAACAAATTGAAACTGAACTGAATAGTATTGGACAAAACTTTAACATGTTCCAGGATCAAGATGGTGCAGTCAACAAAAGGATTCAAGAATTATAGACAGGGCATACAAATTTTCAAAACACTAGAAGCATGATTGTTGACACCTTTTTGAAAGTGAAGGATATAACAAAATGCAGACTAGAACAACTAATTGAAATACTGAGGAAATGAGAGACACTAGAAGAAGCCATCACTATTCTGGAATCCCTCATCAAGATTATCAATTAGACATCTGAAAACAACAACATGATCATAATCATAGGGATTGCAGTAGAAGCATGGAAGAAGTTTCTTTCGAAGATGAAAGAAAAGTACAAAATAATCTTTTAACTCAAGTAGTAGATGTATGTCTTCAAAGTTTTGAAGCAATTTTTGAATAGGTAAGTTTTTGTTTACACTCCATAAGGGATTACTGTAAGGAATTTTTTTTTGGGTTTTCATTGATGTCAAAGGGGGAGAAAGAGCAGTGAAAAATGCCATAATAAACTTAGGGGGAGTTGTGTCAGTTATAACTATTTTTGAAGTATTGAAGGATTGTAGTATGTTGATTCCAACACTTAGTCATTTTTCACTAAGTGTTGCCATCAATGCCAAAGGGGGAGATTGTTGAAAAATTGCTTCTAGTGTTGTCATTGATGGCAACCTAACTCATTAATCCGATCCACACTTCAGTATTTGTTCATACCGAGAGATAGAATGAAGAAGAGGGTAACCAACTGAAGTTGAATCTATTTACATTACTAGTTTATCTGTTCGAGTTGTGGATCTGAGGGAAGGTCATTAGACATGTGGAATAGCTTACTCTCAATTTTTATGCTGTCGCATCAATTGGTGTATGAGCTAGGAGACCCGCTTCATTAATTTTCTATTTATCAGTGCTGGCAGACCGACTTGGTGGATATAGATATTACGAATGTTTAAGGAGTAATTTTTTAAATTTTTTTTTGTGTTCAAACATGCTTATTTAGGTCCTCACTATACTATGGCTGAATTTGGATGATGTGCATTGAAAATCATTTGTGGATTTAGCCGACGGTTGGAAAGTATTTTATGTTTTATTAAAACCGACATATTATTGATTGAATCTCTTGTTGCGGATATATAAGTGATTGGTTATATAATTTTGATATAAGTGAAAAGTGTGTTGGTGTGTGATGTGATGTTCAGAAGGATAGTAGAGTGATTTCACTTGCGCATATAAGATGTGTGATGCGAATTATAGCATAGAAGAGAAGAAGAGAAAAATCAGACAAAAGGTCAAGAAATCGACTAATGTGCTTAACCGAAACTATTCTTAGGCATTTTTAATGCTAATTCATAGTTCACAACCTCTGTTGTCTTTTGACACTAATTGTAAGGCAATGAGCCTTTTTGTTTTGAGCGGTGAGCTCTAAGTAGTGAGCCTGAATGCAAGTGCATTCCCATTTTGTATAACTTATATTTGAGTACTCAAATTGTGGATTGACCTCCATCGTGGTTTTTCCCCTAACAGGGTTTCCATGTAAAAATACTTGTGTTATGGTGTTGTGGATGATTACTTTGTGTGTTTGCATCTTTCTTTCAATTCAAAGTTGTAAGTGGTTTAAATATCAGATTAATAAAGTTAAGATTTGCAGAACACTGATTCATCCCCCTCTCTTAGTGTTCCCAAATTCCAACATTACTATCATATTGATAAGTACATATGTGCGATATATTTATACATATACACATACATTTCGTAAGGTCTATTTGATAGCTCCATGCTCATAAGCAACCTGTTCATAAGTGTGCATAGGTATGTCTACATATATACCCTCATGTACATGTTCCTTCATGCGTATGGTCTATCGTTGACATGCATATGTACACATATACATACATTCCACATGTGTTCTCCTCATCAATACAAGCATAGTAATGTAAGGATGAACTCATAAGCTCCAAACACATAACATCATCCAATCTTGCATTCAATAGTAATCAAAACCCTTACTAATGTAGACACATCATACTAAGGATGACTTACCAATTCTCAACATAATAACTTGACTCAAACATTCAACTATGAGTGTATGTAAGCTCAAATAGGTTACATTACTGGTTACCCGACCAAGATATTCTCCTGAGTGATACTTTCCATCACACTTGGAGGATTGAACATATACATGCACCCAAATAACACATTCCCACGGTAGTCAGCTATTCAACAAAACATGCACTACACCATATTTCTCTATAGTTAGAATATCCAATTCAATAACCATCCATTTCATATTTATGCATTTCATCATAAATCAATAAAAGAAATAACATTAATTCATAATTCATTGATAACAAAGTGCAAGCACAATTTATTCTCATTCAAAATTCAAATTATATTCATATTTACCCTACATAGTTATAGTAAATAGTAAATACACAATTGGGGTGTAACAAATTATAATCTATTAATTTTTATTTGAATAATATTAATAATATAATATATTAATATATTAATTATAATCTATTAATTCTCATTTAATATTTAAGTTAATATTGATGACAGTTGCACTACCACTCTAAACTAGCATATGTATCTTAATATTAATTTATATAATATATGCCAAGAAATACCATTTTTGAGACATTTTTATTTTTATAATGGATTTTCCAAAAATATTAAAAAAACTATAAATTTTTAAAATAATTGTTCTTAATTTATTTATTTGAAAAGAAAAAAAATGAAAAACAAATAAAAATAACACCAAAATATGTCTCATCTGCTGGTTTGATAAACTATATCATATGTCTACCTGAGGGGTTTGGGATCTGCTACTAGGGATCTAAGCTTTATAATCTGAATTTTGTCATATAGGACACAAAAGTAGTCATTTTGGCAAATTGTAATTAGAGGAAATCTGACTATGAAGAGCTTATGATTCTACTATGTAAACAATATTTTATATATAATATAAATATATATGAGCAGTTTGCTCTTTGTCTTAAAAAAACATCAAAATAGAAAAATATACATGGAATGAAAGACTTACAAAAAGATCATTTTAATGTTCAAATGCAATCCTATATAAAAAAATTTGTAGAGTAGAGATAAAATAGAGTTTTACATTAAGTTGTATTTTGTCTATTTGTAATTTCTATTGTTATTTAAAAGCTAATTTTATTAGATTATTAAATCTATTAATCTCTTATTTTATATTTTATATATTTTTTTATAAGACTTGAGGTTATGCATATTTATTTTAATTTTAAAATAAAAATAAAGACAAGGAGAGAAGAAGCATGTTTAGTTTTGAAGAAAACACACACATGCTTATACTAAGAATGGGGGTGAATTAGTATAAGATCAATTTTTTCAATTTATAACTTTGGCAATCATAAAACAATAATCAAAGTATCCACACAAGTAAGATCTAACAATAGAGAATACAAGATGCACACACGATTTCATGTGGAAATCCTTGCAGGAGAAAATCATGGAAAAATATTGCTTCTATAGGAAAATTTTTACAACTTCATAGGCACCAACCCACAAGAGACCCATCCCCTCCACTGATCACCAATTGAGCAAGAGACACCAATCCCTTTGAGTGAGAGGCTTCAACCTATGGATCTTGCAAATTACAAGACACCAACCTTTGAAATAAAAAGTGATTATAATGTTGTTGGATTTTCCCTAGATCCCTTCAAGTACTTCAACAAAAATCTGTTTGATTCTTCACACAAATCTGCCTTGAACCTACGCTCTCAAACCTCCACTCAAATCTGCAAAATAATCTTCAAAATATGTTCACAAATCTGCAATAAATTATTCATAGGATATACTCAATAAATCACCATGATTTCACTTAAGTCACTTGCTCTTCTCTCATAAATTTGTTGTTATAAAATCTACTCAAATACACCTTGTAGATCTGCTTAAATAGCCTTTTATTTTTTCTCTTCATACAAAGATATTTCTTGAAAATTGATTGCATTTCACCATCTTCCAACATGCTTCCATTTATACCTCCAAGATGACTCTTCACCCAAGGGATGTGACTTTCCAAGGGGGATTGACCATACAACAATATTAATTTTATTTCATTTTCCCAATGATGAAAGACAAATTTACAACCAGACTTATCAAGATGGCACAATTCACAACCATACAACTTGAATTAACAATTTCATTTGTCAATCAAAACACTTTAAAATCACGAAAGCAACGATCATTCAACTAATTCTAATTCTCATATAATGCAATTGTATTCACATTTAGATTTATATAGAATGAATTATTGAAGGTAGACCAATTTATTTATTCTAACTCATATTTCACAAACCAAAATATTTACAATCCACCTTTAAATCCCTTGAAGACCAATTCCCAACTATCAAGTTCTTCAATTATTCCATGTACCTGCAATTTGACTTGTATTCTTTATTACTTCCCTTTGGTATGTGCCTGTATTCTCCACTCTGCACATACCTTTTAATTTAAATTAGATCTCAATATTTATCTATTGTCCCTTTACTTCTCACTTTACCCTTTATAGATTTTGATCTTTTTACCAGCTGCATGTTCTCTTTGGTTTCACTTTGCATATTTTTATTTGTTACTTATATCTTCTTCTTTGCCTCACATGACTCCCTCCCCCCTCACTCTGCTATACATCTTTCAATCTGCATTTTTTATTTATTTAATAACTGCTGTCTGCCTCTCATATCCCTCTATGGCTGCATAGTATTTCTTTCTCCAACCATTTGACCATTCACTTTGGGCATTGATTTTTTTTGAACTGGCTTGTATCTTATTTTTACACTTACGCTTTCTCTCCTCTATTTCTTTTTTTTTTCATGTACCATCCTTTCTTTGTCATTCATTCTACCCTCTCTGCTGCCCTATTTTATTTTCTTCTTTTTTCTTAAAAAACTCCTCCCCTCTTTCTGGCCATGCCTCTCCACATTCCACTTATTTTTTTTAATAATTAAATTTTATTCCCTCTTCCAAATGATTCCCTTTATCCTTTTTCTCTTGTGTTTTAATTTATTAAAAAAAACATTTAATGCAAAACTCTACTCTGGCCTCTACAAATTCTACAAGTATGATTCCACTAAAAGTTTTAGGCCTATAAAATCAAGAGTAATTGTTCATTTTATTGCGACAAACGATTGAATTTCAAATATGAATGAAATAAGACATTTTTTGAATGAAAAATGACAACAATGTCACTTTACTCTACCTCCCAGACCACCAAAACCAAATTAAAATAACACACCCAAAAAAATGCCAAAACTAAAACAACTCAAGCTGATTTTTTTATCGATGCAGATTTCCATATGCCTGGGATGCTCTTGCATCACCCAAAGTTGGGTGCAACCTTCTAGGGGGGTTGTACCTCTTTGGGGGTACCAAAAAATGATAAAAAATAATTTAATATTTAATTAAATTTCCAAAATTAGGGTGACACATACGAGAGGGTCGTCCCATTTTTTCCGATTTATTTTTGTAATTAACACTCCTCCAAAAGATGCATTACATGGTTTAGCCCATTTGGAAGATACACCATTATTTTGGCAAAAAAATTCCAGACCATCGACAAGCCCTTTGACATCAATGAAAACATTTTTCCAACAATCCCCCCTTTCTCATTGATGACAACCCTATAAAGGAATAATCAATAAATGCAACAAGATCATACTTCTCCCCCTAACTGAATTGCTTCCCTTGACTGAAATGCTCCCCCTGACTCTACTCCTCTCCCTTTGACATCAACATCAAAGGGTGTCCAAGGCTAATTGAATAAGACAATGAATAGATTCCCTTGAATACATGCTTCTCTTGAAGAACTTAGTGAATGGACGAGAGAGACATCACTCCCAATTTCTCCCTCGGGCACTCAAAAGTCTCTTTTGGAAGTGGCTTCATGAAAATATCTGAAAATATCTACAATCTGGTTCTTCGTAGCAACATACTCCAGCTTTACATGTTGCTCAAGTACTTGCTCCCTCAAAAAATGATAATCAGAATATGTTTTGTCCTAAAGTGTATAATTGAATTCTTTGATATGTTGATAGCACTCCTATTATCACAAAGTACGTGAATGGGATGCTCATATTCAACCTTAACATCTTTCATAGTCTATTTCATCCATAAAAATTGTGTGTAATTAGATGCTGCTAGAATATATTATGCCTCTACTTTAGATAGGGAAACTGATCCTTTTTTCTTGCTTAACCAAGATACAAGGCAATTTTCAAGAAATAATGCTCGTCCACTAGTGCTCTTCCTATCATAAATATTGCCTACCCAATCCGCATCCGTATATGCTATAAGGGTGAAATATTCACCCCTTGGACTGGATGTGACATTCAAGTGGCTTCTGCAATAATTGCAAGTAATATTAAGATCTTAATTTCATCAAAAAATAAATTTGCATATGTTAGCATCGTCACCAACCTTGCAAATCATAATGCAAAGTACAAAGGTTGTTGCATGCGAATCATCTAGAGGGAATAAAGAGAAATTAATACCTGATGATTTGACACGACATGCCGTCTTTGAAAAGTTGCTACATCTAAGGGAAGAAACACTCATTCTATATTTTGTTCAAATAATTTGTGGCTGCTATTTTCTATGTCAAGTTGCAAAGGTAAAAATGGGAAATAAGAGAAATGCAAAGCCTAAAAATTTCAGTTTGGACTTTGAGACAAAAAGATTACTTAGAGAAGCTACATGGCTTAATTTTATTCAGATGTATGAGGGTTTTGAGCTTGAATTGGTTGAAGAATTTTTGAAACTTTTTCATGTTAATGTCACAAGAGTTAGAGGGGAAGTGATAGAAGTCAGTTCTGGGATTATAAGTGAATTATCAGGTATTCTCACAGAAGGAGAGCCAACGAATAAAGGATATATTAGTTTTGAGGAGTTGATTTCAGCATTTCATCAAGAACTTGAGAAGCAACTTGAAATTTTGTGGCACAAGGGAAGTCAAAGGGGAATAGCTCACAATATCCTAGAGGAGCCCTAAAAAACTGTTGTTATGTGGTTAATGAAGTTCTACACCTGCGAAGGATAATATGGCACAATATTGGGGCCAAGAATGTGAATGCTAACACATTTAAGGTATGGTAATACTATACCTTCTATTAAAATCAATATACCTTCTTTTATATTCTCTCAAATCTCTTCTATGATATCTAGTGTAAATTCTAGGGGTACATCATCTATCAGATATCATAGCTTGATACGTTTGATTATTAAGCACTGTTTTTTGAGAAAAGAGTCTGGTACGAAAAGGTGGCTTGAAATTTTGTCAACTCCCACTGTCAAACATGAAAGAAAACTCAAGAAGGGGCCCACAACAAAAAGGGTAAAAATTGAAAAAGGAGAATCTCCTAGATTGTGAGCAGAAACAATTTTTTTCTAGATCCTCAACCATGAGGACATGGTTGACAACAAGAAGGGGAGAATGATGAGTGTTCAAAATGATACTTTAAATTATCATTTTATGTTCACAAAGACTTAATTATACTGTTAATTAACAATGTTGGTGGTAGAACATATACTTATATGTTTGCTCATTTTACCTTATATTTAACTAATTAGGGAATATATTAGAAATAATATTTTGCATTGAATGTGTCACTCTTAATGATGTTAATGAATAAATAACTATTCAATTTGAAATATTTTCTGTCACATTAGCATCCTATTTTTGAGGATTTTGTTCAGGTGATTGAATGCTTACTTCATGAGGTGAATTTGTTAAACTCTTTTTTTAACAATGTGGAATCAATCACAGTCCTGATTGCTCTAGTTGGATACTAATTCATCATAATTTCAAATTGACTTCTCTAGTCGGTTTGGAAACTTCTTGTTCTAGCTATTATGTGGCAAAATTCTCTGATATTTTTAGTTCTATTTTAGTTTTAGTTTGCTACTTTGTATCTTGGCAGGTAGCGCCATGATTTTGAATTCAAATAAGGGATATTCCTATACATATCCATCCTTAGAGTTAGTCTGGAGTTAGACAATTTTTCGCTTGATATTGTAATGACTGTCCTACGCACTTTTGTTCCATTTCCCTACTTCAGCAAATTTGAATGCAAATAAGGAGTTAATTCAAATCTCAGTGTTAAAGGTCCCACCAAAGGATGAGCAGTTCCCACTCAACCAAAGGAGGTGACCTTGTGTTGTGTTCTTTTGATTCAATTAATTTATATTCAATTTGTATCAAGTGAAAAGTTAAGAATCTTGATTTTCTATTTAATCGTTGTTAGTAACTGCATTTACTCATACTTTTTAGATTATTTCATTATATTTTTAAGATAGTTCATTATACTTCACTGTAGATTAACATTCATCTATTTACTGTAGATTTAAATACTATTCATAGGAATTAGACTTAATAACTATTTTCAAATGCATGGTGGTTTTAGTGGAAGCAATAATGATGAATGATGTGAATATTAAACCAAATCTTATTTGGAATTCATTCATAGGATTTAACATTATTGTTTTCTAGATTAATATTTATTTTCTTGCAAGCATAAATTAGTCTCTCTTTTCAGGTAAATTTAAATTCTAAATTTTAGACTAAGAGTGAATTTACTTATATTTTAATTTTTCCATGAATCAATTACAATTAAGTCAGGTGGAGTCTGAACTAAGTTACTAGAGTTTGAATGAGCATTAGTTAAGGGATAAGATAGGGTTAGTATTTAGAAATTATTTTCTGATTTCCACCTCTAAAACTAAGTTGTTGATCGCCTAGAAACTACATAACCATTGTTGAAGGGAACACAACATATCAGAGTGAGGCACCACAGAGTCCCCTCAATGAACCAAACGGATGGACAACTAGATTTTGGCATGACTAACTTTTCAATTCCCTTTGATGTATCAAGATATACCACCTATCATCCTCATCAACATACTACAATTCACAACAATAGTGTGAGTTATCCCATTGAGTAATCGTGCAATGCCACTTGACTACATGTCACCATCCACCACCTCAGCCGCCTTCACATCGAGTCCCACCATACCACACATTGCCTCCCCACTTTCCTTTTGTGTGACACAAGATGCTGGTGGGTCCCCCACGGGCTAGCAAGGAATAGTCAAGATTAACCTGAACCACCTCATCTCAAGTGTTGATCTGTTAGACCTTGATACTTGTTTCCTTTGCAAGATAATGGGTCTCATTGATAGGTAATGCATGCTTCAACCAATCACTATCCTATTGGAAATTTTTAATTAATATTTAAACACAATGGGGGATCGGGGAATGGTTAAGATCAAATCATGTAGATCCAACTGCTTGTATTAAAACTTCAATATGCACGTGCACAATGTTGGAAAATTAAAAGGGGGATTTGGCCTAGGTAAATAAGATGGGAAAAACATTTTTTCAACCTAGGGGCATAAAATTAAATACTTAAATATGGTAGCAACCAGAAGATAAAGTAAAGGGTCCAATTAAAGAATGACCGCCTAAACAAAATTTATAGCTAGGTCAACTAGAAACTGAGAGAAAGAGGTCAACATCACTTTAGAACAAAAGTACACATTAGGTTCAAGGGTTTAGGGCTTAAGAACATAAGGGTTTTGGAAGCCCTATCTTGCAATTTTGGAACCCTAATGACATAAAAATTTCAAAAGTGTCCATGGATATTGAAAGTACCTCCAGTGGCTCTAGTTGGGGATGTCTATTTAGGAGGAACAAAGCAAGAATTCAAAAATTTCTAGGAGAGAAGACCACCCAAAAACCCAAAACAACAATGACCAAAATAAGGAACTGTAATACAATGTGCATGCATATTCCCTACTTATGAAAATTAGCGTTTGAGGAATTTTCCATGCACTAGAAATTCCGACATTTCACCACTTATGTTCTACAAACAATAGGAATTCTCACTATGATTTCCCCAGATAACATAAAGGCCAATCCAAAGAGCCTCAAACTTACCATGTTTTCCCTTATCTTGATTTCTTGCATTCCATGTCAAAACAAAATCTTCTACAATAAAATTTCTCTCTATATCTTTCTTGTCAAATAGATATTTGACCTACAACTGCTTCTTTAAATTAATATCTTGTGTTGTCTCTTCTTTATTCCTCCAATTCTATCAATTGATTAATCCTGCTAGTCATGTTATCATCAATGTCCTCTCCATATTCCTGGATGAATTTATATATTGGAAATAAGTTGTTCATTGGTATTCTTGCATCCAGTCCATACACCAGTTCATAAGGAGACTTCTCTATGGCCTTCTTTATGGTAGTTCTATTAGCCCACAGTGCTAAATTTAACTTTTAATCCTAGGACCTTTTGTTTTTCTCCACGACCCTCTTCATGATCTTCATGAGGCTTCTTTTGCTAGACTCAACTTGTCCATCTCCCTGTGGTTGATAAGGGGAAGAATATGACATGGAAATCCCATAACTACCACATAAATCAGTAAATTCTTTAGATCTAAAACACATCGCATTATCCATGATTATTTTTTTCAGGAGTACCAAATATGATCAATATATTATCCATAATGAAATTAATGACAACTTTACTAGTTTCCCTTCTTGTAGGAATTGCCTCCACCCACTTGGTGAAGTATTCTATGACAACAAGTATCCAACTATGACCACCAGTAGATTTCTCAGTGAACTCACAAATAAAATCTATGCCCCACTACTGAAAAGGAGCCTCAATATTCTGTGTTCTAAGGGGCAAAGCACCAAATATTTTTAACTTACCAGAAAACCTTTGGCAAGCATCACATTTCTTCACCATTTTATGTGTGTTAGAAAAGAGAGAATGCCACCAATATCTAGACCCTAGGATCTTATGGGAAGTCATCTTAGCTCTATAATGACCTCCAAAAACTCCACCATGTATTTCTTCAAGAACCCTCTTTGTTTGTTTCTCATTATCACACCTCAACATCACACTATCCCTATCTCTCCAATACAAGAAACCCTTAATCATAACATATTTGATTGCTTGTAACTTTAGGCCCCTCTTTTGATTATCAGTCATATGGTTAGTGCATGACATGTGTCTCAAATAATACAAAATATCCCTATACCAAATGCATTCTTGAATAGTGCACTCCTTTTCATGAACATAATCACCAATTTGATTTATTTGATTGACTTCCAAGTTTGACTCAACCATCAACTTGGCTAAACCCTATCTTCTAACAAGTGTAGTGATGTAAATGTCGATATTAAATTCTTGAATTTTTTTGATCCATCTACACCTCCTACTTGTGACTTCTTGTTGAGTAAATATATCTTTGACAACAACACTAGGTACATAAGCCACTATCTTAGCACCTACCAAATAGGTCCTAAAATTCTTCACGGAGTAAATGCCTATTTTTCCATGATATCATACTTCAATTATACATCTTGAAGTTACTTTCTAAAGAAAGCAATGGGTTGTTCATAACCCTCATCATTCTTCTGTAATAGAATAGCACCAACAGTATGGAATGATGCAAAAAAAACAATTGGAAAGGCATAGCAAAATTAGGTGATTTGAGCATTGGTTCCTCTTTTATAACTTTCTTGATTTCATTGAATGATTTAACAAGCTCATCACCCCATGCAACTATTTCTTTCTTTCTCAACATCTTGGAATGACCTTGTAGTTTCAACAAATTTTGTAAAAAACCTTTTGACAAAATTAATTTTGCAAAAGAATGACTGAATCCCCTTTATCGACTTGGGAATTGGGATCCTATCAATTATTTCAAACCTTTTTGGATTAGTTATTATCCCATCCTTTGAAACTATATGCCTTGGCAACTTTCCTTCTATAACCATAAATGTACATTTCTTAGGCTTTAATGAAATACCAAATTCTAATGCTCCTATGAATATATTTTCTTGATACATACAATGCTCCTCCTCCTTCTTGGAATATGCTACGAGGTCTTCCTGATATATAGTCATAAAAATATCTATGAAGTCTAAAAAAGAAACATCCATAGCTCTTTGAAATTTAGCTCCAACATTAGTCAGGCCAAAAGGAATTCTAACATAAATATATGTTCCCCATGGTGTAGTAAAAGCAAACTTATATTGCTTAGATTCTTTTACCTTTACTTGATTGTAGCCAAAAAACCCATCCATCATGGATAAAAGCTCACAACCAGTAACTTTGTGCAACATTGCCTCCATGTTAGGCAACAGGTAATTATCCTTCAATGAAGATATATTCAAATTTCTGAAATCAACACACAATATGATATCTCCATTATTTTTCCTCACAAGTACCAAATTTGATACCCAAGTGGAATATCTAATAGGCTTTATGATTCCACCATCTTAAAGCTTCATGAGCTCTTGCTGCATCTTATGTGCTAATTTAGGATTTATTGACCTCTGCTTTAGCCTAAAAGGTTTTGCATTCGGATTTAAAGGAATTTCATGTTGAAATAATTCTTCTCTATAAGCCTTTAGGTAATCATATGACCATGCAAACACATTTTTTATACTTTCTTAGTATATCAATCAACATTTCTATAACCTTAGGGTTGAGCCTCTTACCAATGTACACCTTTTGGGTTCATTCTCCATCCCCAAATTAATTTCCTCTAAGTCTTGCTCATGTGTAGATTTCTGCTTCATATTGCACTTCTCAGAGTTATAAAAAACTCTTTCTAGGGCTACCAATCCTTTTGGGATTTTATTGGTCTTTAGATGAATAACCTCATTTCTAAAAATAGTATCCTTTCCATCAACTTTCTCTGCAAAATTCTAGAAATCAATTTCCTAGCTGTGATATTCATCCACACAATGGAAGAACTTCAACAAGTCCTCATTATTATTGAATACCTGCAAGTTCTAAATGTTATTTGGGATAGAAGGCCTCAACTGAGTCTCAACCTTTGATATAATAGAAAAGGTAATAGCATTCGATCTCAAGGAAAAATTGGCAAGGAAATCTACCATGACATTTTTTGACCTTTCTAGCCACTCAATGGAAAATGTGTCAAAAATTTCAATGTAATCCAAAATAGCATTCCTGTGTTGCTTTAACCTTTTATTCTTAGATTCATATTTTTCTCTTATTTTGGATACAACTAATTTAGAATCACTTAAGGCTCTAAGCATTTTAATTCCATGCTTGATGAAAACTTTAAGTCCTAGGAGTAAAGCCTCATACTCAAAAACATTATTTCTACATCCAAACTTAAGTGAGAATGAATATTTGTAAGACTTACCTCCTAGTGACATGAGGATCACCCCTACTCTGAACCCTTCTTTTGGGAAGGCTCCATCAAAACTCATGGCCCATAGACCATCTTCCTAAACTTTCTTTATCTCTTCAACTATTTGTGCATCCTTGACCTTCATTGGTTCTACATCTACAACTTTAAAGTTATCCATATCTATGTCAATGAAGTGCACACTCTCATGTGGATAAAAATATTCAATTTTATGTTGATATCTCTTTTCCCTAACTAACATAACATTTCTTCCATTCACAAGTATGGTGGCATAAGAAAGGTCTAGCTTCATGCTCCCCCAACTGCTTCTTCCCACGCCCTTGTAAAGAGCATTCCATACTAGGCTAGAATATCAACAACAGTTACACTCGTAGCATAATTATTCTCACAGAAAGTAGCCAACTTGAAAAGGATCTCATTTACAACTCCAACCATAGGGACCTCCCTTAAATCCATGGAAAAACACTCACCATATGTATGACTTTCTTGCAACCCAAGATCCTTCATGATTTCTAAAGTCATGATATTGGTTGAAGCACTAGAATCTATTATGAAATTTCTAATAAATTTATCATTTACTTGCAAGGTTACACAAAATGGGTCTATTCGATTAGGGCTAGTAGTTAAGGTGGTTCCTAAAATCACTTCACAATGTGGATTCTTTCAGGCTCAACATCTTTCACCCCTCCCTTTTCTTTCTCATCAGGATATTCATCCTCTCCTTACTACCAATAGTAGATCTACTAGCAATAAGGGCTAGTGCCTTTCCTTATGTTCTTCTATTCTCATCATTTCCAACAAAGGAATTGTTACTTTGATCCATGACAAGATCTGATTAATGTCCATAGAATTATACTTTCAGACATCAAAACCTGAAACAATTTGTTCTTTCTCATTTCTTTGCTTAAATTTATATTTATTTTTCTAAGTAGCAGTAGCTACTTTGTTCCCGTGATCATTTTTTTTCTTTTTGACATCTTTCTTTAACAAGGGGAACCATAGATTAATTTTTAGGCCTCTTAGCTTCATTTTATTTCATGTTCTTGTTCTTTGTAGGGGTCTTCCCCTTTGCATTACTATTTCCCTATTTTATAAAGAGGTTTCTAGGGTTACCTTGGTCTTTGTTGAATATTTTTTTTTCTCAAATTGTAAGTACTTCTAGCTTGTGCAACAATAGCATCAGTAAAAAATGTGATCTCTTCATCTAAAGGCCTTCATAGCCTCACATCCTCTTTTGATTCTAAGTTATTTACCCTAGAAGTGTTGTCATTTTCAGCATCATAAAAAACTTTTTGATGACAAGAATGAATCTCTTTCCTTAAGTCTTGAACATCAATTTCTGAACATCCATCCTCTAAAGAATATTCATTAGCATCTACACTCGTTCCAAATAGCATATTTACATCTCGATCCTCCATTCATGAGTCACCACAATCATTATATGATTCATGGCTATCCTCTAAGGACTAAGCAACCCTACATTGCAAAGAAGAATGTGGAAATTGACAAGGGTCACACCAAGGAGTATCCTCCACAAATTTTACATTATTTCTTTTCAAAGGATCAGGAGTCTCTTTATTCTTCATATTTATCTAATTGCTCTTAATTTTCCTACCATTATGCCTATTTGTGTTAAATGGTTGGTTTGAAATCTTAGACCTTCTTTCTTGTCCCTAATAATTTTGTTTATTAAGAGATAAACCTCCATCATTTCTTGTTACTTTGTAGGTCAAATCGTCTACGACAATCATCATTTTATCTAGTTTTTCTTTTTGTACACCAGTCTTTTCATTATGATGGCCCTTAGGGTTCTTGAGAATTTTACATCTTCCCTCCTTCCTATCTTAACTGAAGCTCTTCTGTTGCTTTCAATATGAATTATAACCTTATATGCCTCTCTTAAGGTCTGAGGATTCTTATCTCTAAGGTAGTAACCCATTTTAGAATCAAAGGAATTAAGATATGTAACCAAACAAATGTGCTCATTTAGTCTCAAATGGGTTGGGAGCCTAGGTATAGCCTTTTGAAATCTAATGTTAATTATGAAACCATCTCATTCAAATTCTTAGAAATATTATTGAATTCATTTAGCATGAATCTTGGGTCTATCTTTTCACCATATTTCTCTTTTAAAACCCTTATAAATTCCTCCCAAGATCCAACACTAGCCTTTGGAAGACTTCTATAAAAATCCCTTGCATCAATAGTTAAAGACTTCATGAATAATTTCATAATCACATCCTCATGTTCTACTTCAAAGTCACCTAAAAATTTCATAAAAGCACCCAAGTGTTCCTCACCTATCATTACATCACTTCCAAATAAATTACAAAGGAATTTCCTTACTTCATTGGGAACTTGATTGGGGAATACAGGGATTCCCCCAAAATCAAGTTGTCTATTTGTATCCATCTGTAGGGGTCTCCTTCCAAGAAAATTTCCTCCAAAGTTCTAATAACCTCCTTGATTGTGAGGAATTTTTTGTTGTGTATATAGTGGTTGTGACATGGGAATGTGTTGGTTTCCAACATAAGGTGGGACACCGGCCTACACCAAAGGACCAGTTTGAAACTATCCCTGGGTGTTTGGTATATAATTTCTACCTCCTATATTTTGTCCCATAAATGGTGGCTGAGACACATTTCCCATATTTGTGTTTTGTTGAAAATACTAATCTTGTGTGGGGTTTATCTGAGGTACAACTGAAACATTAGAACTCATAGGAATAGAAATCATGCCTAGATTACTCTGTGAATTGGAAGGTCCTGCACCTCTAGATGAAGCACTCCTCACATAGGCGACACTAAACACATTTAGTGTAGTAATATTTTTTTGAGTATTAGTCCATGTGCTCACCTGGGAGGTACTTAAAGACATAAATATTTGACTACTATTTTCAGCCTAAGTTTGAGGTGTAGGTATTGAGGTACTAACAAAATTTTGTGTAGCTCTCATATTATCAAGTTCTTTCCTCATGTCATCTCTTCTTCTTATCATATATTTTCTAACATTTTTTTTTTAATCTCTCAATTTCAAATAGTAGACCCCGAGTTTCTCTTAGTACTTATTCCTTAGTTTGGACTATATCATTTGGAGTAGGGGCTTGTGAAATATTTTGAGGGGATTGATTAGGGACTTTAGAAGGTATACCAATGGTATTTTTGGGATTAACTAGGTTTTCATAAGAAAAGGTATGGCCTTTTGAAGTAGTAGGATCACCATGCAATTGTTGTATCATAGAATTTCCAAGGGGTGGGTTTTGATCTAAAAGCTCTTGAGAAGGGTCAAACCTACTTTGATCTATATTTATTTTTTTCCTTTCTCTTCTCTAAGAGTTTGTAGGTCCTATCAATAGTGTAGTCAATCATTCTTTCTCATTTAATAAAGCATATCTTTCTTGAGAAAAATCAAAACTATCTTCACTATGTAAAATATAACCAATATTTTTATCAAAAGTTGGATCATACTTATTTGGATCCTTATTCTTCTACTTTTGATTCTTGTCTCTCCAAGATGTTCAACCTCTTGTGTCTCCTCCCTTCGTTCTTCTTGAAGGGTCAACATTGTGAATTGATCTTCTGCCATGCATGATTGCAACTTCTTTATTTCAACTAGTCTTCAAACTATAGAGTCACCACCCAACTTGATGGGAACAATATTTGTTTCCTTCAATGCACCTTGACAGAAGCCTTCAAACTTGACAAATTTTAGCACCTTTTAGCATATGTCTTTGGATAAAAATCTTGACTCAACCCACTAGGACATAGACAATTGGAAAAATTCTTCCTATCTATCCCCAGTAGAGTTAACAATCTGTTGGTGTTTCCAACTAATTCTCTAGTTTCTCCTAAAGTGTAGCTACTCCTTATACTTAGAGACACTAGGTTAGTGGCCAATGAATAAGAGATCAATTGGAAACTTCTCCTCTTCACTTTAGGCTCTACAGAACCAAGGTAGGTATCCTTATAACATCATTCACATATGAAACTATCATGTAAATGATTTGACAAGAACTCATCATAACACAATGGTGGAAGGCCTTTGATGGGATAAGTCATCTATACAACCTTCTATGTTTTCAATGACTTATGGTAGTATGGAAATAAAATAAAAGTAAATGAAAGAAATTAAAAGGTTTTGATTTGATTTTGAAATTGGATCCACCTTAGACTTAGGCTTATGGGAATAGGTGAGCAAAATATGCGGTATACACCGCAACCCCGCAACAAGAAGCCTTGAGCAAGCCGATAGTGTGGTAAATAGCTGAAGGGAAGGGAAAAACACTGCCATACCATAGCGATAATCACGAGTCTCCCCGAAATGGTAGAGTTACACCGATATATAAAGAAATATCGCTAAAGGAAAATATCGATGAGATAGTGGCATATCGGCAAGAGATATTAAATTTTCTCATCGACAATGGCAACCAACATCAGAGGAACATAAGATCTAATGTTGATGAGACATTGAGATATTTCTAAGATAAATAAGATTGTCTCATCGACACTCCTCAAGTAATGATCAAAAGCATACACCGCTATACCATCAGGAAGGTGAGCAACATATGTGGTAGAGCGGTATACAACGTAACCCCACAACAAGAAGCCTTGAGCAAGGTGGTAGTGTGGTAAACAATAGAAGGGAAGGGAAAAACACCACCATATCATAGCGGGTATAATAAGAGACGACGGTAGTATGGTAATCGTGGCATCATTACAATTTACAACACTAAATGTAGCAAATCACATCAGTCACAATCCATTTGAATAAATCATTTAAGGAATCAAGAATATAGCCCGCCAAAATACTCTAAAACTCTAATAAACATACTCTAAAAATTTCATCGAAATCTTATTTTCAAGCATAGCCCACCAAAATGGAGTTTTCATTTTAATAAACATACAATAAAACCTTTGTTGAAACCTTATTTTCAGGCATAGCTTGCCAAAATGGAGAAGTGTTTCAATAAATAATGACAAAGAATGGTAAGGAGATGTGCATGATAGGAGGCATAGGATTCATCGTTGTTTATCAATTCCAACTCTGATCAACAAGGGTTACAATGTTTGCACTACTGTTTGTAATCCAGGTATTTAATTGACATATGTTTTCATAATCTCAAATTCCTTTAGATGCTTTTGAAGTATCAATGTATCCTATATGGGTTTAGAATGACTTCTTTTAATTAAAAAAAATAAATCAGATGCTTTTGAAGTATCAATGTGTCCTATATAGGGTTTAGAATAATTTCTTTTAATTTAAAAAAAAATGATGTATTTTCCTGTGATTAGATAATGTGGAGATCTCCTAAATCTACCCTAGCACATGGTCCTCTTTCACATTGTGTTCATTACTCCAGCTGCTAGGGTTCTGCATTTGACATCTTTAATATCTTCATGATAGTGGCTTTTAAATAGATCTCAATATTTTCTTTAATCTTTATCATGGTAACCCTTGAGTTCCCTAATCCACCTTCAATCTCTTCTAAGAATGTTTTCTTAAGCTAGATTGCATAGTATGCATATAAAGCAAGTCCTTCATACCTTCCATTGTTCCAAACCACCACTCACCGCCTTGCTTAAAATGTTGCCTCCGTAAGCACAATACCATGTTTTAAAATCATGGTTGCCAATGATTGACCATTAAGGTCACTACTTTCATCAAGATACAATGAGATTTTTGTCTTCAAACTTAAGGCATTATGCAAGATACATTGTGAATTATTTTGTGTACAATTTGATTTTCTTGCACATATACTGCTTTGCTAACTACCTTTAAGATTGGATATTGCACCATCAGCTGCAATCTCAAACAACTCACTCAATTTCACTTGAAGATTCCTTTCATGAGCATCCTTGTATAAAATCAAACTGTGCCCTATAAACTACCTACTTACTTACTAATATAGGGGACTCATTGTTTCATGATATTTTGATTTTTATTTAGAAGGGGTTAATATGTGGCATTTTTATGTGAAGGAAGAATAGATTGTGATGCAATGTTTGGGTATGGATGGTTCAAGAAAATTTGGATCGCTATCAGTGTCATAACCAGGTTGGATTGTACCTTGAGCCGGTGTGAAACACTTTCGGGTGTTCTCTTCAATCTTGCTCTTTTCATCCTGGTATGGTTTAAAGGATGGTTTGGATCATCCTGTCCAAATCTTAATAACCCAGTTGGATCTTGGGTATTATAATGTGTTTCATCAAAATATTCTACCTATCAACAAACACAAGCATTATTTAATGTTTGGCAACAATTGGAACAAACCTATCTTTTTAAGTTTCTATGTTATGTTAATTATGCTTTAGTTAAGAAACAATGTAAATTTTGTGAATGAACCTAAAGCTTGTTGCTTCCCATACAAATAGGGAAACCAAGGTCCAATTTTGATCATCATATCATCATCATTTCAATCCATTAGAATATATACTGGACCATCTCATCCACTTATTCATATCAAAATAAATCATGTTATGTATGTTTATATTTTGAGCAATATAATAGAGCAGATACATTATAACTCGTAATCCATTTTCAGTGTTCAATTGTTGTGTCGATTTTCATGCTTATTTATTGATTTCCTATCTCCAAAGTGGTCTTTTCAAGCTGTTTAAATCTGCATGATTTATCAAGGCACATTTGTTGTTAATATTTGGTCCAATTGTAAGGATTTATCTTTTGAATTATACTTTCTGACATTTGTCTTGATACAAATTGTTACTTTAGAATTATGGTATTTCTTTTCTTCTAATGTTTTCAACCCTCATTTCAGGGAAGAGCTCTGAAGATGGTTCCTTCAGATGGAGACTACACTTTTCCGCTATAGGTTTCATCTATAAACATTAGAAGCTCAGGTACTGCCATACTCAGGTACAACAGAGTTTGAGGTTACCTTGTTGTCCTTCAATCCATCTTGAGTGACATTCACTATTATGGACTTCATCATTGTACCTTTCATGCATTTGATTTAATTTTTTATGTGGAAAAATGTTGTCTCTATCTTTGCAAGTGATGACTACTGTGTAAGCTTTTAATCTACATGACTGCCCCTCATGTTCAATTCTTGTGACTATTATGATGCTTGGGGATGCTTACTTTTAACCAGTTTGTTAATGAAAACTATCTTGGAATCCTTGATGATCATTTTTGTCAGAGTCATGGTTATGTTGATAGTGGAATTTTCTTATTAATAAGGATAAATATTTATCAATAAGGAGATTACCCCTTACTAACATACCTCACTATCCTTGCAAAGATTGATCTTCAATACTTCATGGATGGTTTACTTGTGATTATCCTTCTCAAATGAAACAATAGGGCAACAAGCTAGGCTTAGCCCTTGTGGGAGCCACATTTCACCCCACATGCTATAACCAAATAAAAAAAAAAACCAACCTAATTTTATCTATACTTGCACAATGAGAAAGCATGTTAGATAAAACCAAGCATATGACAGATATGTTTGATAACTTTCTTGTTTTCCTAGACATCTATGGTATGCAAGTTATTTGAATGCACATGATGATCAAATTATATGTTTATAGATGTATGCACATATTTTGACTGGTGATCCTTCATTTCTCTAACAACACTCTTCTCACTCAAATGCAGGGAACTTAGGAGCAGAAAGGAAGACATCAACTTGGAGGCTTAGAAAAGTGGAAAGACTGAAGATGATGCAGAACAAAGCAACCAAAATTTGTCATTGAGGAAATGACGGGTCCCCTTTCTCTTTATGTTCATTTTTCTCTATTGTATCTATAAATGTATAGTATTTTGATTATATGCATTCAAATAGTCAGTTCCATAGCTTGTGTGGAACAACATACATTTACATTATCAATAAAGACTATATTTTTGAAAGGATTGTGCAATATTTCCTATATTATATGCATCTGCATAAGTGTAATCTAGTAATGTAATCTTTTGATTTTGTTTATGCACATGAATGTAATGTAGAAAAAATAAAAATGTACCTTACTCTTCATTTGAAAATCACAAAAGCTCTACTTGATTGAGCTATTAAATTTTGTGTCTTCATGAACATATGTTGATACAAAATGAATGGAAGAAGCATCCAAGTAATCCTAATTTTTTCTGCCAACAATTCATCCAATTCATCCAAGAAATAATAAAAGGGGGAATTGATGCTTGGAATTTGCAGGGTGTGGTTAGAAAAATTATTGAAGAATTAACTTTTTTTGAGGACTTTTTAAGGTTAGTCATGTTAGGAGAACTGGGAACACAAAAGTAGATACCCTATCAAAATGGGCTCTATCTTTTGTAGAGGTGGAGGAAATAAGAATAGAAGATTTTAGTGGAATTCCTATGGAGGAAATTTGTCTGTTGTAATTAATGTAGGAAGGAGTTAACACTAGAAAGTAGAGGAAGGTGTTTTAAATTCCCGAAGGACTTGAAGAATTGATGAAGGTATTGTTTTTGGTGCTGGCTATATGTTCAAAATTAATGGTGAGGGATGACAATAGGATTTGTTTTAAAGACACACAAGGCATTTCGTATGATGCTTCTCGGTTTGCAGTGGAAAGGAATGTAATAGGTCTGCGGTGTGAGGTATGAAGCTAGCGTACCAGAGAAGAAATGGAGGCCAATCTTACTCTACATTCGAGGAGAAAATTGGACCTTTTGTTGGCAAAGTAACTGTGAAGTGGTTGAGAGGATTTTTCCTCTCCAAGGATGTGAAGGTGGCGCAATCTGTGCAAAAAATCCTAGGTAATGACTTTGGAGATTTGAAGCACATATATCGTACTACTATGGATATTTACTCACTAATCATGGCATGAGGGCTAGAATTAGGAGAGTCAATGGAGGAAGTGAGGAAAGTAATGAAGGAGTTGGTACATAAAGATTTATTAGTGAATATTGAAAGAATATTGGAATGGGATATACGAGGAGAAGGCTTTGATGTGATTGAAGGCATGGAAGATGTGGACCTTGAAGTAGCAGAGATAAACCATCCCTTCATTCGGTGGCTAGAAGGAATCACCAAAGCTATGTGGAGAGAAGGAGTGGAGCTAGGATGGAAAGCCCTAAAACTTTGTGTAGAAATAATGGAGGTCGAGATGATCATTGGGGGACTCAAAGATGTCACTAGAGAGGAGTCATGAGAGAAGAAAGTTTTGTGCCCAAGGAAGAAGATGAAGCCAATCAAGGAAATATGCCCAATGCAACTGGGTAGCACATTGGTCACTTCTGCGTAAGCTCAAGCTCAATTTTGGTTAAAATATAGTTTATATCTTAGTTTTTGTTGTAGGTTTTCTAGAGTTAAGCCCTATTTTTTATTTGAAAGTGTAAATAGTATGGGGTATGGTTAATAGTAGATAGGGTTGTTTACAGGCGGATTCAGTAGTTTTTTTCTGGTTTGTTGGGAATTGTGTTGGTTAAACAAACATATTTTAGAAGCTGTTGGATGGACTTAATTTTTGAAGTTGATGTAAATTCTACATTATTATTAATAAAATCAAATATTATCATTGATAAAAAAAAAACACAGTAGGTTGCATGTTAAATTTCAAACATTTTCTTTGCATTTTTTTGTATATATTATTTTCTCAATGCATCATTATGTAACAATAATTTCACTTCTGAGATATACAGTAAAAATAAATGAATTCACACGTTTGCTTTGCCAAGGGAAATGTATCCCTATGTCTTTCAGATAAGTGTGCAAGTGAAATAAGACATAACTGATTGAATCTAATTTTCTACTGTACAATTGTTTTTTATGTGCTTTTTACTTTTTGCATGTGGATTAACCTCAAAAGGAGACTACTTATCTTTTCTTAAATGAAGCCTTTACATTTCCTATCTACGAAAGGAATTTATTGCTTGACAACAGGTTCGTGAACTTCATACAAATTAAGATTGGTGTAAAAGGCCATCTCCGCAAATGTTGTTTGGTCTAGAATTATAATGGAAAATAAAAAAGCTTGCTAGGAGAATAAAACAGGTTTTCAATTGTCCAAGTACAAAATAATATTACTGAAGGATTTCAAAGTTTAGGCCATAAGAATAATCCATTTTTAAACATGGATTGCAAATAATTCTAAAAATTTAGAAGTCTTGGTCATTAACATTATTGTCTTCTACAATGTCCACCCACTTTCCTCTCAACGATTTAGTATTTCTATGCCATCCACGTCCTCTCTCCATGGCCTCCTCTGTGAATAAAATTGTTGTCACATAAGCTTTCACCACACTACCACCGAGAAGGAAGAAGCAACTTGCGGGATTGTGGTAAAAACTGCTCTAGCACTAAGTTGATGAAGGAGTCGCGGGACAACAATGGTCACCGCACTACCACATGCCATTGGTAGAAGACTTGTGGGAGTCACCACAACATCGCCAGGAACAAAAGGAAGACTCATGTGCCACCACAGAATTCCAATGCATGAAGGAAGTCTAGTGAGGAGAGTACACATGTATTTGAATTTTCTCATAAGATTATATCAAATTTATTAAACAATATTTAAATTTTATTTGTGCATAGTTAAATTTTCAATTAGTATATGTTTTACGACAAGGCCTCCAAGGCTAGGCTTGAGAAACTTCATGGCACACATCGTAGTGGCCAGAAAGGTTTACAAACCTTGATCTGTACATTTGTAAGTATATTTAATATGTTAAATGATTTTTATTTTTTTTCCTTGAAAAAAGTAAATGATTGCATATTAATTAGTTTAACTAGTCCATGTGCCATGTTTTGACAGGAGGAGAAATATGGCCGCCATCCAAAGCAATTTGAAAAGAATATGTTACAAAACAAAAAGTGGAACGATTTTGTAATCTGGATGGAGAATGAGGTATCAATAGTTGAGTTTCAATAACTTAGTTGGATATTGTTGTGTTAATATGTCAATTTGCATCTCTTGTGTTGAGTTGTTTATTGATGCATAGGATGAGTAAATAGAGCTCAAATCTTATGATTACAAGATGACCGTTTATGTGCATGAATAAATAGTAGAAGGATGTAGATGAACTCAATTCATTTGACTTTATGCCTCTTGGTAGGCATTCCTCTTGAATCTCTAATATCAGGTGCCCGAGACTTCCCTATAGCTTTTACCTTTCTTTGTCACCTTTCCTCTTCACTGTCAGACTCATCTCCTTTTTCCTTATCTGCATTTCTGGCTTCGACTTCTAATTCATCCCAAGTTTTACCTTCCTCCTCTTCAGAATATTCTTCTTCTTCTTCTTCGTCCTCCTCTAACTCCACAAGAGATTCATCTTTTGAACCTTCCTCATCTGATTTTGATTCCTCTTCTACATCAGAGGGTTCATATCCTTGATTTGACTCTTCTGAATTATTAGAATCAAAATCAATAGCTTCCATATTCAGAAATTCCCAACCACCATCTTCAATAAATTTATCTAGATCATCAGTAATAGTCTTCAAAATTGGCCACCAGTTCAAGTTTATTCTGCTTTCATAATACTTTATATCCATGGAGTTTAGCTATTCCTTGATGTCATCAAGTGAAGATTGAGGAATGGCGTACATGCGGAGTACATCCACTTGAAGTTTTTGAAAACAATAGCCATATCAAATGCCTTTTTCCCAAGTCCTACTCTCTAAAGGTTCATAATTCTCAATCTCACTAATAGAGATTACTAAGAAAGGTAATTCCACCAACTCTACCAAACAGTTTACATAGGAACAATAAAAATAGAGGCTTTGAAAGGAACTCCTTGAAAACCAAGCTCTCTAAATGGTATATCAAACTGTAGTTCAAAATATTTTAGATGAGGCTGCTCCCATAGCTCTCTTACTCGCTTGAAAATTCCTTGAAACTCTGACTTCTTAACATTCAAAATATAAATGGAATTTCCTCAACACCCATTAGAGCTATCCAAAAAAGCTAACTAGAAACACAAATGTGCTCCTGCACACAATGGCCTAATGGTTGGTTTTCATAGAAGTCAAACTATGAAGTAACAACACTGACCGAGTTAACATATATGCATCATTTGCAAAAATAACTGAAATGCGTAACAAATGTTAATCAATACATTGAATTTTGAGATGTGTTGAAATAATAAAAAAAATGTTTTGGGGAAAATATCAGTAACGTGGGGGAAGAAAGCATTAACCCTAATAAAATATTTTTTTGTTGTTCTTGATACACCATCTCTAAGTTTTCCTTGGATGACAGTATTGAATTTCTATATGTTGCACCCCTTAAATGTCCTACATGTTACAAATATGGAATAACAATGGACAACTTTGTATCGAGTCCAAAGAACAAGGCATTCTAAATAAGGGTAGCCAAACTTGATAAAGATGCAGTCACTATTACACGTATTGACAATCCAGAATAGTCATGTAAAGACAATTGCCTCTGAAAACCATAATCAATCAAATTATGCACATTCAAATCTAAGTTTGAAAGCTTGCATTTTAGTCCATGCATCTAAGTCCTTGTTGAAGATTGAGGGTGTCAACAACAAAGCTAGAATAGCTCTCCTTAAACCATAGCTAGTTTTAAAGTGCAGTATTTCCAAATCCAAATCCACTTCTCAACTAAGGAAAGGAGGTAGGATTGTCAGATGCTACCTCAAATAGAGAACACCATAGAAAAATTGAAATAGAAGATCCAATAAGTGAGATGACATAGTTGTAGACCATAGATAATCATAATTCTTGCAATGCACATATGCTTGTGATACAAACAAAATATGCTTACACATTGGCTGAATATATCCTCATCAAAATTACCAGAAATAAATTTCAAATTTGTAAGTAAACTCTAACAGTCAAGAAAAACAGTCATAAAAATTGGAAGTAAACTTTGGCAGACATGTAGGTGAGGTTAATTCATCTGACTTTATGCCTCTTGGTAGACATCAGGATCTCCTCTCCTAAATTTTGGACCACATCCATTACCTCCACATAAAACTGGACATCCTTGGTCTTCTTAGTTCCCACACCATGATATGGTTATGCAAATGAAAATGAAGCAAAGTAATCATCTCCTTCTCTATTGGCTAGAAGAATGCATGCTTAATGTTTTGATACATGATATTAGCTCTCTCTCCTACTCTCATGGTTGAATATTGAAATCCATTATGGTGGGCCTCTAGATTTCTAGTCATCTTTCGTCCTCTTCCACCAAATGCTAGCCTGATCCACACATCTGCCAGCCTAATTGGCTTTGTTTTTGAAAGTTGAAGTTTCTTCTAAGTCACTAGTGTATTTCTCTCTACCTTTTTAGACTCTTTCATTGCTACAAATCATCTCTAGGATTTAATCATTTCTACCACATGTTTAATGTGCTTTGAATCCTTGTATCTAAAGGAAATTTCCTTAACATAAATACTGCTAGGGAATTTCAATGTTTCCATTATAGTTGGCATTAAAGCCGATACCTGCAACATTGAAAATTATCCTTATATAAGAATTCCCTCCATCTTGTTGGCTTGTAACACTCTTGATGGTGGTTGCATGAAATATGATTCTAATTCCTCTTCTACATCAGAGGATTCATATCCTTGATTTGACTCTTCTGAATTATCAAAATCAGAATCACTAGCTTCCATATTCAAAAATTCTCAACCACCATCTTCAATAAATTTATTTGGATCATCAGTAATACTCTTCAAAATTGGCCGCTAGTTCAAGTTCATTCTTCTTTCATAATACTTTATATCCATGGAGTTCAACCATTCCTTGATGCCATCAAGTGAAGATTGAGGAATGGCATCAATGTGGAGTACATCCCAATTGAAGTCTTTGAAAAAAATAGCCACATCAAATTCCTTTTTCCCAAGTCCTACTCTCTCAAGGTTAACAATCTCAACCTCACTAATAGTGATTACTAAGAAAGGTAATTCCACCAACTCTACCAAATAGTTTGTACTGTAGGAACAGTAAAAGAAGAGGCTTTGAAAGGAACTCCATGAAAACCAAGCTCTCTAAATGGTATATCAAACTCTAGTTCAAAATATTTTAGATGAGGTTTCTCCCATAGCTCTCTTACTTGCTTGACAAATCCTTGAAACTCTGTATTAATTTTATTTTTCTTGTCCCTCTCTTGTTGTTCTTCCTTAATTTTATCAGGATCATACATTGACCTTCTTGCCCCTCCTAAATTTTGGACCACATCCATTACCTCCACATAAAACTAGACACCCTTGGTCTTCTTGGTTCCCACACCATGATATGGTTATGCAAACAAAAATGAAGCAAAGTAATCATCTCCTTCTCTGTTGGCTGGAAGAATGCATGTTTAATGTTTTGATACATGATATCAGCTCTCTCTTCTACTCTCATGGTTGAATACTGAAATCCATTATGGTGGGCCTCTAGAGTTCCAGTCATCTTTCGTCCTCTTCCACCAAATGCTAGCCTAATCCACACGTATTCTAGCCTAATTGGCTTTGTTTTTGAAAGATGAAGTTTCTCCTTAGTCACCAGTGTAGCTCTCTCTACCTTTTCAGACTCTTTCATTGCTACATATCATCTTTTGGATTTAATCATTTGTACCACATGGTTGATGTGCTTTGAATCCTTGTATCTAAAGGAAATTTCCTTAACATAAATACTACTAGGGAATTTCAACATTGAAAATTATCCTTATATAAGAATTCACTCCATCTTGTCGGCTTGTAACACTCTTGATGGTGGCTACATGAAATATGATTCTGATTCCTCTTCTACATCAGAGGGTTCATATCCTTGATCTGACTCTTCTAAATTATCAAAATCAGAATCACTAGCTTCCATATTCAAATATTCCCAACCACCATCTTTAATAAATTTATTTGGATCATCAGTAATATTCTTCAAAATTGGCTGCTAGTTCAAGTTCATTATGCTTTCATAATACTTTATATACATGGAGTTCAGCGATTCCTTGATGCCATCAAGTGAAGATTGAGGAATGGTGTCAATGCAGAGTACATCCCACTTGAAGTCTTTGAAAATAGTATCCATTATATCAAATTCCTTTTTCCCAAGTCCTAATCTCTCAAGGTTAACAATCTCAATCTCACTAATAGTGAATACTAAGAAAGGTAATTCCACCAACTCTTCCAAACAGTTTACCATAGGAACAATAAAAGCAGAGGCTTTGAAAGGAAATCCATGAAAACCAAGCTCTCTAAATGGTATATCAAACTCTAGTTCAAAATATTTTAGATGAGGCTGCTCCCATAGATCTCTTACTCGCTTGACAAATCCTTGAAACTCTGTATTGATTTTATTTTTCCTATCCCTCTCTTTCTATTCTTCCTGAATTTCATCAGGATCATACATTGACCTTCTTGCCCCTCCTAAATTTTGGACCACATCCATTACCTCCACATAAAACTGGACATCCTTGGTATTCTTGGTTCCCACACCGTGATATGGTTATGCAAATGAAAATGAAGCAAAGTAATCATCTCCTTCTCCTTTGGCTAGAAGAATGCATGCTTAATGTTTTGATACATGATATCAACTCTCTCTTCTGCTCTCATGGTTGAATAATGAAATCCATTATGGTGGGCCTCCAAAGTTCCAGTCATCTTTCTTCCTCTTCCACCAAATGTTGGCCTGATCCACAAGTCTGCCAACCTAATTGGGTTTATTTTTGAAAGTTGAAGTTTCTCCCAACTCACTAGTATTATCTGTAAATTTTTTGAAATTTTATTATGGTATGTGCACTTTGATATGATGTAATATGATTATGGTTTCATCTCATATGTTGTAATATTAGATATATAACAAAAAAATAAATTATTGCATGAAATAAATAATAACTTTTCATTTTAAATGTTTTTTTTTGTAGAACACGGGTCTTCCAAAAGATCAAGATGATCCTCAACATGATATAGATCCAAAAAATATTGGTTTTCCCGTGGCAGAGGATGATGATGATGTAGATACGGAAGACACCGAGGCCGATGACAATGATGATGATGACGATGACCATGATGATGATGATGATGATGATTATGATGATGATGATGATGATGATGATGATGATGGTGATGATGATGATGAGACAATTGGTGATAGTAACCAGTGACATTCATGATCATATAGACTACATCATGGATCATTGTTGATATATCGTTATGACGAATCTTTTAATGGTTACTATTGTAATGCCCCGCCACGAAACCCTAGAGAAAGTTGTAACTCAACGTGGAAGCGTACAATTTTTTTCTTAAAAGTGCATTAATAACAAGAAAGATGCACATCACTACTGCAACAACCTCTAAGGTACGTGACAAATATTGCTTCTAATAACTATAACATATACATTACTCTTATAAAGCTTCTAATTAATTTATAAATCATACATTTAAATGCACATACAAACAAAGCATTAAATATACCAACACAAAGAATTTGATATAACGAATTCCAAATTACAATACTTTACAAGTAAGATTACAATACTCATTCCCGAAATCAGGTAGATCAAACTTAACTATTACAATTACAAGATCCCTCCTCAAATACAACTGAGGAGTGAATTAATTACAAATACCATCTAAAATAAAATACATCAAGATAATGGAATGAAACCACTGACATCCACAAGCTCTCCAACTAGAAGACCTCGCCATCATGAACTGAAGATCAAGGGGGACCCAACGGAATAGGGCGCACGTTCCTCCCAAACAAGTGGTACCTGAAGGCCCACCCTCCATGCTAGGAGATAGTAACAAGGATACATGGTCATCCTACAACCCCTAGATATAGGCTGACTCATATTGACTCAACCAAACATAAGGACCATACAAACACAAGGTCACAATGCTTTCAGTGTTACACTAACCTTAACTTTATGAAACCCACACACAATTGACCTAGGAGAAGTGTCATACAAGGTACATGAGTTACCCGTGAGATTTTTCCAGATCCCGAACCCCATCGAACTTCACTCTCCTACTATCCACACTTGGATCAAGACTCCTCCAAAAAAGGAGAAAACAACTAACCAAACCACTCCATCCAAAGAAGGAACAAAACATCCCCGTTCGTAGAAACCGAGTAACATACTGAAGACGACAACAAACTGCCCAAAGGAACTAAAACAACTAACTTCACAACACGACAACCCCCATCCAATTAAGAACCTCTGGAAGACTAAAAACTTACTGACTAACACTTAACCCATTCCCAAAATGAATCAAGAAGAAATAATCACTAAAGGCAATCAAAACGCGAATAGAATCCAATATTTGGATCTTCTAAATCCATTCTCAACCAATAGAAAACATTACAACATCTTGTCCAATTACACTTGATCAAAATAAAAGTCCTTCCAAATCATAGAGAGGAAAATCCAATTTAATTTGAATATTCGATTTCCTCCATTATTTTAACAAAATAATTTATTTTCTCCAACTAAATACAATGTCCATTTCTTCTAATAATTTACTCCCTTTTCAATCTTTCATTGCATGCAACTAAATATTTTTAAATCATTAAATATACATTTAAATGTATATAAACATACAATATATACATAAACCATAAATATCTTATATATTTAATTATATATACTAATAATTTTACAAAATAATTACATTATTTTATTTGAAAAAACAACTTTTAATGAATAATTTCCGAAAATATAAATATATATATACATATTAAATATAATATATATATATATATATTATATTAATATTAAATAAATCATATACGATGTGTTGCAAATACTAAAGTCCGAAATAGTTTGAAAGGGGTGGATGAATCTAGCAAAGGTCGTCGTTTTTTATTTAAGGGAAATCAAGTATTATGTTGCGGGGGCGGCTAAGGTATTAAGGGGCCAACTGTGTATTCACACAGTCATACCCACCACACTTGAAGTGTGGCTGCAGCAAGAGGGGAAGGGAGGGGCTGCGCTACACTTGGTAGCGACGCCTCTCCCACTCAATCAGAACAAAAATAAATAAACTCAAACAAACTCAAAACAAAATTTTCAAAATCTCCATTTTTTTAATTCGTCATACGACAAAATTCTCAAGAATTTAAAACTTAAATTTTATGAGTATATATATATATATATATATTTTACATGAATTTAGCACAAAAGTTAATTTGGGGAATTTTTTTTGAAGAAGACCATTTTCAGGCAAAAATTTCAATTGGGTAAACAATCTCAATTTTCCAAATTCCATACAGGATTTTTACTTCTAAAAGAAAATTTACACATACTTCATAATTTCTACAGGAAAAATTATACAAATTCCCTGAAAAGCCCAGAAGATTTCCAAAATCACGTTTCCTCTAAATTTACACAAAGGCTTTAAAAATAAAAATAAATTCCTAAATCTTATATTGTTTTTCCTCTGGGTTTTTCCACGGAAAATCTACAATTACATAAGCCTTACAATTTTCAAAAAACAATTTAAAGCTTCTACACAAGCAATCTTTCTATTTCTTTTAGCCAATTTAAACAAAGCTTCTACAGAATTGAATTTTGTACAGACAATCTTTCTGAATCAACTAAATAAATAAAAACTTAAAAGAACCTGTTTTCTTGAAGCTTGAAGAAATGAAAGTTGGAGCAGAGCCTTGCCTTCATAATTCAATTTCCAATGCCTTTTCCCAAAATCACCACTTTTAAAAAGATGTAAATATACATAAGCCACCAAAATTCCTAAGAACCTCTGAAAAATATCCCTCTTTTCATTCCTATGAAGTAACTTCTTACCTCACTCAATTATGGCAAATATTCTCTCAGAGAATAATTTCTCAACAAGAGTGATTAATAAATTCATCTCACACACATGTCTAATTCAAAAATATCTTCTCAACAACTCATAGATATTTCCTCTAAATCATTTTTGCATTTTAATAATTTCAAACCATAATTTAATTTCTAATTAAATTTAAATCAATTAATTCATTTGCTTAATAAATAATTTAATCAATTAATTTATTTACTTAATAAAATAAATTTAATCCCAAGGATTAAATTGATTTACTAAATAAATTAAATTTAATTAATTATATTAAATAAAATATTCCAACAATATTATTTAAATTTAATTAAATAAATACTAAAATCATTTAAAGAATTAATTTAACATTAATTTCCATAAAATAAACCTTGCATAAATAAATAACAATAAACAAGGCAAATGAAGACACACCGAACATGGACTGATGACACACTGTGGCTAGGGTGTAGACCTAACACAGGTAACCTAGCTACTATCTCCCAATCAACATACCGTTGGGTCGACACGCTCAAACCTGTGAAGCCAGGTGGAGTCGATGTCATGTACCTGCAAACCTATATCCAAGGCACCAATAGCACATTTATATGAAATCATCATAAAACACACCATGAAGAGGAAATCACAGAATCGCAGGGCGCTCACAAGCGAGTGATGTAATCCCATCCCTTCACCAATACAGTATCACCAAACTGACACTTCCATCAGTAATAAAACTCATGAGCAATAGTCATGTTATAATAAACCAACATTATTCTTAATCAAATCATGTCATGCATAACATCAAGGAAAGTACATCTCATCACACACATAGTCCATGTCGCTCTATAATAAACGATAAAATAATAAAGTATCATAATCTAACATAAGAGAAAAATAGAGGGGTGTTACAACTATCATATGTATCATTTTCACAGCCTACAGTACTATATTGTTGAGTTGTATCATATTGACATGTATCATTTTCACTATATCATTTGGACATGTATCATCTTGACTTGTATCAATTTGAGTTACATAATTTATCAATTTTATATATATCATTTGTACATGTATCATTTTCACTTATGTTGACTGTTGGACATGTATCATTTTGACATTTTTTGATGTACTGGTATATTTGACTTTCACTTGTTTTAGTTATATATGATGATGATATTATCAGTATTGACTTGTCAATTTATATATATTAAAAGTGGTCGATGATTTTTGGATGGATATTTATTACGTATGATGATTTTAATTTACTACTCAAGATGGATGTTGTCAAATTCAATTAAATTATAGATATTTGACTCACTTGTTTTAATTATAGATGATGATCATGTTATAATAATCATATTGTTATTTAATCATATGAGTTATTTAAGAGGCACAATATATTTAACTAATCAAATTGAAATAAAACATATTAAATTAATAAATGGAAGCAAAACAAGAAGCATTTTTAGAAGAAAAAATGGAAGCAACAATGGAAGCCAAACTAGAAGCAATCTTGAAAGAAAAATTGGAAGCAAAACCAAAAGCAAACTTGGAAGAAAAAATGGAAGCAAATTTGGAAGCAAAATGGGAAGCAAAAATGGAAGAAAAACTGGAAGCAAAAATGGAAGCAAAACTGGAAGAAAAATCGAAAGAAAACCTGGAAGAAAACTTGGAAGCGAAATTGGAAGAAAACATGGAAGCAAACATGGAAGAAAAATCAGAAGAAAAACCAGAAGCAAAATTGGAAGCAAAACCAGAAGCAAAACTAGAAGCAAAACCAAAAGAAAAACTGAAAGCAAAACTGGAAGAAAAATCGGAAGAAAACTTGGAAGAAAAACTAGAAGCAAAACTGGAAGCAAATACAGAAGAAAAACTAGAAGGAAAATCGGAAGCAAAACCGGAAGAAAAACTGAAAGAAAAACTTGAAGCAAACCTAGAAGCAATATTGGAAGCAAACCTAGAAGCAAAATTGGAAGCAAACTTGGAGGAAAAACTAGAAACAAAACTGGACGTGAAATTGGAAGCAAAACTAGAAGCAAAAATTGGAGTAGACATGGAAGCAAAATCGGAAGCCAAATTGGGCGCCCATTTCAGCGCAATTTTTGACATTACTTCCCGGCGCTATTCTAGGTGATAATGAAGGTGCTATGATTTCTCGACACTAAAGCCAACGCTAAATTCGGCTAAATCTGGTGCTCCAAATCCGATGCCGAGCTGACCATGCCTGTTTGTGCCGAGTTGAGTGCCAACCAAATTGTTCAATTCATGCACTCAAAATACACTAAAATCTGATGCAAAAGTTGATGATAATTTCCTGTTGTGTTGTTGTTCCCTAATAGGGTTTCCATGCAAAAATCCTTGTGTTACGGTGTTCTGAATGACTGCTTTATGTGTTTTCATCTTTCCTTTGGTTTAATGTTGAAATGGTTTAAATATCAGATTAATAAAGTTAATATTTGCATAACACTGATTCATCCCCCCCTCCTAGTGTTCCCCAACTCCAACAGATCATACATGCACATACATATATATACATATGAACATACATGTATATGCATACACACATATACATATGGACATATACAAATATATATACTTATATACACACACACATATGTGTGTGTGTGTGTGTATACATATTTTATTTACATGTTTATGCAACTTTCTCATTAGCCTTTTCAATTTTCCGTGCGGAGAACTAATGTTATTGACTCAATCTTGCATATTAAAATTGTGCTTTGGGATTGGCACCAAAAAATAAAGCTAAAGTATGGCTTATGTTTCAGGGAATATTTAGAAAAAAGCAATTTTTTTTCTTGTTTTTGCAATTTTCTGATTGGCAGGTATAATTTTCCTCATGGTTTTGGCATTTTGTAAATATTTTAAGTAATAATAATTATTCTAGCACGCATAGGAACAATAAATTCCATTCTCAAAGTCCTTTCCTTTAGACAGTCTAAACTCAACACCATAATCCATTAATGGCAAGTGCATTTGAATCTATTTACAACAAATGAAATCACACTCCAACTTAAATTAAAAAATATAAATTTATTACAAAAGCATGAAAAGGAAAATTACGTTAAATTGATATCGTACGAAACAGAACATGCATGTAACATAATTATCACAACCTATACAACCTCATTAATATTTACCAAATGATTATAGATAAAGAAATCACATAAAATAGAATTATATAATTTGCAATTATTCTACAAGAAAAAATAAACTTGCATACTCTCTTACCTAACTCGCACGAAAGTTTTCAATCTGGCTTCAGTTATGAAAATAGACATAAACCCTTTCAACAACAATAGGTTTAGTGATTTTGTACCTAGACATTGTCCAATTACTTAGACCTAATATTCATTGTCATTTAACAAATTTAAGTGTAGTTGCTATGCATGCATGCAAACAAAAGTCATTAGTTCATAAGACACAAACATGCAAATAAACCATTAAAAGGACACTATAAAAGACACAGGAGCTTACAAACGTGTGCAACAAGGTATTTTCATTCCTAATCATGGGTAGCAAAGAGATTGACATTAACGAATTACGTTGTTACCTATTTAAGTCAGCAACAGACACTAACCCATACAAGCAATCAATGATAACAAAGTATAGACATTAACACACAAAATGAAAACAACTACAAATCAACCCATTAAATGCAAATGTACAAACCACTATAAAATGACACTATAAAATTCATACCAAGTTACCAACACCTCGTTTGAACACACAAATTTTATGATATTATACCCAAATATTTTCCATTTACATAGACCACTATTTTATGGATGCATGCAAAAAATACAAGCAACAACTACATTTTCCAATTATCTAGGCCTAATTTTAATTTTTCGTTAAATAATTTCAACTACAATTGCAATGCGTGCATGCCTAGGAAATACTAGTTTCATTCTTAATCATGAAAAACACACTGTCATGCTATCTCCCTCACTAAACAACAAAGAATAACCCATAAATACACTTGGGAAAACAACCTAAGCAAGTGATAAAACAATAAAAATAACACTTCACTCGACAGAGTTTAAACTTCAAGCCCAAGAAATACTTCAAATACGCACAATTTTTACTCTCACCCAATAGATTGAAATGCAACTAGCTACTTCCATTCTTAATCATGGGTAGTAGAGAAATCCACATCAACGAATTATGGTGTTAACTATCTAACCCCACAATAGACAACAACCCATAGAAGCAACCCACGATTGCAAAATACTGAACAAGAAACACTAACCCATATTTACATGCATAGAAACAGCCTGAGCAAATGGGAACAAAACACAAAAGATACTTTGCCCAACATAATTAAAACTTCAAAACCAAGAAATATTTAATGAAGTGCAACTAATTATTTCACTCGATAATAGAGGCTAACCCATAAAGAATAGCCAACAATCAATAAATTCAAATGCAGTTGCGATGCATGAGTGCACATAGTGGAAATTAACCATAAAATACAAAGATACAAAAAAAAATGACACCAAAAAAATCAAAGTGTAAAAGATAGACTAACTTACAAAGGCCTCAACTAGCTACTTTAATTCTTAATCATGGGAAGTAGAGAAATCCACATGAAAAAATTACGGTGTTAACTATCTAACCCAACAATAGCCAGCAACCCATGATTGCAAAGGACCAAACAAGAAAGACTAACCCATATTTACACTCATAGAAACAACCTGAGCAAATGGGAAAACAACACAAAAAATACTTTGCCCAACATAATTAAAACTTTAGAACCAAGACATATTTAATGAAGTGCAACGAATTATTTCACCCGACAACAGACACTAACCCATAAAGAATAGCCAATGGTTCAAGTAATAAATTCAAATGCACTTGCAATGCATGTGTTCACACAATGGAAATTAACCATAAAATGAAAAAATACAAAAAATAATAAAATACCACTGTAAAAGATATAGGAACTTACAAAGGCCACCTTTCTCACTTCCAATCCGAGCAAACCAGTAGACATTTATGAAAAATATTACAAAGGCCACCTTTCTTGCATCTAACATAGTAGATGAAAACCCTCCCAATAGACACAAGCTTTAGCCTCATCAAACAAGTTGACCCAATGACCAAACAACGTGGATAATAATTTGCTTGATAGCATTAAACCTTCATACCATTGCACACTAATGATGACTACACTTCAATCTTCTCACAATAAATGAGAAGACTCAAATAATAAATACAAATGTACTGCTCAAGAGGCCATGCATCCCCATAAAGAGTATATGGCAAGACACGACTATAAAAACAAACTCATGAAATATTTCCAATAGAAAAGATCCCTACAATAATTATTATTATTAAAAATATTTACAAAATTCCAAAACCGTGAGGAAAATTACACCCGCCAATAAAAAAATTGCAAAAATAGGAAAAAAATCACTTTTTCTAGATATTCCCCGGAACATAAGCCATACTTTACCTTTATTTTTTGGAGCCATTCCCAAAGCACAATTTTGATATGTAAGATTGAGGCGATAACATTAGTTCCCCACCTTATAAAGGTAGGGACTAAAAAGTAAAGGATGTTCTTTTAAAAATTTAAGAATAAGTATTAAAGGGGATTCAACCCCCCTTAGTCGAACCCCATATGGAGCCGACCATGGAGGGGTTTGGCCTCCAAACATCTCACTGCCCAGGAGAAAATTATAGGCTTGGATGCCTTGGATTATATATATATATATATATATATATATATATATATATATATATATATTTTAATGTATATATAGACTATGAATCAAGCAAGGTTCTGAAGAAATCAAGTCTCATTCAAACAAAGAAGTTTGCTAATAAAGCTTTAAATTGGCCAAAACTTTGGCAAGCCATGTCTCTTATGGTAAACCTATTTTTATCTGTCGGGAATGTCAATCCGTTTATTTTGATATATATATGTGTGTTTGTATTTGTATCAAAGTTTGATATATGGAGGTTCTTTTCATTCTGAACTTTGAACTTTCCTGCAAAACTTCCATACTTGTTAATTAGGAAAAGGAATTGGGAGACCTACATTCAATGTATAGGTTAGTGAAATAGTGTGTGCTCTTCGGCGATCCCCAACCTGTATGTTATACAAATTAGCATGCCTCTTCCTTCAAATTTTATTTTTCCAAAGGAAAATAGGAGGGAGAGAATCAAATATTAGGTTGCATTGGAGTTGGTTAAGATTAGTTTTTAGTTTGGGAAAAATTAGTTGTCTCAACTATTATTTTAATTCTACTATCCTTTTTAAAATTATAATTGCATTAAGAAATTAAAAGATGTATTTGGAGCTTGTTAGTATAATCTTGGTAGTCAACTTTAAGGTTAGTAATATTTTTAATTTTAATTTAAAAGATGAAGTGGATAGTAAGTTATCTTGGGTGTTCATTATTTGGTTACATTGGGTGTAAAACAAATAAAGGAAGAAAATTTTAATGTTGATTAATTGATAGAGGGTTGTCTAGATGTTCCATCTATGAATAACACAATTGTTAAAGAAGTTGAATTTTTAGTATTATATGAAAATTTAGTAGTCATGATTTTTTTTGCATAAATTTTATGCTCACTCAGAAATTAGTGACTTAATGTCCTTTAATGTTAATAGTTAGTGATTTGATATTATGATTATGACATATGACATTTAACAAGTAGGATGGTTTAGCTATGATTATATACTTCTATGTGCATTCATACCTTATCCTGTTTGCATGTATATTCCATGAATATCAATTTGATTTCTAGTAACTTACTTTACAATGCTAGTTAATCATGTATACAATAAAAATTGTAAATTTTTATTTATCAATTCACAACTCATCTAGTTTAAAGCATTCTATTTTAGGAACTTAGTAATCATTTTCATCAAATGTTATCAATTTTTCTCAATGATTATTGAATCAACCTTGGTCATTCTCATGGATTAGATTTGAAAGTTATGGGATTATCATCCCCCTTCTTATCTTGCATCTTGAATTCAATGTATTACTATGTTGGAATTTTGAGAATGATTTAGTAGTTAATTGGGATTGTTAAGTTGAGGATGAAAAGAAATTGGTGAGTTCCTTGGTTAGACATGATTTAGTAAATTTTTTGAATGTCTATTCATCTTTGAATGAGGGATCTATTTAAGTTTCTTTCTTGGATATAAAATTTGGAACTTAGCGCTGAAATATTCACCATTATAGTAGAGATCGATTATTGCAAATATTCATACTATTGTCATATGTTAAGGGAATGCCTAAAATAGGGGAAATGAATACCTAATATACTAACAATACTATTGTTATGGATTTTACCCATAAAATATTATTATTTGATGTGAATGATATTGGCATTGTGATGTGGGTGTTATCATTATGGAGTTGTTGGTGTCAAATTAATTAGTAGCTAAGTAGTTTAATTTCAAGAATATTATCATAGTTGTATTAGTAATTAAATAGATTTTATAATTGGGAATATCATTAGAAATTGTAGTGAGTACTCTTATGACATTATAAAAAATGATGTTAATCTTATGGGAGGTGATTATAAAATTGGTAACATTAAGGGTTATGTATAACTACTGCAATTAGGGAGTGCATTTAAGGATAACATTAAAGTATTGATGTCATGGGAGGCATTTAATTTGGGGAATATGTACTTAATGAGGGTGGCAGAATATTAGTATCAGGAATTGAAGGTAATATTGATATAATTCTTATAATGTCAATCATAATAATGTCTAAAAGGGTTGGCGAGGATAATGAAATCATAATACTATGAATGTTATTAAAGTTAATGTTATCATGGATATTCAATGTTTTCATTATCATTTAGATTTTCCATGTTTAAGTATAATGAATAATTATTAGTGTTTATGTGTTTTTGTTCAAAGAAATTTGATGGTTGTTTAAAAATTGTGGCATGACAATGTTGATGACATCACTTAGCCTATACATGATCATTCATCTTCACCAATCCATCAAATTCAGATGAATTCATCTATTTCCTAGATCCAAAGGCTATAAGTCAAAAATCAAGAAAGAGTAAGCCTTTGCCAAAAAATATACAAGGTCAGTACAAAATAAGAAAGATCAAGAAAATATCATAGAGAAAAATCAAAAGAAAAAATGCTCAGAAAAAAAAGAAAAGTAAAAATTAAAAAGAAAAAAATAAGTAGAAAATGATCTTCAATTGTGCCTTTATACACACAATAACTAGGGGCATATGTAAAAGAAGGCCTTCATGATTTGAGCTTTTTAATCAAACATTTCTATCCACATCATTATTCCATAATCCGTACAATTTAGTGGATCCAATTATATTCACAAAGCCACCATAATAATCCTTTTGGCGATGTCATTTAACGTACCTTCAACGATGACCCCTTGATGTGCTCCAATCCATTGGTTTTCCAATATCCTCTTCAAGGGAAGTATGATGGTTTATGTAGTGCACATTCTACTTATCATACTTTAGCTCCTCCTACCTACCACATATTGCATTCCCCATTTGCAATTTCATACAATCTGTATCAATCTATCGGTCACCAAATTGTGTCTCCTAAAAAGCATCCACCATGATTGTAACATCATAAATTTACAATAAATGGTCACCTTGATGAAAACCTGACAAACAAGCATCTTGTGTGATATCAAAAAATAAAAAAATCAAAAACCAAAAAAAGGATAAATAATTAGTCCTATAGTGAAAACCATTTCAGTGGCACTTTGGATAAGTACCATGGTGAAAAATTGGCAAATAGGTGCCATGTGTAGTAGGTTACTACTCTACCATCTATCGCTACTCTATCAGATTTTGTCCATAATAACCTAAACCCTAGCTCCATAATAAAATCTTTCTCACCCCTCTCATGGCCCGAGAATGATTAACATTTAACATCAATCATTTATCATATTCATCCCTTTTTATAATAATAGGTCCTATTTTGAACTAGGGGCAATCCTCAACCTTGGTTTTCATAGAGATCTTACACATTGTATCTGATGACATTATCGCAAAAATATATATATATATATATCAAAACATTCAACAAAATCCAAGAACATTCAAATATTCCTTGAAAAATCCAAAATAGTCATAAAATGTTGAAAATGTCAAAAACAACATTAGCCATCCAGCAAGGCCATCATTGATGTGCCCCTAAGGTATAAGTCAGTCTCCGAGGTTCCATCATAATAAAATTTTCATCACCATCGAAATTCCATAATAAGACTATCCCTTGCCATGAGTTGACATGGTGGACACAAACATATCATCCTACATAAAACTAAGCTTAACAAATCATAGAATAATAGATGAAACCACCAAACTAATCTTCAACCTAGCTAATCAATTATCTATGTATCTTTCAATGGTACCCATCTTATCAAAAATCATTTTTATTCTAGGGTGTTGCATTAATGGAACCAAACCAGGCATCTTACATGAAATGTTTCACTACTTAAAACAGATACGATCTTTTGAAAATAAATCAAATATATACCAATGGACAAGAAGATCTAAATAGTTGTGGACTCATTTGTTCTATTTAAGTCCTATCTTATCTTATTTATCTTATGTCGTGTTCCTAAGCTACTCGATGATATCCACAAGTGATTAGAGCAACAATGATGGTTCATGAAGTTTTTTCTATTGATTTTTGTTTGTGGTTTGTTTTGGTAGCATGATTGGGGAAAATAAGGTCCTTGTGTGTGATTGGAGTTCCATTCGGCATAATCAAATCATCCTATGCAAGTCAAAGGTCAAATAATGCTTTTTGGCATTAGGATTAACATGTTCTATGGTTATTTCCTTACATATTCTAACAAGGTTCTATTGTTACTAGTGTGAATCAGAGCAGTCCTTGTATGATATATTTGAATCTTTGACAAATGGATACTAGCATCACCAATGTTTTTCTCAAATTGGTGTACACTATCCTTTTGTCCATATATCATAATATTTAGGCAAATAAAAACAAAATTTGCCTTCACAATTCATGCTTAGCTATGCATACATTTGCTTGTCCCATAATAAAATGCTTTATGATGATAAAAAAATGCATTGTTGGAAGCTCAAATTATATCAATAATTACATCAAGCTTGATTTGGATGAATTATCTCTCTAATTGTTCTTCACTTACTAATTATGCCTGTTTTACAAAAAACTACCAAGCCTTGCAGTTTTTATTTTATCTTTGCGGCTGCGCCTTACCTTTCAATTGCTCACTACCCTTGGCGTGCTCCACATGGATTCCTTGCAAAGCTTTCTTCTTTTCATATCGCTTCGCCTTTCACCAATCTTCGTCTGTGTGCCGCGTGGCTTTCTCTGGCTGCTTTCCGAGCTGAGCCCACCTTGTACTTTCTTTTGCTCGGCGTGCTCCATGTGGCTCCCTCTCGGAGCTTTTTGCTAGCATCCCTTCATCTTTTTTCCGGGCCCTGCCTATGCGACACGTGGCAGTGCTGCTATGCCAGTTACCTTGGAATTACTGTTGTGCCTTTTGTACTCATCTACTGCCATGTTTTCTTTTGTGGCGCCGCGTGTTCATTTCTGTTGCTGCGTGGTTTTTTGTTCCCTATAGTGGTTTCGTTGGCATGCTCCTGGGTGATCGATGTTTGTTGTGACGGCTCGAGGTAATCTGGGGCGTCGATCCTTGCTCATAGTTTTCTTTCTCTGGATGTGTTTCAAGTGGTGGAATGGCCTATAAATTCGTCCATGTTTCTCTTTATTAGGTTGTTGATGAAGTTGCAAAAAACTCCTAAGCACTGGGAAGAAGCCTTTGTAATAGTTTTATTTAATTTAAAGACTTCAAACTGTGCCAAATCATTCGGCCTTTCTGTTTTTCATGCATCTAGTAAGACTATTGGTCTGTGTTGTTATCTTCTTTTATTGTATGAATGCTTGTTCTTCAACTTTTGTAATCTTTCATAGCTCAATGAATACAGATCATGTTTCCTTGACTCCTCTGTGTTAACTAAGGTTATGCTAGATTATGCTATACAAATTAGAAGGTATTTGTTACGTTTTAAGTGCTTTTGAGAAAATTTACTTAATAAACAACATTTTGGTGGTTCGGGCCTTTGCACTCTTCACTGTGCTCTGGTAATTTTGTCTATGATTTTGGCACATCGCCTGTAGTGTAGATTTTATATTTCACTATCTTTCTAACTTTTTACCTCCCCCACTAAATGAAGAGCCGACTTCAATAAAACCCCAGAGGTCACTTAGCTAGTGCACAATATCCCCCAATAGCTAAGTTTCCCATGAGGCTACTGCTACATGCAAAATTCTGCATCAACAGTTCTTTTTATGGCACGCCTAGTGGGATCACGAACTAGCACGTTCACCTAGTTTTATAAGTGTGTATGAGCCATCGGTCTATAACTAGGTCGTAGACTACAAGAGTCCCTAGCTAGCTCGTACCACCCTTAGTTTCTATGCACACAAGAGGTCAGCGAGGTAGCCCTTCACCTCCTCTGTCTCCTCCTTCTCCACCATCATCTACTCCGTCTGTACCTATGGCTGCTAGAAAATATATATCCTGGGACTCCAACAATCCTTTAGTTGCACCTGTGCCTCCTGCAGTATGGGCTCCAATCCCTACTTCCGCTCTAAAAGCTATTCCTAAGTATTCTGGGGATGAGTCAAAGACACCAATGGAACATCTGCAAGATGTGGCAGACGTATGTTTGGTACATGGCATATCAAATGAAAATGTAGCTCTTAGATTGTTGGCCACCTCCTTCCGAGGAAAGGCGCTAAATTGGTACAGGACTCTTGAATCTAGTACTATTTCAACTTGGGACCAACTCGGAACCCCATTTTATGAGTGTTTTTTGAACGCTGGTGACAAATCTTCGTTGTACCATCAACTAGAAAATATAAAGCGAGCTCCTCATGAAGCTCTACCTAATTTCAATTTGAGATTCCATTCAACCTAGCAGGGAGTGTCTGTTGGTAGTCGTTCGCCCTCAGATTTGGCATTTATGTTCTACTTAAAGTCAATCAACCCTGATATTTCCATGATGTTACAAGCTCTTGGTGGAGAGACTCTTCCTGATGCTTATGCCTTGGCTGTTGCTACAGAAAATAATCTAATCGCTGTAAGAAAGTTGGCACTGAGACCCATCATGCCATTGTTTCCCAAGTGCAACGTTGTAGAAGCCAAAGTTCCTTTGACTAGCACACCTACGACTCCTCCCCAATCTATGTATGTATATTTTGCAAATGCTCCGAGCGCACCTCTGACAGTAGCTCCTGTGCCTAATCCCTTGGCTGTCAAGATGAATGAGATGAGAGAGCAGATGTGGGCCATGACTAATGAATTGATTACTTTGAAGCGACAGTAATATAGCTATCAAAAATTGACATACCAGAATTACCAAGGCGGAAAAGCTCTGTATCAATCAAATCAGTGGCAAGATAGGTCATGCAGAAATGCTTTGGCTCAGCCGAGTAACCAGATGGTTCCATTGACCCTTCCAATAGCGACTATTCACCCCAATTCAGGTAAAGAGTTAGTCACGGGGCAGAATAAATTTTTTGAGGACGCCAATTCATGGTGTTTTCCTTACAATGATGCACACATGCCTCAAAATTTTTCATGGGGAAATTTGCAACAAAAGATCATAGACCAACGTAGCCAAGGTGACACACCTGATCCCAGCAACCAATCATACACCTCTCAGTAGATGGAAAATGTTGTCCTCGCTGCTCAAATGCAAGGGATGCCCATCTAGCAAGAGTCAGACATTGTTCCAAACCAAGCGCTCTTTTCTTGGATGGAAGGAGAAGAGTCAGCATTTTTGAATGACATCCCTATGGATAAAGTGCCCTGAGTGCAATCTGACTACAACACGTGTTCAAAGCGTAGATTCACCGTAGAGTTCACATCCTTGCCTACCAATGCTTCATCTTAGCCGACGCCTAGCCCATCAATAGGCCTATTGCCAATCCCACCATAGTCTAAGGCAGATATTCTTGGCTCTCTGAATCTACTTCCTCCGAAGGCAAAGGCTCCTACAATCACCCCTACTATTTCCAAACAACCGGCTATACTAAGCACAAGGCCTGTACCAACTACAAAACCTAAAGAGCAAGCAACCATGGCTCAACAGTCGCGAGCGCAGTTCAACATGGTGGAACAATTGAAGAAGTCATTTGCTAACGCTTCTTTGTGGGATGTCCTAGCTATTCTGAAGTAGAAGGTACTATTACAAAAGGCATTGTCAGGAGATGAGGATGCGAAGGTACCTACTCAGTCTAATGAAGAGAAAGTTTCCAGGCCAGACCTGGATAAAGTGCTAACAAATCAACCGGAGGAGAAGCTCGAGTCCGGAAAATAAAGTAAGCCTAAACCTAAGCCTTTCTTTCTAACCCTTATTATTGGTGACAAGCTGTTATATAATTGTATGATCGACTTTGGTGCTAGCACCACTGTCATGCCAAAGCAAGTAGCTAATGCTTTGGGTTTAAAATATGAGCCTCTAAACAAAGGAATCATGCAGCTAGATGAAAATAAAGTTGATACCGTTAGGGTAATCAAAGAATTGCCTATGACTTTGTTTGCCTGCCCTAGTATCACTGTAAATCAGGATACCGTACTCATTGATATTCCTCCTTTATTTGGGATTTTTTTTTTTTGAGAATTCACAACAAATGTCAAAGGATATCTACCACTGGATTGGTCACACCTGATTTTAAGGACCAAACATGGAGCCAAGATGAAACTACTATCAGAAACTTTGCATTTCGAACATGTTGCTGACAAGGCCCTGCTCAACTTTGAAGCAACACATACTTCAATCACTCAGGAATAGAGGTTCAATGTGGAATTTATGGAAGAAGAAGAGGCTACTAGCTCCCAGATGGAAGATGAAGAAAAATTTGTTGAAAGAATTTATTGATACAGACCATTTTAGGAATTACCATGCAATTGGCCTCGGAACCTATGTTATACATGAAGAGGGGAAGGTTATACCCAAAGTGACTAAAAAGCCTAGAGGTGAAAAATCTTCAAAAATATGGACTTTGTACTTTGATGGCGCAAGATGTAGAGTAGGAGCTGGAGCGGGGATTTGTTTGATATCCCCGTCGGAGGAAAAGACCTTGAGGTCGTATCGCTTCTAGTTCGCTTGCTCGAACAACAGAGCAGCAGAATATGAAGGTCTTGTCCATGGTTTGAGTCTTGTAGAACAAATAGGCGCAAAGAACATAAGTGTATTCGGAGATTCGGAGTTGGTGGTCAACCAAATCCATGGAATTTCTACTGCAAAGAATATCCGTATGCGATCCTACCAACATAGAGTGTGGGCTCTGATCGGCAACTTTGAGGCTTTCAATATTCAAGTTATACCGAGGGAGAAGAACCCCGAAGCTGACAGAATGGTGACTATTGGAGCTTAGTTTGAGTTGGCCTCTGCGTTATTAAGAAATAAGCATGCGATGAGGGTAATTGTAAGACCTGTTGTTCTAGATAACAATCAAGATTGGAAAGTGTTCGATAGCGATGCTCATATTGCATCATTTCTCCAATCGTTTGGGGAATTTGCCGATCAGCTACAACCAAAGATCACCGAAGCTTATGGGGATCAAATTATCCAGTTGAAATCCAATAAACTTCCGAGGGGCCTAGTCACTCTAGAGAGCCTATTTGATTATGATGATGCAACAAGAGACAAAAGGAAGCTCGTGGCTGACAAGCGTGATTACACCGATTTGAATATTGGGGAAGACAAAAGGCTCAAGGTCAGGAAAGAAATTTCTTAGAAGAATAAGGATAGACTAAGGCATTTATGTGAAGAATATCCGAGAGTAGTAGCCTAGTCATATGATGACCTTAAAGGATACAATCCTTGGATCATCAAGCATACAATTGAGTTGTTGGAAGGGGCGAAGCCAGTTCATCAAAGATAGAGACCTGTGAACCCAAAGATATAATCTCTCATGTCACAGGAGTTGAATAAATTGATCGCATCCCGAATAGTGTTTCCGATCAAACACAACACTTGGGTATCGAACTTGGTACCGGCCTAGAAGAAAAATGGAGACATACGCCTGTGTGTAGACTTTCAAGACTTGAATAGAGCATCCTTAAAGGATCATTACCCCTTGCCTTCAGTGGAGGTAATTCTACAAACCGTAGCTAGCTCCGAAATGTTTTCAATGTTGGATGGTTTTTTGGGCTACAACCATATTCGGGTAAAGGAAGAATACCAACACAAAATAATGTTCACCACAAAGTGGGGAACTTATGCATATGCCAAGATGCCTTTTGGACTCTCAAATGCCAGAGCCACCTTTTAGAGAGCCATGGATATTGCCTTTAAGGATTTGATCCATAAAATTATACTCATCTATCGAGATGATTTGACAGTATTTTCAAAATGTGCTTATGATCACTTTGATCATTTGGAGCTTGTCTTCCAGAAGTGCCAAGAATTTAGGATTTCTTTAAACTCGAAGAAATGTGTGTTCGGAGTTCCCCAGGGGAAGTTATTAGGGTATGTTGTCTCTAAGGAAGGCATTGCCATTGATCCTAAAAGAATTGATGTGATCCGGGAGCTCCCGTTACCTGTCAACAAGAAGGGCGTGCAGTCATTTCTGGGTAAGGTCAACTTCATTAGCTGATTCATTGCAAATTTTGTAGGAATCGTTCAGCCTATTACCTTAATGCTAAAGAAAGACCAGACTTTCAAATGGACGGTGGAAGCCAAAAAATATTTTGAGCTTATAAAGGAGGCTATTTCTTCTGCCCCCGTGTTGGTAAACCCTGACCTGTCAAAGGATTTTATTATGTACATTTTTGGTGGTGGAAACAACATCACCATTGTACTTATGCAAAAATATGATGAAGATAAAAGGGAGTCCCTTGTTGCCTTCTACTCACAAACCTTAAAAGAGTACAAGGTAAAGTACAACTTTGTAGAAAAGCAGGCCTTCGCGATTGTCAAAGGACTTAAAAAGTTCCGACATTTGATATCATATAATAAGGTGATTGTTTGTGTACCACATCCTAGTGTGCGAGAGTATATCATGGAGGGAGAAATCATAGAGAAGAGAGCTAATTAGATCACCAAGATCCTAGAATATGATATTGAAGTCAGACCTGTCAAGACTGTTAAAGGAAAAGGGACTATGTGAGTATCTTGCTGAAAATAGTGAATTAGTGACAAAAATTGAAGATCTGAAACCTATGTTATTGAATGAAGAAATTCCTCAAGGCGGCTAGCGTGAGGATAGAATAAACTTCATGCATATGGGAAGGTATCCGATCAATCTACCTTCTTTTAGAAGGCGTTTCTATCATTTACAAAATGGAAATTATGTTCTCTTGGAGGGTGTCTTTTTTAAAGAAATTTTAATGGCGTCCTGCTAAGGTGTGTAAATGAGGAGAAGGCCAAGAGAATATTGGATCAATACCACAATAGCCCAACTAGAGGACATTTTTCTGCAAGGACCATGACAATTAAAATTATATGTGCTGGTTATTTTTGGCCAACACTTTTCAATGATGCATTTTTACTGATTAAGTCTTGCAATGAATATCAGTTTCATGTCAGAAAGAGAAAGAATGTTGCTATGCCATTAAGGCCTATAGTAGTAGAGGAAATTTTTCTCAATGGGGTTTAGATTTCATTGGGATGATTAACCCTTTCTCTTTAGCTGGATACAGGTGGATATTGATAGCTATGGACTACTTCACTAGATGGGCAGAAGCAGTGCCATTGAAAAATGCAACAGAAGTGGAGATTGTTTATTTCTTGGAGGAGTTGGTAGCCAAATTTGGCTTGCCTAAAACAATCATCTCCGATAATGCTAAAGCATTCCCCGGCTCGAAGATGAGCCAATTCACATTAAAGTATGGAGTTTTCTTGAAAACCTCTTCTAACTATTATCCCCAGGGGAATGGCCTCACAGAGTCTACAAATAAAAACCTTATCAGGTTAATTAAGAAGATAGGCTCAAAACACCAAAAAGAATGGCATAGGAACCTTTGGACAGCACTATGGGTAGATCGAATCATGCCCAAATAGATACTGAAGACATTTCCTTATGAGATGGTGTACGGGAAGGAGGCATTGCTACCTATTTCCACAGAAATCCCTGCCCTACAGTTGATTAAATCTCTAGAGATTGAACAAAATGGAGTAATGGAAGTAAGGTTTTCCGAGCTACTTGAGGTTTGGGAAAAGAGAGAGCATGCCCTTGAGGCGATGAACAGCCGCTAGTAGGTGGTAAAGAAATGGTTTGATAAAAAGGTGTCGGATCAAGAGTTACAACACGGGGAGTTGGTTCTCAAGTTCAACAAGCACGGAGCAAGGCCCAGCCAGCATGGAAAATTTGATAGCCTCTAGGAAGGGCCTTTCAAAATTATCCAGTGTAAACAGTTCAACTCCTTCGAGTTGGAAGACATGGAAGGTAACGCCCTAAGTATTCCAGTTAATGGAATACATCTTAAAAAAAAATTCATTGATTCTACCTGTGTGATGGCTTTGTAAATTGTACATATGTAATTATTTTTCCCGTTTTTAGGTTTTGGGTCTTCTCAGTGCTTTATGAAATAATAGCAATAGTGCAAGAAATTGAAAAAACATTGTAAATGAGCCAAGATTTGTGAAAAACATATATTATATATATTGGCTAGAAATTTACATTATAAAAGATAGAGGCCAGTGGCCTTGTATCGATATACACATATGTCTGCTATGAAGCGGAGGTGGGAAAAAGTGAAAAAAAAAAATTGGGGACCATTTTCATTCTCAGATTATCAATGGGAGGGACCAACAATTGCAGCAACCGGTGGCGTGAGATCAGGGAACACCATTCTTTCAAAATCTTCATACCACTGGAGGTTTTGGAATGGTTCAATATAATGCACTCACATGAGGAAGTAGTAGCTAGCGCGAACCTTGGCATGATGCTCCTCATGAGTCTCCAATTCGAAGTCGAAGAGGAAGGGCCAGGTTGGAACAGGTCCTCCATGCAATTGCAATAGACGAAGGTTGTGAACCAAGGGGATCCCATGATCAAATTGAGCAGCATGCACTATCTACTCCAATCCTTCGAGGTAGCGTCAAGGGAACACCTGCTTCGTCAGCTTCAAGATCTTGCGTTTAGAGACGCTGATATCCAGTAGCGTGGTGACAAAATGGGAGCAAATGCTGGTGTTTACTCGGTACTGTTCCTCATACTCTACACAATCTTTGCAAAGAACCCACTTAATTGCCTTCACATATAGCAGATTTTTCATGCCTATCATGCGCTTTAAGCACCTATACCTAATTTTGCCTAAGAAGGTAGCTTGAGTTTTCTTGTAGACTAATCTTATTGGCGTTTCCATAATGTTTACTATTCTGGCTAGAAAAATGAAATTGCTAAGATAAGAAAAGCTTGCTAAGCTAGGAATGCTAGGAAACACTATGATTTGCAATGCTGCTAATGGTCCTATTTATAGACTGGCTGAGGCTCACCGGATGAGGCAACCCATAATTACGACCGAGTCGAAGTGTGTCGCCAAGCCTCAAATTTTAGTGTTGTGATGTGTGAAGTGATGGGAATATGCAAGTACAGTTGCCAAATTCATTAGAAATCGGCTAGGTGCCAACATAAGGGGACGTCATCCCATTTGAATCAAGGAAAATCTTAAAGACAGGCTATTGGGTGATGCACCCAAGTACGTTCAATAAAATCAGTAAATGCATAAATATTGCGAAAGGGTTTTTGCAAGGTTGTCTTGGTTCGTTGTTCAAGAAAATTAGATGCCACCTCATGTGAAAATTTGTCTCTTAAATGTAGAGAGAATTTTGGTAGGTTGGTGATCTTTTCACACGCATGAAAGGCTAGTGACGCATATGGCAACTAGGTATGAATGGCTGGCACGTACCCTTCTCGACCATTTTTTACAAAGATCAAAAAGCAGGTTAAGCATGCAGGGCACATTTATTACAAGGAGTTATTTAAAGATAAAATAGCTAAGGCATTCGCAAGAGAGAAAGAGTTTTTCAAAAAGCTAAGCCATTTGTGAAAAAGTTCTTACGAATACAAAAAATGGTTGAGATTGCAGAGAACCCAACACCGGCCCTGGCCCCAGCGAGTATAGTAGATAAAATGAAGAGGGCGCCTTGCATACAAATATATGACTAGGAATCTTATGCTACTCGAGACATCCCCACAAAACCTTGTTGGCCTTTCACCAGTCAGGTGGACCAAAGAATACTGAAAGCAATCCCTCATAAAGATCAGGCTTTGGTTGCGGAGGATTGGGATAATGTCTTTGATCCTGAGCTATCCCACAATCCTAAGAGCCTTAGGGAAGCTGCATGCGAGAAAATGAAGAATGTAACAGACCCTTTCAATAAACGTCTATGGTACTGTGGGCTTCCCCAGTACATGGTTCCCTTAGTACATCCTTGCCTAGAAATCGTGGCAACATGTGTGATAGGATTTGACCCAAACACTGGAGTGATAAGTGGCACTAATTTCAGGGTAGTCAATAGCCCTGAAGCTATTCAGGATATTCTATGCATCCTGCTCCCCTTGACCCGAGATGTTGAGATTTTTGAAGCAAAGAAGATGCATGAGATGTGGGGAGGGCTCCAAATGGCATCGCAGTTTTACTGCACCGAAAATGCTTAGTCGACAAATACTTCAGCACCGCCCAAATTTCTTTTTGGTCTAAAGGCTCTCAAAGGTGGGTCTTCTTTTGTCGCTTCTATGCTGGCGCTAGTGTGTGGTCTAGATACAGACAAGCATATTTTTGAGTTCCAAATGTGTCTCAGCTTTATGTTGAGGAAGAACAACGTGCCTCCACTTCTAGATTTTGCAAAAGTTATTAGTGATGGGATTTAGCAGTAGCTGCAGGACTTCTAGGTTGGTTCTAGGTTTAGGTATTCCTCATTCCTGACCTACTTGATATTACACTAGAATCCAGATTAATTTTTGACATTTATGTCTCTAGCTATTTTTGATGAGGGTGACCTAAGGAAGCCAATTTCGACATGGACTCCTGTCATGTCAAAAACCTTTGATTATTATGAATTTTCGGATTTATTCTTAACCCCAACTCTACGGGCTTTGGATAGAGCTGGGATCGGCATGACCACGCGCATATCGCCTTGACAGAAGTCCTGGTTGGGAAAGCTTGTACCACTCTATGATTGGATCTTTGGCACGGATTTCACCATACTCTGCATGCAAGGTTTTGCCTGGGAGCCCTTTCAGCTCCCCCATTTTCTTTCTGACAGAGTGTTGGCCCTAGAAGCAATGAGATAGCTATGCACCATTGATAATGATTACTAGGGGGGGAACATTTCACCTCTTATTTAATATTGCCGATTATGTTTGGTTTTGTGTCACTAATCAAGAAAAGGACTTCGAAGATTGACACTTCAGAGATTCTACTTTCAAAGTTGGGTCATCTCGGGTTGGTGTTGATAAATGACACCTAACAATACAACCCCGAGAATAATTTAGCGAAGGTTGGCATCAAAATCCCACATCAGCCTCGGCCATTCTGGGACCCCTGGAGAAATGTTGAGGATGAGAATTTAAGGTTATATGTAGGCCTTGAACATTTGCCTATGGATGACATGCGACCGCGGTGGCTGAACTTCTACTACATAGTTGGGAGGGCCAACCCAAATTAAAAGATCAACTAGGCTTTGGGCACCCAGTTGCAAAAGCTCAAATGGTGTCCTGAAAAGATTCAAAACTTCTAGATTTTCTGACAAGAGATTAAGGCAACCACCAAGCTTTACGAAGAGGTGGCCCTTGATGAAAAATTTGACGACATCTAGGAGAGTACACATCTAGATGTAGAAAAGTCTTTGAACCCTTCAACATTCATGCAACATTATAGAAGGGAAGAGATTACCATGAAGCTCGGGGAGGAAGTAACTCAGAACCCCCCTGCAGTTGTGGAGAATGCAATGCATGAGAAATATACTAGTAAACATCCTGTGCAGCAAGAGGATTCACACGCACAAACCTCAGAGCCATCCAGCTCCTCTAAATCAATAAGGAAGAGGGTAAGGACTACCAGTGGTAGAAGGCAGGTCATTGTTGACCTTGATGATTCTCTAGAAGAAAAGTGGCAACGAACCAGAGAATCCAGTGGATAAGAAGAGCAGCCAACGGAGGAAGCGGTTGAATCGTCTGCAACTCCTCTCGAGCCTCAGGTAACATTTCTTCCCTCTTCTCTCTCTACCATGTCTTTGGTCTCTTCTTTGTTTGCCCCTGCTTTTTCATCTGTGCTAGTTTTCTCTGCCACTGGATATCCCAGGTAGTCGAGTCTTACCCCACCTGGTTTCCCACTTTCGTCTTCTACATTTCATCCTATACCCGGAGCACAATTTGGTGTCAATATTGGGCTCATGAGCCAACAATTCTTATCCCCGCGGCCCAACCCTTCGGTTGGCGCTTCTCCAGCCTTTCCCTACACCGCATTATCATCCTCTCTGAGTGGCCATTTCATTCCACCATTCTCCCTAGCCATTATAACAAGGCCCAACAAAACTTTTGATGCACTGAGTACACTGTCTTTCACGTTGGTCGTCCCTCAAGAGTTCCCTTTTGCTAGCGGCCTGGGTATCCCTACCCAGGAATATTTTTCACAGGTTGATGCAAACAAGAGCGCCCGAGCTAACCGTATCAACAAAAAAAGACAAAAGGATGCAACCAAGAAAGAAGAGCCTCTCTTGCAAACTGTATTCAATGAGAGCCAAAATTCATTGACATTTGCAAAAATCACTCTCAATGTGATTAAACTAGTATGAGAAATGCTACCGATTGATTACTCTATAAATGCTATTGGGTTAGACTTGTAGCAGGCCCACCCATGAGATAAGGTCGAGCTAATGGAGGAGACCTAGAAAATTGTGACCACTGATTACCTCAAGCTTAATCACCAAGCGAAGAAAAAGGATTATCAAATACTAGAGCTCAAGGGTAAGGTCGACATCTGGATGAATAAGTTTAAAGCCCAAGAAAATCAAATAAATCGCTTGGAAAAGGAGAGGGGCACTTTTGAAGGCCAAATCAAAGCATTGTAGGTTATGAGCATAGAGATCATTCTGAATCTCTAGTATGAGGTCAAGCAAAGCTGAGGAAGTGAGGAAAAACTCCGCATTGCATCCGTGCAGCTAAGTGAAGGAATGAAGGAGCTCCGACAGAGCATGGATGCTGAAATTAATGAAATGAATGCCACTTTGGAGTTGGAAATTCAAAAAGCAAAGCGGGGCAAATTGACCCTAGAAGAAAAAGAAAAGGAGGTTTCCACTCTAAAGGAGCAGGTGTCCATATTGGACAAAAACTTGTCGGAGCTAAAGGCGAATTTGAGCAGCAAAGAAGCAAAGTTGAATATCCTGAAGACCCAACCTCTTGAGCCCCAGATAAGCTCATTGGAGATTGCCAAGGAGTTTTATGCATCATATTGGGACAAGGTGAAGGAATTGTGCCTTACTCTTCAGCCTACCTTAAAATTTATGGTGCAAGCAGCCAACCTTTGCGGAATAGTAAGTGAAACAATACAACAGATTTAAGAGGTAACCTCTGATAAGGTTCCAGAGGCTAGGATTTTATTGGGCAAGTTGTATACAACTTTCAATGAAGCTTTGAGTGGAATGGGTATTGAGGACCGAAAAATGGCGGCCATGGGTGTAAACATCCTCAACTCTATGCACGAGGTTGTTCAACAGGTGGTAGAATGCAGGGCCAGGTTGAACCAGGTTACCAGTGACATGCGGGCAAAATTTTTTCGCTTAACTTAGAAAGGCCTCCCTTCGCCCTTCATTGCAGATCAGGCGGTAGTGGGTGTGGAACACATTGTTACTATGATCGAGGAGAAGAAGCAAGACCTTTTTGTCTTCTAATCTTTTGATCAATCTTTGACCGCCAAGGAAATTGAGGTGATCATGCAACAGTTGGCGCAACTCTTCTTTCAACTGGAATTGGAAATGAAAGTATCAAGCGGATTGCCTTTCAAGTCTATTATCGATCTCAGGTTGGCTCATGAGAATATGTGAGCTCTCTCTATGCCATCGAACAAAGTCTAAACCAGTCTGCAGGCTTCCCTCTCAAGATTGTGAGCAATTTTGGGATGTTGAACCAAAGTTTCTGGGGTTCTTCATTCCACGTGCGAAATGCCCCTATGAGTCACCAAATTGTTTCACACAAAACTGCCAAGCCTTACAGTTTTTATTTTATCTTTGTGGCTCCGCCTTACCTTTAAATTTCTCACTACCCTTGGCATGCTCCATGTGGCTTCCTTGCGAAGCTTTCTGCTTTTCATATCGCTTTGCCTTTTGCCAATCTCCGTCTGCATGCCGTGTGGCTTTCTCTGGCTACTTTCTGAGCTGGGTCCACATTGTACTTTCTTTCGCTCGGCATGATCCACGTGAATCCCTCTTGGAGCTTTTTGCTGGGCGTCCCTTTGTCTTTTTGCTGGGCCCCGTCCGCACGACACATGGTAGTTGTTGTTGCACTGGTTACCTTGGAATTGTTGTTGCGCCTTTTGTACTCACTTGCTGCTGCGTTTTCTTTTGTGGCGTCACATGTTCATTTCTACTATTGTGTGGTTTTCTGTTCCCTGTAGTGATTTCGCTGGCATGCTCTTGGGTGATCGATGTTTACTGTGATGGCTCAAGGTAATCTAGGGTGTCGATCCTTGCTCACGGTTTTGTTTCTCTGGATGTGTTTCAGGCGATGGACTGGCCTATAAATTTAGCCATGTTTCTCTTTATTAGGTTGTTGATGAAGTTGCAAAAAACTCCCGAGCACTGGGAAGAAGCTTTTCTAATAGTTTTATTTAATTTGAAGACTCTAGACTGTGCTATGATTTTGGTGCATCGCGTGTAGTGTAGATTTTATATTTCGCTATCTTTCTAACATTTTACCTCCCACACTAAACAAAGAGATGACTTCGATAAAACCCTGGAGGTCACTTAGCTAGTGCACAATGTTCCCCAATAGCTATGTTTCCCATGAGGCTACTACTACATGCAAAATTCTATGTCGACAATGCCTTCTTACTAACATTTCTTTTGTTAGTCCCCATAGTTATCTTGGTGGCTTGTTATGACACACAAAAACAAATATATTAGTTGCATCATCCTGCATCTATAATCATGTTAAAACATCATATATCATGTGTATATAGATCATAAATAATTATTGAAAAATACAAAAAGATAGATAATATTGCATTGCATTTTAGAATCATCATCCACATAGCATCACATCAAATATGGCATAACATGTCCTAAACATATAATATCATCATACATATAGATCATATAAGCATTGAATCATACATCATAAACATTAGATATACATACATCATGTAATACATATAAGAATAAATCAATAACATGTGCATCCATCCATACATGAGAAAAAACATAACATCACATAAATCCATAAGCATGCATCACATAGAAACATTCATATAGAACATAACACATATCATATAATCACTGTAAAGAATGTTGTATCATATATATATATGTGTGTGTGTGTGTGTGTGTGTGATAGTAAAAAAATGAGCGAATATAAAAAATGGAGCTCATAGGCTCAATCCAAAATACATATGTTCATATATACAAAAGTCAGGCTAGCTTGAGCTACCCCTATCCTTTGTTGGTGAGTTCTTGGGTGATGGTATGCCCCATTGATGTTTTTTCCAGTATACCTTAGGAAGACTCTAGAAGGTAGCCAACCTTCATCATCAAAAATCCTATAGATGAATGGCCAACTCGACGGGTATAGGGTTTTGAGCCTTTAACCCCTGCACTTTAGGCTCTGTGGGACCAAAGAGGGTATTTCCCAATTGAGTTCACAAGAATTTTGTTACAATGGTGAATGCTTATGCAAATAAATATCATTCAGTAAAAGTATGACTGACATTTACACAAATAATCATCTGTTTTCTAGGAACAGAGTATTATTTCAGATTTACACCTCATAATTGATAAAATTTGATTTAATGTTTCCATCATTATGAATCTATGAATAGGTACTTTGGCTGCTTCATTAGATTATAGAAATTTACAACAAATAGAACAATGTCTCATTCAATTGGGAATGGAGTCAAATATATGAGAGTCAGTAATGCATAAATTAGCTAACCATTAAATTAGTGGCTTATCTTCATAATGCCTTACACTATGAAAACTCATAGTTCCTAAAACATGACTTCTTATCAGAATCCTGAGCAATTTCTTACAAACCTATAATTCCTTTCAAGTATTTTAATTAACCCCTTGGGCCAAAACAAGAACAAAATCATACATTCAACTAACCATTGAAAGACAAATGAAAAGACGATTGGTTTTTCATTTATAATATGTAATAATTGCTTACAAGAGAGCACATGCTTTAGTTTTATAGATCTTTTTTGATGCTAGAAACCCATGCAAAAATATTTAAGAACATCATATACAAAATTGGACCCAAGACAATATCCTAGCATGTCCAATATATATTTTGTATTGCTTTAATATTTTTCATTCTACCTAAGTCATTTCTGGACCCAAAATCCAATGACCCCCTGTAATGAGCCTTCAAATCCCTTTTATAGACCAAGGGAGCAACAAGCAAAGGGCTCATTACAGTTATATTTTTGATAATTTCAAAGTCATTTCATCTCATGGGTTTCATTCCCTAACCATTATATTTTCATTTACACATCATAGGAAAGAAAAAGGAAAAAGGAAAAAAGAGGCACCAAATCATTAGTCAGAGATGCCACATAAGCCTTCCAAAAGGCACCACCATCGTAATCCACACATCACCAAAAAATGGGAGAATTTTCCATCAACACTAGTAGCCAAAAAAACCTTTGAGCCAGCCACTTAGGAAGCACACATCACCGCACCCAAGAACCAAGTACCACTAGGAAAGACACACAGGTGTCACCCAACCTTGTTAGTCACTGAATGAACACCCTCACCGGGCCTCTTCATAGAGAGTGGAGTTGCAACCACCACCTCATCGTCTGAGTCAGTATACGACACCAGAGAAATAGGGCAATGCCCAACACCAAGGCCAAGTCCTTCACCCTCCTCCAAAGAGCTATCAGTAATTATGACCAAGGAGTTGGGTTTCTCTAAACAAAACCTAGGGTTTGCATCCATTATTGTTAATTATTTTACAAACACCTTAGACCCTTTCCCTTCAAATTTGACCAATTCTTCAAAATAGGTCCTTGCTCGGAGATTGTAGGTGCTTCTGACAACAATCTTCATGACCCTTTTATGAGAAGTCCTCTTAGCCCTCGAGACAATTGGTGTTTTTTCCACAGTAAGTTTCAATTTTGGCTATTGGACCAATGGTTCTTGCAAGCTCAACCATCGTGACCTATGCATTGGCGTAGAAGAAGAATTTGGCTGACTCGTCTTATACACAACATGAACCTAGTGCTAGATATGTGAGAAAAATACCAGCTATAGCCCCCAAAATATTTTTGTTCAGAAAATGTGAGCTACACCAGTACCAAAATACAAAAGAGGTCACCAAAATGCAACAAGAACAACATATGCATCAGTATGCTAGTACACCACCCTAGCAAGAATTTACCAGGCAACAAAATTTACTACCCCAGCACCTGTGAGAATTATCCAAAGGCACTGATAGAAGTAGATGAGTAAACAATATACATGATAATCCTCATTAAATAGAGGAATTCAAGGTATGTTGCAATTAATGGCCATCTTGGTTCACTTGCATGACTAGAAGAATCAATCACTTGCATGCCGCATCTTAGTTGTCAATCATTGTGGATTAAAAATCAATCAACGAGGATCATTAAGGATCACCACTTGCTTTATTATGCATACTTAGAAATAGTGAAGAGGTGCTTTAAAACTACCACATACTTGACAACATCCTAAATCCATCATCCTTGACATGTGCGTCGTTGATCCTAAAAATCATGGGTAAATCTAAGCCACAAACCAAAACACATCACCCATCGCTAGTTCATCCTTCCCACAAGAGTCTCATCAAGGGATAGCACCAAGGCCAACAATGAGACATCAATTATCAATCTTAGTCGTGGAAGGATTTGAACCATGAATAACTACCTGCATCGCTCATCGTGCATTGACATTTATCCAAACAATCCTAACCCGTGACAGACCCAACCCACGCGATGGGGAGGAACTCAACCCATTGGCAGTCGGAGGTTCCAACCAAAACTACATAGGACAACAAGCGATAGTTGGGGAGTCAGTGATGTGTTTCCATATAAATCCTCGGGCGCCACATACTTCATTCATTGTGCGTCACGTGTTGTCCCTCCGTAGACCGACACCAACCAACAAAGCATTATACCTTAGTGATGGGACATGATCTACATATTAGTGGTCATGGGTTTTTCTTCAATATGCACAAGACAACTAGCGATAATTAAAAAGGTAGCGATGGGTCAAAAGATTGACCACATCATTCATCAGGTGTTACTTCCCCATGGAGGCAAATGAACATGCAAGGGACTATAGGCGGCCAATAGAAAGAGAAGAGAGGGCATCACTCATCACAAGTTGCATAAGGAAATTTGAGAATGATCATGCGATGGGTGATGCAACATACAAAACCCAACCTGAGGGATATTTGAAGCACATGCACCAAATGTTGTTTTAAAAGGGATTACCTAGTCATGATGGGAAGAAATATGAAGGGGTCGGTAAAACCACGAGACTTAAGGCCATGAAAATTATGAAAAGATCGGGGACCGAATATAGCCAGTTAGCTCAAAAATAGAAGCCCGAAGACCAAACAAGGATGCGAACATGAATAACTTGTAAAACCTCAACCCTAGGATAGTGACTATCAGGGTTTAGTCACAAAAAAAATAGTGGAACCAAGAAAATTTCAGGGGCTCCACTAGTGGCTCCGATTGGGGGATGTATGCCTCCTATAGGCATAGCAAGATCCCAGAATCTCAAGTAGAAGGAGACTAATTAAATAGATCAGTTAGGTCCTTACAAAATTCTCCCATTCATGCTTTCTCCTTCACTTGATTTGACATCGTTTGGTGGCCCCAGGCCACTAAACAAAAAGGACAATCAATTCTTACCTCTATCAAAAACCTTGTCTTCCTTTACTTCCAATGGGTACACCCATGAGTCAAGCACTCTAGGATAGTCAACATCATTCCAATTGGCATCCCCAACCCCATTCTGTATATTGCTTTCATTTTTGTCAACTTGAAGGACCCAAGTCTCATCCAATTGAGATGGAAAAGTAAAACATTCATAATTTGTTTGGTTGTGAATTCAGACATCACATTGGAAACCTTCATACATGCCTTGTTGTATATTGGAATCAACCTCTGTGATGTCAAAAAAAAATGATCCATATTCAATAACATCCTCTTTATAGTGAAGGTGAGTGTTGTCATGATTTATTGGGAAAAAATTTGTAATAAGATCCAAAAGCTGAGGGGAGTCTGCAAAAAATTCTAGTGCACAATCATACTGGTCAACACCATATTCTAGAACATCCATACTCCTTAATTTTTCTTCAGCTAGAATAGACAACCCTGCCATGTCCACATGGTCTGAGGGTATATCACCCTACACTTGCATGTCATCATATAATGAAACTAGCCATGGATCCACCACCGGGCTATCTAAAAGTAAGCCTCTTCCTTTACCAAGGTGTATATCATCCCCTTCACTATGGAGAAACATCACCTCATTCATCACTTCATTTCCACTATCGTGAACCATAAGAGAAGGAGCATACATACCAAATCCCATCCTATTACAATAGGCATTTACTGATTAATCTTTAATATCCTCACCAGTAGTGATATTGTATGCAATATTATAATCACATGAAATAACATTCCCAACCTCATTCCATTCATGACCAATGTCAATACCATTATTTTCATCACTACATCCTTCTGATGATTGGGAAGTTGATTGATCCAAGTCAATAGACATGAGGACAAAATCAGAACCAATAATACCATTTTGGCTCTTACTTTCTATTATCTCCAATATCTTCACAAGGTACATTGCCGAGAAATCATCAAAATTTGCAACAAATAATGGGTCATTCCTACATCAATAAGGATTATCTCCTGTTATATCATCTATTGGTGGAGGTTCGTCATACAGGGGGTTATTCCATATCCTCATTGTACATAAATTCACCCATGTCTCTCGGGTACGTGGGTCACAACCCTTCATGCCTTGAAAATCCTCATAGTCCTTGGAAGAACAAAAAATAATCCTCTCAGAATCGTCTTCATCACTTGTACTCAAAATTATGGAAACATATTATAAAAACTCATCACATGAGGAAAATTGTTCATCCTCAATCACTTGTATCCCATCAATATTACCAAAACATCCCCTACTCGAGGACACAAACTCCATCTCCACTTCATAAGATAATTTGTAGCCAACAAAACATTGTTCTAAATCAAATTCATCACTAGATGAACCATTGGTTTGTGTATCATGGTCTCTAATCGTACCAAAGTATTACGCCTTCTCCTACTCCCATCCATTTTCTATACCATCCCAAGGGTGGAAATCATGCATCACCTCATCATATTCACTATGTCCCAACAACCATGTTACTTATAAAATAAACAACATCATTAACCAATTTTTCATGCTCCCACACATCATTTTGACCCAATTGTAAAGATTCTTGATCCTCTTGATATTGGGCCTCACTAGTAACACTATGAGGTGACACTTATCTAATATATTCATCATGTGCTCCATCAATAACCCTTATCCAATCAATGAATTGGCTCAAGGCATGAGGCTTCAACTCTTCTAGTAAAGCACTCAATCTAGATTGATACAATTCACAAAAAAAATCAATGCACACTGGGACATTAGGCCTAATATTTTTAGTGACACTAAGCAAGGCATCAGTGAATCTAGAGAAAAATGGTTAGGGAACTCCCCTTCATGCCTTTGGAGGTCACACAACCTCTTAATTACAATTACTTGGTCAACTTTGTTACACACATGTACACATTCCCCCTCAGTTGCATCATAATCTTCATGTGGTGTTATTGATGGGCTTGGAACAATAAGGATCTCATCCCCCCACCTCAATTATCTATTGATTGATCTATTAACTATAGTTTCATGGGGAATTCTTGGATATTCAGCACAAATATTAAAGCATCCCTTCATCATTGACTATTTTCAATGTCTATGGCAATGTGATATGCTTGTTGTAATGTTGTGGGTTCTTTGTCCCTCAACAAGTAACTCATCTTTTTATCAAATGCTCCAAAATACATGACCAAACATTCAACATCATTTTGTCTTATATGTGTTGGGATCTCCCTTATTACCTTTGAAAACCTGAGATTAAAAGAGGGAACTAGCTCATTCTCATCTTTCTCCATGTCCATAAATTTTTGCTTGACCAAGACTAGATCAATCCTTTCTCCAAACTATTCCATGAATACCAATTTGAACTCTCTCCATGAGTGTACTGAGGATGCAGGTAGACAAGAGAGCCAATCTCTAGCATCTCCTTTTAGGGATTGAACAGAAAAAATCATGACTAAATCTTCGAAGATTATCTCATAATCTCCCATCACATTGACAAAATCTTGCAGATGTTGGTTTGCTGATTCAGTCTGTTCATCCTTAAATCTTGGTATCTTATGCCTAATCTAGCATGGTACAACATTTGGGTAACCACAAATACCACTGAAATCCAAGGCATTGTACCTTTCACTATTAAAACCTCCCTGATGTGACAGGGGGGCCCATTACTTAAATTTTTGTCCAAAAACATGGTCTGACAAGATATCTTGTTGTACATTTGCAAGCTTTGTCAAATACTTCACAAGGCATATTCAAATTCCTCTTACAAAATAAAATCTCAAGCCTCTTTCATCATAAGATCTATGTATTGTTTGCTTAAGATCAGGATTTACATGTTCCTTCTATAATAACATGTAATTCCATAATATTCATCTGGAAACATGCAAAGTTCAACTATTCTTCCCTTAACTCGTGCTATTTCACTTAATTGGGAATCATCTACACCTTAAAACAAAAGAATTCTCACAGTCTATTTACAAATATAACCAATTTTTTCTCTAATAACATGAAAATACCTGGCCTTCTTGCAACATTCACCAAGCTTTGTCTTTAAGCACACGGATCTGGAGCTTCAATACATCCTTTGTCAAATTCTTTAGTTAGAGTCGCCACCTCCAATTGAGAGGAAATAAGCTTCAAATGACATGAAGTTTCTTATCAAATAAGCACGTTCTGGGTCTAAGTCCTCAGTGGAGTCAATTTCAGATCCTTTGAGCTCTATAACAACCCAATCTTTGACCAAGTTCAAGAATTCTTCAAAGTATGAACAAAGTGTCCACACTATTCACACCATTTGACTCTCTGATACAAGGATTTACGTCTCGAGAATGGAATTTGTCCCCAGCAAAGTTGAAATTATTGTTGGTGTTTTTTCCAGTACACCTTAGGAAGACTCTTGAAGGTAGCCAACCTTCATCATCAAGAATCCTACAGATGAATGGCCAACTCAACGGGTAAAGGGTTTTGAGCCTTTAACCCCTGCACTTTAGGCTCTATGGGACCAAGGAGGGTATTTCCCAATTGAGTTCACAAGAATTTTGTTACAATGGTGAACGTCTTTGCATAGATAGGTTCCCTTCTTATACAAATAAACATCATTCAATAAAAGTATGACCAACATTTACATAAATAATCATCTATTTTCTAGGAACAAAGTATTATTTCGGATTTAAACCTCACAATTGATAAAATTTGATTTAATGTTGCCATCATTATGAATCCATGACTAGGTACTTTGGCTGCTTCATCAAATTATAGGAATTTACAGAAAATAGACCAGTGTCTCATTCAATTGGCAACAGAGTCAAATATATGATAGTCAGTAATGCATAAATCAACTAACCATGAAATTAGTGGCTTATCTTCAGAATGCCTTACACTATGAAAACTCACAGTTCCTAAAACATGACTTCTTATCAAAATCCCAAGCAATTGCTTACAAACCTATAATTCCTTTCAAGTATTTTAATTAACCCCTTGGGCCAAAACAAGAACAAAATCATGAATTTAAGTAACCATTGAAAGAAAAATGAAAAGATGCTTGGTTTTCCATTTATAATATGTAATAATTGCTTACAGGAGAGCACATGCTTCTATTTTACAGATTTGTTTTGATGTCAGAAACCCATGGAAAACTATTTAAGAACATCATTATAAAAACTTGGACCCAAGAAAATATCCTAGCATGTCCAATATACATTATGCATTGCTTTAATATTTTGCATTCTACCTAAGTCATTTCAAGACCCAAAATTCGATGACCCCCTATAATGAGCCTTTAAATCCCTTTTATAGGAAAAGGGAGCAACAAGAAAAGGGCTCATTATAGTTACATTTTTGATAATTTTGAAGTCATTTCATCTCATGGGCTTTCATTCCTGAACCATTATATTTTCATTTACATGTCACAAGAAAGAAAAAGGAAAAAGGAAAAATGAGGTGCCAAACCATTAGTTAGAGATGCCACACAAGTCTTCCAAAAGGCACCACCATTGTAATTTGCACATCGCCAAAAAATGGGAGAAGCCACCATCAACACCTGCAGCCAAAAAAATATTTGAACCAGACACATAGGAAGCACACATCACCGCACCCAGGAAGCAAGTACAACCAAGAAAGACACACACGTGTCACCCAGCCTTGTCAGCTATTGAATGAACACCCTCACCGGGTCTCTTCACAGAGAGTGGATTTGGAACCACCACCTCGTCGTCTGAGTCAGTATATGGCATCGAAGAAACAAGGAAATGGCCAACACCAAGGCCAAATCCTTCGCCCTCCTCCAAAGAGCTATCAATAATTATGATCAGGGAGTTGGGTTTCTCTGAACAAACCCTAGGGTCTGCATCCATTCTCATTAATTATTTCACAAACACCTCAGACCCTTTCCCTTCAACTTTGACCAATTCTTTAGAAAAAGTCCTTGCTCGAAGATTGTAGGTGCTTCTGACAGTAGTCTTTGTGGCCCTTTTGCGAGCAGTCCTCTTAGCCCTCAGGACAATTGGAATTTCCACTACAGTAATTTTCACTTATGGCTCATCGACCAACGACTCTTGTAAGCTCAACCGTTGTGACCTACGGACTAGAATATAAGAAGAACTTGGTCAAATCATCTTATACGCAACACGAACCCAACACTAGATATGTGAGAAAATTACTAGCTACAGCCCCCAGAATATTCCTATGTGTAGACAATGTGAGCTACACCAACACTAGATACAAAAGAGGTCACCAAAACATAGCAAGAACAACATATGCATCAATAAGCTAGTACTCCACCTTGGAAAGAATTTTCCAGGCAATAAAATTTACTACCCCAACACCTGTGAGAATTAGCCAAAGGCACTAATAGAAGCACATGAGTAAACAATCCGTGGGACAATCCTCATTAAATAGAGGAATTCAAGGCATGTTACAATTAATGGCCATCTTGGTTCGCTCACGTGACTGAAAAAATCAATCACTTTCATGCCACATCTTAGTCGTCGACCGCTGTTGATTAAAACTCGATCAACGAGGATCATTAAGGATTGCCACTTTCTTTATTAGCCATACTTAGAAATAGCGAAGAGGTGCTTTAAAAATGTTATGTACTTGACAACATCCTAACTCCATCATCCTTGACATGCACACCGTCGATCTTGAAAATCCTGGGTAAATATGAGCCACAAACCGAAACACATCGCCCATTGCTAGTTCATCCTTCCCACAAGAGTCTCATCAAGCGATAGCACCAAGGCCAATGATGAGACATTAGTCATCGATCTCATTCATGGAAGGATCTGAACCATGAAAAATTTCCCACATCACTCATCACATGTCGACATCCACCCAAAAAATCCTAACCTGTGATAGACCTAGCCTATGCAATGGGGAGGAACTCAACCCATCGGCGGTAGCAGGTTCCACCCGAAACTGCAAAGGACAATAGGTGATATTTGGGGAGTCAGCAATGCATTTCCATACAAATCCTCAGGCACCACGTACTTTGTTCATTGCATGTCACGCATTGTCCCTCCGTAGACCGATGCCAACCAATGAAGCATTATGTCTCAGCAGTGGGACATGACCTACATATTGGTAGTCGTGGGTTCCACTTTAATCTACACAAGACAACCGATGATAGTTAAAAAGGTAGCGATGATTCAAAAGATTGACCACATCACTCATCGAGTGTTACTTCCCCATGGAGGCAAATGAACATGCGAGGGACTGTAGGCGACCAATAGGAAGAGAAGAGAGGGCATCGCTCATCACGAGTTTTATAAGGAAATTTGAGAATGATCATGCGATGGGCGATGCAAAATCCAAAACCTGACTTGAGGGATATTTGAAGCATGTGCACCAAAGGTTGTTTTAAAATGGACCACCTACTCATGATGGGAAGAAAGATTAAGGAGTCGATAAAACCATGGGACTTAAGGCCATGAGAAATTATGGAAAGACCAGAAACTAGATACAACTAGTCAACTCAAAAATAAAAGCCCAGAGACCAAATAAGGATGTGAACATGAATAACTTGTAAAACCTCAACCCTAGGGCAATGACTATCAAGGTTTAGTCACAAAAATTGTAGTGGAACTAGGAAGATTTTAGGGGTTCCACCATGTCCTACCCCTATCTAAACTTGGATGGTCCTATAGTATCCTTGCGAGGTGAATGAGGTGGATGATCATATGGAGACCTCTTCGATCCTGAAACTCCCCCATTGCTCTATGACCTACAAGAGTGTGACCTGCTCTGACTTTGATTCTCCCTATAGCTCAGTGCCCTCTCAATTGTTGGCACTGCATCCTCATATAAATATTGATAATACTAAGCCTCCCTATTGGCTTGATAAAATTTCCTAGAAAAATCAACACTAGAGCCACTGATTATCTCAATAAAGTGAAGTGATCACTCCTCTAGCCTCTGTGCTCTGATAATATCCATGTCATGCTTTGCAATCAATTGCACAACCTGACCTTGTAAAGCTTGGACCTGCAAAGCCTGTACCTACAATACCTATATTTGCACTTGTATAGCTTGCATCTATGTCTCAAGCCCTTTTCCCTATCCTTTGCATCCTCCTCCATAATATATAGGATGGCCTCCTTAACAAATATATCCTGCAACCCCTCACCCATGGCTACCTCTTGGGCAACCTCCTCCACATCCACATCGATCCCTATTGACATCCACACCCATTTGTTGCTCCCTCTATGCATCCTCATCCTCTTCCTCCTAGATGGAAAAATCCTCCACCCTTACCTCCTCCTCCCCCTCCTTGATGGGAGATATTGGCCTATGACCAACTAGTGACATCTGACCTTTGCCTCGCCCTTTGTCTCCACCCCTACCGCCATCCTTAACTCCACCACCACCTACATCATCATCATCACCCTATCCTCCACCCCTGCCATCATCCCCTCTCCATTATCCCATCTCCCTCATCCCCTCACATGTAATATCCCCCAAGGAACTCTCCCTAGCCTCTCGACAGGCGCTGGAAAATCTAGATCTATAAGTGGCACTGGAATAGTAGATACCTAAAATTGTCCTAGCCTACGAACTAGAATTTTAACACTAATATTTATCTTTTCATAATGATTAAATAGCGTTCAATTATTTAATTATGGTCTAAAATCATATTTCCACTATTAATTAAATGACTTCATTTTATTTAATTAATTCATTTCAATTAATCTTCTTGATTAAATAAATAAATCCTATTTATTTAATTATATCTTTAATTCTTTATTCTTCTTGACTAAATGCATAAATCATATTTATTTAATTATATCTTTAAATCTTCCTCCCTATTAATTAAATAAACATTAATTATTTAATTATGTCACTAATATATCTTATTCATCTAGATTAATTAAATTTCTATCATTAATAATTTAATTAAAGAAAAGTTTTCCCTTCTCTAAATTTGAAAAATTAAATCAATTATACAAATTTCCTCAAAATCACTCAACATGGTCAACAAATAAATATATATTTATTTTTTAAAGTCAAATACAACTTGCATGTTCCTCTCAAACATTAATTAATTATTAAATTAATTAATACATCCTCACATATCTTGATTGAATAAATCATGACCACTGATTTCTCAATCTATTTCCCAATTCCACCGATTATGTTAATCTCACTAAATACTCAACCTGATTTCTTCAATCCCACTAAATAATCAATCTGATTTCTTCAATCCCACTAAACAATCAATCTGATTTCTTCAACCCCATGAATCATTCAATCTAATCCCACTAATTATTCAATTAAAATCTTTAATTATATCAATCAAAGGAGTTAACTGATCAATATATTTCCTCTCAATGGTTCTCAATCATTGATCATGATCTTTCATTGTTGAATCTTGATCATTCATCTAAAAACTAAAAATCTATAAAACAACCTTCTTCCTTCTCAAAAAATGATTGAATAATCTAGAGAACTTATGGAGATGTCATGTCAAATTTTCCATTGAAGCATATTTAGCACATTCTTGCATTCAAAATTTCTACTACTAATACCTTTTTGAAAGCTTTCAACAACAATGGAGGCTTTTTATTGATCAAGCAACCCAACATCCATTATCACTACAAACACGCTCTGACATGGGATGGTTAAATTGCATTTTTTTGAATTTTTTTATGTTCTTGTTTATGCTAACATTGTTTATTGAATTCATTGCTTCACGTTCACATTTCATTTGTAGGTTTGAGATTTATCTTATTTTGATTTCAATTCAATTGTTTGATTTCATTATTGTAATTTCATTGATCCACTTCCCTCTTACACAAGACTATGTCGAGCCCACTAGGCATCATACTCGAATGTTGTGACCACATCTACCACCTTTACCAGTGCTCCCCACTAAATTAAATATAATTGATCAAACTCCTGGATAGCCATCTAATGGGATATCATCGGTCCCCACTGAGGCACCTCACGAGTTGATCTTGCAAACTCTGCAACCCCAATAGGCTTCCCTTGTCTCTCATCGAACTAGCACAAAACTTTCTCTAGTAACTATCTCTAATATGGTGATTGGACAATGTGACCAATCAAATACCTAGTTTGTTGATAATAAGGCAAACACTCAGCGTAATCCTCCCAAGGTGCATACTACTTGTATGGTCTCCAAGTGAAAGAATCAAGAAAATCGATCCCATATCACCAATACCCAACATCACCAACATACGTCTATGTCACAACACCACTATATATTCATAAGGAAATTTTAGTGGTAGGTCGAGTTGTCTATCACCGGTTGGAACACAACAATATGCTCCCAAGCCCTAGCCATAATAAGGGTGGTACTACAACCAATCAATTGAGTGCCTTTGTAGGAGATATCATGTAGTTGGAATTATAACATGACTAACATATAGGGACCCCAAGCATATATTATCCCCTCCTTCATCATGTTGGCTAGCATTTGGCCCCATCCAACAAGAAATCCATGACCACATCAGTTTGGAACCACAACACCAGTGATGACATTGCATAAAACTATGATCAATCGCTCATAGAAATTTTCCAAGGCATCCCAATAGATCTCATACTCCTCTACTCTGAGATTTTTAGTCTTGAAACACATCTGCATAGTGGCTAAACTAGAATTAGGATCATATACTACTCGCTCACCATGGATCAAGAGATGAAGAATACACCATACATCCTCCAATGTAACTTTTTCCTCCTTAGTTGGTAAATGGAAGGAAATCATCTTGAAATGACACCTCTTAGTAAGAACGGTCAATAGTTACTGATTAGCCTAGATCTCGAGGATACATGTAACATGGTATAGGCTAAGAGCATATATAGTGTCCCTATCTGTCTCATCTAGATAATCTCACAATCTGAATGAGGAGGATTGACTCTCACATGTATAGATTAGTAGAAGCCTCACCTATGCTGAAAATCACATTAGATCTATCAAGACACCTAAACAAACATATTCGACCTTTTACACATTGAAAATTTTACCAAATCTGTGTCAATTTTGTTAACAATCAAATGCGTCACACATTTTACAAATGTGGCTTACATTAACACATGTGATGCACTAACAAGCAATTGTGTCACACATATACATTACGACCCTATTTCCTACATATGCGATGTAACTTTACAATTGCGATACACATTACATTTGTGAGAATCCTACAAATGTGGCTCTGGAAAAAAATTGCGGCACCCCAAACAAATGTAATGCAAATATCGAAAAATGCGGTAAACATGATTACAAATGCGGTGCAAAAATTGCACTGCATTTGATTGGTCAATTTTGACCCAAAAAATATAAAAAAATGGGAAAATTTCTAAGCAAGGAAAGGCTACATACCGCATTGCCTGATCCCTCAAGTCGATGAAAGGTTTACATGCAATATCCTCAACGAGAACCGGCTAGAATTGATGCCATATCTTTGCTGCTCCACAAACAAATCTCACTCCAAAGCACTCAAAATCATAAAAAGAAAATGCACAAATGAAGATTTTGAACCCCTTAGGACCTATTTATAGACCTTAGGTGGAAAAGTGGACCCTCCTTTATAATTGGACGCATCAAATTTGACTTTAAAATGCTAATATGGACACCCTAGGTGCCCTAAAATAAATTTTTTTTCTACCAACACATTTACCACTATCAAATTAGCCCATAAAAACAATTTCCCAATTTTTTTCAAGGGAGCACCACGCCATCCTATCATCACCAAGGGATACCAGGGCAACTCCTAAAGGCTAACCATGAATTTTTGAATTTTCTTTGACACAATTCTATTAAAATGTATTGTATCAAATAGGGGAAAACTGTAGATACCCAAAATTGTCCTAGTCTGTGAGTAACACTTTTATACTAACTTTTATCCTTTCACCCTAATTATTAAAAAACACTTCATTATTTTATAATTATCAAATATCATTTTCTACTATTAATTTATATTATGTAATTTAAATAATTCATTTTAATTCATCCTTTTTGACTAATTAAATAAATTTTATAAATTTAGTTATGTCCTAGTTACCATTAATCTTTCAGATTTATTAAATAAATCCTATTTATTTAATTATGTCACTAATAACACTTATTCTTCTATTTTAATTAAACTAGTATACATATATTAATTAATAATATATATAAAAAATGCTGAAAGTTATCATTACTTAACATTGTTCTTAAATTTTAAATATAAAATATTTTTTTAAACTTTTTTCATCTTATACACTATTTTCAATGTCTTATAAAAATATAAAATGTATTAAGTCTATTTTTTAGTTTTCAGTGTATTATATTATTTTAGTTTAGATTTAAAAATATTTTATTAAAGAATAGGAAAAACACTTCATATTACATAGCAAGTTAAATTTGTTTTACTATTTTTACTATTATATGTTTTATTTTGTTTTGTGTTTTATAAAAGTATAATAAATATTATATATTTATGTATAATTTATTATTTTATTGTTTTATAAAAATAGTTCTTTCAGTAAAATAAAAATATCAACTCTACACATAAATTACTTCCACCTACCTATCATTTTCAATGAAGCTTCAAAAAGTTTATGAATATTCCTTTATTGCTTTCATTGTATAACGCTTTTAGCGTAATGATTATTATTAGTTTTTAATTTATATTTAGCACCTTCCTAAATTAAATAATTATTATCAATTATTTAATTGACCACATTCACACCTCTAGATTAATAATTAAATTAATTATTGAATTCTCCTATTTCATCTCATCATTATCCATTCACTACTAGTAAATAAACATTTTATTTATTAATTAATCCTCACTTGCACATTCCTCAAAAAATTAATTATTATCCTCTCATGCATAATTCCCTTAAACTTAACAACCACTCTCTTCCAGTCAACTGACTAATCAATTTCACTTCTCTCCTCATTCAAATCAGTTCACTCGAGATTAGAATAAGAATAACCTTATTTTGTATTGGTTAAACTTAAATCTTTTCACAACGATATTTTCCTCATAGTCGAACTAGGAAGACTAATATGTAGGATAGGAAGGAATTTTATTAGTCTTGGATACTCGTTAATAGATCACTAAGTAGTTCATCAACTTGTAATACCTTAAATCTCCTAGAGAAAATATAGAATATACTAAATAATACTTTCTAGACTAGTATTTAAGCTAAAATCCTTCCTCTAAAATATAAAGTGATACGATGATATCGTAAATTTGATGTCATCAATTCCAAGTAAACTTTTGAAAACTTAAAATTGTCTTAGTTGCAATAGAAAATCTCAAAAGAATTAAAGTTGTGTATGTTTTGGGTTGAGAAATTTTAGGGCATGACATACTGGTTTATCCTAAATTGGTTTCATTATGAGAATTTTTTTAATTTATACAATGATAAATAAAATGATCCTAAGAAATCCTCATATTCATATTTTGAGTGGCAATAGGTGTCTATCAATTGTTGTTATAATTGGCCATCATCTCTTGAGAGTTGAGGAACATTTCTATAAAAAATTTTTGTTAATCCTTAAGGATTTTTTAGATGAACCTATTTTAGTCAAGTGACACAACTGGGTAAGTGCATGGATCTGTTACTCAATTTTGGCTCTTAAGATGCGACTTTTTTTTTTTTTTCTGAAATCAGCAAAATCTGATTTGCATGAGAAAATGAAGATAGTTACGCTCAAAATTTCAAGATGCAGCAAGAACAAAATTTGAAGTGCTCTAAGTCTAGTTTTTAAGTTACTGTTTTGTTTTGAAATTAATGAAGATTAAGGGTCTCAAAAAGGGGGGGGAGAGGGAAACAGGTCCTGTTTTTATAAAAAAATAAAATAGCATAGCGCTTGAGGGCTCCCCCCTTTTTGATTAACTTTTTTTTAGAATTTTAAAAATCCCAATATTGAGAATTTAGCTAACACCATGTAGTTTATCCTTGTTCTTTCAGATAATTTTTTTAATGAATATATAACATTTTATGAATTTTCAAAGTGGACACATCTTGAAAAGTTGAAATTTGAGCGTGCTCCCCCCTAATTGTTTTGAAAACTAATCAAAAATTGATTTTTTTTTCATCATGTGTAGAATAGAGTCTAATTTCAAAAAATGTAATTTGTTTCATGTTTCAATGAACGAGTAAAAATCTATCCTAAAACTAGCACATGCTGATTTTTGACCAAAAACGGAGGCATTTACAATAGGAGCCATGTATCAAAACCTTAACTAAATCAAAATGAAAAAAGAATTATATATTTAGATAGCTAAGAGAGAGGTTAATGCTATCATGGTTTTTTATTATATACTTGCATTGAAAGATGTGCAAATGAGATGGGGAGCATAGACAAAAATATGAGGAAATTTGGCAAATCCTGTCAATTAACACATCCAAAGCAAGCCATTTGGTGAGTGCCAAATTACCTATTTTGAACAAAACCTAAATTTCCCCCCTCTTTAGTTGACAACTTTGATAATGCTTAGAGTGCACAGTTTATGATCATAGATGGATAGTTGAGGTTTTACCTTTCATACGCTCTCTAACTTGTTACCCTAATTGGATAACTCTTTATCCCTCTGAAATCTCTCTCTCTCTCAAGTCTCGCTCCCTCCCATGCGACCTAGAATACTCTCTCTAAGACCAATCCCCTCTCTTAGGTCTCACTCCCTCCCACATAGGTATATAAATAAATTTATCTCACTCCAACACCCTTTCTCACTCTTCCTCTCTCTCTCCCTCTTTGGTCTTTTTGTATCTCTCACTCCATCTCCCTCTCTTAGGTCATTATCTTTGTCTCTTTGTCTCTCTCTCTCTCAAGTCTCTCCCTCCTACCCCCTCTCCCTCTCTTAGGTCTCTCACTCACTCCCTCTATATCTCTCCCTCTCTCTCTCTCTCACACACACACTCTCTCTCTCCCACTCCCTCTCTCTCACTCCCTCTATCTCTCTCCCACTCTCTCCCACTCTATCTCTCCCTCTCTCTTAGGTCTCTCCCTA